>JAGPOW010000261.1:31853765-31894521 GCA_030014935.1 Caiman crocodilus | reverse complement strand
TTTTCATTCCATCCAGGAAGAGCACACACCAACTGCTGAAACCTCCTTAGCCTGACGAAGGGTTTTTGAACCCAAAAGCTTGCTTAATAACTTTTCTCCAACCATTTGGGTTGGTCTAATAAAATATATCAAATTCACACAAGAAACCTTCTCTGCCAAAGTTTCATAGGCTTGCAAGTTACTGGCATTTAACGTCTTGTTTTTAATCCTAAATAACTAAGACTGATATTATTTTATCAAACAACTAAAATTATTATTTATTAAAATTTTCTCATGAAGAGAGGTATATGACTGTAATAATTTATCTTAACTTTCAGACACTGTATGGAGCCTAATGTTTGATAGGCACTGTAGATTTAGTCCTGGGGTTGATAACTTGATTTCCAGAAGGCCTGTGGCATAACATCAGTGTAAAATCTTCCTTCTCCCTGAACTCTGCAAGATTATTTTTAAACCCTGAGAGCTTTTGTTGTTTGGTTGCGTTAGAGTGTGGGAGGACAGGAACCAAATGTGCAATTTTGGAGAATACAGCTGCCATTAGTCAAGTGTAACACATGAATTACAGTGTCTGTACTGTTCCATCATTCAGAGCCTCTATCAGCTGCCTCCACTTTATGGTTTCTACACTAGTCAGTTCAAACAAATTATTTTGATATTTTTATTTGTGTTATTTCCATAACTGGAAGATATTCAATTTTTCCTAACTTAAATAGCTGTTGGACCATTAAATATTTCATTTTGAAATATAAAATATTTCATTTTATTTTGTTTTATATTAAGTGAAGCTTCTGAAAGTCAGAAACAACCAAAGTTGAACTTATCTGCACAGCCTCAGACATAACAGTCTTTATTTACATTCATGCTAAATTCTGTAGAAGTCTTCTATTTTCCAGTAGAAAAGCTTTATTAGTACAGCTAGACAAGTAAAACCATCTAAACTAAATGTAGCTTATATCATAAATAGAGTGCTTTTGCCAGGAGAGCTTATACCAATTCTTTGACCATAAACTAGGCTGTCCATAAATGCACCTACATTTTTGCCAATTCAAAAGTGGGGTGGGGAGAAGGAGTGACAGAGAGAGCACAAGACTCTTAACTCATGTTAGGACTTCTGCGGAAGTTTTAAGTATAGACCTGACAAGGTTGTTTGGGTTAATCCAATATCTTTTATTAGACCAACTAAAATAATTGGAAAAATTCTCTTTGCATTGTATAATGTAATGCATTGTGTACACTGAAAATGTGCTATGAGTGTGTGACAGAAGGGGAGCAACCTTAGGGCGGCCTGCTGACTGACCATAGACTACAAATCCCTGAGTGACTTGCAAGCAGAAAGAGGAAGTAACAAGAAACCCTATACAGCATTGCTGCTGGACTGCAAATCCCAGAAAATCTTGGGGCTGCAGGAAGAGGTGGTGACCTCTGAGCCCTGGCTGGTTATGTGCCAGCTATGCTGCCTGCGGGAGATGGAGTGAAGTAGAAGGGAAGGCTCTGTGCAGCATAGATAAATCACAGACTGACTGCACATGGCCCCTGACCTACAGACCCGCACAGATTGACTCTGGACTAAAGGCTACAAGATAGGAACATCTCCAGAGGTGGGCATGGGACTCTATGTGTTGAATGTATATACCCCAGCAGTACTAACCACTATCTGTTTACTTGCCCTCTAAGTGTATGTTGTTGTACTTGGGATGCCTATGTACTTGTATTTGTCCCTTCCTGTTGACCTTTTGGCCTGTGACTCTAAAACCTAAGACACTTGATATAAAAAGTAAATCTGTCACTGGCTGTAATGATCGTGCCTCACACTGCAGGGGTTTGTTACACAAGCTTTCGAATACAAACACCCTTCTTCAGGCTGAGGAAGCACCAGCAGTTATTTTGTGCTTTCCCTGGATGGGACAGAATAGAAGCCAAAGGCCAGTATGCTATATAACCATGTGACAGGGCGTCGCTTGGGGCCGCCCTCAATGTGGCCCCTGCACCTGTCTCTGGGCATCCGCCTGCCACGTCTTTGATGTTAATTAATTAAGTAAGTAAGTAATTAGCGTGAGGCTGCCCATGTCCTCGTACTGCCTCCTCCACTAGGGGGCACTATCTGTGGCTCCTTCCTCCCCAATACCGCAGCCCAAGCCTCACAGATGTCAACTCAGTCCCTGCACCGCACTTGGGCCTCTCCATAAGAGGGCCCCCTTCCTGGGGCTTACTGCGCCCAACTTGGGCTCTCCAGTAAATGCAGTCCCCTATCAGGACTTGCAGTGCCCAACTTGGGCTTCTCAATGCTGCCCCCTTCCTGGGGCCTGCTGTGCCCAACTTGGGCTCCCCAACAAATGCAGCCCCCTGCCAGGGGCCCCCAACGCCCGCACCCGGGCTTCTCAATGTTGCCCCTCCCAGGCTTTTCAGCATTCACTGTGCCCAACTGGGGCTTCCAACCAAATGCCCCCTCTCTGGGACTGGGGGGGGTCTATGCATCCCCACATTGCTGCGCCCTCACTGGTGCTAGACTGCGCCTCTCTGGCACTAGGGTCCCACACCTGGCAGGCCCCTATGAGGATATTGTGCCCTCTGTCGCCTATGATAATACTGTGCCCCCATGGGCACCGGGATCCCCACACTGCTGGGGTCCCTTTATGAGGCCTCCTCCAACCCCTAATAGCCTCACCCAAACCACCAGTCTTATAACAACAACAACACAAACACAAGCCTCCAGCTATAACTGAAACATAAGGCTCCTGGTCATAATAACACAAACTGCCTGGCTATAACTTGGCACCATTGCTCCGGCCTCCAGCCTCTGGAGCCCTCATCCTACCCTCTGCTCAAGCGGTTGCTGTAGTGCTTGCATCACAACTCCCAGGAGCTCCTGCCTCTCTGGCTGCTAGCAGGAAACTGCCTCTGGTCCCAGCTTATGGGCTTTATAAGGGCCAGGCCCTGCCCTCCCGGCCAGCTGGCTCTCATTAGTTGCCCCGGCAACCCCCCAGGTGTGCTGCTTAATCACTGCTATGGCTCCTGCCCTGGCAGCTTTTCTCCTTTCCGGGCACAGGGCACCTTAGTGCTCTGTGACAAACCAGTACCTCTGAAGTACAGATTTAGTATTAGATCTTGTGCCAAGTACATCTGAAGTTTTGGTAGTGGTTACAGGAAGGACATGTGTGACCCTGTCTCTCTAATGGCAGACCCTCATAAGAACCAAAGCCTGCAATTTAGAGGTACCATTACCTCTAAACTGGGCTTGAAATTTTGGTGTTGACAGTCTTGGGTTCTTTCCCTCCCAACGACCAATGGAATTTAAGTTGTTACCACCACAAACATCTCAGGAGATAGCTTTAATGGTTCTAAGCTCCTGCTTTTCAAGACAGAAATTCAGCACAGAGTACAATTGCCAAGTACTCTAGAAACATTATGTCCAAGCTTATAATTACAGACTTTATATGGTTTTTCTTCTAGCACTGCTCTGACTGGTTAGCTTCCATAGAAAGTAGGCACACTAAAAAAGTCTTCATATAGCCAGCCAGCAGTAATATTGTAACGGTCAATAAACTTATCCTCTTCATTTCTGAGTCATTCTATTCATCTTTTTTTTTTTTAAAAAAAAAGAAGAAATCATAATAGAGAGTAGATTCTTCTATTTTGATAGTTACATTCAGAAGTAGGTAAATCTTTGCCCTTCTTGATGCTGTATTCTTCAGACAAGTATGTGTCTTTGAATAACAGAGAGCAATCTCTATTTCTTCTCCTAGTCTTGATTTTAGGATAAGATATACATTTTGTCATCAGTCCATTCATTTATGTTCCCTTCGGAAGCATTTTCATTTTGAACCCTGCCGATCATTTGATGTGTGCCAATGTTCCCAGCGCACCAACACACAGCTCCTTTTCAGAATGAATTTTGTTTCTATGCTTTTCAATACTTAGTTTAAAAAGAAAAAAGAAGAAAAAGTCTACCTTTTGTAGACTCGCTACTCACTAGCTTGCCGAAGAGAGAAATCCTTTTGGAACAGCAAAGGCATGGGAATAGGTGGTGCAAATTCCCCCATACTGCTCTATCTCAGCTATGAAAATGATAGGCACTTCAGAATGATCTTTTTGTTGGCTCAGCCTTCATAGACAATTCATTCCTTGTCCTTTTTCTGGAGATTGCTAACTAAGCAGTCAATTAACAAACTGTAGCTGCATTTGAGTGCTTTGACAATGACACCTAATTCATATATATACACACATATATATATATATTACATCCAAATCCTAAATTGCCAAATTGCAATAGACTTTTGAATCGCTTGCTTTTCCCAAGAGCTAGCTATGTCATCCAGTAGTGCTTTAGCATTAGAAGTTTGCTTCTATTATAAGAAATCACACTCACAGGCTTTACTTTGTACAAAGAAGCACCTACCTTACTGCAGAAAATGTATAAGATGATCTTATCTGTTAATAAGCTATAGGAGATCTAGGGTTAATTGTATAAAGATAGTGCTTAACAAGCAGCTAGTTACTACACTGCATGCATCTTGATCACCTATGCAGGCTGCATATTCAAAACAGATTAATGTTAATTAAATGGTCCATCAAGCTGGAATGTGTGAAATCAATGGCACTGACAGCAGGGTAATAGAGATAAATCTGAGATAGACCTACCTATGTGAGTAAAAAGTTTAAAGCAATCCAAGCCACAATATTAGGAGCCTAATCAGAACTTCCTCAGAGATTGAGGTGCTCACCTCTATGGGTTGGATTCAGTTCACTGTAAGGATGAGAACCATCCCCAAAGGTAACTGATACAGACTCAGACTTGAAGGCCAGTTGGGATCATTGTGATTTTTTAAATCTGTCCTCATGTTTCCATATAGGTTGCAAAATTTTTCCCAGAAGCTGGATTAAAGCATGTCTTAAAAAATGACTCCAATTATACATCTACAGTTAAGTATAGACTAGAAGTGCCAGAGCAAGTTTTAAAGTAGCTAGTCTGAGTAGGGATAGTCTACCTATGGCAGTGGAGAGCTCAGCATAGGCCAGATTATTTCGATTCTGTGACTGTATAGAAGACATCTCTCAATTAATGGTCCTCCATTGCTAGAAAACAGAAACATATTTATAAGGTGAATTTTATCTAACTTCAACTTCCAACCATTGGATCTCATTATATTTTTGTCTGCAAGAGCCCTTCACTTTCAGATAGCGTCTCCATGTACCTAAAGCCAGTAATCAGATAACTTCTCAACTTTCTCTTTGATAAAGCTGAATACATTGAACAACTTCAACCATGAAAGCTACATAACAGAAGACAACAGACAACTCTCTGACACCACCTACTACAAAGAACTACAAGAAGATTCTACTCCCCTTTTCACCATGAAACTCAAAAATACCATCAAATCATTTCCATCAGAACCACAAGAGAGCTTGATTTCCCCCACTACCCAAGCCAGACTTTTTACATGCTCCTTAAAATCCAGAAACAAGGGAACCCTGGCAGATCTGTCATATCCAACCATGGGACCCTGAGGAAATATCAGATTTCACTGCATCAATCCTAAAAACACTTGTCACCCACAGATCAAGTTTTGTCCAAGACACCACAGACTTCCTACAGAAACTTAAAAACAGACCTCCTTCCCAGCAACATCTTCATAGCCACCATGGATGCTACTAGCTTATATACCAGCATCCCACACTAGGATGGAATCTAAGCCTGCCTTACATATCTACAAGAGTAACATTATAACTCAGAATACAGACCCAAAGATATTACTGACCTTATACACTTCATCCTCACCACAATTTCACTTTTAATAATCAACACTTCCTCCAGACCATGGGCACAGCTATGGGCAACAAAATGGCACCACAATATTCCAACCTTTTTAAGACCTACCTGGAAAGAGAATTCCTCGAGGACTGTACCATCAAACCCTTGCTATACTTAGGATATATCAATGAAATCTTCATCATTTGGACTGAAAACCTGCAATCTCTGATTGAGTTCCATCAGAAGTTCAACAATCATCATCCCTCCTTCTGACTATCTCCTTGAATATTCCAGCACCAACATCTCCTTTTTAGACACGATGATCACTATTCAGAATGGTAAAATGCAGACCATGTTACAAGTGAAACCCACAGACCACCAGACATATCTGCAGAGAACCAGCAATCACCCTAAACACACCAAGAAAGCTGCAATATATAGTCAAGCCCTCAGATAGCACTGAATGTGCACTGAAGTGAACACCCGGGATTGCCACCTCACCAGTCTTAAAATAGCTTTCACCCAACAAGGACACTCCTCCAGAGAGAGAGATTGCACGTTTGAAAGATACCATGTGAAGAATTGCTGCAGTACAGAAGACCCCCTCTCCTTCCCCCCCCACGAATTGCACACCGCTGGTTATGACATATCACTGCTCCCTCAAACTCATACAGAAAATCCTCAAACAACTGCAACCCATTCTTGAAAGAGACTCTTTTTTTAAAGGGATCTTCCCAGAACCAACCATCCTAGCCTTCAAACAAGCACTGAACCTCTCTGACCTCATTACCAGAAGCAAGCTTCCTCAGGCCCAGAAGACACCAAATGGATCCAGACTGTGCCATGACAAGAAATGTAAAACCTGCCAACACATCTCCACCACCCCCACAATTACTACATCCCACAACATAGCCATAAGCATTCCTTCATCTTATAGCTGCACCTCCAGAAATGTTATACATCTCACCCAATGCACCAAATGCCCTGATGGAAAATATGTAGGAGAGACCAAACAACAACTGTGCACCCAAATGAACACATACTGGAAATCTATCAAAGACAAGCATACCCAATTACTGGTGGGGGCACATTTCTCACAAGAAAACAACTCTCTCTCCAATCTCTCAGTTCTGATCCTCAAAGGAAACTTACAAAACCCTTTCAGAGACAAGCCTATGAACTTCACTTCACCAACCTCCTGGATACTAAAAATCATGGACTAAATATAGACATTGAATTTATGACACATTATAACCTGCCTGACATCTGACTCCCAAGGTACCTCTCCACTATTCAACTACTACATTCATCTCCCTTCTCTTCCCCCTCACCCAGCCTGTCTCTCACCCACTGACTCCTCATTTGACATCTTCCCTGACTGCCTGTCTCACATGCATACCAGCCCAGCCTCTGGCTTCTTTACTATTCGTTCCATCCAGGAAGAGCATATACCAATTGCAGAGATGTCCTCAGCCTGATGAAGGGTTTTCAAACCCAGAAGCTTGCCAAAATTTTTCCCCCAACTATTTAAGTTGGTCTAATAAAAGATATCAGATTCAGCTAAATAACCTTGTCTGCCTATTGAACAATTTCAGCATCACACCTACGTCTTTTTTCAGCCCATTGATCATTTTTGTTGTTCTCTGAACTTGTTCCAGTATTTCTATGTTCTCCTGGAAGTGCACATATCAGAAGTGGACACGGTGTTTTAATTGTGGCCTCACCTCCCTACTTCACATTTCTACTTTTGTGCATCCAAGAAATGCATTAACTTGTTTAGTCACAGGATTGCACCGTGACTGCTGTCTTGGTTGTAATCTATGGTGACCACTGAGTCTCTAAGCCAATACTTCCCAAGCCAGTCTCCAGGCTACTTGGAGCCCATACCCTATATCACATCCCTTTTTACTAAGTATATTGCTATGCATTTTATTGTATTAGTCCACATTTTGTTGGAATGCAACCATTTAATTTATTTCTACCACTTCGTAAGAACAGCCCGCCCTTCATCTACCTTTTGTCATCTGCGAACTTAACCAGCACAGAGTTTATATCAGCCTAGATATTCATCAAAATACTGAATAATGCTGGACCAAAAGCCAGTTTCTTGGAGGGCCCTTGTGATCTCCTTATTCATTCATATCTCCCTATCAGCAAATGCATTTGGAGACTAGCCAGGCACTTTTTAATTCATCTAATGTATGCCTTGTTCAACTGATAGAATGGAAGATTTTTTTAATCAAGATTTTCTCTGATACTAAGTAAAATATCTTCAAGAAGTCCAAGTACACAGCTGTCATGGACTTTGTCAGGCTGCTCTACTGGACACTCAGATGGCAGTGAGGAGATCTTTGCACTGAATACCCATGTACTTTAAACCTTTGAAGTTTGCACAGACTACAGGCATTATCTCTCATAGGACCCTGAAGCTCCATTATTTTTGCTAAGTCCTCTTATTAAACTGATGGGCCTGAAACTGGACCCATACTTCAGATCCCAGATGTTTCCAAATTGTTTGAGACCAGATACTATTTACAACACTGGGACTTCACCGTGTAGATCTTTGCAAGACTCCACAGTCCTTTTAGCTACCTTGAAACGAGCGCTTAGACCCTCGAGCCTCCCCAGCAGAGTTGCCAGCTGCCAGTAAATTTTTTGCCCATCAGTAAAAAGCCAGACTAAAAATCACTGTCAGTAAAGTCTCTAAAAAAAGTATAAGCACTAAGCAGCTGCAGCTTGATTGAAGCACCAACAGATAGAGCACAGTAGTGCCACTTGGTGTCTGAGTGGGAGCTCAACACCCTGCAGGGAGTGCTCACTCAGCTGTGTGCTATTGATGCTGTATCCGAGACTGTCTGTAACACTGCTAGGTCATAGGTAGGCTTCTTTAGTGAGGGAGTAGGCCAGTGGAAGTAAGGGGGTGGGTGGAAGGGGGGAGAGGCATCAGACTTGTAAAATCATTGTTACAGTCAAGCACAATTGTCAACCCAAAACTTTTTTTTTTTTACTGAAAACTTTTTTCTGACAAACAATTTTTTATTTTTACTTTTTCACTGTGGTTGTCGTTAAAGCCTAAATTTGAACCCAGTCTTTCTAACTGGGGCTTGACAGAAGGGCAGGGCCTGGCAGGAAAGTTACATTTACATTATGTAAAACATTTCAGTAAAAACTTGTGTCATTAAAAATGTCTAGCTATCAGTAAGAAGCTTGCACATTGTCAGTAAAAAATATTTCTCTGGGTTGGTCCCCTGCTCCCCAGTCATTTATCCATTTTGCCCCCAGACTTCCATTTTCATGGGCACTATGATTTAAAATGTACTTACCCATGGCAGCTAAACTAACAAACATAGGCTTTCCATAGGAGTTTCTATAACCACAATAATTCTCAATGCATACAGAAGTGTTATGGATCATTAGGAAATGCAAGAAAAGCCTATATATTCTTTCCCCTACAGTCTGTTCTTATCCATGTAAATCCTCAGTCAGCCTGGGAGACAACTAGATAGCCTCCACTCTCTCCTCTCTCACCCCCATGTTCTTTCACTATGGTTGACTATTTAAAAAGATCAAAGCTACATCTGAAACAAACCTTAAATAAAGTTCATGCACCCTTCGTCATGTGAACAATTAATCATCTTCAGAACTCTCAGCAGGTAGTTAGCCTGGCTGTCTCATTTCAATCTGGAAAAAACAATTTCCTCCAGCTTGGCACTTTTTTCCTAAGGATAGACCCTTTTGACTGAAAGACTGTCATCTTTGATGACAATTGCAGTAACTTAATGAAGAGGTTGATCATAAACTACCCTTGGTTTGCCCTTGATCTCTAGGCAGTTGTAAAGATATATACATACTTAATAAATAAGTTGTAGTATTAATTGCAGGCAACAGTTTGATAGAAACATTATGCTGACCTGTCACATTAACAACCAGGTTTCTCCAACAGCCAGAAGTCATTGAAATAGGGCCATTTCTAAAAAAAAACCCACAAAAAAATGTAAGACTCTAAAGAATTGGGCTCCTGATCTTGCCAGTACTTATTTTCAGATCATGATAAGAAATCCATTTTTTTACATGACATAAAACAGAATGTAATTGTATTGTCAATCAGAAAAGAATTATTATCGTCAGTGGAAATTAGCAGGAAAATTCTAAAGATTTTTTTCAGCAAATAGTTGATTCACACAGAAATAGTTTCTGTTGATCTAACAGTATTCATTAATTTGGGCTGAATTCAATATAATTTCATTCAAACTAGAAATCTGGGAGACTTGAACCAGTCCCAAAATGATGACAAGCTGCTACTACTTCCTCATAGGCCAATAAGTATGCCAATTACCTGTAACTTAGGAGATCTGGATTGAAATCTACATTCTGAATTAAGCAGAGAGTTAGTAACCTGACCACTTAGGCTGGGAGGGGGGAGGACAATTCTTCCTAGAAAACCTTTTGCTTTTATTAAAAAAAAATGCCTGAAACAATTTTTCCTATTTGAAAAAAAAATTCCCAAACTCCAGATTTCTATCAGGGTAACATTGATGGGGCCAGAAAACCTGTTTGTCTAACAGTTCAGTCAAATGTTGGCCACCTAATAAAACAATGGGCAGGAGGACTGAGGAGCTGACCCAAGCTCCAGTATCTATCACTTGGGTGCCTGGTCCCAAAACAGTAGACAAGCCACATACACAGTGATAAAATCCCAATGAATCAGAACGGTTTATTTCAGAATACAACACCAAACAATAACTACAGAATCTATTGCTCTATCCTTATAAATAACTTACTATTCCTACTATTTACACCATTATGCACAAAATGTACAAGCAAAACACAGACATATAACAGAAAGAGGAAAGGAAAGGATAATATTTATTTTTGTCACTACAAGCTAATACTATTAGGGGCAACAGGAAAGTTCTAGGATTGGCTCAGTATCATCCAAATGAAGAAAATGGGACCTCATCATCGGCTACCACAGGTGGATGAAATAGGGTTCTTCCTTATTAACTGAACTTTCTCTCTAACAGCAAACTCTCTCTAAACAAACTGTCTCCAATCAAACCCACTTGAGCCCTTCTCCCAGGTGCTCCAGACTTTCTCAGACACACTCAGGCGCTCTCCAGCACCTCCCAGGCACAGGCTGACTCTGCGGAGAAGATTCCTTTTATACTCGCTCTGCACACTGCCCTCAAGGTTTTCACACAACATGCACATGGTGAACTACCATACAGTACACAGGTATTTTTCACACAACACACTAGTTTTCCACATGGCACCCTATCTTTCCCACAAAACATGTCATCCTGCTGGCTGTAGGGTCACCAAAAGTTCAAATGTTTTTATAGCCTGACAACGAATCAGAACCTGGTCCTTAGGATTTCATTTAAGCATAAAGCCCTTGTTTTAAGAGTATGCACTGAAACACAGGCATCAAAATCAGACAGGGATCTTTCAGTGTAACTAGGGGTGGTAGAATGAAGAACCAGGCCTGGAGGTGTTTACTTAGGGGCTTTAAGACAGCCCATGTACCTTAAGACTCTGGTATACTTCCTCCCCCATCCCTCCCTTCCCCTCAGCTCTCCGCCATCTCTGCCCTGGATGCCAAAATTCCTAGTCATGAATTGCAGACTCATAGGGAAGCAGGGCTGGAAGGGACCTCTAGAGGTCATCTAGTCCAAACCCTCCCCCCCCCCCAATGCAGGATAATTCTTTTCCAAACCATTCCGTACAAATCATGATTTAAACTCTACAAAAGACTACCGTCAACCCTGATGCAACACAGACCTAACACCCTAGTCTGCCACAGGTAAAGCAGGGGAACCACAGAAGCCGACATCCTGCTGCAATGAAATGTTGTCCATATATGCTTAAGGGGTCCCACGGCCCCTGCTACAGAGGAAAGCAAAAACCCCTATAGTCCATGCCAATCTGACCATGGACTAAGTATGATTCCTTCCTGGCTCCAAATATGGCAATCAGTCTGATCCCTCATTAAAATATCATGGCCTACATGCTACAATGAGGCCATGATATAGACATACAACATATTGTGATATCTGTGTGGGAAAGTACAGAGAAAAATATGCAACTCATGGACCACTAACTCCTCTCATGAATCCATGCCCTCCTGGGGGTTACAATGGATAATAAGCTGAATATGAGCAGCAGTGTGCCCTTGCTGCCAAGAAGGCTAACAGCATACTTGTCTGCATTGGTAGATGCGTTTCCAATAGGTCCTGGGAAGTGATTATTCCCTTCTATTCAGCCCTAGTGAGGCCATATCTGGAGTACTGTGTTCAGTTTTGGGCACCCCACTACAAAAAGGATGTGGACAATTTGGAAAGAGTCCAGAGGACAGCAATGAAATGGTAAGGGGACTGGGGATCATGACTTACGAGGAAAGACTAAGAGAAGTGGGTTTATTTAGTTTAGAGAAGAGGACTGAGAAGGGACTTAATAGCAGCCTTCAACTACCTGAAGTGGGGTTTGAAAGAGGATGGAGCTAGACTGTTCTCAGTGTTGGCAGATGACAGAACAAGGAGCAATGGTCTCAAGTTGCAGTAAAAGAAGTTTAGGCTAGATATCAGGAAGAATTTTCTCATTAGGAGGGCAGTACAGGTTACCCAGAGAGGTGGTAGAAGCTCCATCCTTGGAGGTTTTCAGAACCTGACTAAATAAAGCTTTGGCTGGGATGATCTAGTTGGGGATGGTCCTGCTCTGAGCAAGAAGTCGGGTTAGATGACCTCTTGAGGTCCCTTCTAACTATTTATGATTCTATGATTACCCCAAGCTTCACCGGCTACAGTAAAATAAAAATGCTACCTGCCTGAGAGAATCCTTTTTTATTTCCCTTCCTTACTTTGCACAGAACTTCCCACTGTGAACAAGTAAGCAAGATATAAGGCATCCAGATTATGGCAATAACTCTGCAGAAGTAACACACTCGAATGAAAAGTCTTCCTGCTCTGGCCCTTTTCTGGAAATTAAAGCCACAACTTTTCTTCAACATAGCTCCACAGACTGAAATTGCTTGGTAGCATCAGCAAGCTAACTTAGTTCTCTCTCTTAAGGTCACCAACTTTAAGAAGTATAACACAGAGGTCTTGGCAACGTTTTCCAGCAAGGGGCCAGAATGACCCTGTTGATTTTGGAATAGGAAGGCATTAGGACCCAATCATCTCTCCTACTTCAGCTGTGAAACAGTACAGGGATAGCTCCCCCCACCCCACTGCACTGAAGCCCCAGGTGCCACACTGTGGCGTATTACCAGTAGAGCTCCTAATGCCAAACACCTCCAAAGCCACAGCAGGCTGGATCCAGTCCATAGGCTGTAGGCTGCCTACCTCTGGTATAACATGTAACCTTCAGTTCTGGATGGACACCTATGTAGTATATGGGAAGCTATTGTCCAGAGGAACATCCAGATGATAGGATGAAAAAAGAAAATTTAAGCTAACTCTGCTTTGGAAAACAAATAGTTCTTTTTTACAATTCCCTTGAATGCCTGATCTAACTTGTTTATTTAATAGCTAGTGTTACAGTGTTTTGACTATCACTTGGAAGCCTATTCCAAGATGACTAGACTCTTTAAGAGCCTCTTTTTTGCTATGTAGCCTAAAATTTCCTTTCTTTCTTTTACAGCTGACAGAAATAAATCAGAATTTCCATAGTAATATTTTTAACATGGTAATAGTCTGACACTAATTTTGTCTCAAATTGGGATAAAAAGTTGAAATATGCACACAGTGGAACAAAAGTTTCTGAGAAATTTGAAAACATTGAAATGTTTCCTTTTGACATTTGTGAGTCAAAAAAAATGTTTAAATGTTCTTATATTAAAAACCTGATCTTCCTGTGTTTGGCCAAGTTGCAATATGTTATTTCATTTAAGGTCAACATTAAAATTCATCTACCTATAGTGCCACATTGCCACATGGTTGTAGTTATAATACAGATGCCTTGTACCCCTATTCCTTTCTGTAGGTGAGGCTACATCTACATTGTATTGCAGTCATGCGACTCCATTTATAGCATATCATGGGAGATATAGTCCAGCCAAGGAGCCAAGCCTGTAGTTGAGAATAGGGACGTGACAGACTCTGACATAACAGGGGCGGGGAATGTGAAGTATCTCAATGAGAGGGCAGACAAGAGTAGTTTCAGGAAGTTCCAGAAATGAAGGGAAATGAGAGGATGATAGGTAGCTTGTTGGCTACCTGTTGGGTAGAAGGGATGTGGCGTATAAAGTTAGTTTAATTTGCAAAAGCTACAAAATGTGTGACCCTCTCCTTTCTCTTTCTGCCCTACTGCATTTGGAAAATAAGCTTCCTTACTGAATCATCCGAACTGCCACAAGCATAAAGTACAATTAGAGACTAAGGTCCAAAATCTGTATTCCCACATAGCCAGGCAACATTATCATTGTCCCATAAAGACTGAATAAGAGTTAAAGAACTGGGGCTAGTATTTTAATTCTCTGAAAAAATACACTGAGTTATTTTTTCTATCCTTCCAAAGGAAGCTATTTCTTACTTATTCCTTCACAAAATACCAAATTAAGAATCCTTTCATTTCCTAAGAATTACAATGAGATATAGTCCTCAGGATATGAAACAGAAATATGATCTACTCTGGAATACTGAAATCAATGGGCAAGTGTATTCTTGCCCACCAGAAGAACTGATCTTATACTGAACCACCCCAACCAACAGGCTGTCACATATACTTACAAATGACTTAGATTTCATTTTGCTGCCAAAAAATAATATTGGTGGAAACCCAAATATTATTCAGAGTACTTTGAAAGAATGGGTTGCATTGTTTTCCTTGTATAGTGCAAAGGGAATTTGTAATTATCTAATAGTTTAATATTAAATTATTTTGTATTATTTAATTATCAAAATATGTAGAACATCAGGAATTTTAATAAAGTAGCAGCTCATTAAATTAGCATTATTTTATTTTTTTCATGACAAACTATATCATTCAAGTCTTTACTGTCTCTCTCATAACTAGCTCCAACACATGGATAATTATATTTTAATTTGAATTGGAAACTAGATCTCTTAAAATCAGACAGCCTCAAATAGCAATATAACATTTCATTTTATTCAGGAAAGCAAGTTCTGCTACCTTACATGTCATTTTCACAACACTAACATTTAATATTCAAAAATATTTTTTTACAATTATTAAGAGTTGGTCAGAAAACTTCAATCAAAATAATTTTCCATCAAGAAAATGAAACAGAGCTTTTTGTGAAATCCTATTGATTTAGGTAAGGTTTTGAGTCTTAAAAAAACCCCAAAATAACCCATGATTTCAATATGATGATAAGAGACAGGAAAGGATAATGTAGATTTATGTCCTGCCTTTCATCCTGGCATTCTGTAGAACTCTTTAGTCAACCAGCCTTGGGAAATAGTCCCAAAAGGAGCCAACATTGTCAGAGGTCTGTCATGTATTACATGTTATAATTTCCTTTGAAGCCAAGTCTGCCAATGTATTTTATCAGGCTTAGACTATGAAGCAAAGCTTGATTTCTCACAGCTCAATGTAGCTCTCCTCTTGGGTATGGTGACAATTTCCATGTACTACTTACATGACCCACTATGCAGGTTTCTGCCTTGTAGCTGAGTGACATTTAGCACCAGGGCAGAAGCTTGAAACAATGAAGCACAACAAAAACTTGGGTGCAAGGTCATACCCCATATTTCCACCGGGCATTACTTTAATTTTGTAAAGGTTTTGGGGTGACGAAAGAGATTTATGGAGTGAATTAGATGTAATTAGAGACTAATGACACTTCTTTAATATATTTTGTTTTATACTCCATTATGTATGTGAAAAGTGGAAGGTATTTATTGCCAGTTCTTTTTTCCATTTTTTGCATCCTACTTACCTAGACACTGAAACACAAGACTGAGCACAATGGAGAGTTAGATTACAACACATGACTGATGCTTAGTCATTAAACTGCACAGAGAGGAAAAAAGAATATCAATATTAACTACTTGGTGGATCATTGAGAACTCATATGGCATAACTGCCAGCCTGGGGAAAGAACATTGTTCTCTATAAAAGCTGAGGAAGTCTAGTGCTTCAGATACATTACACATGCTACCAGGCCAACTTCAGATGTAAGTGATTGATATAAGTATTGTGTTATACCGTAGTACATCACAGGTTGTACTGTGGCTGCAGAAAAGTCAACCAGGTGATCCAGTCTTTATTATCAATTGGGTAGGCTACCTTCATCTAGTTTTTGCACATTATTGTTTTTCTCCAAATTTTATCATGGGATTTCAACAGATTGAGTCCTCTACTGAGAGAGGCTTGAATTTCTATTAATGTGCCAGGTTGGTCCATATTTGACAGGTCATATGAATGACAAGGATTTGATTTTTCTATTTATCCAGATCCACTAGTAATTTGTGTGGCAATCAGATTTTAAACTTTTATTTGAAATATTTGGGCAATCCTAGATATTTTAATCCCATCAGCTATCATTGGAAATTACAGTGATTTATTAAGAACTAGAGTGGGTATTTACGTAGTTCTAATTCAAACTTATTCCAATTGATCTTAGATCTTGCGGATGAAGATCAGTGAGATTTAATAATAGGTGTATCAGCCTCTTCGGATTGGCAAACATGTCCAGATTTTGCCCACCAATTCTAATAATTACTATATTAGCACAGGCCTGGATTGCTTATATTAGTAGTTCCAACACTAAGTTGAATAGCTGCAGAGATGGGAGGCAGTCTTAGCTTGTTTCTTCCCATACTGAGAATGGTTCTCATATAGAGATAGATCTATAAAATGATAATCAAATCCCATCCTTAAGAACCATAAAAACATAACCTAATGATTCCTCTTACTACATTGTTTATCAATAATGATACCAAATGTGCCTTCAAGAGATATGGCATAGAAAGTGTACAGTATCAATGAGCTTCCCAAGGCTGTTTCATGGATCCAACCTGATTTAGATATGTGATTTAAGTAATAGCTTTTTCCAACCCACATAAAAGGGCTTTGGCAAGAAGCTTTATATCATAATGTTTTGGTAAAATAGCCCATACTTTATTTTGCTATCTAGGATCTTTCCTGACTTTAGAAGATATTAGATATAATTATCTCTTATACTGAGAGAGGCAGAGAGAGTTACTCTTTTTAGCTTCACTGAATATATATCAAGGAACCGGTGGGAAATTTAGTCTAAAAGTGTTCACTAAAATGCCACTGGAAAAAGTATCATATTCTCTGACAATTTACAATGTTCATTTCCATCACAGGTAGATCTATGTCCTCACAACAGGCAGGACCTCCAACCCTTTGTCTGTCTTCCCAAGTCACATGGCAGTGAAGCTCCACTAAGGAATATTATCAGTAGGGACCTACTTAAATTGTGGTTTCGTGATTTTCACAGAAACTGCGAAAAATAGTGATCTCCACAATCACCAAAAAAATAGCATTGGCCATGATTTACCAGGAAATCAACCCCCCAAAAAACTTAATAAAAATAAAAGTTGGATTCCCAGTGGTAGCCAGCAGTTCTTGCTGCTGCTCTGGACCAGACTTGTAGACCACCTGGGAGGGGAAGGTGCCAGTTGGCAAGGCCACACAAAGGGAAGCCAGCATTCAAGATGGCAACTGCCCCCTGGTCTCTCCTCCCCCTAGGGCCTCTTCCCCAATCAGTGTCAAGGGGGGTGACTGCTACAAAATGACTGTGAAATTGGCTTTTCAGACTGTGACCAACCTGCAAAAATTGCTTTATCTTGCTGAGTTAGGTAGGTCCCTAGCTGTTAATACTGTCCCTGGAGCTGCTTGTATGCTTGCTATAATTTTCAACAAAAGTAACAGAATTAGAACTTAATGTCCTTCTGTATGATGGGCTTTTCCTTGGGCATGTTGTTTTAGTTCCATTTACTTCTATTTTTACTACCATTGGATTTTGTTTCAGCCTCTATGCTAGGAGTTTGCCCATTCTTTCACTTCATGTCCAATACACTTGTCAAAAGTGACACAGTAAATTCTGCTTTCCATGTATGAAGTCTTTCTAATTTCAATCTCATTTGTACCATGATGTTTAGTTTGCCAGGGATACATTCTTTAGTATAGCACTCCAGTGAAGGAGAAAAAAATCATTATAAAGCCTCTTTGTTCAGGAGTTTGGTAAAGATCTGCTTTCTAATCTGTTTTCACTGTTTTTCCCAAAAGTATGCTTGATAGGATTGTTAGACAACCTGTCCCTAGAAAGGTTTTTCAGTTTGTCATTGATAAAACTCACAAAGTGACATCCAGGAGGAGTCATGCTTGCCTAGGAGCCTCAACCTGCTCAGAAAGAGATTAAGAGAGGGTATATTTATGCCTCATCGCTCGCATTCCTAGAGACTCCTGCTCTTGAGTATGCCCACCCACACTTATTTGCATGCAAAGCCAGAAAAGAGGTGGTGAGACTGCTTTGATGAAGCTGCCCCGCTCAAGCATGTCAGAGCGCTATTTAAAAAGTGACTGTGGGACCACACTTAGCCTGGCTTCATTTCCAGGTCTGATGCATGAAGACTGGGACCAGGTAGGTGGGGCATTCTTGAGAGTAGTATCTCATACAAACAGTGAAGAAACAGTATAGGTGTTAATCCATTAACATGTATATAGCCTCATACAAAGATTGTTCAATTAGACTATGTTATGAAATATTAGTAGTAAACTATTCAAAAATAGGTAGAAGCAGGGGTTGTAAACAAAACAAAACTATCAACATGGGCTGTAGAATTTGCCAGTTTCCATATATCTACCAGATAAAAAACTGCTTTCTGGGATAATATAGGTTTCCAATTGCTCAGGAGTCTGTGTAATGGGGGTGAAGTAGTATATAATATAGTGTCAAGAGTTTAGTTGAAATCATAAGTAACTATGCCTGGGTGCTTGCCCATTTCCACTTATGCAATACAGAAATCATGGAAAAACCCAGGGTCATCTTTATTTGGCTCATATATACTAGCTCATTTAATTTCACATTTCTGTTGGTGGGGAAGGGAGGGGGAAATCAACAGAGATGTAGAGCTCCAAAAACTTAAAATTTCAGTGGGAACAAGTTTGAAGCTGAAAGATGTTGAATCTATACATGTGCAGTCTCACTTTCTAATCTCTTTTTGAACTAGTCTGAAAAGTTAACTACATCCTACGTTTTTAAATCAATAATCCTTTTCCCAAAAGATGTGAAGATTCAAGTGTCATTCTTTAAGGACTCTTGAAAGCACATTGTTACATGCAGCAAAAATATCCATAATCTTACACAAAGGAAAAAAGCCTTTAGAAGGATTATGAAATATTAGTGGTTTTTGTCTTTGCTTACCTAATTCATTCAATTTGATTTCTGCTAATCTTTTTTCTTTATTTTTTAACTGACCTGATGTGTTACAAATTTACGTACATTTCAATAGAAGCCAGTTTTGTAATCATACAAAAAGGAAAAGACAGAAAAAGATAGCTTATATGGAATCCAGTCTGCAAGAGTTGCAAGCTACTTTTAAATCCTACAAAGTAGAAGTGTGAAAATGTATTTAGTTTTTGCATAATTACTCATGCAAATGTTAGAGTTCATTGATTAATCTGCTACAAAGTAAATTACTTTTAGGCTCACATGATATCTTTTAGAGTCTGTTGATTTCAGAAAGTTTGTATTAATTATACAATTGTATAACATAGAATCAGGTTCAAATAGATCATTAAAACTTAACCTTGCTATTAAAAATTAAAGTTTGGCTGTGCTGGACTGCATGCATCTACTCTTGAAAGATAAACAGTCCTGGCTAGTACATGGATGGAGAGTTACCTTGGAATCCCAGGGGCCTTAGATACAATCCAAGGAGTGCTTGAGAAGTTGCTGAATTCTAGACCACGGAAATGGAATGAGTAATAAGATATCATTTGGTTTCCTCACCACTGCTCATGGGAACGTAAGGAAGAATGGAAAGAACTTTACCAAAATCCCTGTTTACTTTTTTCATTCCTCTCTCTTTGACCTATGATGCTAAACTAATTATTTTCAAAGAGTTGTTATCTTTGATGCTTTCTAGCCTAGCATTCTGTAGCAAATGCTGAAGGAAAATGCTTACTGATTTTAGAAAAAATGCTTTCTATTGGTCTTAAAATATCATTGAGTTAAAATAAAAATAGAATGATTGTTTTGGGGTAAAGGACTTAAATTTAAATACTTCTATCTAACACAGGCACCACTTCATGGGGCAGCTGCACTGCTCACTTGGGGCCACCCTAACCCATTCTCCAATTCTGGTTCCCTTTCTTGTTCCTGCCATGCCTTGATGTCAAAAAGTTAATAAGTTTGGGGAGGCAGCCTTCAGGTGCCCAGTCTGGCTTTCAGTGCCTTGCTCCACCCCGCTCATCATTAGGTTGCCAGTCAGCTCAACCCTAACCAGAGTAGGGCTCTCCTCTCTTGCTCTCTTTCTCTTGCCTGGGGTGCTCTGGTCCAGTATCCCTTTCCCACTTGTATGGGCCCACATAGACCCTCCAGGCTTTGGCCCTCCTCCCTGGGCTTTAAATCTAGCTTTCCCTGGGTCCCTGAACCTGGCAGGCCTCTGTCTGGACCTTAGCCCCTCACAACCTTTAGTATCTTTGGGGCACTCCCCCACTGTCACCCCTTCTATGTCAGGCACCAGATCCTCAATTTCAGCCAGGCCTGTGCCTGGCAGTCAGCCCCTCTGCTTCCAGCGCAGGCCCCACTAGGCCTCAGGCACTAGGCCCTTTGTCTCAGCCCCACCTGCATGTGGCTCTGTAGGCTTCATCCTGCTGCCAGTCCCAGACCAACCACTTTTTGGGGCACCTACCCCTCCAGGCCTCACTGAGCTTGTGGTTGAGCCTTAGTTCAAATTGCTCTATGTGACCTTTTGAAGGGTTTAAAACTCAGGATGCCCCCACAACTCTTCAAGGGGGCAGTGGTGGCCTCTGCTTCCACCCCTACAGCTATAAGGCTCCTGTACTGCAGTCTAGATCAGCTCTGTAAGCAGTCTCCTGTCCTACAGCTCTTAAGTGCACTGATTGAGTTACTACTAATCAAGGCCAACTGACCCCCAGCCACTTCCCTCCAATCTGCAGCTGCATTTAAGGAACTCCTCCAGCACCCAAACACTGCTACACAACACACTGTTCTTTAGTCTCCAAGCAGCTCCTGTCTCAGCAACATTTCTGATTTCCCTGATTCCTAGGCCTGCCTTTAGCTTGCTCCTGGATTTCTGCCTTTAGAGTCTCCACAAAGACCTGTTTCCTGACTCCAAACTCATCATGACTTAGTCTTGGACTCTGTCCTGGGGATCATGCTTCAAACTTGATAACTAGGGTTCTGATTCCTGGGTTCTGATTCCCAGCTTCTGACGGTAGCTTGGCATTTTGGTTCCTGACCTGTGGCTCATGACCCTCACCCCTACAACCCCCAGCTCAAAACTTGGCTATACCCACTAGGCTGGCTAGCCTGGTGGACTACCACAATAGCAACAGCCTGGTCCTCTGGTTTAACCCAACCCCAAACAACAATAGAAACAAACAGAATTTATCTCCTCACATGTAACCCATCTGCAGAACTTTTTCTATAATGAGGGTCTGAGCTTTGGGGCCCGGGCTCAGGCTTATGTGGCACTTGCTCTTCCCCCTTCTGATCACTTGACCTGGCTTGTTGCTAATATAGTCAAGATGCTGTTCATCCCCTATTCACCAGCCAAATGTTCTGTTGCCAGCAATCTGCAGGCTGAGCCCTGCTTCCTCCTTGGTGGCAGATGCAGGTAGCACAGCTCATTCCTTGCAAGCTGCTTCAAATGTGAGGGAGAAGGGGTCCCCTGTTGCACATACTCTTATTCACCTGCTAGATGAAAGTAAAACACCTTACTTTTAAAGGGAGCTCCTGTCCCCCCAGGAGTCTTTGCCCTGGCAGATGCAGTACTGCACACAGTAGTGTGTGGGGAAATGGGGCACCAGGGGTGGCTCCTGGGGAACCTGTTTCTCAGATTCACCAGCCCCAGGTGTAGTAGCTGCCACCTGAATGTGTAGGACTGTGGCAGACAAAAGACTGCTCCCCCTCCCTGGCTCTCCAGTGGTCAGCATAATCCCCCGATACTCCCTGCCTCAGGTGCTAAAGTAGCTTGCTACATCTGTGCTGGAGACCTGACAATGCTTGGGATTTATCAAGATTACTGTTATACAAAAATTAAAATATAGTACACAGATATCTGCATAGGTCCCAACTTCTCCCCAAAGCAAAATTTTCATGCAAATTTCATTTTCCTGCCACACACTTCTTAATGGCTTCTCCAACAGATTGATTGAGAAAAACTAGAGCCCAAAACACTGGAACAATAACCTAGGATGCTTAGGATCTGGATTCAGTTCTCCATTCTTCTATGGAAATGTTGTGGTAGGAGAAGCGGAAGCTGCTGTAGCTCTGAAAGATATAGCAATTAATGCTACTGCTGCCAGATTCAAACCAGTAGGGATGATGCTGCCCTGCTCTCCAGATCCAGCCTGCAGACTGACCCTGTACCAATTATATGGGCCAGGGGGATGGATGGCTTGGACACCACCCACTGATCTAAATAATTCAGGCACCTACTGTGCAACTTAAGGTGTAGACAGGCAATAACAACTGTATCATTATCAAACTGTATCATTTTAAGATGCAACTGTTATATTTGTATACTCTGGTCTGTAGTGATACTAGGTACCAAAAACTCTTCAGCTTTAATCCTATTTCACTAAGGGTCAATGCTGGGGCAGTTTAGCTCAAGTTTATACCTATAGGCTCATGCACACAACACTTACAGCGAAACAATTGCTGTATACTCCCAAGCAGCAACTCCCCCTCCCCCTTTAAAGTGACCACAAATGTACATTTGTCCATAGCCTTACACCAACAATTAATTACTTAAGTCCAAGTAAGCAATCCACAAATCCCCGCTATAAACACCTACATTTTAACAACAAAATTCAGTTAGGCACCCTGTACCTCTAGCTGCTGACAGGCAAAACTGATACAGTCGTTGCACAAGCACCCATGTCATGAGTTTTGCCTAGCCCCAGAACCCAGATTCCCCCTGCACCTATCTCCTTAACGGCCAGCAGGCTTCGTGGCCACAGCAGGGCCTAGCAGGCCTGCAGTTTTCACCCCCTCTGCCCCAAGACAGACACAATCCCACAAGTATACATGACATGAGTTTTGAGCAGCTAGAGGTGCAGGGCCCCAGAACCCAGGAACTCCTGCACCTAAATCCTTGACAGCTGTAAGGCTTTGTGGCCTCAGCAGAGGCTACCATTCCTACAGGTTTCATTCAAATCAGGCCAGAAATGACAAAGTTATAGGCTGGTTTGACCTTCCCCATTATAGCCTATGGACGAAATGTTGAAACAGCGTGATGAAACGGAACGTAACAGCTATTTTGAATCAAAACAAAATTCAAAATAGAACGCTGTTCCATTGAAATATTAAAACACTGGTCGAAACAGAATGCTTGCCATTTTGCATGGCCTACTTGCTTGAACATACACAGCCTGCCAGCATTGAGTTCTGCACAAAATATAGCAGTCATTTCCATTCAAAAGTATGGCCTGAGTAGGAGCTGCCCACATTTTATGTGATATCCTAATGGCTAGAAGGTTTGCCCCTCCTAGCCTGAGAAGCTCAAAACTGCAACTCCCATCTCCCAAGTGAGTTCCCTAATCATCACTATGATGTGGGCTAGGCTAGGATGGGGCTTTCTGTAACCCTCTTTTTTTAAGCATTACATAGGAAAGCAAAGCTGATGAGGCCAATGAGCAGTTCTGATCCCCACTCCCAACACTGTTTATGCATTTTATCCAATGAGTCTTTAATGCAAAATGCATAATGAGTCCCTGAAACAGGAACCAGAACCAAGGACTTGCCCCTCCTGGGGGAGTTCTGTCACTCTTGGGTTCCAGAGTCATGTTTCTTCTTGCTGCCTCTTTTTCTATTGTAAAAAATGATGGTCTTCTAGGCTGACAAAGTCACAGTGTTCTGCTGGAAAATCCCCATGAGGAAGTTATGATCTGATCAGAGGGGAAGTTTAGGAATACAAACTAAGGCCTCAGCTCTGGAAATGTATGCTTGTGTTTTACATGAATAGCCACATTGTCTAAAGTTTTGCAGGAATTCAATTTAACCCACACACAATTTGAGTTCAGCAGAAGTTCTAAGAAGGTCATTTAAAATTAAGCTAGCATGTGCAAAAGCAGTGGAAAAATGACAAGCTAACGTAAATGGCAGTTGTGCAAGGATGTTTTTTAAATTAAGGTGAAGATTTTAGTGTTTATAAGATGACCATTTTTTCTACTAGGTTACTATCCAATCTTTTTCATCCTTGTTCTGTTCTCAGTTTTCATGGTGAAAAGTGGGTATCATTGAATATTCCCTACCTATTTTGGAGAGAAAGGGCATTAGGATGAAATATTCTTTAGTTACTGTCCTCAAGATCCCAAGTGAAAGGGAATGTGCTTCCTTACAGAAAAAGGGAGATCAAGTACTTTTTCTTTCACCAGATTAAAAAAAAAAGAGCAGAGCACTCTATTTTTAGTACATATGATTTACATTTTCTGTCCACTTTTCTGTTTTGCCTCTCTTGTACATAATATAATTATCATGGACAATTATTTAAATACAGACCCTCTGGTTTAGTATATTCTAATTTCCTAACACATTATGTAAGTAGCAATAACACTTTCATAATTCCCATGCCAGAAGGGACCAAGATCACCAGCCTGATCTCCTTTATAATATAGGCCATAGAACCTGCCTGAATTAATTCTTGTTTGAAACTGGACATTTTCTTTTTTTTCTGTGATGGAGAATCTATAACAAGTTGTTTCAATATTTAATTAGATGCTTGTTAAAAATTTGCACTTTATTTCTACATTGGCTCTCCTTACATCTTTGTGTGAATTAAGAACTTCATGGTGGATGTGAGAAAGTAAGTAGGTAAGTTCAGACTTAGGCTTGCTCCTGCCTGGCCATTTTCCCATACTATTGTCTAGTTCCTTTACAAGCCGGTAAGCACTGTAATGGATAGTTTTTGAAATGCTGAGCTGTGGAATTCAAACAAGTTATGTATGGGTGCTTGGGGTGCAGTGTGGGGTGTCTTGAGTCTAAATAGGTTACAAACAACTGGCTTAGGAATTTGTGTGGTAACTGACTTATGTCACTAATGTCATTGCACCAGTTTAGCAAAGAAAAATGTCCTACTTATAGCTTTCAAATAGCAGGACTAAACAAAGGCCTGAAGGTCCCAGACCCTCACCAAGACACAAGCAAAGAGACATGTCTCACTTCTCCAGTTCAGGAGCTCACCACCCAGCCACTGAATGCTCATTGAGAAAATCAAAACACACAGACTAACCTAATTACAATTTTCTTCCTGCTCCAAGCACAGGATATGTAAGTACAGTATTCAGCATTCTCCAGGTGGTCATTGCTGTTTGACTGCATAAACTTCTATAGGATGTGAATTAAGTTTCTGTTTACTGCACTATTAAGTACACAGATACCTCTGTGTCTACAGTGGGGCAGCTGTCATTTTTGTAGTTCAGTTTTCACGTAGGATGTAAGAGGAGGTAAGTCTTAGGGTAGGCCTACACTGTGCAGCAGAGCGCTGTGGTCAGGCTGTTTCTGAGTTCATCGGACTCACCCCATTCCCTCTGATGTCCTCAACCTCATGGGCCTTCTCTTGGGCATCCTCCTCTGGTCACTCTTGCAACTTCAGTCTCCACTGTCCTTGAAAGCAGCCACTGTGAACAAACCTGGAGGATAAGAACGTAAGAAGTGCTATATGATATTGGGCTGGGCTAAAGTTCAGTCTAGCCCAATATTCTATCTCCAGCAGTGGCAGAGATGGATGCTATTGAGGGAGAGCACTAAACTGGACCTTCCTTTTTACCTGGCTATGCTATCTGCCTCTATCACCTCCTGTGGTAAGGAACCTCACTGGCAGACTTCCGTGTTTGGTGCATGCAAGTAGGAATGGGTGGACACTTTAGGCTACTGCTATGGCCCTCAAAAACTAGAAACAACAACAAGGATAGGTTCATTTTATTTGTTTGTGCCTATAAAATGCATAGCTCTTTAGGCTACTATAGAAAGGTTACACATAAAACACCTAAAAATGTTCTATAAAGGTTTCAGAAAATCTAGACTTGGACCAAACTGATCTTTTTAGCTGGAAAATTGTCCTACTCCACTAGAGCTTGCCATTTATATAGCTTAGACATTTCAGCATCACTTACCACTTTTAGAGCATAAATCCCAGTTATATTCTGATTAATACTCGTGAGAATTGCAAATTTAAAGAACAGTTTAAATAAACAGCAAAATATTTTTAATTGTCATGGAAAATAATTGTTCTATACACTATACCCTATTATTTGAAACCAATATTAGGCCTGACTGGCTAATCAGCCAAGATAACTCTGTTCCAAATGCACTAAACTCAAGTCAGGTCACTATTTTTTTCTACACTGCAAAAAACCATGAAGAAAGTGAGATGTAATGTTGTTAATAGTGAGCTAGCAGAATGTAAGGCTAAATAAATATTTATATTATGTTACCTTTGTATAATACAGTACATTTATTTACATGTTTGATATAGTTTGCTGATTGATTATTAGAGCTAGCCAAAAAAACATATAAAGTCAGGACATAAAGGTGCTACTCTTATGAAATCTTCAATAATTACACAGTTAGGATCTCAGTATTCTGTTCTATCTGATGTCACCTAATTTCATTAGTTACCCACTAGATTAGATGCCAACTACTGAATCACTAATATCACTTCCTAAAAGACTGGTTTTCCTGAATGATTTCCCAACCAAATATTGGCAAAGTACAAGCCTGTTCTCTTAATCTGGGTGAAAACCTGGCTACTTTGAAATCACGTGGAGTTTTGCCATTCATTTCTATAAGGCCATAATATCACTCTTTTGAGTTCTAATGTGACCAAATGACTGGTGTTATGGCTGTGTTTTAAATAATCACTTTAAAGTTAATTATAATTCATATATTTATAATGTAACTAGTAATGTAATTACCTAGCTTTGGATATTATCTGCATGATTGTACATTAAAGCTGACCTTTGATGAATCCTGGCATTTCATCATCCAAAAATGTATAATTGCATTTTCTAATACAGAGTGAGCTACATATAACTGGTTCATCTGGTAATCAAAATGTGCTTGACAGGCATTCTGCTAGCCATGTCAGCTGTTGTGAGTTCTGTGTTTAGAAGCCCTAAAGCCACCTAGGTCCTGTCAATTTTGGGGTGTTATTGGAGGGAAACGGTTGAGTAAGGAAGTAATGAGCCTTAATGAGGTGTGAACAGTTGAAAGCAGGCTGTTCACACAGGAATCCTTCAACATGCTTAAATCTGGTTAAACAGTGCCTTGAAATTAATGGATTGAAATCAGTGGGATTAAGCAAGTGCCTAATATAATTTTTATAATTTAAATGACTCACTTGTCTCCAAATGCCTGAAGTCACTTATACTGTAATTATAGGAAAGACAGATATGAATCCCTGATCTTGAATACCCTGAACTTTAGGGCTAGGGACAGACATTCAAATAGCTGGAGTCTGAATTGATTAGTCTTTGCAGGTTAGTCTAACCTGCTGTCACAGAGCATGGAGATGCCCTGTGCCTGAAGAAGGGAAGCTGCCAGGCAAAGAGCCCTAGCAGGGCATAAGGAGCCCACATGTGGGTTGCCAGGCCAACCAAAGAAGGTCAGCTGACCAGAGGGGGCAGGGCCTGGCTCCTATATAAAGCACAGACCAGAGACCAGAGGCAGTTACCTACCAATAGCCAGAGAGGCAGGAGCTCCCTAAGCTAGGATACGGGAAGAAGCCTGACTTCAGGTACAGCTTACGGCAGCTCTTGAGGCTTGAGCAATGTTGTTTTAGACAGGTGGCTTCAATTTATGTTACAGCCCAGGGGCTTGGGTTTTGTTGTTGTTACAAGACCGGTGGTTTGGGAGAGGCTATTAGGGGTTGGAGGAGGCCTCATAGGTGACTCACAGCAGAGTGTGAGGACCCCAGTGCCAGCGGGCGCAGCACACGGGGTGCATAGACCCCAGCCCCAGAAAGGGGCATTTGAGAAGCCCCAGTATGGGCGTGGTGAGCCCCAAAGAGGGGGCTGCATTATTGAGAAGCCCAAGTGTGGGCACGGAGAGCCCCAGAAACGGGGGCAACATTATTGGAAAGCACTAGTTGGGCACTGTGAGCCCCAGATAGGGGACAGTATTATTGAGAAGCCCAAGTTTGGGCACTGGGAGCCCCTGATAGGGGCCGCATTGTTGGGAGGCCCAAGTTGGGCACCAGAAAGCCCTAGGAGGGGGTAGCATTGTAGAGATAAGGTTCCAGAGAAGAGGGCACAGAGTGAGAGGGGGCTGGAGGGAGCCCTAGCACCAGAAGGAGCATGCATCAAAGGAAGGAAGGCCCAGGGAGAACAGTAAGGGGCCAAATAGTGAGAGAATTGAGACAATGGTGATTACATCAGCGAGGTGTGGACTGCGGTGTAGGGAAGGAAGAGGAGCTGCAGATAGCACCTCCTAGTGGTGAGGCAGTAGAAGGGGAGCCTCCCGCTGATTAAAACTAATTCATTAATTAAGAACAAGGCATGGCAGGCGAGTAGGCGGGCGGTTGCCTCAGAGACAGGTGTATGGGCCACATTGAGGGCGGCCCAGAGTGATGACCTGTCACACCTGCCTAGATTAAACCAATTTCTAAGTGGTTAGACATTCCCTCTAGACTCAGGAAATGTAGGCACATGCCTGTAGTGGCTCCAGCTAGAAGTTGGAGGGCACTAGAACAAGCCCTCACCTTCAGGGAAGCTGTTCTGGAGGGGGAGAGTTAGGGCAACCCTGGCAGTAGCTTTAAATGAACTGGCCAGAGAGGAGGTTTAATTCCCCCCTCCCTGTCCCACTGGGAGGAACTCAAGCCAGGGTGCTTTTGGTATTACCCCTTTGCTGTTGCAGAGGTAGGGCATGGCCAGATAATAGGCAGCATGGCCCTCTGAGGCAGAAGGGGAGTTTATTTCTCCCACCACCACCCTCTCTGCCCCCAAGGAACTGTATCCGCTGCCTTCACCAATTGCTCTCTGCATGGGGCGAGTGGCGGAATATGCCCCCTCCTTGCTTCCTTCACCAAATACTGAAGGGAGGGGGGAAATAAACCTCATCCCTGTCTCCTCACCTAAGAGTGCCATGCCAGTCACCTCTGCCCACACTCCCTCCCCTGCCACTGAAGCAGTGGGGAGGGGGATGAACCATGATGGGGCAGCAGCCCCTGTCATGGTTTCCTGGGAGCACAAGCCTCTACCTGGTAGAGGGGCTGCAGTGCAAGCAGGGGCAGGAGCAGGGCAGGCAGAGCTGCCACAGATTGCATGGGGCAAGCTTGTGAGGCCACCCTTCTAAGCCCCAGTACCACTACTCACTCTGCTCAGCCTGCAGCAGCTCTGCCCACCTCACTCCCGCCCCCACCCGCAACATAGACCCCCACTGAGAAGAGTTCTGCACTCCTGGGAAACCATGACAGGGGCTGCTGCCCTGTCTGGGCCTCTCCCCCATCACCGCTCCAGCAGCAGGGGCAAAGGTTTGGCCAGAGGCCAGCCAGCATGGTTCCCTCAGGTGATGAAGGCATAGAGGCATTATTTCCCCCTCTCCCACCTGCATCTGATTTAGGGGTCAGGGAAGAAACTTATTTCACTGCTTGCCCCATGCAGGGAGCAATTGGTGGAAGCAGCAGTTAGAACTGGCAGTCCCCCTTCCTGCCCCCTTTGCCTTAGGGGGCCATACAAGGTGGCATCAGACCATCTCCCCTCCCCTGCAGCAGCAAGGGGAGAGTGCCAGGCGGATCCCAGTTCAGGTCCATGCTGGTGGGACAGGGAGTGAAGAATTAAACTCTTCTCTGGCCAGTTCATTTGAGTCTACTGCCAGGGCTGGCTACGCCCCTGCCACTGGAGCAACAAGCAGAGAAATGTGTGGCAGGTCCATGCTGGTGTGTAACTTCTGTCCCTAGCCTAAGGAAGTTTCTCTGAATCCAAATGTGAAGTTTAGATTTTATCTTGGGACCATCTGTATTGATAATTGGTCAAAATCTGCATTATTAGCCCCCATTTGTGTAATACAGTAGTTATCTGCAAGTGAATAAAATATTGTCATTGCTTGCATGCAGTCTAGCAGCCTTAGCTTGGAGATGGACCTGAACAGATCTATCATACTGTGCTAAGTGAAAACTGAAAATGGTGGATCCAGCATTTGCTGATTTTTTCAGAATCACCTCTTTCTCATTCACCTACCAGATACAGTAGGGTACAGTAAATAATTTATATGACAAATTAGTCAATGGCTATTTGTTCATACAAAGCTAAATGTGAAAAAAAAAAGATTTTAATCAAAATATCTTCGGCCCACAAATGTCTATCAATTTGATGTAATCTGTTCTCTGGCTTCTCAGGAATGCAGTCAATGAACTTTAGAATCAGAACTAATGATACTGGAACAGATCTCCAGGACATAATGCAAATAGGCTGATATTAAAAAAAAAAAATTCAACCCGAGTACTGGATGACATGATTTTTTTGGAAGTGGCTCTTATTTTATCAGCTAGTCATCTGAATCTTTCACAAGCCATAAAAGCTCATCTTGCATTTTTTTTTAAATATGAAAAATACAGAAGGCTTTGAATCATAATACAGTCTCCTCCTATTCCCGCACTAAATGAAAATATGGGATATGAGATTAAAATATTATCTCAAAGAGATCATATAACACTGCAAAATACCATTCCTGAAGTGGGGTCACACTCCTTAAAATTATAGGCCTCAAGCCACATAGCAACGCTAGAAACATTTGAGGAAGGTAACGTGGGGGTGAGGGGCCGGACTACTGAATTGGAAAAGGAAAAAGGAAAGTGGTTTTAATATTAAAACAGTACATTTGTACTAGATTGGCAGGGTACTACCAAGGCTGACAACTCATAGTTTTTATGGGGTTTTTTGTTTGAATTTCATTGGAACTGGGTATGCTCTGAATGGCTTGGGAAGAGGAAGAGTCTGACTTTGGGTTGTGTTCACACCAAAAAGAAAGAGACAAAGGCATACAGAAGAACTTATTAAGATAATATCTCCCCATAAAAAATGAAAAGGAGGAGAAAGAAAGATACTGAAAGAAATACACCTGATCAAGAGAAGAAAAATATAAATAGTTCTGAAGGTGACTTTACCTTGTTGAGTACATGGTGTTATGTTGTTAAATAAATGCAACCAGGTGGTCTTGAAGGTTTAAATAAAAGTATGTAAAACAGTTGGAAAGAATCACAAGCTGTAAGAATGTTCACTGATGGAGGCTGTAAGAAGAAAAAAAGGTAATAATAAAGAGAATTGACCAACCGTATGTGAATTGGATTCAACTGATGATTAAAAATTCTGGGGTGTTGTCCAAAGGAACTAGAGGAGAGGGGTAACCCAGTCAAAAATCTATCTGTATAGCCAGTGTCTTACTGCGCTGATAACACCTCCCTACTGATAACATCAAATTAGATCAAGATGTGGCAGATGATAGAATATAACTCAGAGGTACACAAATCTGGCAATCAGAGAGATAAGAGCAAAGATCAGACTCTTAAGTATCAAGGAAAACCCACACGCAAACCTTTACGATAAAGTTCTTCCTGGTCTCTAACTCAAATCTGCTTTCTGTCAGTTTGTGGCCATTGTTCCTAGTTACCCCAAGGGGTGGGCTGGTAAACAGAGTACATCCTGTTCCTTGCTGCTCCCTGCCAATGAATTTTTAGGCAGCCACAAGATCACCTCTCAATCTTCTCCTGCAGAAGCTGAAGACTTCCAGGGTCCTCAATCTCTCCTTGCAGGGCTTTGCCTTCAGGCATCTAACCATATGAGTGGCCCTCCTCTGAACCCTATCAAGGTTGTCCCTTGAAGGTTATGTCAAAAACTGGACACATTACTCCAACTGTGGCCTGACCAATGCTGCATAAATGGGAAGCTTCACCTCCTTGGATCTATTTGTCATGCACCTGCTAATGCATAATAGAGTGCAGTTAGCTTTACTCATCACTTCATCACATTGATGACTCATGTTCATCTTGGAGTTAACAGTAACTCTAAGATGTCTTTCCACTGTTGTGCTGCTGAGAAGGTCCTCCCTTAGCCTGTAAGTGTACTGGTGAGTCCTCTCTAGGTGCAGCACCTTGCCTTTGTCCTTACTGAACTCTATCCTATTCTGTTCTGCTCACTTTTCCAACCTGTTTAGATCCTCCTGGATTCATTCCCTATCCCCTAGTGTGTTAACGTTACCCCATAATTCTGTGTCACCTGCAAATTTGGACAGAGTGCTTTCTACACCATCATCCAAGTTACTGATGAAGACATTGAACAGCACAGGTCCAGGGACTGAGTCTTGTGGGACTCCACTGCCCACATCTTTCCACATCAACTTCAATCCATTCACCACCACCCTCTGGGTGTAACCTAAGCCAATTTGCCACCCACCTGACCATATAATTATCTACAGCACGGTCACTCAGTTTATCTATAAGAATGTAATAAGATACCATATGGAAGGTCTTCTTAAAATCCAAGTAGATGACGTCCACATTGATTCCTGCAATTAAGCATTTTGTGACCTGGTTGTAAAAAGAAAGAAGGTTAATTGGGCAGGATCTATCTGCTATGAATCCATACTCGTTGCCCTTTAGCGTTGCTTTCCCCGCTGGATTCTCACAAATATGATCCTGAATAATTTTTTCATAGGTTTTTCTGAGGATAGAGGTGAGACGAATTGGTCTATACTTACCTGGATTCTCTTTCCTCCCCTTCTTGAAAATAGGGACCACGTTGGCCCTTTTCCAGTCCTCTGGAACCTGACCTGAGCACCAAGAGTGCTCAAACAGCCAATGGCTCTGCTACGACAGCAGCCAATTCCTTCAGCACCGTTGGATAAAGATCATCCGGGCATGTTGACTTAAACATATCTAGCCCCTCCAAGTGTCTCTTCACTAAGTCGGTTCTAACAGTTGGTGGGCTGGTTTCCCCTTTATGCCTGTCTATGATCCAATTGTGAGATTTGTCCTGATCCAAATTCAGGAATACAGAGGCAAAAAACTCATTGAAGAGCTCAGCTTTGCCCCCCAATCCATCACCAACTGCCCTTGTTTGTCTTGTAGAGGGCCTATGCTATCCTGTGCCTTCTTTTTGCCCTGTGTTGACCTAAATGACTTTTTGTTGTTTAATTTTTGTTGCCAGCCTAAGTTTCATTTCTGTTTTGTCCTTTCTGACTGCCTCCCTGCAAGTGTGGGCCAAGTAGGTATACTCTGCTTTGGTAGCTACCCCCTGCTTCCACAGCCTATATGCCTCTTTTTTTGCCCCAAGGCTCTTCTGGATTTCCCTGTTCAGCCAAGAGGGTTTATTGGCCCCTTTCCCCCCTTTTCTGAACAAGGGAATTGTCTCCTTCAGTGCCCTTCACCAATTTTCCTGTTCATAGACTCATAGATTATAGAGTCAGAAAGGACCCAGTGGATCATCGTGTCTGACTTCCTGCCCCCGGCAGGAAAGAGGACCAAGGTCAGATGACACCAGCCAGGTGATTGTCAAGCTTCCTCTTGAAGACCTCCAAGTTAGGTGATACCACCCCCGCCTTGGAAGCCCATTTCAGACTCTGTTCTTCAGTGTCTTGCTAACTAATCTCCTGAGCACACTGAATTTAGCCTTTCTGAAGTATAGCACTTCTGCCCTACTGGTTATCTTTCCCACCCTACACCAGATAGGGAATTCAGTCAAGTGATGGTCACTGTTCCCTAGGTTATCTTGGGTCAGTAGATGCCCCACCAAATCATCCCCTGTAGCCAGGTCCAAGTCCAGTAAGGGGTTTCCCCTAGTGGGACTGTATACTTTCTGTGTTAGGTGAAGGTCCTGTATGCAGGTTAAGAACCTACATGACTGGTTGTATCTAAATGACTGCTTCTTCCAGTAGATGTCTGGATAGTTTAGGTCACCCATGACAACCATGTCACTTGACTATATGGCCTCTGACAGCTGTATGGAGAATTCCATGTCCAACTCCTCATCCTGATATGGTGGTATGTAGTAGACCCATACTACCAAGTCCCTTTCCCCCTGGTCTGTACTTGTACCTAGTTCTATATTCAATATTTTCATTAACAATTTGGATGACATATTGGGGGAAGTTGCAGTTACTCTGGAAGACAAAAATCAAAGTGGTCTTAAATCAGTAAGATGAGATTCTCAAAAATATATCAAGGGCCTGTATACCAATGCTCAGAGTATGGGGAACAAACAGGAGGAACTCGCTTTCAGAATAGCCGGTTCAAACCCAGACATAGTAGGGATTACAGAAATGTGGTGGCATTCATCCCATGACTGGGCAGGGGCTCTACAGGTGGGATAGAGAAGGAAGGAAGGGAGGGGATGAGGCGCTTTATGTCAAAGAGTAATACGCATCCTCTGCCAGCAAAATGGGGTTGGAGGAGGGGCAAGTTGAAGTGCTATGGGTCAAGATACAAGGGAATCATGGGGAGAGGGAATTAACGGTGGGGGTCTACTACAGACCCCCCAACCAAAGAGAGGAGCTGGACTGGGAATTTTCAGGCCAGCTTGCAGAGGCACTTAAGGCAAGGGATGTAGTAGTCATGGGTGATCTAAATTACCTGGACATCTGCTGGGAGGAGCAGTCAGCCAGGTTGGACCGTTCCAGGGGGTTCCTGGCCGAGATACAGGACCTTCACTTAACCCAGGAGGTGCACAGTCCCACCAGGGGGAATGCCCTGTGGGACCTGGTCCTGGCCACAGGCGATGATCTGGTAAGGGGGCTCCAGGTCCTTGACCACCTGGGTGATAGCGATCATTGCTTGCTGGGTAGGGCAGGACAGACTCTACAATGAAAGGCTACAGGACCTGAACCTGTTCAGCCTTCACAAGAGAAGGCTGAGGGGGGTCTGGTGACCATCTAAAAACTCACTGGGGGTACCAGAAGGGGTTGGGTGAGACCTTGTTTCTTGTTTATGACAAGAGCATACCACTGCCATCATCATCCTATCCCCTACTCCTATGTCATCAGCTCATGACACTGGTTTCTTACATCTTCCTTCTCCTTTCCAACCACCCATTTTAAAATCTAAAACACCCTAGATTTCTTTAGTTGCATTTAAGATTTTGTCAAGAGTAAGTGACCAAAATACGCCACCTCTGGGTACAGATATGTATTGTGCCCGTAATTCAGGAAACAGGCTTCAAGGTAGGAATTTCTTTGTTTGATTTTGTAGATCTCATTTAATGTATATGATATAGAACTGAGGTAACAAATGTAGTTATTATTGTAGGTACATCTGAGTGGTCATTTTTAATATTCTCAATTTTATGTCTAAAAATGGTCAGAGTAGGATTGATGAATCATTATGTTTAATTCTTGTTAGAACGCATGTGATTTTTATAGTTTCATAGTTTGTAGGGTCAGAAGGGACCGGAGTAGATCATCAAGTCTGACCCTGCCATGACAGGAAAGAGCACTGGGGTCAAACGACCCCAGCAAGGTGTTCATCTAGTCTCCTCTTAAAGGCCCCCAGGGTAGGAGCCAGCACCACTTCTCTTAGAAGTTGGTTCCAGATCCTAGCCGCCCTGACAGTGAAGTAACGCCTCCTGATGGCTCGTCTGAATCTACCCTCTGCCAGCTTGTGACCATTATTTCTAGTCACTCCTGGCAGTGCTTGGGGGAACAGGGACTCCCCCAGTGCCTGCTGGTCCCCTCTGAATAGTTTGTAAATGGCCACTAGATCCCTACTCAGCCTTCTCTTGTGGAGACTGAAAAGGTTCAGGTCCCTTAGCCTCTCCTTGTTGGGCCTGCCCTGCTGCCCCATGATCATGCAGGTGGCCCTCCTCTGGACCCTCTCCATGTTGTCCACATCCTTCCTGAAGTGTGGCACCCAGAACTGGATGCAGTACTCCAACTGTGGCCTGATCACTGTCACATAGATGGGGAGGATCACCTTCTTGGACCTGCCTGAGATGTGTCTGTGGACGCATGGCAAGGTACAGTTGGCCTTCCTGACCTCATCCCCACACTATTGGCTCATGTTAATTTTTTCATCAGTAATGACCCCAAGATCCTTTTCTGCCTCTGCAATGATGAGAAGGGAGTTCCCCAGCCTGTAGGTATGCTGCTAGTTCTCTCCCCACCCCCCAGGTGCAGCACCTTGCACTTGTCAGTGTTGAAACCCACCCTGTTCTCATCTGCCCACCCCTGTAACCTGTCTAGGTCTGATTGTAGCCTATTCCTTCCTTCTAGCATGCTCACTTCCCCCATCTTAGTGTCATCTGTGAATTTGAACAGGGTGCTTTTCACCCCCTCATCCAAGTTGCTGATCAAGATGTTGAACAGTGCAGGCCCGAGGACCGAGCCCTGCAGAACCCCACTGCCCATATCCCTCCAGGCTGAATAAAACCTGTCCACCATCACTTTCTGGGTGCAGCCCTCTGTGGGGGCCGAGAAATGGGCTGGAATGGGGCTGCCAATGGAGTGGAATTAGGCACAGCACGTGTGATGGTTGCAGAAAGAAAACTTTACTTACAAAGCTGCCATACAGGGACTTGCGTTGAGGTATGCAGTGTTGAAGAGTTGCAGAATGGAAAAGCAAAAACCGTGTGGCACAGTGATGCTGTAGGGTACAGGGTACGTCGGGAATTCGTCGACGGGGAGTCATTGGTGGTTGATCAGGCCTCCAATGTGGCTCCGGGATGCATGTAAGGATTTCTCCCAACGGGCATGCGAAACTCTCCTCTGACTTGGGTGGAAACTTCCCAAGCCTTTTGTACAACTTGCGAGCCGATTGCTAGCCGCCAGCATGCACACAACGCTGCATTTGCAAGCTTTTGGCGGGAGCTGATTTTGCACCAAGGGCTCTTTCCTGCTGCAGGGGAAATCCCTGCACCGGGCACTCACATCATGCTGGAAAGCAGCTGTGCTGAGGCACTTTTTTAACTATTTAGCCAGGTGGTGATGCTTCTGGGGTGTGGGATAGGGACATCCAGCATGGGGCATGGGAGGAAGCCCCAGTGTGGAGGCATGGGGGACCAAGAGAGTTCAGAGCAGGGAAGGGAGCATGAGAACACGTGAGGGGCTAGAACTCTTACCCTGAGTTGGTAAGATTGAGGCCCCAGTATGGGTGGTATGAGGCCCAAGTGAGTCTGAGGATGCCTGAGGCCAAGCGTAGGCCAATTGAGGTTTAGTGACAACCCAACGAAGGGGTCAGGATGTAATGATGTGTATGGGTGCTAGCTGCAAGGCATGGAACATGGTATAAGGGGAGGTTTGGAGCTGAATATGCGCCTTTGGCATCAGGCCAATTAAATGGGCAGCCTCCCACCTGGGAACAATGTAATGATGCATCAAAAGTGTGGCAGGAGAAGCAGGTGGGCAGTTTTCCCTAGACACGTGGGTAGGCCAACATCTAGACCGGCCCTGGGGTGCCCACTTGTTACAAGTATACACTTGAGATCCCAGAAAGGGCCACAGCCCCCATTTGCCCAAAGGAAGGCAAAAACCATTACAGTCCATACCAATCTGATCATGGAATAAAATTCCTTCCTGACCCCACTAACTGGTCTGACCTTCAGCAGGGGGCAAAACCCTTTAGCCATGAATCTCTGGGTTTAAATCCCAGAGAGAGCACTGGGAAAACCACAGTCAAAATCCCCAGGCTTGGCTGCAGCCGGTACCTGCTGCCTCAGAGAAAGCTCTAACACATGTTGCAGTTTGGGTAGGCAGTGGGGATGTGGGGGCATGAATTCCCTCCCATTCCCATGCAGGAACCAGCAAAGCCCAGAAGCATGGGAAATACACACAATATAACATAGACATAGCTATATCTAGACCAGCCCCAACCAGTGGCTGTTTAACCTCTTCTTGAACACTTCCAGTGATGGGAAGTCCACAATTCCCTAGGCAATCTATTCCACTGCCTCATTGTTTTAACAGGGAAGAGGTTTTTCCTGATATCCAGGCTAAATCAACTTGGGCTGCAATTTCAAGCCACTGGTCCATGTGCTACACTCTGCAGCAACAGAGAACAGGTAGGTGCTTTCCTTCTTTTTTATGGAAGCCCTTCAAGCATTTGAACAAGACAAATATTTATTAAGGGGTAATCTAAATATTTTGTTCCTTCCTCAGTATAGGTGGTTGGAACAGATGATACTATGATGTCTCTTCCAGCCCTACGCTTCTGTATTATATATATCTGCCACCACTTTCTACTAGGAAACAGTAAAGCAGCTAAAAATAGGCACATACAATTTAAAAAGATCCTTAATACTAGTTATATTTGCATTCCCAATACACCTATTTAGAATAATTGAGGCAGATCCTCATTTGAGTGAGATATCAGAACTTTAACTGATGTCACAACTTCTACAAAGTTAATGGAGCTATAACAATGAACACAAGCTGAGGAGGAGTCTCTTAGTTTCTAAACAAGTCATATATAATTGAGAACTGTAGTATTAGTTACTTGCACTGTGGTAGATTCTAAAGACCAGGAACAAGGGGGACTGAATTGTGCAAAGTACTGAGAAGGCACATTACAAAATACAGCCAGTGCCTCAAAGTATGTATGCTCAAAATACAGAGTATGGAAAGACAAAAGGATGTGTGAGTATAGACTGTACATTTTAGGTCTGCAGCTATCCCATTGGTAGCAACAATCACATAAAACATATGTTCATTAGAGCTGGGGGAGAATATTCACATTTCAGAGACACTGAGTTATCTGTTATTACAAAAAAGTTTTGGTTTTCACTTATTTGCTTGTTTATTACAGTTTATTTCCTTTTCGGATGTTTACCGTCCTTTTTAATTGCTTTCCAAAAAAGGCTGATGCTGTTTGCTAAAAAGGTCATAGAAACTGTAAATCTGAATGCTTTGCAAATGTGTTTGTGCAAAATTTAGAATTTGAAATATCTGGGCAAACAGCACATACTGACCTTAAAAATGTATTTGCATAGAAGTCTACACAATTTGTTGAAAATCTTCTATTTCTTTGCTTTCCTCTCTCCTTAGAAGTTTCAAGCAAACCAATCAGAGAAAAGAAATAATACCATGTGATACATCTAGCTAGGTACAAACCATGAATAATGAAGGACAAATAAATAGTGGAAGACATGGCCAAAGAAAAAATCATAGGCTTAAAGGCTTCCTTCCGGTATCTTCAGCTAAACAAGTATAAGACTCAAAGTAATTTTGTGGGTAATCAGTGAAGAGAAACGGGTGCAAAATTCACGACATAATTTGGTATGAATACCAAAATAACTCGACAAGCTATAGTTATACTGGATAGGAAAAGGATTCCTAATGTTCATTTTTATTTTTTTTAAACAGAGGGCAGACCAGCTGCAGAATATTTATCACTTTGGGAATTCACAACCAGAAAGGAAGCATTCACATTGATCAAACATATGTCTTCCAGACCCACTAGAAATAAAACTTGAACTTGTTATACATTGTGAATTATGCATACATATCTTACAGCTAACAGAGGAAACAGTTTCTTACATTAGTATAAGGTATATTTCTACAGAAACAGGGATCACATAAGGAATTGTTCCCATTCAAAAAGGCAGCAAACTTGTGTGCAATAAGCTATGTAAGTCACAAGGTATTGTTTTTGTTCTCTTTAACTTACAAATTTATTTAAGAAGAGTCTGGGGATATAGCCAAACACATATTCTGGCACAACATTTTGTGCAAATGCAGTCTCAGAATGACCAGGTTTCTATATATGAACAATGCTCATGTAGACTTGTGCATGTTTATTTTAGCAACGTCTCCAGCTACAATTATTGCTCACATTACTGAGTCTACACTTGAAAATCTGATAAAGTCTGTAAGCATGTCTTTATAATTGAAATTTATCAGTCTGTATCATTTATCTGGATTAAACAGCAGAGGTCTGAGCACAAAACTCTGGGATTCAAAATAATTTTTCCTTTCACTTGGATGGTAGCACACTTATATCTCATTGTTAGCCAGTTTTTAACCTAATAACCTCCTTCCTCCCAATTCATCACATTCCTCGATCCTAATAACCTCCTCCACTCCCTATGTGCATCTGTACATTAACATATTTTTTTTAAGAATTTGACCAAGTTCTGCTGAATTTTTCCCCTTCCAAGCTACCCACTTTTGGCAGAAGTAGGTCATAATAAGGTACATCTGGCCACCCTGAAGCCAACCTACCACTGCCTGGATGTTGAGTAGGTACAGTGGTTAGTGTATGCCACTATAAACCACAAAGCTTGAGTGAAAAGAGGCACCTGACGGTGTCTACACAAGTTAATCTCAACCTTTTTAGTTTCAAGGCATCTCTCAGAGTGCCAGCTTTTAGCTTTCACTTGTTTTTTAGACTACAGAAAATTAATAGAGCAATCCTTGTGGTGCAAGGAACTCAGAAAGACCAAAACTAAATGGGCCAACTAGGGCAGAAGCTCTTCTTGACTTGCTGCTCAGAAACAGGGAAGAATTTGTTGAGAATGTGAAGTTGACTTGGGTGACAGTGGATGCATCTACACGTGCACGTTAATAGGCAGTAGCCTCTTTTACTGTGCATTAAAGGATTGTGTAAAAACCATGCTATTACACAAATGCACTGTAAAATAGGCTATTGCACATTAAATGTCAGCTAAAAAGCATGCATTTGCATTACTGCACAATAGGGCAATCTAATGAATCTAATGAGTATTAATTTAGTACCTCACATTGGAAGATGTCTGTAATTACTGCACTCCAGCAGCCTCTCACATCTTGTGTATCAGTGTTTAGTTCAAGCTTTAGTTCAAGTGCCCCCACCACCATTTTGAAGTACAGGATGCTGATACATGAGACACTGTGGCGCTTTAATTAGAGCAGCTCTCAGAGCCACTCCA
>JAGPOW010000261.1:31840746-31853665 GCA_030014935.1 Caiman crocodilus | reverse complement strand
CACTTCCCCCCACATGCCTGGAGTATATATAAAAGTGCCCAGAGGTACTACATTTAATGTGCATTAGGAAAAATGTATTAATGCACGTGTAGATGGATCCAGTGACTACAAAATAATAGACTTTAAGATCCTAAGGAGAGGAAGGAAGGAATGAAGCAAAATAAAGACACTGGACTTCAAAGAAGTGGACTTTAGCAAATTCAGGGAACTGGTTCCAGGATCTACTGGAAGGCAAGTCTGGGGGGAAAGGAGTCCAGGACACCTGGCTGTACTTTAAGGAGATCATATTAAAAGTACAGGAGCAAGCTATGTGACAGAAGAATAAGAACTGCAATGGGAGGCCATCCTGGATAGACAGCAATCTCCTCAAGGAACTGAAACTCAAAAAAGAATCCTATAAAAAGTGGAAACTTGGTCTTGGTACTAGGGAAGAGTATAAGAGTATTGCATGAACAGACAAGGTTCCTTGTGTGAATTTGATATCTTTTATTAGACCAACCCAAATAGTTGGAGAAAGGTTATTAAGCAAGTTTTGGGTTCAAAAACCCTTCATCAGGCTAAGGAAGTATCAGCAGTTGGTGTGTGCTCTTCCTGGATGGAATGAAAAGTAAAGAAGCCAGGGACTGGGCTGGGCTGGGCTGAGGAGCCAGTTGCCAGGCAGATTGTAATGTATCAAAAATCCAATGTCTATGTTTAGTCCATGATCTCTAGTATCCAAGAGATTGATGAAATGGAGTTCATAGGCTCGTCTCTGAGAAGTGTTGTGTAAGTTTCCCTTGAGGATCAGGACTGAGAGATTGGAGAGGGAGTGGCCCTCCTGTGATAAATGTGCCCCCCACCGGTAATTGAGTGTTTCTGTCTTTGATGGATTTCCGGTGTGCATTCATTCTGGTGCGCAGTTGTTGTCTGGTCTCTCCTACATATTTTCCATCAGGGCATTTGGTGCATTGGATGAGGTATACTACATTTCTGGAGGTGCATCTGTAAGATCCTGGGATGCTGATGGCTCTGTTGTGGGGTATAGTAATGGTGGGGGTGGTGGAGATGTGTTGGCAGGTTTTACATTTCTTGTTCTGGCACGGTCTGGATCCTTGTGGTGTGTTCTCGGGTTGAGGAAGTTTGCTTCTGGTGATGAGGTTGGCGAGGTTTGGTGCTTGTTTATAGAGTAGAATGGGTGGCTCTGGGAAGATCTTTTTAAGAATAGGGTCTCTTTCTAGTATGGGTTGCAATTTTTTGAGGATTTTCCATACAGGTTCAAGGGAGGGGTGAATATGTCAAGAATAAAAGTAATACCAAAGAAACTGTAGGGCCCTTATGGAATGCAGATGGTAATCTAGTTACAGAATATGCAGAAAAGGCTGAAATATTTAATGTCTTCTTTACATCATCACTGTAACAGAGCCTGGGGCTCCCTGTTCCTTCAGGATAGGGACAGAAATTCCAAAAGCCTGAATTGATTCACTCTTTGTAGGTTAGTCTAAGCTGTTCAGTTTAAACTGATTAATAACTGGATAGACATTCTCTGTTAAATCAGGAAATGCAGGCACATGCCTGCAGTGGCTCAAGCCAGAAGCTGGGTGGCACTAGAGTATGCCTGCCAGCCACTGCCAAAGGGGAGGGAAGAGAGATGTCTTCCAAGGTTCTCACCCATCCTTGCTGGAGAGGAGGGAGGCATGGCCATGCACCAGCTGGGTCTAGCATAACACACAGGATGGCAGCCTCTAGCCAGGGTGGGGGGGCGGGGTGTCAAGGGGAAGAGCTGTTGCCAGACTGAGGATGGGAGAAAAGTCCTTTTTCTGAAGCAAGCATGTATTGAACACAGCAATTTGCAAAGCATACAACAGGGAACTGCCAAAAATCTTCACCTAAGCTAAGATACAGTCCAGTAAAACACAGCATACACAACTTAGTCCAACTTAAAATGTAAAGCAAGAAGACAAGAGAAAGCCTTGGATATGTCTTATTAATCCTGAGGGCAGAGTGTCGTCTTACAGCCAGGCATCCAGAAAGGTTTTTTTTAGGTTTTACAGGTTCTACTTTATAATGTAAATGCAGCTCTCTGCATTATTTGGTCTGCAACTTCCCTTAAATCCATCTCCAGCACGTATGTGTGATGATGATTGTCAGGTCTTTGCCAGCTTCCCACCTCTCAGTCTGGTCCTGCAGGGCTTGGATATACACACAGGGAACTAGCTTGCTTCTTGCCCTCACTTCAGACCACTGTGGAATTAATCCCCTCCCTGGCAGCATGCAAGCTGGACAGAGAAAGGGAGTAACTCAGCCTCTGTTGGGCTGTAAGGAAAGATGTGGAGGTATGACTGGGGTTGACAAACCCCAGCTGTGTTCCACAGGGTTCGCCAGCAGAGGGGGAGAGGGGATGGAGGGAGGAATTTTTCTCAGGAGCTATGGCAGCCCAGCATCTGGCCATGCCCCACCTCTGCTCAGGCTAGAGAGCAAAGGGGAGGGGCCAGCCCAGACAGCATGACAGGATGTTGGGAGTCTCTGATTTAACTTCATCCAGCAAGGGGTCTAGGGCAGACCTTGCAGCCTATAGCCCAGGTGTGAAGGTGTGAGTGTGGCGTTTATGGGTGGGCATGGGATTTGTAGGTGTGGGAGGTTGGGGGGTAGGTATGAGAGTATGTGGGGTTTACAGAGACATTGGAGATGTGTTTTTATCTATGGCTATAGGGGATAGGACTAGGAGCAATAGCCTCAAGCTGCAGCAGAAGAAATTTAGGCAGAGGATTAGAAGGAACTTTCTGACTATGAGGGTGGGTCAAGCATTGGTACAATCTTCCTAAAGATATTGTGGAATCTCTATCCCTGGAAATTTTCAAGAGTAGTTTGAACAGGCATTTGGTTGGGGTGGTTCTTACCTTGAGTAGGTGGCTGGACTAGATAAATTAGTGAGGTCCCTTCCAGTCCTACTTTCCTATGATTCTATGAAAGGGTTTTCAACATAAACAGCGATAGAGCTGGCATTGTACTGTGATATCAGCTTTGAATAGCCTGTAGATAAAGACAAGAAGCTTATGTCTGGATGTGGAGAATGGGGAAGCAATGTGTTAACTGTTTGAAAATTACTGTGTAGTTTTAATAATATATAACCAGCAGACCTAATGGCCTATAATTTCCTGTTTGATCGCTCAGATGTAAAAGGAGCAGACCAGAGATGCTGGTGTCCCTATCTGGGTCATGAACACTACATTATACCCTGCAACAGCAATTTTGTTCATACTCTGAACTGAAAGAGAACAGTCTTCTTGCCCTAAAATCTTTTAGTGTACATCTTGCTTCTAGATTTTACAGAAAATTACTGTTAGAACTGATCATGTTCTCCTATTTAGACTTCTGTATTACCCTGTGGTATTTTGTGTTCAAAGTCAGTTGTCATACTATGTTTTAATCTATTGACTCCATACTCAAAGAGGGCCTGGCAGTGCATGATAGGGCTGTTAAGCAAGGTCAGTTTGTTCAGACAAGGGTCTGCTATACCCAGAAGTTATTCAGCAACATATAATGGAATCTTTTAAAAAATGTTTTCTGTAAACTGAAGCTTATCAGAAAAAGTTTGTCTTACAATCACATTTTGTTTCACATAGTTTATTGGGAAACTAATACATATATATCACTTATATAATATACTAACTAAATATCATAAATAAACTAAATACAATGATTAGGCTGCCAAATCATCAAGCTAGGGGCAAATATGTTAGGTAAGGGGGGCTGTTTATGACTTCTCCCTTAATAGTCCATCATCAGTTAAATAGCACTACCAAATAAGGATGCCTATAGACGTGCTTATTCACATTCTAATGAGAATGTGTTGGAGCAGACTCGATTAGTCATGTCTGCTCCATATTCTAATTAGAACACTCCAGCATCACCTCAATATCCTGTGTATTAAGCCCCCCCCACGTTTCAAAATTGCTGTGGGGGCACTGGCTAAACCTTGTAAAATGAGCTTTACTTAAAGCATCCATGCTGCCATTTTGAAATGTGGATGTCTTAATACATGTGATGGTGAGCCATTTTAATCATGTGACGATGAGCTCTAATTAAAATGCCACCACCACCCCAACCTCCAAGCATGTATATAGGCAACCTAAGAGACTATTTCCCTTAAAACATAAGCAAAAAGAAAACCTAGCATTGAACAACTTGAGGAGCCTTACAATGAATAAAAAGAACAATACCTACAAAACAGGAAATAGAGTAACTCTAGTCACTGCCTTTCTTTCCTTGAATTTTTATATTAATTTCTGTATTAAAACTTCTGCTTAAAATGTAATACCTATGAAATATCTGGTGATGCTTTATTTCACCCTTTCCCACTAGTCATAGGCATCCTCATTAAATAGATTTTTTTTCATTCAGTTAAGAATCACACACCACTATTCACTCAATTGACTTCATTAGCATCTTCCATATTGCTACCCTGGGAATAAATTTAACACACTACTTTTATACCTGTGCTCAGATCAGAAGGTGATGGTGGTATGCAAGTGTAACAAAGCCTGGAACTCTCTGTTTCTTTAAGGAAGAAACAGCTCAGTGAGAGGGCACTGAGGCCAGGCAGGGTGCAGCAACTGCAGGCCACTATGGCAGTGGGACAACTGGGACAATTAGTAGGCACCTGCAGGCAGTCCAGGTAGTCTCCTGACCAGAAGGGGGCAGGGCCTGAGGAGGATATAAACCTGAGACTTGAGTTAGCAAGTAGTCTCTCCCTGGTAGCCAGAAGGTGAAGAGCTCCCAGCAGCAGGGGTCCTGAAGGAACCATAGTACTGTATGTGAATCCACAGTGAGGCTTGGGGAGCTCAGTAACATATAGCTGAGGGCTGGGAGGCTATCCTAGTTAAGAGGTGAGGAAAAGTTTTCCCTCTTAAAGGAGAAGAGGGCAGCTTGCCTTTTTGGTATTTGTTATAATCCAGGGGCTTCTTATTTATGTTGAAGTCAGACCAGTGGTTTGGGTTGGGACTGTAAGGGCAATATATGGAGGTCCCATTAGTGCCCAGAGGGCACGTGATTGTCTTGAGCCCTGCCAGGGAGTAGGCTCAAGGCTGTAGTGACTGTTGAATCCAGAGAGCCAGACAGAGGCCTGGGGCCTGGTGCCCAAGAGGGCCAAACCAGAGTTAGTGCCTCAAAGCCGGGTCCAATCCAGTGGATCAGGCTAGAAGACCTAGCTAGAGTAAGGTGGGAAGTCCAAGAAGGATGAAGCCCAAATGAGAGTAACATTACTATAATACCTGCAAGGCTTGAGGTTTGGTGTAGGAAAGGAATAGAGCCATGCAATTAGCCCTTAAGGCAAGGGTTGGTAATGGTTTTTGGGTGGAATGTGACACACACCTGCAATCTCATCTTGTAGGATCTTGGTGTGCCAGGGCAGACAGTGAGGGAGCTGCAAGGGGCCTGATACTTGTTGTGGTGGTCCCTTTCCTGAGGTTTGAGTGCCTAGCAAAATGTCTATGCATGCTATGCTCTGGCACACATGCTAGGGTTTGCCTACCCCTGCCTTGAGGTTTTAGGTGCCCTGCAGGCCATGGTCAACCAGAGAAGCCCCACAAGGGGCCTGAAACCTGAGAGACCCCCTTGGAATAGCATAGTAGAGACTGGTAGGGTTCTGAGCAACTGCAGTAGGAGTCCAGTTGGACTGAGGCCCATACGAAGGCCCATGACCAGCCTCCTTTTTAATTTTACTATTCTGTCAAGGTATGGCAGGTGAGACAAAAGGGAGGACACCCTAGGAACAGAGTGGGTGTGCTGGCGGAGTCACCAAGGGGTGTCACGGCTACCCCTGGGACTTTAACATGCTACAGCAAGTCATTACATCAAATAGATTTTTTCATTGCTGTGGATTGAAAGAAGAGAAATCTGAGAAAAAGCCATCACAATGTGAGCACTGCTTGGTGTCTAGTCCCTTCATTAGAATTCTAGGATTATTGAACTCAAGGACTGCTCTTACAGTAAAAAGAGAATGGAAAGCTACTGCACATCCTTGGCTAGCACTCCCACATTGTATTGTTTAGTAGTATAAAGTAGCATGCTATCAGGTGGGGAAGCAGAGAGGAGCACGGTTGCAGCAACCCAAGCTAGCAGATGGTGTAGATTACAGCAGAGCCAGGCTGTGGCACTTGGGCCAAGGCAGAACTGGGCTCCAGATCCAGAAGCCACAAATGACTTCATTACAACTCTTCCCCTCATCTGCAGATAGTGAAAGTTGAGAATCTTGGGCTCTATGAATAGGCTGTGTTAGTAGGCAGGTGTACTATAAATACTCCTCAGGAATGGGATGGGAGGAAGAAGATAACATTCTTGCAAAGCTATCACAAGAAAGCTTCTGCAATTTTTTTTTTTTTAAGAAATGCACACCAAATGATGCAAACCAAAAGTAAAAAGAAAAATTAAATTAAGTATCTTTATGATCCAGGGATAAAAGTTAAACTGTAAAGTATTTATATTTCACCTGCCAATCCAGTAAATTCCTATTGCATTGTTTTAATTAATCCCTTTCCAGGTCCAGCATGTCATTCCCTACCTAGACCTCTGACTGGCTATATAGTCACGCTATGAAAACTACTGCGGCATACCACAGCAGAAATGAGCTGGCATTTTCATTGTGTGGGTTTGATTTACAGAGAGCCCATAATTTGTTTCTTTCAACTCCCTTTAAACTGGTTCCATCCATAACAAAAGAAGTTGTCAATTCAAGCATTTTGTGAACAGAGTTTAGAGACTGCTAGTTTTAGGACCATTAAAGGTCTTGTAAATTCTTCCCTGAATTCTTCCACACCTAAGAACACATCTACTTGCTTGTCAGGTTCCAAAATAATTGCAGTAGTGACACAAAATCTTGTCAGACTAATGCTGAATGGCAGACCAGTCACATCTCAGTGAAGCCCCAACTGGTTTCCTGATAGTCTTAAAACACCTCATTGCAACTGGAGCTGTGCAAATAATGTGCTTTTCAGCTTGGTGCCTGAATTTAAAAAAACCTGGGAAAAAAAGTTTGTTTAATTCAAATCCAAAAGTTGCATTTCCAAGTCCAACTTTTCCTGCCCAATTCTCCTTCTTAATTCAGGTAAATTTTGAAATGAAAACTGGAACCATTTTGACTTACTTTTTTTGAAAAAAAAAATCCTATTTGTTGAATTTGATCAGAGTTCACAAATTGTTTTGGGGGGAGGCGGTTGTTGTTGAATTAACCATTTGTTAAAAAACTTCTCCTAGCTCCAACTCTGCAACTTCTTTTTGCTGAGGCTATTGCTAACTCTTCTGATTTTTACGGATTTTATATTGTAGTAGTAATAATGTCACAACTTCTGACAAACTTGACAACTTGAGATTTTCAACTTCCATTAAAAAGAGATATGTTGGTAGAAATCATGGGTACCAACATCGGCAAAGAATATCTAATATTTATTATAATATTTTCTCCAGTCTGGTTCATGTCTTTTGAATGCTCAGAATTAGCATTATGTACAACACAAAGAAGAGATTAAAGAGCAGATGTACTTCAGTAACAGTATTGTCACAGGGCACTAAGGTGCCTGCTCTTCTTAGAGCAGAGATTGCCCAGGGAGGGAACACAAAGAGCCAGATAAGAGCCCAGGTGCAGGTTGTCATAACAGCCAGCTAATAAGGGAATTGGCCACACCTGAACCTGGTCAGCTGGCCAGAAGAGGCAGTGCCCTAGGCCCATATAAACCCTAGGGCTGAAACCAGGCTGTTCAGTTTCCTGCCAATAGCTGAGGAAGAAGGAGCCTTCAGGCAGGAAGGGCTCAGAGCTGCTACAGCCATGGACTATGCTACCCTTAGGGCAAATAGGGCACCAGGTGCCCATAAGGTACCCTTACCTGCAGGCACCCAATATTAGAGATGTTTCCCTCTTTTTAAAGGGATAGAGCATGCCTTGAAATTTGTGTTACGTTCTAGCCAGGGACTCATGTTTGTTTGCTGTCTGATAACTGGTGATTTGAGTGAGGCTGTTTGGGAAAGGAGGAGGTCTCATTGGGGGGCCTATTACAGTGTGGGGACCCTGGTGCCAGAGAAGGTGAAGCATTTGGAGTGCCTAGACCCCAGTGCCAGAGAAGGCATGGTATTTTGGGGTGCCCAGGTGCCAGTGAGGCACAAAGACAGGGCTGCAGAGAAGACAAGGGGGCCAAATCATAACAAGGCCTAGACCAGACAATGTCCATGCCATCTGTGAGGCTTGGGGCATGGTAAAGAGGTGGTTGAAGCCACACCCTAAGCTCATTAGACTGAGACTCAAGAACCATCCACCATAATTTGGGACACCAAGGGGTCTATGAATCACAGGGTTCAGTAAGATCTAGCCAGACCATGCTTAAACCTTAAGATCAAGGGCAGCCTCCCTATATCAATTATAATAACAAAATGTGTTGGGTGAGAGAGAGAGAGTGCTTGTAGGGCAAGGCTGGCACGGTTAAGGAGCCTAGGGGCCCTATTCTACTACAAGTCTATCACAACTACTTTAGAAGTAAATCTTCCTGTGGTCTTAAGTCTAGCATTATTATAACCATGCCAACAGTGATTACAAGTTTTATTGGCCACTTTCTCATTAGATATTTTAATACCATATGTACCTGAATCCAGACTATTTATAATTTTAAGGTGATTAGATTTTATACATGGAAAATGCCTCTAGTCCCCCTACTCCTTGCCCTCTCTGCCTCCCCCCTCCCCCCCCTTTTGCACCTTGGCTAACCTGTACCAGTGCTTGCCCCCCCCCCCCACTCCTGCCATTTGCTCCCTACACATGAACCTTGTTGTCTCTACCTGATCCTTGCTCCACCCTGCACTCCCTGTTCTGCCTTGTACTCCCTGCTGCTTAACTTCTGTTGCAGCTCTGTCCTAGCTCTGGGGCAGACAGCAGTGGTACACTCAACCTGGCCTGGCTAGGCAAAAGCAATGGTGGTAGTTGTGGGCCTAGCCAGGAGAGGGCAAGGTCTAGAGCCAGAGAAGTAGTAAGCAGCAGGGAAAAGGGGTCAGGCTGGGTATAGCAGGCAGATTGTGTGGTGTTCACTGCACTGCCTCCAAGCTGCATGCATGAGTCTTTTCCCTTCCCCTTATCTCCCCCCCCCCCCCACATACAGCCTCCCCCAGGCACCTGTCATCCCCCACCCAGCAGTCTTCCTTGCACTCCCCTAGCTACCTGCCCCTTCCCCTGCCATATGAGCCACTCAGCCCTAGAGCAGATGGTGACTTAGCTCTGGCTTCAGCTCAGCCATACCTACAGCTCTGGGCTGATGTCTGCTCCGGACCAGTACTCAAGTCCAACATGAACCCCTCCCCCTTCCTAGTATGGAGAGAGAGCTTTGTTTTGGCTTAGAGTAGGAGTTTTCAACCTTTTTAAAATAGTGTACCCCTTTTAGTGGTGGCAGCCAGATGGGGAGGGGCACTCATGCATGCTGCTGCCACCTCCTTGCACTGCTACCATGCCTCACTTTCCATGACTGGTCGCCCATACATCTCCACAGACTGCTGATGGACCTTGCACCTGGCCAATTGCCTGTGTACCCCCAGGTGACAACCCCTGGATTAGAGTAAATATGGTGCATAAGACGCAACAGAAGCTAGACCTAGATCCAAATGAGGACTTAGAGTTTTAAAGCAAGGACGTAGGTAGATTTTGGGGCCTATTCCAAAAACTGTACTCCAAAGATACCTTTGCTCAGCAGCTGCCTAACTCAGCAAGCCCTGACTACGCTTCTTTATTGCTCATGCTGCTAGGTAGCCTACTTCCTACCCAAAGCGAGGCGATCTAAGAACTAGTTGCTTGTCCACCCAAATCCCTTGAGGGTAAGTGTATTCTGAGCTTCAGCCTAGACTATACCTGATAGTTAGGGCACTATTCTGGCATGTGAAAGGCCATGATGCAAGAGGCAGTCATTCTCACCAACTTCTCCTCTAGTGCCTATGCTTTAAAAGAAAGAAAAAAGGGTTTTCTCAGGCCTTTAACAGAATAGGGAGGCTTCCAGGATCCAGATCCCTGGTGCATGTAGGAATTTCCCTGAAGCACTGTAGGCACCAATGTTTACAGGACCAAGGGAGAGCGGGAGGAATGGGGGAGGAGGGAGTGATATCATTTCAGGTGGTCTTCTGCACAACTTTTCCTAATGGCTATCTTCATTGAGAGCACTGTTTGTTTTCATTTATGAAGTGAGGTTCTAAGCCACCCCAGACATTATAGGGAGCTGATGCACCTAATACAGGGCCTGGATTTCACTTTGGGAACTGGATGCCTCACTTGAAAGTGTCCAAATCTTTTCTCAGATCTAATAGTTAGTTCCTGACTCCCACTGAAAATCAGTGGGATTTGGCCCCTCACTGCTCTTTTCTTTTGGTATCTAAGCATTAAGAATTACTTTGCTCAAGGGCAACAGTCACTCTCTTTACTCTGAGGTAAGTACAGCAAAATGCAGAGGTGTAGCAATGATGTGTAACGCTTCTTAGTCACTCTGCCAAAGCATGCTGGGATGACTCAGTGCTACTCAAAAACCATGTACTCAGTGCTGCATTTATAACTTCTATCAAAGTTTCCCCCCCGGTTTCTATCTCTTTCAGAAAGTTTCTTCTTAATGTTTGATGTCCACACATCTGATTTTGAGTTCTTATTATAATTTTTAAATGGTCATTGTACTGGATGTAACAAAACAATGATACAATTCCTACAAGGATAAATATTTTTGTTAAGAAATCTGAGAATCCTATGTCATCATCTCAGTTTCTCTTCCCTTTTATCTTTCCAGCCAATGAATAAAAGGCTGTTTTGGATTAAAGGGAAGATGAAATCTTGCATAATGTCCTTAGACTTGTTATTTATACTCACTAATCACAAGAAGCAACAATTTGTCATACGGTATTCCTAGGAAGGGGATGAGGGAAAGAACCATACATAACAGATGCAAGCACTTTACTTTGTGTGCTAATGGAAGGTACTCACAGCTGTGCTGAGAGAAGTACAAGAATTTAAGCAGAAAAGAATAAATGAAAGAGATGCTGAGAGTTCATGTAAAAAATTCTCTCTCTCTCTCTCTTTTTTGGGGGGTTTTTTTGTTTGAGAGATTCTTGTACTATTTCTGGCATTGTGATGTGCTTATATTGCACTACCCAAAATAGGATTTATCACTGGCCAGAAATTATTTTCACTATTCAAAGTGCATACGGCTGTCTCTTAACAAATTATACTTGTTCTGACAGAAAGACATTACCAAAACTTGTCATTATGTATAGAATGAGACTGATAGTCTGAAAATGGCCTTTAATGTTCTTAGGAAAGAAAATCCAGTTCTATAAGGAAAGTTGAAATTACTTCAGAATAATTCATAGGTTGTTTACAAAAGTGAAGAATACTTTTGTACTCAGACAGTGGAGCCAAATTCAGTCATGACTTATGCAGCAAGAGGCACAGCACAAACCATATGTATACAAATCCTGAAAATGAACTTGAAGACCTCTGCAAGATATGAGTGAGCATGATGGCCAGAGCATAGTAACACTTTTTCAGATGAACTTCTGGGGAAAAAAAAAAATTAAATAAAAAATAAAGACTTTTTGCTTCCACCACAGAGAAACTCCCTTAGTTTGCCTGCATTGTGCCTGATAAGATGTTTAACTTGCTGATCTTTTCCCCTATTTTTGTATTTTTGCAAAATAAAACATTTCCATTTTTAACCAAATTTGATTACATTTTATTTGTTGTTGGTTTGTTTGTTTTTTAAATAATAAAAAATTAAAATGAAGGATTCCTGAACCCTGAATGAAAAAAAATCACTTTGCTGCTGCTGCTGCTGCTGCAGCAGCAGGAGGTGGCAGAGCCGCAGAGCCCCTTTTGGGGGCAGCAGCTCAGGTCATAATGGGGTGGAGTGCAAGCCCCTTCCTGGTGGGGGCACAGTGCTGCAGGGCTGGCAGAGCTGAAGCGGGTTTCACACAGCAGCACTGGGGGCTGGAGCAGACCAGAGCTCTGCAAGCTTCCTGCAGCACTGCTGTACTCTGCAGAAGCTCTGATGTCCCTGGAGAGTGGCCCCCACTGGGAAGGGGCTTACACTCTGGGGAAGCCATGATGGGCTGCTGCCCAGCATGGTCACTCAGCACTTACTACTCCAGCTGCTGGGGTGGGGAGGGGGCAGGGGATGCAGCCCCTGCTGTTCAGTATGTGCTTGGGGCAAGCCCCCTCCTGGCAAGATGGGTCTTATTCAGCTGCTGGTCCCAAGCACAGGCTAAGCAGCAGCAGGGGCTGGGCTGGGCTGGGCAGACCCTGCTGCAGTGCCAGCAGTTGCATAAGCCCCCTCCTGCTAGAAGGGGGCTTGCCCCAGGCACGGAGAGGTTGATGGCACTGCAGCTGGGTCTGCCTGGCCTAGCTGCCTCTACTCTCTGCTTGGAATAAGCGATTGAATAGGCTTCTTCCTGCTAGGACAGTACAGAGTGGTGACCATGGGACCAGGCAAACACCACTGCAGTGCCAGCAGCCTCTCTGTGATCAGGGCAAACCCCTTCCCAACAGGAGGGGGCTTATTCAGCCACTGGTACCACAGTGGGGTCTCCCTGGCCACAGCCACTGCTCAGCCTGTACTTGGGGCCAGTGGCTGAATAAGTCCCTTCTTGCCAGGAAGGAGCTTGATGGAATGGTTGGGCTGGGCCAGGCCCTGGCCCTGCCCCTGCCCCCACCCAGCAGCTGAAGTGGCAAGTGGTGTGTGACTGTGATGGGCAGCAGCCTATTATGGCTTATCATAGTAGCTAGGGTCAGGAGGGACCTGAACAGATCATCTAGCCTTACCCCCTGCCACAGGCAGGAATCAATGCTGGGTTCACAAGACCCCAGACAGGTGATCATCCAACCTCCTCTTGAATTTGCCCAAGGTAGGGGCAAGGACCACTTCCCTGGGAAGTTGGTTCC
>JAGPOW010000261.1:31822779-31840646 GCA_030014935.1 Caiman crocodilus | reverse complement strand
GATAGGCCTTACGAGGAGCATCTGAGGGACCTGAACCTGTTCAGCCTCAGTAAACGGAGGCTGAGGGGGGACCTGGTGGCAGCCTATAAACTGCTGAAGAGAGATCAGCAGGAAATAGAGCAGACTTTTTTTTCCCGGGCACCACCAGGGGTAACTAGGACCAATGGTCACAAGCTACTGGACAGCAGGTTTAGATTGGATATTAGGAGGCACTACTTCACAGTTAGAGTGGCTAGGATGTGGAACCGGCTTCCTAGAGAAGTTGTCCTTGCTCCTACCTCGGGCACCTTCAAGAATAGATTGGATAGGTACTTGGCTGGGGTTCTGTGACACTGGCACTCGTTCCTGCTATTGGTGGGGGCTCAGACTAGATGGCTTGCTTTAGGCCCCTTCTGACCCTAGATACTATGATACATTATAACAGGGGCTGATGCCCTCAACAAGGGCCCTGTCCCCTCCCACTGCAGCCGTGTGGAGAGGCCATGGCCAGATGCCAGGCAGCAGGGCCCCTTTGGGTGGAAAGGACGACTAGCCAATATACCAATAAATGACCTCCAGTTTTGTTCACCAACTGGGTTTGTGGCTTTTCAAATGAAGGAATTCAGAAAGAACAAAATACATAGCAGACATTTCTGGTGTTAAAACAAATACAAAAAGGATTTTGGAATAAATGAAAAGCAATGTCTGACATGCCTGACAGCATGCTTTGGTGATTGCTGTTGTGCTCCTGCATTATATTTATCCTTTAGTCCAGTATTTCATTACTAACATAAAGATTCTCCCAGGATAATGGATGCCAGGAGATGTCAGGGGTGCATCTACATGTGAAATTAAGAGGAAATGATAAACTCTGGAGCACCACTGCTTCCGGGCACAGCATCTCCATGTGTGCTTGGGACAGCAGCACTTTGAGCAGGCTTGGAAGAACCAGATAGCAGTGTTGGGCTCCAGGTACCAGCGTCGGGCAGCAGAGCAGAAGACTGGGGCACAAGACTGCTGAAACTGCAGAGTCATGTTGCTAGGCAGCAGGCAGGAGTCTGGCCCCCCTGCTGCCTGGGCTGACTGGGCATAATTTACGTTCCTGGTTACTGGCAACATGTGCATTTAGTTGCACTTAATTACTGTGCTGCAATAGTACTATCCTATGGTGAAGTCAATTAGTTAATTAGTTTACTGTGCCCTAATGCCAGGAGCATGGGGAACAAGCAGGAGAAGCTAGCCCTCCTTCTCTCCAGTGGACACTATGATCTAGTAGGATCCAGTGGGATTGCTCACACTACTAGAACATAGCCATGGAGGGCCATGCTCTTCATAGAAGGGACCAAGTAAGGAAGAAAGGTGGAGGTGTAGTTCTCTATGTGAAGCTGCAGTACACCTCCTTGGAGGATGATATTGACTCCAAAGAAGGATGTCTTGAAACCCTCTGGGTCAAACTGCAGGGGGTATAGGTGTGGCAAGAGAGACCTAACTATAGGTATATACCTCAGACACCAAACCAGGGGAGGAACTTGACCTACAGTTCACCCAAGAACTGACGGAGGTTGCAAGAGCACAGGACATGGTCATCATGGGTGACTTCAATTATCCAGATATCTCCCAGGAGGAACACTCAGCTAATTCAAATCAGTTGCATTCCTTCCTGACCTGCATTGAAGAGCGTTTCCAGACTCTGGAGGTGCATGAGCCAATCAGAGATAATGCTATTCTACACTTGGTCCTAGCCAAGGGGGATGACCTGGTGACTAACTTAAAAACAGATGGTAGCCTGGGTGACGGAGACCATGAAATTGTCATGTTTACTGTCCATTACAAGGTGGACAAATTAGATAACAGGACTGAAGTTTTGAACTTCAAAAATGCAAATTTCAACTAACTCAGGTCACTAGTAGGGAAAGGGCTGTGGAACCAGGGGCTGAAAGTGAATGGAGTGCATGAAGAGTGGTTGTTCCTTAAAGACACAATCCTCAAAGCACAAAGGAAATCCATTTCCATGTGGAGGAAAGGTAACAAAAAGGGCTCAGAAGCCCTCTTGGTTAAACAAGGATATCATAGCTCTCTTAAGAAAGAAGCGACAAACAGCGGAAGCTTGGGGCATGCTCCAAGGAGGACTATACAACAATGGCCCACACTTGTAGGGAACAGATTCAAAAGGTTAAGGCGGCAACTGAACTAAAATTAGCAACGAGAGTCAATGGTAACAAGAAATCCTTTATGTATGTAGAGAACAGGAGGAAAACAAATGGGAGCATGGCACCACCGCTCAACAACTCAGGACAGCTGGTTATTGGCACCCAAGTGAAAACTGAACTCTTGAATGACTATTTTGCTTTGGTCTTTCACCAGGCCAAGGGCAAAATCATGCCAGAATGGGTAGAGATGGAGCATGGGGTAACTCACCACCTGGTGAAGGGAGAGGAGGTTGACATTGTATACATTGACTTCCAAAAGGCCTTACCACAAAGTTTAAATGAAAAAATTGGAGGATTGTGGGCTTAACTGTGAGAGAGTTAGGTGGATAGGGAGCTGGTTGTGGGGTAGGACCCAGACAGTTCTAATGAACAGATATGTAATCTTGGCGAGAAGTGGCCGGTGCTGTCTCTCAGGGGCCGGTGCTTGGTCCAGTGCTTTTCAACATCTTTATCAATGATTTGGATTTGGGGGTAAAGAGCTCACTGGCCAAGTTCAAAGACAACACCAAGCTATGGGGAAGCATGGTCATGCTTGAAGATAGGCTGTAGATACAGGCAGACTTAGGTAGGCTAGCAAGTTGGGCAGATCAGAATCAGGTGAAGTTCAATGTCAAGAAATGTAAAGTGCTCTACCTGGGGACAACCCCTTCTCCACCCCACCCCATACCTACAGGCTTGGCAATGAAAGGGACCTGGGGGTAATAATAGACCACAGTACGAAGATGATCTGGCAGTGCAATGCTGTAGCCAACGGGGCAAATAATACCCTGGCATGCATCAATCGATGACATTGCCAACAAAACTAGAGAACTAATTCTTCCACTCTACTCAACATTGGTGAGGCTGGAACTGGAGTAGGAGTACTGTATCCAGTACTGTAAGCCACACTTCAACAAGGATGTGATAAAATTAAAGAGAATCCAGAGAATGGCCACCTGAATGATTAGAGATTTGCACAGCAATCCATAAGAGGATAAGTTGACATTCCAGGGACTCTTCAGCTTAAAAAGGGGAAGACAGAGACGGGACTTGTAGCGGTAAGCTGCTATCATCAGGGAGTTGCATCAAGGGCTCAGTGAACAACTGTTCACCAGGGCACCCTTGAGGAAAACAAAGAGTAAGTCACAAGTTTCTGAAAGACCATTTCAGGATTAACATTAGGAAAAACTTCTTCACAGCTAGGGTGTCCAGACTGTGGAACTGGCTTCTTCTAGAGGTGGTACAGTCAGTCACCTACCCTGAAAATCTTCAAGAGGAGTCTGGAGGGTCACTTGTCTGGGGTCACCTGACTCTCAGTTGTCTTTCCTGCTTGTTACAGGGGGGCTGGACCTGATGATTTCCCAAGGTCCCTCCCAGCCTCACAATCTGTGAATCATACCAGTGGACATGCAGACTGAAATGTGGCACTAATTAATCTACTCCACAGTAAAGTGCACGTGTAGATGCACCCAGTGCCACCTCTGTGCCATGTTCACCAATGCTGCTCTGAAGTAGGTACTACCCACTTGCTCCTACTCTGTCCTGAAAATCCCCAAAATGAGGCACCATAGACATTTTAGCATGACATGTAGTGTGTCCAATAAGTATGCTTTAGACAAAGAGCTCAGAATAGTGCTGGGTACACACCCATCCCTGTTCTAGAGCAGCCAGACGGCTTTACTCTCAGGAGCTGGAGAATAGGATGGAGGTGGGGCACTCCTGGGTGTGGTACAGCAGTGGTGTACACTTGTCTTTGGTGTAGGGCTTATATGGAATCATGCTGACAATTTTATCTCCTCCTCATCTGTCTGCAGAAGAGAAGAATTCTTGAACAAAAAAATAAAATAAAAAAAAGGAGGTTAGGAGGTGTATGGATGATTCCTAACCAACTGCTTGTGTATGCATATAGATGGTGTAAACTATGCCTGTTCATCACATCCCTGTGGCAGCTGTCTGAATTCTTGAGAGATGTATATGTATATACTCCATTGTGTGTATCCTACTATGAATCTCTTGGCTATATGTTTTGTATTTCAGTGTGGGAATGTATTGATAAAAACTAAGTAGGATTATAAAAAAATCTATCTTGAAATCTGTGCCATTAGAATCCAGTAGCCTCATAAAATCCTGAACAATCAGATAACTGCAATTGTTAAATTTATTGCAGCTACAATCTTATTCTTACCTATAACGTACCAATTCCAGTTTATAAATTAAGCATGCTATATTTTGTTCTTTGTATCTGTGGACAAATTCAAAATCCATAAGTGTTGTCAATATGTTTTAACTGAGATTTACAACAGAAGAGAGTAGATGTGACACGGTAGTCAAAAGGAAGTACAGTGCAGCAGAAGAATATGCATTGTGACAACAGTTATTTTTGAAAAATGGCCTGCTCCTCAAATCAGCACTTTCAGCCTCTCTCTGTAGATATACACAGCAGATTGGCAGCAGGAATAAAAAGTATTTCAATACTTACTAAAGAGCAGCCTCTAGTGGAATACCAATGAAATGTACCTACTGCCTTGAATAAACTTCACTTGTCCAACATCTGCACAAGAGATACATTTGATCTTTGATGAGCAATGAATTAAATGGAATATATGCACCTCTGTCCTTTGGAAAACAAACAACAATATTCATAACTACCAATGATAAATGAAAATATAGTCACAAAAAGTGACTCACCTTAAGTTATTTTACTGTTTTGCACTATTTTTTGTTATTATGGGCTATTTTGCTACTGGTTACTGATCATTTTACTACTTTGCAGTTCTTAAAAGTGGAATTTGAAAAATGGAAGTTAATAATTAATACACAGCAGATAATTTAGGCTCCTGACCACATTCATCTGGAAAAAGAAACCCATTTAGTTCAATCAAGACAAGAACCTGTTTCACATTTTTGTCCCAGTCTCATTCTACTTGAGCAAGTTATTACCTTAACAGTTTGTGACAGTAGCACCTTAGAAACCCCCAAAAGATTAGTCCCTGCTGTGCTTAGCTTTGTACAAACATGGAGTGTGTGATAGCCCACCCCAACAGACTTTGGGCACATGCAGACATTCCCAGGACCTGAATCTATGATCACATGATTTACTTTAAGCCAAGTAAGTCTCATAGGGCACAACTACACATACTATTAATATGACATCATAAACTCTGGCACAATTCATGCCAGAGTTTGTTCTGGGACACTGAATGTGTGTGTGCCTGGGACTGCAGCATGTTGAGTGGGGGTGCTGTAGCCCAAGCTGGCAGGGTGCCTTTGACTAGCCAGCAAGCATTCCCCACACTGTAGCACCCTTGTGGCCCAGCCATCTCTGGTCACCATCTACACATGTATTGCAGTGGAGTAAATAATGCCACCATAGGATAGTCCTTGTGTTAGGCAGTACTGTCCTACAGCAGAGTTAATTGGTTTACTCCAGCCTAATAGCACTGTATGTAGAGATGGTGACACTTTACTGTGGAGCTAATTAGTCAACTTGCAATAAAGCACATGTGTAGATGCCCCCATAGCTCTTATTTTAAGTTGCATGATCATAGATCTGGTCCCGATTGTGCAAACATTTGTTGGTGCTGGGGGAGCTAGTGGGTTGGGTCCCTGAGTATGAGGGAGTTGGCTAAACATAGCTATGTCAAGTTAGAGGAAGGTTGTAAAAGCACAGCCCTGGGGCTGAGGCAAGCAGCTGGGCTTTCCCAGCCCCTGAGGCTGTGCTCTGAATGTGTGCATACATTTTGTTAATTCAGGTATGGATTAGCCCAAGCCAAGTAGTACACCTCCTTTGATGAACTAAGTTAGTTTAGGCAAGCCCTTTTTTGCCTGATCTAAACTCCTTGAATGTATGAATAGTTCGGCCCCTGTCTGCCTGCCTTCCAGTTCTATGGGCAGCCTCACAGACGCTTTCCTGTTACAGCTGGAAGACTCAACTCCTGGCTGTTACATTGAACATTTTTCCAGTTTACCTGACAACAATGCCTGAATTTGCCAAGAGGAGCTCAGAGGGTTGGGGTTTTTTTAACCTTTTATACTTACCACTTAATATTACTGTTTTGAAAAACTTTACTATGCTGTATTTTGGGCAGGAGTGTTTAGGAAGCCCCTTTGGATAGACTAAGGTCTTCAGTGACTTCTTCCATATGACGGTTTTCATTTCCTCCAAAACTTTAAATTCAATTACATCACCTGCAAAGAACAAGTGAACAAGGAGACCTGAACCCCACCGCCCCCTGCCCAAGATTAGGTATCAGACTTGAGGCTGAAAGGAAAACAGCTCTCATTTCAGGATTGAGAGTGCCCACAGGAGCTCAGTTGACAGCAGCACTGAATTCAGTATTGAGTACAGCATTTTCACCCTTGACAATGGAGAAGAATACACAGTAACCTAGTGGTGAGACCACCTACCAATGAAATGAAAGACATGGGTTCTAGAATCTCCTTAACCCAAAGTGGTTCAGACCTGTATGCCCAACTTCCAGGCGAGGGCCCTAAACCACCTAGGGGACTGGCCAAGATAAGAGGACGCTCTCCAACCCTCCTGGTGAAGTTAGGCCTTAGAAAGGAATGTACAATTCACTAGGTCCAGAGAGAGAAGGCAAGAGTAAGCTTGATTATAGCTCAGTGCATCCTGATGGCAGAGACAGCCCTGGAGTCAGCTACCTGTTTGGCACCACTATATGCATTTTGTATGAAGAAGTCATTGGACAAAAATGCAACATCTGACACATTATTTGAGCTAAAGAGAACCCTGAAGCAATTACGAAATTGTTCTCTGCTCAGACACCAAGAAAGAATGCTTAATTTTAAATCAGAAAGAGGCTTGCAACTTAGACCATAAGTCCTAAGAGTTACGCTCCTCTCAAGAGGAGCACAAAACACCACCATGGAAGACCCAGGCTATTTCCTGAGGATGTTCAGAATGCTACTGATGGTATAACACAGGGCCATATAACCACTGAGAAGGAACAGCAGCATATAGAAGCTCCCTTGCACAGAGGTGATTGAGAACAAAAATAACAGACTTGTAACTAGGTAAACAAAAATGGACCGACTATCACAGACAATGCACATTTATATGCAAAGCTACATGGTCCAGAAAACTACAACTACCAAGGTCAATCTCCTTTATTCTAACTGAATTTAGCCAACAAGCCTTTATCATGAGCCTTTTCCCCAGCTTCTTTGTGCTACTCAGGTAGAATTAAGTTTCCAGAAAACGTGGTAGCCAGAAAGTCCCATATTACAAGAGAAACCAAACAGAAAAAAGGATCCCACACTCTTTAACTGCCAGGGTTGTATGTTTAGCTTCTCACCACCCTAGAAGGGTATCACCACAAGCAAAGCCTCCCTCCTCACAGCTGGTTTTTGTGGATATTTGCAAGTAGAGGATCTTTCTTTCAGGCAGACTCAGTAGAGCACAAATTCTGCTTTGCACTATTCGTAGTTTAACAAGAAAATTAAAATAGCTACTTACCAAGGAAAAAGCCCCATGACCTTTTCTTAGACCTACCATTCATCTTAAATATTGTGGAACAGTGCCAAATGCTGACCCAACTTCTTTACCTAGGGTGCTGTCAAAATATGGATTTGTTGTTAAACAGACCCATAAAATACTTCTGAGCTTAAGAGAATGAGGATTGATCTGAGAGTCATGAGATGTGTTTTAAGACTCACTGCCTTCCTTCCATCCTATACACACTTCTATTTTTTAAAATTAGGTCTCAGGTCCCATTTTCTGATGCAGAGGAGTATCATTTGTCATATTTGTCAAATCATACCTCTTGTCACAAAGCTGGGACAAGAACCCAGGGCTCTGAACCAATTCAAAACCATGTAGTGCCTCCAAAAAGTATTTGGCAAATCTGGCTTTGCTACATATAAATATTAGACTACATGCTCTTTCCCAAGGGATGTAAGAAGATTCAATTCCCAACATTTAACTTTTGTCCCAAACAGTTGCATGACCCACTAATATGGATGTTACTCTTCTTCTCTAATGGCCAGGTTCCATAGAAGGCAGCAGGAGGCTAGTTCTGTTACCATTTACTCCATCCTGCTTGTAATGCATATGGGGAAAACTAGTATGTGATCACGGAATTAAAGATTCTATCATATAGATATCAACAGAACTTCTCATTAGGATTGTACAGGGATCCTTCTTCCTGGTATTTCCTAATATTAGAGTAGAGAAAGATAGTATTCTTATTTATTTAGTTAGTTATTAAGGTTTTAGCTTAATTTGGATTTTTCTTAGTATTCAGCTTAGGTTGCATCTATTTCTTTCCCAGAACTAAGGAAGGGCATTTAGCTCCAGAAAAAGTATTTAATCTCTCTCATAACTAAACAAGTGGTTCAATAAAAGGTGTTACCAAACAAATAGCTTCCCACACATCCCTAGACCAGGGGTGCACAAAATGCGACCCAGGGGCCCGATGCAGCCCACCAGGCCATTTTATCCAGCCCGCAGGGCCCCTAAAAATTTAAAAATTAATATTTATCTGCCCTGGGATGCCTGTCATGAGGCCCTCGATGGCTTGCCAAAACTCAGTTAGCGTCCGTCTACCCAAAATAATTGTCTACCCTACCCGAGGCCATCACAGCTACAACACTATGACCCTATTACAACATCTTTTGGTACTTTTTTATGACTCTAGGAAAGGGTATCTAGTTTGGAAATATGGCGGACTTGTAGACAGAATTGAAGACAGTATTTCAAGCAGAGTTATGCCTGATTATACTGGAAAATGGCATATGAGTGGCTGTTCACTATCACCTCCTCTGTCACCTTTGGCTTTATACTTTCCAGGTTTCAATCTCCCATTTAGTAGATTTTTCGGATTAATTTTCTTCAGTGTTTTTACAAGTTGAATCTCATGTTCTTACTTCTAAACTTTGTACTGCCCAGTTCATTGTCTGGAATTCTTCTAAGAAGTTTGCACTCTCCTTCAGATGATTTATGGAGAGGTGAAAAGAATATACATTTTCATAACATTCCACCTTACAGAATTCACCACTGTGCTGTTTTTAGTTATTAGAGAAGGGCTAATATTGAGAAAAGCCTCTTCTTTTTTAAATGACAAATTCTGCAGCTATTTATTTCAATAGTTAAGTTCATTTCAGCTGTGCCTATATTTGTGTTTATTTTCTCTGACTTTCCTAACAAATGAGTTTACTGATGTTATCTACATAATTAGTCAATCATACACAAATTTTAAAAGATATTAATTGAAAATATAAATTTATGGTTTATAATCACATATATTCAGACTGGCAGTTCTTTCCTCCAATTTATGGTTATTGAATTAATGAACAGAAATATTTCATATGACTTAAATATTCAAACAAAATGAATGAAAATATCTCAGATTTCAGTTGCAATTATTATAATGAATTGGTTGTATACAAGCTGAGGACAAATAATTACTACTAAATTAGTATTATAATTATTAACAGGGTATCTGGCAAATAGCAAGCATACTAAATAAGAAGTATCTTGACAAATCTGTTAACTATCTGTGGAGAATTCATGAATGGGAAAAGGTGATAGTTGTCAGATCAGTAATTACTACAAAAAAATTATTTCAAATAATTACCTTTCAGTTATAATATGTTTGACCGTTTGCAAACTTTATAGAAAGTTTCCAAACTAAGTTTATTTTAATTAATTTTGAGAATAAGATTTTCCTAGGTGAAAGGCTAGTGAGTCAGCAGGGCTACATTGATTTATATCAGATGAAGAGTTGGCTCATAATGAGAAATAATTTACTAAAATCAAAGGACTGGATTCTTCCGTCTCCTAAGCCACTTGGCATGTCTTCAATGGCACAAAACAGAGGTCAGCTGAGATGACCAGGAAACAGTTCTTGTGTGCAGAAACCTGATGAAGATGGTTCTACCACATCCTATATCAGCGGCATGCCTCCATATTCAATGTAGGGAATGGGGCATACCAGAAGTGTAATGCAGAGACGGGGCAGAGCAGAGCTGTGTTACACTTGATTCTCCACTAATATAATTATAGCTGAGCTCATGAATTTTAACTTAGATCAGTGCCAAGTAGCTGAGGACAGGGGATAGTAATCAGTTCCTGTATCTTCAAACGCATGACAGGTCTGGTACAGATTTTCTCTCATCCCATATGTATAGCATGTACTAACATTCCTTCCAAGAAGGCTTCCTCAAGGTTATGGAGGAAGCTTCATATTTTATAAAAGCTTTCATAAAATCCATCCAATCCAGCTCAGCAAGGAATTAGGAAAGAGAGAAGGTGAAAAAAGTAAAGAGGAAAGAAATTAAGAGACTAAAATCCAGGAAGACAAAGAATACAGGCAGAAAGAGAAGCATAACAAATAGTAGGGTGTAACCTGGATAAGTAAAGGACATGAAAGGACACCTAAGACAGAGGTCAAAAATGGATGGAAGCAAACAGAATTCTGAATAAAGGATGAGTGACCAAGGTTATCTGAAAAGGAACAAGGGTGTCTATCATCTCCTCACCCAAAGCTCTGTCAAAACCCTGCCCAGCATTGAATTCTACCTCTCCACTTCTCAGTCAATCCTTCTTTCCCAACCATTCTGCCACAACTGTCCCCTCATAGTCTTTCACTGAGCTTTGTCAACTAGAGCATCAGTTTCCTCCCCCACCAACATCAGTTCTGCTTTGCAGAACGCACCGAGGCCTGGGAAGCACTATAGTACTACCCTGGTAAAGGAGAAGCGGAAAAAGTATCCTATTGCCCTGATAAGGGAGGAGCAGAAGTATCCTATTGCCCATAGGAATGAGCAGAAACAGCACAGAAGTATGAATCAGGCGTCTTCCCACCATGATGATGGGCTCCTGAAAGCAGAGTGGAAAGAGTTCTGCAAGCTTCCTGCAACAGTGTTGATTGGTTGTTTGTCTCCTAGATGGTAACAAGAAAAGAGTGGATTTTTCTCTAGGCAAAACTAAAAACATGTACCCTTAGTGAACTGGCTTCCTTTTTGAAAGTTTTATTTCTTATGTCTGTGAGTGCCTAGAGCATGTTAATTACTAGAGCTATCTATTTTTATTAGAGTAGTACCTGGAAATCCTAAATGAGATTAGAATCCCATTTTGGCAGTGCATAATAAAAGGCAATGTTTACCCTCAAACATTTTCAGTTTAAATGGACAAAACAGATTGAGGCTAGAGGTAAGGAACAGTACAAATGATTTCTATATAGTCAGTAGCAGAAACAAAAAGCAAACTCAGCTCTTTTGAGTACATTCTGTGCTCAGTCCACTAGAACAGGATGGCTCTTAATAAGACCATATTTACTCACATTACTCAGAATAATATATAATATAATAACTCACATTACTTATTATAAGACCATATTTACTCATATTTGTAAGCTTCCTGGCTGGAGAGTTAGAAATCGGCTGCTACTGATGTAAATGAGGGTGGAGTCACAAAAACATTAAAAGCTGGAATGGAGCCCAAGGGGGAGCTGGTGTTTAGGGAGAAGTGTTGAGCCTGAGTTCAAGGTCTGAGGAAAGACTGCAAGTATGGATTGATTTGTTTGCTTATTTGTTTGCTGCTGCCACACTGGCTGGATTTGTTGCTAAACTAGCTGATAAAGTCAGTAAGACCTTAATAAGGAAGCTCGTTGGGCAACCTATTTACAGTACCCATAAAGATGCCCCTGAAAAATACATTTTCATTAAATGACAGGTATTTACCACAATATCTTCTTTACCTGCATATCTTGCTTCCCACAGAAACATCTGAAAGCTACTTGTTCAGACATGAATGGAAAGGGAAGGAATAAGGAATAAAGGACTAGTGACATCACAGTGAAATGCTGATTAGGAATGCAGGGCTTGGATATGCCTTAAGGGTGCCATTTGACTTCCAGCAAAAAGTGAGCAACTATTGCTGTTCCATGCTGATGAGTCAGAAAATCAGATTGCCTTCACTGATCAATGTGTCATGCATACAAAGCTGGGAAAAATTTTCTTTGTACATAGGCTAATTAGAAAGATCCATTATTATGTGTCATCTATATAGGGAGAGTTGAAATGGTATGAAAGACAATCCAAAGTATAATCCAGGCCTCAGACTGCAAGAATAACTTCTTTTGGAAATGAAAGAAAAGATCTAGTGGATTTCCTAGAAAAATTACAGTTTGCTATTCTTGAATTGCCAGGGGATGAGGATGCTTCTTTTATTGATTGATACTATAAAATACTCACCCCAAACCAACCCAACGGTGCTTCTTCCAAGAACACAATGCTTGTGTCTTTAGTGGAAATGAGAGATAAGGAGAAGATCCTTCAGGCAACCTGGAAAGAGAGAGCTATTGAATTCCAAGGGCAAATGATAACAATTTCTCCAAACTTCAGCCAAGAGATACAAAGAAGAAAGAAGGGATTGGTAGAACTTTAAAAAGCCTTTGTAGATTTTAAAATCCAAGCCTGTTATTTTTCTGAAACCTAGAGTTCTGCATGAAGTAAGGCATTCCTCTTCCGGAATACAGATTCTGTGAACCAGTTTTTAGCTGACATCATCTTGGCATTGTCCCAGGATAGTCTAACAGATTAACTCCTTGTGTTTGGTCGGTAGAACCCAGGTAATAGGATCCTGAGCGTGACCATTTTGTGCAGAGGGCTTTTATAGGATTTTTAAACTGTCTGCAAACTATTACATTTCAGGGACCAGAAGCAAGATGCAGCTGACAAAATTAGTAGACTGGGAAATAGATTAATTCAAAGCAGGCCCCAGTAGTGCTCATGTTACCCTAAAGCCAGGGGGGCTTTCCCTTGGGGAGAGCAATGGCAGTGTTGTCACAGATCCTCTTTTAAAACAGAAAATACAGATATTTCAGAAGAAGAAAAGCAACCTCTTTCCTGGGCAACCTGTCAGGTAATTCCAGGTACAGAGGAAAAAAAGTCATAATCATATATGAATACCATAATGTTACTGTAACAGGAGGGCAGTCAGGGTCACTGTGCTCTCCCCAGCCGCCTCCTTTACTGTGTCAAGTTGCCGATTAGCACCTTCCAATTCTCGCCCGCCACAACTTTGATCTTATATATTTTATAGGGAGGCTGCCCTTCATCTGCTTGTCCCTGGTTCTCCAGTATTCCAGTAGTTCCTCTCCAGTATTGAGTATTCAGTACACTCCCACCTTACGGGCTATGCGTGGCTCCAACCACCCCTGTACCACACCCCAAGCCTCGCAGATGTGCCTGAAGTTGTTAGGTCTCTCTCTCTCCACACCTTCTCTAGTGCTCGGGCTCTTTGCAGTCCCCTCTCTCTGCGCCCGCTCCCTCAGGGGCCTTCTCAGGAATGCCACCCTCCCTCAGGCGCTCACCACGCCTACCCGGGGGCTTCTCAGCAATGCCCCCTTCTCTGGGGCTTCTCAGCTGCCCTCTCTGGGGCTGGGGTCTACACACCCTGAATGCTGCGCCCTTGCTGGTACTGGGGTTCCCACACAGCTGTGGGTCCCCTATGAGGCCTCCTCCAACCCCTAATAGCCTCACCCAAACCACCAGTAACAACAGCAACACAAACACAAGGCCCTGGGCTACAACACAAACAGAAGCTGCCCGACTATAATCATGCTCAAGCCCACAGGGGTTTCTTCATCCCTCAGCAGTGTCAGACATTGCTCCTGCCTCTGGCTTCTTTCTTTCATGACCGAGACCTCTTTCTTCCTTGGCTGCTGGTAGGAAACTGCATCCTGCCTGTGAGTTATATAGGAGCCAGGCCCTGCCCCTTCCTTCACCTGGCCAGGCAGGTGGGGATCATTAGTTCCCTCCATTTACCTCACGAGCTATCACCTTAGTGCCCTGCTACAGCTACCGTTAATTCACAATAGCATTTTTACTCTTCTAGGAAGGTTCTGCACAGTTCTTTATAGTATTGCTCAACTTTTTAAAGTATCTTCTCCCTTTCTCCTGAATAAATCATGTCTGATTTAAATGAAACGATCATTCAGATTTTAATGATCTATACCAAAAGATGAAAAAAAATACTATACTAGGATACAAACAGCAAATAGTTTAACAATTAAGAGTATGTCTACACTGCAATCAGGAGGTGGAATTGCAGCTTGTGTACATCCGACCTAAGTTTAAACCAGCTATGTCAAGTATGTCTAAGCAAGTTGTAATCATAACTTTGATTCCAGTGTAATCATATTCTTAGTGATGCCAAGAAAAGGTGGTTGGTAGGGCCTGTGCTTTATGCAATAAACTGAAGACTTGCAGAAAGCACTGCAGCTTTAGGTTCATAGAACTAAACAATCAAACTAATGGGCAGGCAGATTTCTTTTAAACATTGCTAGAATATCCATAAAGGTATGCACTGTATATCCTAGAGAGATATTATAGTGAATACCAAAGATATTCATCCAAACCCAATCAAGAAACTTTTCATGGGAACAGGGTATGCAACTCCACAGATACCTTTGAAATGTTCATACCCAAAGGCTGTGGACCTGTGACCATATTTATTTACAGGAAGAATGAACTTTCAATAGAAAATAAATATCTCTTGTGTAAGACCTATTTTTCTGGACAATTATTGGCATTAGGTTTTGAAGGAGTATTATGAAAACTTTCCACCTACAGCTCAGCTAAGTTAGACAGCATGTTTGGTGGCCAGATATAAATATGGATAATGAAAAGTCAGTTTATACCTGTATACTTTGTCAATTTGCACAACTACAAACTTATCCTTCAGCAACAAATGTCAGCATGTGGCCATCGTGCCAGTAGCTGTGAATTTGTATTGATTTTGCTATACCTATCTCATATGAACATTTTCTATTAATGGTAGGCACACAATCACAATATCTGGCAGTCCTTCATTAATAGTTAGCACCATTAAATATTATTTGTTACCTTATGATTCATCATTTACCTAGAAAATTAATCCCTGAGATAATGGGCCCCAGTTTACACCTCAAGAACTGTAGAACTTTTTTACTGGTTGATATTATTTGACATGTTTTATCTGTGCCCTACCATCACAGTACTAATGGGAAACCAAATGTTTTTAGAACTTTTAAAACTGCCATGAAAACTGTCAAGTGAGATATACTATCTTTAAATCAGAAAATAGCTTCTTTCCTCCTATCTTATCAAACAACACCACATAGTTCTACAAAATGCAAGCCTGCTGAGCCACTAACATGAAGATATTTATGTACAGGGCTGGAAGTTATGAGACCTGATTTGGTTAAGTAACTGTATGAAGCTAAGATTCCACTGTATGTGGAATCTGGATTCCAGGACTAATTTGGAGTGGGAAAGAAATCTGGGTAAAAGATCCTGTTCTTAAAACAGTAAGAACAGGGCTTATGATGAATATGGATAGAAAAGACACAATGGCCAGATGAGATCTTGATTGTATGGTCAAAACTTAACAGAAAATGGAGAATATGAAGAATGTGTTACTACTCCTTTACTTTAACAAACTGCCATTTTCCTAGCTTTTATATTTAACAGAAAATAATATGTACCACTAGCTGTGATAAATGCAGACAGGATGTAAAGATTAGTAATGTAAAGGAAGTGCAGTACATTGAATTTCCCTTGGAAAACCTTAGTATATCTTTATGTTGTTTTAAAAATATTAAATGCTACTGTACAAAAATGAATTTGGGTGTTTATAATTCTGGAAGACCATAGATTCATAGTTTCATAGATTGTAAGACCGAAAGGGACCTCAGAAGATCATTGGGTCCAGCCCTCTGCACCAAGCAGGAAAGATAACTGGGGGTCAGGTGACCCCAGCAAGGTGACTGTCTAGTTTCCTTTTGAAGATTTCCAGGGTAGGCAACTGCACCACCTCTGGAGGGAGCTTATTCCAGTCTGGACACTCAGACTATGAAGAAGTTTTTCCTAATGTTGAGCCTGAATCGATCTTCCAGGAGTTTGTGGCCATTACTCCTGGTTTTCTCCTTGGGTGCCCTGGTGAACAGTTGCTCACTGAGCCCTTAATGTACTCCCTCAGTCTTTCCTTGCATGGAGTGCCTTTTAAGACTCTGATCATAGGTCTGGCTCTTCTCTCAAGCTTGTCCATGTCCATGTTAAAGCATGGTGCTTAGAACTGGATGCAGTACTCTAGCTGTGGTTTCACCAGTGATGAGTAGAAAGGAAGAATCACCTCCCTGGTTTTGCTGGAGATGCATTGACTGATACATGCCAGAGTATTATTTGCCCTACTGGCTACAATATTGCACTGCCAGCTTATATTTATATTGTGGTCTATTATTACCCTCAGCTCCCTTTCATTTGTGCTGCTAGTCAGTTTGGTGCCACCAAGCCTGTAGGTGTGCTGGAGGTTGCTCGTCCCGAGGTGGAGCACTTTACATTTCTTGATCTCAGGACGAGCAACCATTATAACATATTCTGGATTATGAGCTTTAAAAAGTCCTGTGTAACCTTCAAAAACATCAGTGATTTTTATTTAAAAAATACAGACAGATGGTAGGGCAGGGTGGCACCTCTAGAAACTAACTGGTTCAGAGAGGCATAAGCTTTCATAGGAAACAGCCTACTTCATCACATGCTCTCTGATATTTGCATCTGACCCAGTTGGTTGTTGCCTATGAAAGCTCAAGTCTTTCTGAACTTGGCTGTCTCTATGGTGCCACTCTGCCCTCTCTTCTCTCCTACTTTAGGATAATATGCAGTAATTTGAAATTAGACTGACAAGCCTTTACAATATTGTAATCCCTCTCTTTACAATACAGCTTTTGCCCTTTACCTGTCATCCCCTCCCCCCTGGGCACTTCAAATTTAACTTATTTATCTTTTCTTTCTAGGATCTTTACAGCCCATCCCTGCCCTGTATGTCATCTATTATTCACTGTTACAATATTGACTTCGACCTTCAACTGGCCCATTATGTCAGTCTCCATTGCCCGCTTGTTAAATTTCTTAATGTACACATTTGTGCTTTCTGCCCCTTGAAAGGTCTCTTGGAAGGGTCTGCCTAGAAACTTGTGAAAAACTGCCTCTTTATCTTTCTTCATATCCTACCTTATAATTCTCTTTTGTCAGAATGCTTAAAAATATGGCAAAGGTTAGGCCACTAGTGTGCCAAGACTACTGCCTATTCTTCTGACCAGTCTAGTAGTGTCCTGTCATTGTCCAGTCTGTCTGTCTGTTATTTTTTCTTATATTTGGATTGAAAGATCTTTGGGACAGGATTTTTGTTTTGCTTGTACATTGTTCAGCATAGTGGGATTCTCATTCAGGTTTAAGGATCCTATGTGCTATGGTAATACAGAGAAACAGTAATAATATAAGGGCCTTGCTACACGTTCAAATTAAAGTTGGTTAGAAACCAGCTACAGAGTTGTTACACATTTTTGAGCACTAACTTTATGGCTGTTTGGCTCTTTTTATAGCTGGATAGTAATTTTTCCATGTGATAATTACTTTGTATATGTGGATGATCTAAATTTATTGCATGATTAACCTATTAACTGTGTGATAACTACTTCACACTTGTAGCTGGTCTTCATAGTATCATAGTATCTAGGGTCAGAAGGGGCCTAGAGCAGGCCATCTAGTCTGACCCCACGCCAGTGGCAGGAACAAGTGCCAGGGTCACAGGATCCGAGCCAAGTACCTATCTAATCTACTCTTAAAGATGCCCAAGGTAGGAGCAAGAACAACTTCCCTAGGAAGCCGGTTCCACGTCCTAGCCACCCTAACTGT
>JAGPOW010000261.1:31806942-31822679 GCA_030014935.1 Caiman crocodilus | reverse complement strand
CACATTGGCCACCTTCCAGTCCTCCGGCACTTGTCCAGAGCTCCAAGAGAGCTCGTATAACCGAGCCAAGGGCTCAGCAATCACCCCCACCAGCTCCCTGAACGCCCTTGGGTGTAGGTCATCTGGGCCTGCAGACTTAAAAACATCTAGTCCTTCCAGAAGCCCCTTCACCAGGTCAACCCTCACCCACGGCCTAGCAGTGATGCCCAAGGTGGAATACAGGCTTCCAAGGGGAGGGAAGTCCCAGTCCCTCCTCAGGAAGACCGAGGCAAAGAACCCATTGAAGATCTCCGCCTTCCCATCGGCTGCGAGCACCAGGTTGCCTGACGAGTCCCTCAGGGGCTTGACATTTCCCGGGGCTCTCTTTTTGCTCCCCACATACTTGAAAAAGGACTTCCAGTTGTCCTTGATCCTAGTCGCCAGGCGGAGCTCTATTCCCGCCTTAGTCTTCCTAATGGCCCTCCTGCACTCCCGAGCACAAGAGGAGTACTCCTCTTTGGAGACTGCTCCTCTCTTCCAAAGATAGTAAGCCTCCCGCTTAGCCCTCAGGGTCCCCAGGGTCCCCCGGATATGCCTATTAAGCCATGGGGGCTTCCGGGCACTTTTACCCTTGCTTTGCACATATGGCCAGTCTATATAAATTATTGTGTGATTAATCAGTTAATTGCCAAATATATGTAATGTGTAGCAGGGACTTTAAAGTCCACCTATTGTTCTCAGCTGGCTGAAGGATATGTGGCATATAGCCTTTGAGTGTTAGTTTTCAGAAGTATTTCCCATTTTAACTATAGGAGATATACCAGGAACCACTAAAACCAACATCTACTTCAGTGGGCTCACACACTGTTTTTATTTACCACATGATAGGAAGAAGCAGATCTTGTAATGAAAAATCCCCTAACTATTTAGAGTTTTATTTTATTTGTTCTTCTTTCATTTAGAATTTTGGAGAAAAATCTCATAAGAACAGCTTCACTTACAAGATTTTCTGTATGCTTTAGCTACTGAGAAGTTGGAAATATTGCAAACAAAAAGTCCCCAAAAACCACAGAATTGTCTCTCAGTAGATTTTGTTGCATCTGGGTAAGGTTTTTAAGAGTATTCAGTGTTCACCTAACTCTGCTCCTAATGAAATGTCTTCAGTGGCGGAAGAGGTAGGTATGCACTAAAGCTATGTCTACATTGTAGCTGGAAGGTACACTGTGTATGTAGACAGGCATATCAGAACCAGGTAACACACAACAACAGCAGTGAAGATGCAGTGGCATGGACTTCGGGATTTTTTGTCTGCCTCTAAGGCACTGGGATATCAGCCACAGCTAATGCTGTTTTAGGGGCTTCTTTTATTTTTTTAACTAAAGTGCATTGGTGCTGCTGCCAGTACTTAGGATATAAAGATGATCTTGGCCATCCATTCTGGGTCAAACCAATCAGCAACACTAGAGGAAGAAACTTTTCCCCTAGGTTGGATTGGCAAGTCTGGAGGGTTGTTGCCTTTCTCTGCAAAGTGGGGCATGAATCTGCCTAGTATCCTCTGAGCATATGCTAAAGTACTTACTTCAGTACATTGGCTTTCAGCTACTAACTATATTGCATTGCCCTCATTTTATCTTCATTTCCTTATGGCAGGTTGTAGAGCAGTGGTCACCAACCAGTCAATCTCAATTGCCTGGTCAATTGTGGAGCCTCTGACAGTGGATCTCAGTCTGTCAGAGATTCCACGATTGGGAGCAACAGGACACATGTGGCTGGGCTGAACCACGCCCCCTGCTGCTTGGGTGGCACTGGGTGAGTGAGGTCAGAGCCCGGGAGGCTTCTCCAGGAGGTGGGGGGAGTGGGCAGCAGGGGCCAGGGGCTGGGGGGGGCAGACCTGAGTGGTGGGGCTGGGCAGGGAGTGGGGCAGGGCCTGGGGGTGGGGTGGTAGATCCTGGGGTGCCCTTTACTTACAAAAAGTGATCTTCACCATCAAAAAGTTGGAGACTGTTTCTGCTTTATTGCCTTTTAGTTAGGGCTTTGTTGCATGTTACACTGTGAACCGCACAAATGTCAATCTGTGTTTAATGCTAGCTCAGGTATGTAGGGTTACTAAATTTCCAGTTCCAAAAAAAAGAGGACACTTGTTGGGGGGACAAAAGGGGATATGACTGTCAAGGGGCAATGACACTCACTCCTGACCTGCAACCCCTGGCTCCCCCCAGTCCTGCTGGAAGGGGACCCCAGCAGCTGTGGGTTAGAAATGATAGATACCAGCGTGGCCTGGGTGGGTGGGGAACTGTGGGTTGGGAGTGAGGGGCACTGGCAGGGCCAGGGGTCTGTGGGTTGGGAGTGAGGGTCAGCAGCATAGCCTGGGGGCATGAGGGACTGTGGGTTGGGAGTGAGGGCCACTGGCAGGGCCAGGGGTCTGTGGGTTGGAAGTTAGGTGTCCCACTGACAGGTGTCCTCTTTTTGGAACTAAAAATATGGCAACCCTACTAAAGTATGGAGCAGTCTAATGCCCAGCCTAGCAGGGGCCTGGAGGACTGAAATGTAAGAATCCCATCCCCTGCATTTTGGGCTTCCCCTATCCTCTACGCTTTATGGTTCTACCCTTCCTTGCCCCTCCCCGTTGCTTTTCTGTGCTAAGGGAGCAGGAAGGGAAGGGTTAACCTACCTACCTGTCCAGCCCACATTGCCACTGTTGTTGCTGCTGCTGTGGGGCTGCTGCTCTGCTCTGGGCTGAGCCCCCAGAGAGCAGTACTGGTGGCTGGGCAGGCAGGTTCACACTTCCCTGCCTGCTGCCCCAGGACAGACAGCGAGGACAACCATGAATAAGTGGGGAAGGGGTAGAAGAGGAGTGAGCAAGGATCTGGGGTGTTGGGGCAGGAGGACAGTGGGCCTGATCCAGGCCTGCAGGTGGGTGGCATGTTTAACATGAGCTGGGTAACATGGATCAGAGATTATTCTGTCCTGGAGTGCTGTAACTTTGAGCCACATAACAGTGTTTAAACTTAGTTTTAGGTGTTAGTAATTCTCCAGGTATTAAGAACTCCAGAAGCTACCCAAAATTACTGTTATAGCAAAGTCTTTATGTATGAGGGTTAGAAATGGTGATTTGCCTCAAATGGTTACCTGTGAAAGTCAACCAACAGGACTAGCCTTGATGGCCCAATTCTACTCTTCTTAAAACCATGTTATCACACTTTCTTTATCTTTTTAGTATTACTAGATACATCAACGCAAACTTTAATATGCCTGAATCTGCAATCTCACCTTCAACTGCAATGCAGGCATGCCCTGAGAACTGTTGAAACTCCCTTCCTTTTTCAGCCAAAACAAGGAAAAGCAAAAGGCCAAAACATTTTAAACTTTTTCTGACCCTGTAGTATATTTGGTGCAAGTTAGAGGAGTTTAGACTGATCACTTACACTGCTTTTTTAGTTGCTGCTCTTTATAGTTCATCCCAGTTTGTGAAATGCATGAATTGGGTTTTTGAACCTCCCTTCCAGCTGGAGGGGCCTACTGAGGACAGTGCAGAGGAACTTCACCCACCAACTGGAAACTATCACAAACCACACCGCCTTCCACTCCAAGCACAATACTCATATATATCTATATCTATATCTATATCACACCATGACTTCTCTGACGTAAATACAAACATATCTTTAAAAACAACCACTGCCACCACCAGCAAAACCAATGAAACAAGAACATTCTACACAAACAAGACATTCCAGTGAAAACATTTCTCCCCATGAGTTGAGGATGAGATAAACACCACCAAGCACATGCTAGTTATGTTGCTTTAATGCTGAATGTAGTCAGATACTGTGATGATAAGTGCAGTGAAACCTATATAGAACAGAGTAGAACAGAATGGCAACTATGGAGTGTAGAAAAGGAAAACTATCAGTAATTAGGAGGTAAATTTTGCCTAAGCTTAAATGCCAATGTGGCTGAAAGTAACAAGGAGGGAGGAAAAAAATAAACCCTTCATTTTTTTCTTAAAAAGATTAGTTTTGAAAAGGGTTTGTTAATTCTCACATGGCCACTAGATGGGGATCTTGAGTCAGCCATGTAGATGAATTTTCTTTATCCTACTTTTTCTTTATTTTAATCCGTTTTATCATGAACGGAGTACATGCAATGCAAGTTTACTCTTCAGGCATTTATATTTTTACTGGGGCTTTTCTGAGGGGGAAGGACAATTTGTAGAAAATAATATTTAGTTTTAAATATACCAGCGTATTAAGGTTAGATTATATGTTACAAAGAGCAGGGAATGCTATTGAGAAGATGCCATCCTCAGTATTAATCATTTAATTTTGATGGAACGTTGCAACTATTTTTTCACTTTCAGCAAGATTGCAGTTTACTGTGACAATTGTCTTACTACCACATAGCAGAGATTATGAAGAGGGAAAAGAAAGGAGAAGTCATTCACTTTCAGAAGTGCTGATGACCCAAGCATTGTTATTTCCATAAATCGGATCTTTGTGTGTTAGCTAAACCTGAGCAATAAAACTGTGAAAGCTGCTTTCTTTGAATCTTCCCCAAATCTCTGTATGACTTGTACTCATGATACTAAATTAAATTAATCCATCCTGTTAACATGTTGTTTTTTTTAAGTACGTACCTCTTTCATACATGATATGTAAATGCCTGCCATAAAATGTGAATCCAAGTCTCAATCATTGTCTTAAACAGTTCCTTTTTTACCTTAAATAGTTGTGCCCCCCCCCGTAAACTCAGCTTTTGTCAGGCACTCTGCAGCATAGCACAAAATGCACTGACCTCCAGCTTTTGGACAATGTTACAGTACGGCCTTAACTAAAATGAGTTTGACTGTCTCAGCTCATTTCATGGGGGACACAATAGCCCACATCATAAAACATGCAATTTGAGATTATTGTCAGCCTCTGCCCAAAAGATACCCAGAAAGGAATTAGTACTGAATTGCTTCTCTCTTCAGCTATAGAGACATGGTAGTTCCAAGCTGAGATGGGATCATTCGTAGGGCAGTAAAAAGGAAGAGGGAAAGGAAAATGTAGTGGACCTGTTATCCTCAGTTTCCAATGCCGGTAATATTGGAACACTCATATGCTAAGCATGAAGAGTAATACACACTGCAGGGAAATAAAATGAAATGCCAGGCAATAATCACTTATTTTAAAACAATCAATTTTGAAAACGTATTATAAATAAACAATTGTTTCCCAATATGAAGGATAATTTTGTTTGATGGAACAGTGCTGCTCCTCCGGAGCAGATTGCTGTGTCAGGGTAAAAGAAAAAATAATATATTAAAGACATGAGATGCATGAAAAATGTCATTAAATAAGTCTTTACTAGCCTTGAAATGGTGATGGTTTGCATAATTGATTAATCATAAGGGGACAGTTTTGGTCACAGAAATCATCATTAGTACAGCTCTAAAGTTAAATAATTTTTATACTAATAAAAAAGAATGCCTTTTCAGCCTAAGATCTTTCCAAGATCTCTTATGTCTTTTAGTCTCTGGATCTGTGCAGCCTTTCTTAAGGGATTGTTATTTAATTGTGTGAGTGACTGATGAAACCACTGCCAGAAAATGTATCCATAAAATATTCTGTAATACCCAAAATGATGCACTGCCACTTAGGGCCTGATCCTGCACATTGATCCCTTGGGTTCTCAGCCCAAGCATAAAACTCCAGATGCAAATCAGTTTTCCGGATCAGAGCTTTTGTGTGCAAATCCACAGCTCAGAAACCTGTTTAAATAACATTCTTTTAAATGAAAAAATATAAAACTTTTTGGTATAGCTATTAAGAAGCAATTTCATTGTTGTTCTAAGACCTTTCCTAATAGGTAATTTCATGTATTTGTGAAGTTCTGTGGGTGAAAAAGACACACTTTGCAAGGTAGCTTGAAATCCTTCAGTATGAAAGATCCTATATATACTTTGGCAATAATATTACAACTATTTCCTTATTATTTCCAGAAATTTCATTTATAATGGAAACTGAATTAGATATATAGTTCCCAGTCAGTCTGTGCTGACAAAGAGTTTCTTCAAACTGTTTTTTTAAGGTTATTTTATTGCTGAAAAGTGCAGAGATTGACTAACATATGAATGGGTTAATCAAGGCAGTCATCCTTGATTTTGTTTCTGAAAAATAGATGGGGTTGTAGGCCTTAGTCACTGCAAGAGAATGGAGCGGCCATTTCCCTTATTTCTCATTTACCTACCTCAAGGTGTACAAACTTTCAGTATCAGTGTTCTTGTCTATGGCAAGAACAATGCAGACTTTTGTTCTAATATGAAAGGTTTTCTATGTGGTTCTTTCTATGGCCATTTTAATTTGGTTTATTTAACCAGGAAATGACCCTTAAATTGAGACATACAGTACATGTGTCTTCTTATCACAAATGTCCTTCTCATGAAGGCTCTAATCAAATGTTACTGTACATACTGCAAACAGGAAAAGCCAGTCAGAGGCTCATTTATTACTTCAGCTTTATAATGCAAAAATAGAAGACATTTTTATGCCTTAAATGCATGATATAACTTACTCTAAACATGCATTATTTGGGATAAAATTAATCTCAGGCTATATAAATCCATGAATTGGGATATAGAAATCAATCAATATAGGTACACAGGTACACATATACACAAATTATAAGTATGTGTATGCAAAATGGAACATCTAAGTTATTTTTTAAATATATAAAGTCAGTATTTTGGAAATTTTTAAATGGTATTTCAAGGGACACCTGTTTAGGAGATAATTTTTTTTAGTAAAATTCTATTCTTTGCACAGGTACAGGTTGCTTTGATGGGGAACAGTATTTTCATTCAAAGGAGCTTTACAGTTTTAAGAACTGCTTTCTCAGGTGTGGTGCCAAGAAAGTGGATAGTCAGAATTGGCCAAAATGAGAGGTGAATCAAAGGGGCATTGAATAAGCCACATTTTCCACTTATTTACTTCACTAATTCTCTTCACTGGGGTTAAACTGGTGTAACTGAGAGGAGATTTATATCCCCTCTGGCTCAAATTTATATACATACTCCTTTGGCCCCCGGTACATAAATCAGACCAGCTTAGACTTGTATACTTCCATTCACTGACCTATTATAACTTTACAGACCCAACATTTCACCTCTGTTTATGCTGGTCCCATTATATTTAATATCTTATCAAGTGATTTTTTCATCATAGCATACTTTCTGATGTAGTGAAAGTGTATACCATTACCTGTTAACTTGTTAAGTGTTACAAGCTGTAATTCTATGTAAGTTGTAAAGGTAAGAACCTGTAAACAGGAGGTTCCACTGTAGATCCATTTTTCTTTGTTATATTATTCGCTATAACGATGCTTGCATAGAGGCTCATCTAATTTTATTGCCCAGAAATTGTTCATACATTAGTTTTCTTAATAGTTCCATCACATAAAAAGGCATATAAATAATGAACAGTTGGCAAAGATGGAATGTAATTTGCAAGATTCTATCAGAAGCAATGTATACAAACTTTGGCATATTATTACACTAATCTTCTCTAAATCAAATCGGCTTCAGTCAGCCATTCACTGTTACCAAACACGTCAAGAGAACAGGGAAATATTGGCTCTGCACTTCCCCACTAACATGGCCTAATCTTAGACTGCCTCTGGAGATGCAATCACATGTGAGAGTGAGAGGCTAGTTTAGGTTTCATGCTGATTATAGGGTTGAGTCTGAGATTTTTAGTCTTTCTCTGCTGTACCCACACCAGACTACCAATACAACTGGTTCAATAGCAGTCATAGAAGAATTCATTGCATCTTGTGATGCTTTGCAAATAAACTAGTCTACAGATATTTCCTTTCACTCCTCCCTTGCCCCATCTTATAAACTCCCAATGAGGAAAGCATTCCTATTCAAGAAAGCATGTACTTTAACTTTGACATGTTTCAGTGCTTTCTTAAATTGTGTGCACAGAAAAGAATATGTTGTTAAGATTTTCAATCTATGTATACTAGCACAACATTTTAACAGTTGAGTATTTGCAAATATATTTGTAATTATTGGTCCAACTCCAACCACTTTTGCTGTATTTGTTGTTAATGTGAACACTTGTTTTAAAAATGGAGAGAAATCATCAATTCAGACCACACAGGATACTAAAAACCCATTGGCTGTCTATAATTTTCAATCACTAAAGCCCAGGTTTCTTCAAACATGTGGCCTAGGTGGAATAGGATTTGTATTTCATTATCACTGCCCTAAACTACCCAGTCATGCAGGACTCTTCATCATTTCATAGCCTATTTCATAGCCTTATAATAGACTCATTAAGATATAGTCCAACATGTTGTGTGTATATTTATTGTATTTTGCATATACTTTGTCTTTAATAAAAAAGGTCTAGTGCTTCTTATACAAATTGGACTTCCTCTGGCAGCTGGTAGAACGCAACTCCCTTTGCTCCCCCTTCCACTTATAAACCTAAAATACAACATTCTTTCCCATGCAGATTTAGCATTATATGGAGTTAGATGTGAAATAAATCACGTCATGAAAGCACATGTAATCATATACTTAGCATTGATTTAGTTAGCTATGAATTCACATACCTGACTGCCTTAACCAACACAAGTATGGACAGAGTATGAAAACACTGGCGTTGTCCATTATCTAGTGGGTTAACCTATTCATTGACAGCTCACATTATTTCTGGCATAATTTTGTTCAATATAGAATACTTTTCATGGAAAATCTGTTTCCAGTATTGTGCACATGCCACTGTCCCCTCTCTTGTCATAGTTGAATGCTGACATAAATCTTTTTCTAATAAAATGAACTATTCAAATTATTTCTTTACTGAATGATGTCTGAAACAGATGTATTTTAATCTTCTGGGCATAGGAAATGAAATTTACATGTCACTGAGGTCTTTCTGGTTAATAAACGTTTTAAAAAGAAAGAAAGCAGGAAGCTAAATAAATGTAAAACTGCAGTGTTTTGCATGGGATGTTTTTAGCAGAGAGATATAATATTCTAATGATAAAGAATTTCTTATTTATAAGACAAAGAGTATACATATTTTGTGCTATCAATTATAATTCCTGTAAGAGTATCATGTATAACCACTGGCAAGAATACTGATTTAACTGGAAATACTTTCCTTATGCTTTCGTCATGGCATTTTTTTCATATGGGAATTAATTTTTGTTGTGATATTTTCCTTGTCTCTTTCTCTTTCTAAATATGTGTGTGTGTGTGTGTGTGTGTTTACACCTACACATTTTTGTTCTTATTCTTGGTATTTACCTATTCCTGAAGGCCTGATCCAAAACCCTTTGTAGTCAGTGGGAAAATGTTCGTTGACTGAAATGGATCAAGGTCTAATTCAATCAGTAAAATCTAAGGTTCTCCTAAATGTCTCTCCTGTGTTTCAGAAAGATTTCTTAATAATTAGGAATAATATTAAAGAATCCTTAAATAGTATGCTCAGATTTTTTTGTTCTTCATCACAATAGTAGTATTTACCTTACAGTACAAAGAAGGAAAACAGCATACCTATTCAAAAAACTTTCTTAAGACTCATTTACCTTTCCATATTGCTTTGAACTATTGCCAAATTTGATAAAAGTACAATGGCAGAGTTTGCCTAAAATGCTTGCATGGAAAACCCTCAAAAGGCTGTAATGCTAAAACTGTCTAAACACTGTAGTCACACAGTTATATTTCCCCAACCAGTTCATCCTCCCTGCTTCATCTGAACTGAATACCCAATGGAATCAGCCCTAGCAAATAAAATGGTAGCTCCGATGACCTGAATTGTGCCTTAAACACTACAATGTATTGAGAGAGACTCTTTTCATCATAGTCAATGGGCTGAAAGTACTGAAATTCTGTTCTGAAAACACTTCTGCACAGTTAAAAATTGAAGTTAAATGCCTTAGTAAAAATCATTCCAGAAGTGTTTCGTTGTAGAGCTTTGTTGTTATCTCATCCTGATTAAAAAATTCTTGAGCCTGTACAAGTTTTCAGCCAGACAAACTTAGAAATGATGTACAGGTTCATTTTTTTTTTAACAATTAGCAACTATGAGTTTTAGAATGACAGATTATAGTGTATTGGTTGTATCACCAATAGACAGGGTAGTTGTGTAACTATAAGCCATTATTGTATTGTTGATAGTCTGAGTAAATTTAAATCTTTTCAAGCGTTGGTTCAGTGGGTTAATTCCAGGACCTGAATTACAACTATAATTTGAATTACCATGCAAAGACTGAACTTCACTTGAGCAAACCCTTTTCTAAGATACGAATTCCAGCTATTTGGACATTTCTGAAATGTTGAAATCTTTATGCTATCTTTGAAATTATTTCCAAATAAAGATAGTGGTGAAAGTTTTAACTTATCTACACTGTTTGTACCTTTTTATTTAGCTACGTATATGCTGCATGTATTTTATGGATTCTCAGCTCTTAATATATGCTGTGTGCATTTACAATTATGCCAAAAAAATCAAGGCCGCCAGTTTTCAGTCCTCCAGTTCCTAAATATGAGACAGTATAAAACCAAATTAAATTCCTGTCAATATACAAAAAAATCCTGAAAACTTATGGACCAAATGAATAATCTGTGACCATTTAAACAAATATGAGAGAGCTTCAAAAACAAGTAGAGTTTCAGTTTATTGCCACATAATGTAGTACATTATGTTTGAGGATTTAAAGTACCCTAGAAATGTTAACAAAATAAGTCACAAAGATTTTTGGTATGCTAAGTGAATGTAGATAGAGAAGGAGAGCTACCTGGATCCCCATTTTGTAGCTGAGTAAAGTTGGATGCAAGATTATATGTTTTGTTCTATACCACTGAATGAGTTAATAGCAAAGCTCTGAATAAAGATCCATTTCCAACCAGGGCTTTAGCCATTCTGCTGTATTTCTTCCAATTAATAATGGTGGTGGGGGTGATGATGATGATGATGGAAGGCAAAAAGGATTCTGCAATAAAACACATTGTAAAATCATTTATTTCATCAGCAGGCAGAGTTGCTAGAGGAAACCTTTATCTGGCAATTATACACACAATTTTATTTGTAGTAAAAGGGCTAAGATTGAGCTGTGCAAGCATGAGACTATAGTTTTTCAGGCTACAGAGGAATTTATCTTACATTCTTCACAATAGGAAGCCTGATTGAATAATTGTTGCAAGGAGACAAGAAAATACAGGTTAATATTGGTAGTTGAAAAGCTCAACAAATTTTTTAAGAGAAGCAGCTAAATGGGGCTGTGACACTGCAGCAATTTGCAGTAATCAAAGACAAGTCCTTTCAGTAGACAAGTCCTGTTCCCAGTGTCTCATATCTGTGTAGAAATGAATAAGCAGACTGGAAAATTGTGTACCTACTGTTCAGGTTTTCAGCTTGGTTTCTCAGTACATCCATTTTCTCCAACACAGCTGCATGGCATTTTTAATCTGATCAGATAGATCATATCAATGGAAAGGAGTGCTGTCCACTATGCAACACAGTTCTCTCTTTTGCACTTCTGTATTCCATACTTTTTATTTTAATAACACAAAAAGACTTGGAGATAGAAAAGACCTGTAAACTGGTTTCCTTAATACATTTGTAAATATTCTCTTCAGTCCAGTTTTAAATGATTCAAGTGATAGAACTTCCAGCAGCTGCTTGAGAGATTCCTGAATGGCATGATAGTCCTCACTGTTTGACATTTTTTTATGGCATTCAGGATAATTTTACCTTTATTTGAGCTCTGTGACTCCTGTTTATAACCGTCTACTTATAACCTGAAACAATCCTTCATCCACTTAGAATTTATATTATTACACATTAATATTTGTAGCCAGGTATGCTATCCTTCCCCAATTATTGTATAATTGGGCATCTTATTTTTCAGTTGATTTGCAAACAGTTCCTTTCAAGACCAGTTTGTGTCTGTAATATTTATTCCCTCATAATAAATTACAGGTGCAAATCTCTGACTAGTTTCTAACCCTTTCTTTGTTAGAAGTGATTTTAAGGTTTGCATCTACAATTGAACTATGAGTGAGAGAATGTGAAGATAGTTTTGCAGGTCCTATGTTATTATGTTACTGGTGGAATTTTTCTGCTATCACATTTTACGTTCTAAGGTTCTCATCTAACAGAATCTTGGTCATTCTCAGATGTAATACAATAAAGACCAAAGCATTCTAATATAATAAAGGGCTTAGTCTGTCCATAACGCTTTAGATCAAGAGCGCATGTGCTGCTGCTGAGATATGGTTACCATACATCTGGGTGTCCCAGACATGTCTCCACTTTTTTTAAGCCCTCTGTTTGTTCTCTGTCCAGATGCATTGTCCAGGATTTCCCTTTGCTCCACTGGTGGGAGCAGGGGGAGGGTAATCATAGGCAGCAGGAAGCACACACGGATCTGCCTGCAGCTGAGGAAGTGCACATACCCATGTAGCAGTGGTGTAAGCTGTAGCTGTGTTGGTCTAAGGACATAGGCAGACAAGGTTCCTTGGGTGAATTTGATATATTTTATCAGACCAACCCAAATCGTTGGAGAATAGTTATTAAGCAAGCTTTCGGGTTCAAAAACCCTTTGTCAGGCTAAGGAGGTTTCAGCAGTTGGCGTGTGCTCTTCCTGGAGGAATGAAAAGTAAAGAAGCCAAGGGCTGGGCTGGGGAGTCAGTTGCCAGGCAGATTATAATGTGTCAAAAATCCAATGTCTATGCCTATATTTAGTCCATGATCTCTAGTATCCAGGAGGCTGATGAAATGGAGTTCATAGGCTCGTTTCTTGGAAGTGTTGTGTAAATTTCCCTCGAGGATCAGGACTGAGAGATTGGAGAGACAGTGGTTTTCGTGTGAGAAATGTGGCCCAACGGTAATTGGGTATTTCTGTCTTTGATAAATTTCTGGTGTACATTCATTCTGGTGCGCAGTTGTTGTTTGGTCTCTCCTACATATTTTCCATCAGGGCATTTGGTTTATTGGATGAGACTGCATTACATTTCTGGAGGTACAGCTGTAAGATCCTGGGATGCTGATGGCTCTGTTATGTGGTGTAGTAATAGTGGGAGTAGTGGAGGGATGTTGGCAGGTTTTGCATTTTTTGTCATGGCACAGTCTGGATCCTTTTGGTGTGTTCTGAGGTTGAGGAAGTTTGCTTCTGGTGATGAGGTTGGCGGGGTTCGGTGCTTGTTTGAAGGCTAGGATGGGTGGCTCTGGGAAGATCTTTTTAAGAACTGGACCATCAAACCCTTGCTATACCTAAGATCTATCCACGACATCTCATTATAATCTTCCTGGCAACTGACTCCCCAGCCCAGCCCCTGGCTTCTTTACTTTTCATTCCATCCAGGAAGAGCACACACCAACTGCTGAAGCTTTCTTAGCCTGTCGAAGGGTTTTTGAACCCAAAAGCTTGCTTAATAACTATTCTCCAACTATTTGGGTTGGTCTAATAAAAGATATCAAATTCACCCAAGGAACCTTGTCTGGAGGGGAAGGTTCTTCAGCAGGGGAAAGGGGTGGGGGTCAGCTTGGAGGGCAGCGGGGAATTCTGTGGCTGGCCAGCAGCACAGGGGCCAGTGCCTGTGCTCCAGGGGCTTAGTAGCCACGAGACACCCGGGGGGAGGGGGGAGGGGCGAAGGGAGGGAGGAAGGAGGAGGAGGGAGAAGGGGCCATGTCCAAGCTGCCTGGTATGGTATGACAGTCTCATCCTAAAGCAGGGGCTGCCACAAGCTCCCCTCTTCTTCCCTCAGCCCATGCTGGGCCAGACATGCTCCACTGCTGCCTGCATGAGTCAGTGTCACCATGCTCCAGCCCAGTCAGGACAGGGACAGATGGGGGTTGTGGGGCATCAGGGAGGGAGTGGGGGGACTGTGGGTTGGGAGAGTAAGGGGCACTGGCAGCACCAGGGGGCTGCTGGTTAGGAGTGAGGGGCACCATCAGGGCTCAGAGGAGCAGCATACTGCAGTTTGGTGAGTGAGGGGCAGTGGGAGGGCTGGAATAAGTGTGTTGGGAGTGAGGGGCAGCAGTAGGGCTGGGGGAGCTGTGGCTTGGGGGTGTGGGGCATCAGGGGGGCAGGGGACTGTGGGTTGGGAGTTCAGGGCAGTGCCAGAGGGCTGTGGGTCAGAAGTGAGGATCATCAGCAAGGACAGCTGGGGGGTGTTGGGTCAGGAGTGAGGGGCACCATCAGGTCCCAGGGTAGCAGGGTACTGTAGTTTGATGAGTGAGGGGCATGGCAGGGCTGGGGTCAGTGGGTTGGGAATGAGGGGAAGGAGCAGGGCTTGGGGGCTGTGGCTTCAGAGTGTGGGGCATTGGGGTGGGGGACTGTGGGTTGGGAATGCAGGGGGCACTGGCAGCACCAGGAGGCTGTTGGTTAGGAGTGAGTGTCACAACCAGGGACAGGGGATGGGGGACTGTGGGTCACGAGCGAAGGGCACCATCAGGGCCCAGGAGAACAGGGTACTGCAGTTTGGTGAGTGAGAGGCACTGGCAGGGCCTAGGTCAGTGTGTTGGGAGTGAGAGACAGCATCAGGGTTTGGGGGGCTGTGGCTTGGCAGTGAGGGGCAACAGAATGGGCAGGGGCAGGGACACCTTTTGGGGCTGGCCGTGTAAACACTCCTTTGGAATTTGTCATTCGTGACAGGCATTTGGCTAGTGGATAAAAAAAAGTTCAAATCCACTTTTATTTGGATTACATTGTGCTCAGACTCTATATTGTTCCTTCCTCCATAATGACCACTTTGCTTCTTGTTTGCATGTTCTGCTTTCCAAGTAGCATCCTATTATCCTATCCTATTAAGCCCATATAGGGCACATCTACATGAGACACATTAATGCACATTAGCCTAATTTAATACACATTACAGGCATGTGTTTACATGTGTGCACTCTTAATGCACATTAAAAAAGGCAAAATTAGGTTAACTGTGCCTAATTTGATACCTGCAAATACAGGTATCAAATTTAGGCATGGTTAGTTAAAACACATTAATTCACATGTACGTGGAACCCAGCAGCGTGTGCTCAGCACTACCTTTCGTGCTGAGTTTGGCCAGCCACTAGGGGCACACGGCAGGGCTGCAGGGACTTGGTACTAACTTTAGTGCCAAGTCCCAGCACATGTAGACATCTGCCAAAAATTGCTTAATGTGCATTAGCTTAATGCACATCAAATTTAGTTGCACTTAAATGCACATGTAGATGTGTCCACAGTGAATTAAATTTCAGACTACTGCACTGCAGGTATCAATATATTGTATTACAGAAAACTCTGAAGAATCTATTTTGGAATTTCCTTATAGCTATAATGTTTTGAAAGTATATCTTAAAAGATCTTCACTGAAAGCACTGGCCTTTTGTTTGGAATTTATGCTATCTGTTATACATCTTTAATCTATTATTTTGAAAAGGGATAAATTTGTTTAGTTATTTAATTGATTTTGGTAAGAGTTAAAATACCAAAATATTTTTAAAAATCAAGTCAAGAGCTTTGAGACATATGGATGCCAAGTGCTAATACCAAAGCCAAACAGGAGGAGAAAGAGGAGAAATAGGGCAGGCTCTTTTTTCCCGGGCACCACCAGGGGTAACCAGGACCAATGGTCACAAGTTACTGGAGAGCAGGTTTAGGTTGGACTTTAGAAAACACTGCTTCACAGTTAGGGTGGCTAGGATGTGGAACCGGCTTCCTAGGGAAGTTGTTCTTGCTCCTACCTTGGGCGTCTTCAAGAGTAGATTAGATAGGTACTT
>JAGPOW010000261.1:31784018-31806842 GCA_030014935.1 Caiman crocodilus | reverse complement strand
GTCCTGTGACCCTGGCACTCGTTCCTGCCATTGGCAGGGGGTCAGACTAGATGGCCTGCTCTAGGCCCCTTCTGACCCTAGATACTATGATACTATGAGAAGAGTATGATAGATATTTTGTGATTTGGTATATTTTGGTATACTTAGAACAAATGAGATTTCTTAATAGTTGTTTCAGATTTTATTTTTATTATTCATGTTTTAAATCTTGGACTCCTTACTCAGATTTCACTTAGATGGTTATTATTCAATTTATACTTTTTTCAAAGTACTCATCCTTGTATCACCTGGTTACACTTTATCTGGTTAAGATCACTAGCAAACCAATGTGTGATGTATTTCTTGGTAGGAAACAATAGTTTCCTTGCTCTTTCTATAGTGCTCCAGTTTTAAAAGGAGAGGGACTGTAGAAACTTTGACATGAAGATTAGTTATACTGTAACTGTTAGAGATATTGTAGTCAACGTTTAGACATACCCCTTTGTCCTGGTGTTTAGTCACATTGCATCCTGAATCTTTTTAAGGTCATGCTTAGAGTTCAGGTTCCGCAAGAGTAAATTCTACAGACAAAATGCTATTATCAAAACCAACCTTTTTTCCATCAGGCTCACATTGGAAAACTTTACAAGCAGGTATAGGATTGGTAGTTTGAGGAAGAAGAGGGACAGTCTGAATTAGCTGGAACTATGTTAGAGGGTTTTCCATCTGAACCTTGATAGTCAACTTCTGTATGAAATGTAGCCAGTGCAGGGTGGCATGCAGAGATAATATACTTTCAGCAGTTCTTTTTATTGGAAGGTGTAAGCACATATCCATTAGCTATATCTTTCATGATAAGTTATAAGTACAGCACATTGTTGTCTTGCTTAGATGTGAGAAAAATATGGTGAAGTCTGCATCTGACAAGATAATATTTTCTGGACAACTAAATATGGAAAAGCAATTCAAAGAGACTTCTAACTTAGAATTTCAGGAGCAGAGATGAGTATACTGAGGTCTTAAAATTATAACCTGATGTAGTAAGTATATGCTTTCTTTAAAAGAGGTGGTCACATATTGTATTCTTCCTTAATAGATTTTGCTTTGCCAATCAATGATAGTTCCACTGTTATTTTGGCTGGATCTGGTGCTCATTCAGGTTCTAATTTTCCTCAGTGTGAACCAATCAAGAACTAATACAGGGTTGGGCAAAATAAGGCCTACAGGCCAGATCTGGCCCACCACAGGATTTTGCCTGCCCACAGCAGGTCCCATTGGTCCAAGGGGCCACCTGGGACATAGCGCATCCAGCTGGTCCTGCTACCCCCAAGTATGCAATGGGGCTGAGGCAGTGCAGCAGCTGGACTCTGCTTCCCAGCAGCCCTGGTAGCAACTCCTTCCAGCTGCCACTGATGGATCCAGCCCCACTGCCCTGGTGCCCATGATCTTGGAGTCTCCAAGGAAACCTACCGGGAGCCATGTGGGTAGGCTGTAGACAGGCAGGAAGCTGCGTCCAGGTCCAATGCCGAGATCTTGGTGTGGTGACAGTATGGGGGCAGTGCAGAGTTGCGATCTGCTTCCCACACACCCCTACTCATGGAACCCATGCCCAACACAAAGCCATGCAGGCAGCAGATTATGGTTCTGCCCTGGCCCTATGCTGTCACCACCCTGTGACCGTACCCTCTGATCCTGTCCTTACCTGCCTGTCCTGTTCCTGAACACTGCTCTCTACTCACCCACAGTCCCATCCTTCATAGGGAGTTTTGGCGAGTTGTTGTGGGGTTAGGGGTGCTGACCCAGCCCAAGAAAGCTCATCAAAACTCCCTATGTGGCACACAGGCCCATATAATTGTCAACTCCTGGTCTAATGCAAAGGAGTCAAAGGACTGAGTCAAATAAACACAATACATGTAATAATCCCTGTGCGACTCAGACTACCACAGAATCTCCAACCATGGCTTCACTTTAGTACTGAAGATCAATCCACAGTGACAGCCCTTCACAAGGAAAAGCAGGGCGTGATCATTACCCTCTGGGATTTTCTTCATCAAGAAATGTTAAAGCAGTTCATCGCAGACTTGCCAGGTTCCACTGTCTACAAGCAGCATCTTATAGTCTCTGACATCAAAGGCCAATAAGACTTAGCAATATTAGCAAGTACTCCAGATGTTGTCCAATTGCCCCAAAGAGAATTTCAGTCATTGAGACTGATGCCTTTCATATGCCATGTCAAGGTCTGAAGCTTGTCTAATTGGGGTCTAAATATTAGGAGCACATGCTACTAGAGACATGTTACTATCCATCATCTTCTCAATGATCTTGCCCAGAAGAGAGAGATTTAACAGCCAGGTGATAGTTGGCAAAAAAATTTATGTCAGGATAAAATTTATCAATTAAGAGCCAGGTCACTGCATGCTTGCATGTCATTGGCAGTTTGCCTTTCCAAAGGGAAAGCATTAACCATATCACCAATAATGGACATTCCAGTTTTTAACAGCTGCATGAAGCATGGATCTCACTCACAGGTAGCTGAACAAATTTCTATCAGAGTATCTAGAACCTGCAACTGAACTGGACAAAACAGAGTTGAGTAAAATGGTGCTTTTATTCTCATCTGACTGGAGGCTACTGCCATAGGCCCAGAGTGAGAACCCTATTATTTATCTATGAAATGCACTATGAGCTGTTTTCAGAAATAAATAGTTGGCTTTAGAACTGTGGAGGCAATCTAAGTTGATCAGACAACATCCAGAACAGTTTTATAGGATTTATTATTATTTGATATTTGCATTGTGGCACCTCCCCAAAGACTCCAGTCTGGATTGCAATCACATTGTTGTAGGTAGGGTTCAAACCCTGGAAGATTTGATCTCTGTCCCAAAGAGCTCTTGATCAAATTTAGGACAGATGCAATACACAGGAGGAGGAAGGGGGAGCAGGATAAATGTAACAGTACAGATATTGGCTTAGTGAACCACTTGGAACATTTAAAAGATTTGTTTTGGTGTGATAAGGAACTAGAGCAATAGAAAAGAGGGACAGTACAAGAGAATTGACAAAATGGAAAGAGAAAGGGGAGAGAAGAGCTCTGATAGGTAGGGTAGGACTCTGAAAGGAAGGGTAATATAAAAGCCTTAAAAATAGTATGGGGAAGATAGGAACAAGCAAAAGGAAGAAAGAACTGAGAGATGCTAGTAACTGTAAGAACAAAAAGAGGTAGCCTAATGAGATGGTACTGATAAAAATCAAAGCAATTAAAACTGTTAGATGGGATTTTGCAGATGCCAGATTGGAGAAAAAGGACCTTTTAGCTTTTCCAGAGCTATGTCATCACCCTTATGCCACAAACAATTAGATTTGTCACTAGACCTCTGCCATTGGCTTTGAGGTATGTTGCACATATTTCACCTGAAACTAGCAGGGAGATAATCTGAGTTAGAGACAAAGCTGCAAAGTCTAGATTTTGATCCACATCTGAAAGAGCCACATGCAAGTTTAATTCATAAGTATTTGGTTTGGGGGTGCTGGTTCATCCAATTCTATAGGTAGGTACACCAGGCACAAAGTTAACTCTGGCTCAAGATATGAACTTCCCAAACTTCAGTGATGCATCAATCTGTTTTTAAATTGGGATCAACTGTGATTAAAATGTAGTCTTGACCAGACTGAACCTTATGGTGACTAAGTAAACAGCACCGGTTACAATTAATCCAAAGAGGGTATGCATAAGATATTGGAAAAGTCACTAACTTTAGCCCTGTTTGGGTGCATCCAAATGAGAAGCTACTGCACAATAGCAAGGAGCTCATTGCTACTGCACAGTAGCATTGACAGGCAGTAACCACATGACCAGTAACCATTAGGTGGCAACACGTGGCAACATTACTGCACAGTAGGGCTGTGTGGAACAGCAGCTTCAATTTCCATTTTGACATTTCAATGGAACACTGTTTTGTTTTGAGTTTCAATTAATTTTGAAAGCACTGTTCCGTTCTGTTTCATCAAAACAGTTTCACTGTTTTGACACTTTCGCCCAAAGGCTATAGGGAGGAAGCACAAAACAGCCTATAACATTATCATTTCTTGCCTGATTCTGATGAACCTTGTAGGGATGGTAGCCCCTTCTGAGGGCATGAAGCCTGCCAGATTTCGAGGAGATAGGTCTAGGGGTTTCTAGGAAACTGCACCTCAAGCTGCTGACAAGCAGGAGCTGTGGGAACAGGAGCATCATCCTATGATCCAGCAAGCAGATAAGGGGCCTGCACCCCCTGGAGGAGTCCAGAAGAGCCCCTGTAGCCCTCCCAGGAGTGCAAGTGGGCCCCCAATCTTCCTGCTGGATTACAGGAGGTTGTTCCTGCTGTCTGGGACCGAGCACTGGGGAACTAAGCCCAGCTAGGCAAAGTGCCTCCCACTGCTGGGCTCAGTTCCCAGTGCTAGGGAGCTTAGCTCGCCTGGGGGAAGCGCCTCTTGTCACCAAGCTCCATTCCCAGTGCTGGGGAACTGTTGAATAATCGCCACATAGGGACATGGCCCTCAGCGTCCTGATGACATTCACCTGTTCACTGCTGGTGAGAAAGCTCTGGCCAGATAGTCAGACTTTTGGTTCCTTCTGATTCTCTCCTGCCATGACTTGATGTAATGTTTATTTTCAGGAGGGGTCTTGTCCACCTGAGTGTGACCCTGGCCCAGATGTCCCACTGGTGTGCTCAGTTCATCAAATAACCATGAAGAAACCCCCTGCCCTGACATGACTGGACTCTTCTCCACCTTATGCTTACCTGAAGTTGTGGCCTCAGCTGCCACCCTTATTGCTTATCCATCTAGGTAATCAACATGCTGTGGCAGTAATTGATGACCCGCTGTGAAATTTAAGACTATGCTGTGTTTCCAGAGCTCTTTTGAGCTCTCAGACCAAACTGGTTTGCTGCCCTGTTCCCAGGGTGCCTTTTCAAGCTAGGCAGTCAGCAGTTCTACCCGGTCCATGTTCTTTCTCTCTCATCTCTTTTCTCCGCACCAGGCCACCCAGCCGGAAAAAGCTCCTGGGACTCTGGAAGAGCCAATCTGGCTCACACGATGAGCTGGTAAAGCTCACATCAGGCATGCCAGGAGTTCTCTCTGCAGCGTGACCACAGTCTTGTCAGGTAACCTGTGGTCAGGATCGGTGGGTTCCTGTGAAGAGGCATTGCCAGCCTCTTCACAGGAACTCAGCCCAGCTGGGGAAAGCACCTCCTACCACCAGGCTCTATTCCCAACATGGGGGCATCATCCTCTTGCTTTCTGGCTTGGCAACTGGTGCCTCCTGGGTCTGGGGGGAGGGGCAACTGGGGTGCCCCTATGGCCAATCACCTAGCTGGGTGGGGCACCTGAGGGTCCCCCAGGCACTTGGTGGTGGACCCAGAAGTGGACTGGAAGTACTACCAGTCCACTTCTGGGTCCATTGCTGAGCACATGGAGGGCCCTTTCCACTCTCCTCTGGGACACTCTATCCACCCCACCATCTCAGCATTCACAAGCCATGCCTAGGACCTTGAGGTATGTAGAAAAAAACATGACGAGGGTGGCCATTTTCAATCATAGGCCAGAGAAGCAGCAGCCTGTGCTGAGTAGCCAAGGAGGCAACATTGGGCTAAGCTGCTCCTGGAACACCTTAAAGGTAAGGGTGAGGCTATGGGGACAGAGGATGCCTTATTGGTCCTAGGCATGACTTGAAACTGCTCCCTGCCAGGGGTGGGTAGCCTGATGCAGCTTCCTGTGGTGAGAGAGTCCCCAACAAATGCCAGGCCAGTTACCTTACTGGTGAAATGCAAGGAGGGGTACCTCATAACTCCAGCCCCCACATCCTAGTGAGTAACCTGGCAAGGAGGTTGGCAGAACCAAGGGGGTCCAGAGTGGGGCAAGGTGCCCATAGTGAATGAGAAGCAAGGAACCCAAAGTTTGGGAAAGGGCATGAAACCTAGCAAGGGGTGTGGAGCCTAGTGAAGAGGCAAAGAGCCCAGAGGCTAGGAGCCCCAACTACGTGTGTAGGGCACAGAGCCCAGTAAGAGAGGCTAGAGTTAGGGGCTGGGATATGATTACATCTTGCATGCTATCTGTGAGGCATGGGGAATGCTGTAGGAAAGATATAGAGCCATGGATAGCATCCCCTGGCATCAGAGCATATAACGGGCAGTCTCTTGCATTTACCACCAGTTTATTGTAACAGGAAAGTCATGGCAGGTGAGACTGGGTGAACTGCCCTCCGTAGACAGGTGGACAGGCTGATTTGAGACTTGACCCCAAGCTTGTCCCCTGTAACAGCCCCATATTAGAGATCTGGGCTTTTTCCTCCCTCATCTAAACAAAGTTGGGCTGTTTGAGAATGCCAGTGAAGCAAGTCTGCTCCCACAACAGAACTTTTATTCAGAACATAAACAACTGAGCTCAGAGAACGATGGCTCTGTTAATCTCCCTTCTATCTATTTTCAGTACCATAATGCTGAGTCAGGGTACTGTTTTCTATATCTTTGTTTCACTATTTCCTATAAGCAAACTTTATTTGGTACTTAACTGGAAGGATCTTAAACTGAAAGATCATCAGTTCCTTATCCTATGGGCACATGAGGCTCTACATAGCCTTCCTTTTCCAACGTGCACTGTTTCCTCCACGTCCAACATGCAGCGACTCTTCTTGGTAATATATAGCCTCAACATTTTCCCTGATGTAGGTCTTTAGGAGTAACAAAGAAGACAACCAATGCTACCTAACGGGGGAAGTAGGGCTACACAACATCAAAGGAGGAATTACAGTTGTAATCAGCTTGAGGGACTGTATGCTATAGTTAGGGAGAAGAAAAATGACTTTCACTGCTCAAGCCTAGATATCATAAATAGAACAATGGATTTCATCAGTACACAGGTGAATCAACCTCTTGGAAAGGAAAAGGAATGTACAATTTTCTAACAATATTGTAGCAGATGTTTCCCCTAAAGTATATTTCAGTAGCTCAAGGCTGACAATTGCCGCTTTATAGAATGCATTTAAAACAAAAAATATTAATTATGCATTTAGCATAATACACGTTTTCTTCAGCTTGCAAGGGCTCCATTTAATGGCTCTTCAACTGTTGAAGGTTAAGAATCAATGAGTTAGGCTTAAGAATTATTTTCCACAATAAAAAATAAAGATTTAAGTAACAACTAGGAGAGTTAGAATTTGTTAAACAGAAATGCATCTAAACCTCCTTAAAACTTCCTCATCTGCCTAGACTTTCTATTGTTTTAACTGAGCCAAATAAATCTGACTTACAGAATATATAGTCTAGAACAGCAGTTCCTGCCTTCACTACTCTGTGGGCATATATGCTTATTATGTAATGTGCTGTGGACAAGATCAGCTTTTGCTCTCTCTGACAAACTCCGAATTAAACTTTTCAGTTTCCTATGACTAATAGAAATTTGAAGGAGCTCATGGACAATATGTGGGAGGTCTCTGATTAAGAGAATAAACAACTGCCATTATTAGGATCCTAGAAGCCTGATTCTCCTTTCATGTTCACTTGTTTCACCAATGTAACTTCATTCAAGTTGTTTTTAATTCACCTGACTATAGGTGCTTGATCCAAATGCTAATGAAGTCAACAGGAGTCATTCATAGAATCATATAAAAGTAGGGGTAGAAAGGACCTCTAAGGACATCTAGTTTGGACAACTCCCTGCCTGGGGCAGGATCACTCCTATCCAAACCATCTCATACATCTCATAACAAGTCTTGTCTAACATATTACTAAAACTGATAAATCTTGTTACACAAACTAACCTGCCACGGATAAAGCAGGGAGACAAAAGTAACAGTATCTTGCTGTTGCAAGGTTTTTCAAATATGTTGTAGAGAGCCAAGAAAGAGGGCCATGCCCCTCTCTCCACTACAGTGGAAGGCAAAATCCCCCACAGTCCTTATCAGTCTGACTATGGGATTAAATTATCCTCAAATATATAGGGAGCTTGAAGAAGGCAATGGGAAACATGGGGGCCCTGCAAGATACGCTGGGCAATCTGGTGGTTGCGCCAGAGGAGAAGGCAGACATCTTTAACAAATTCTTCACCTGTTTTCTTGTGCAGGGACTGGGACTCCCCCACCGTGATTCAAGATGGACTCAAGGGGAACGCCTCCAGACCTAAGGTTGAGGAGGACTGGGTTAGAGTGCTTCTGGAGGGGCTGGACATATTCAAGTCAGCAGGTCCAGATGCTCTCCACCCTAGGGTGTTGAGGGAGCTAGCAGGGGTTATTGCAGGGCCCTTGGCATGGCTTTACGAGTGCTCGTGGTGCTCGGGCCAGGTGCCAGATGATTGGAAGTTAGCCAATGTGATTCCCATCTTTAAAAGAGGGAGGAGGGAGGACCCGGGGAACTATAGGCCCGTCAGTCTTACCTCAATCCTGGGGAAACTCTTTGAGAAGATCATCAAGGAGCACATCTGTGATGGGTCAGCATTGGGGATGATGCTCAAGGCCAACCAGCACAGTTTCATTAGGGGCCGATCATGTCAGACCAACCTGATTGCCTTTTACGATAAGGTCACAAAAGCATTGGATGCAGGTGTCAGCATGGACGTAGTCTTTCTGGACTTCAGCAAGGCCTTTGATACTGTTAGCCACCCTATCCTCATTAAAAAACTAGGCAACTGTGGCATTGATGCCTACACAGTCAGATGGATTGCAGGGTCGTACTCAGAGGGTGGTGGTGGATGGGTCATAGTCAACCTGGGGAGAAGTGGGCAGCGGAGTCCCCCAGGGTTTGGTCCTTGGGCCCGCACTGTTCAATTTCCTTATCAGCGATTTGGACGATGGGGTGAAAAGCACCCTGTTTAAATTTGCTGATGATACCAAAATTTGGAGTGAGGTGGGCATGCTAGCAGGGAGGGAAAGACTGCAGGAAGACCTGGATAGGTTGCAGGTGAAGAATTTTGGGCTAACAAAAACAGGATGCGTTTCAATAAGGACAAGTACTGGATGCTGCACTTGGGCAGTAGTAACTGACAGCACACTTATAAGATGGGAAACTCCCTTCTTGAGAGCACAGAGGCAGAAAGGGATCTTGGAGTCATTACTGAGTCCAAGATGAACATGGGCCGACAATGCAGGGTCATGGTTGGCAGGGCTAACTGGATGCTATCATGTATTCACAGGTGCATCTCAAGTAGTGCCAAGGAGGTGATCCTCCCATTTTACACCACAGTTGTTGACTTAATCATGAATAACATTCACCCTAACAGGCCACACAAGAAGGAGGGGGGAAAAAAAAGCAATGTCTTTGTCTCTTCAGGGCATCAGTTGCCTTAATGTATCACCCCTGGTTCTCTGGTTACAGTTTAATTCTAGCATTCTCTGAAGCTAATCTGTGGCAGAGGCATTTTCTATATCTGAAGACATGGTGCATATCAAATTACCTCATATAATGCATATTTCAAAAATGTAATAAGTTATGCTGTTCTTGGACGCTACTATGAAAAAGATACGTTCAGTCTTGGAAACAAACACACAAGCCTCACAAAAGCTGTTCCAGTTAGGTCTGCTAGAGGAGGTGAATTTTCTAATGATGATCTACATGTTTCACAACACATGTGGGTCTGTAGCAATATGAGCTGCTTGGGTGAGATCTCTCAGATTTAATAGTGATGAAAAATTAGCATTATCTGGGATGAGGGTTTGGAAAAACTACAAATACTTGTGTTTGTTTCTCTGGTTCCTTCCGGTGTCTGCTCTATATCTTTCAGGGGTGTAGGCCTATGCTCAATATCTCAATTCTTATGTCTAAGTACAATACTGTGTTTTGAAAATACTTGTTAAGTATATTAGAGCCTCTGTATGTTCTTCTACTCTTGGTTGCGCATACGTGTAAGAACAAATGAAAAAAAGATTCAATAACAACATTTTGAAAACCATTTTACAAAGCTTGAGGTTTTTTGCCTTTTAAAGTATTATACAAAAATAGAACTGAACTCAAGAATCTTCAGATTCTTTCACAGACCTATTGTACCATGCACTTTACTTCATTTTTTAATTAACAAATACTTTAGCTTTATTAAGTGGTCTTTTAGGAAAGTACTGTGGATGTGTTCCCCAAAATTCATTGGTGTCAGCCAGTTGGGGGTGGGGAAAAAAAAAAAAGGTCTGCCATCATTCAAGCTGTCTTGGTGACAGATGTTTGGTCAATGACAATGATCAAAGTTTCTGAGGCACCAATGTACAGATTGCTAGACAGAAGTCACAAAAACAATTTGAAAAAGGCATCTGCCACATTTGACAAAATGTCAGCTAGTACATGGGCTGTGTGAAGTCATACAACGGACACACAAGTTTCTTCTAAAATGGTGCATACAAAGTAAACCGTAGTCTAGCATATTTGTGTTGCTGTGCAAATGTTTTGCAAGTTTCGAAGCCTTGCACTCCAGTTTTGTTAGCTTGTTCAAAGAAATCTCATTTAACTGGCATTTTTACATCTACATTAATTCTTTTAAAACACTGAAGTGAGTGTTCTACAGCTATGTAAAGAAACACATTATCAAAGCATTAAGATATGATTAAACTGACATTTTCTTAAGAAAACGAAAGGAGCAGGAAAAAGCCATTCTAAAAGGACTGAGTGCTACATACTCCAGATATTATCTTCAGTGCTTACTCAGGGATCTTTAAAGAAGCTTATTACCAAGTACCCTAAGAAGACAAGTGTGGATGTGTACAGATCAGAGGAATGCAAGTTAATGCACCTGCCAGATTTTACTATCATACAAAGCATGTCAATCAGCACTCAGACCTTGCGTTTAAAAATGTGTTCCCTCAGATTTTTTTCAGTACTGTATCTCACATAACTAGATTTTCCTAGTCAGTAGCCATCCAGTGTTGCAAATGTCATAAATTATGCTACTGAATATACATTGCTAAAATTAATGTGAATATTCCTTCTTTAGCCTCAATTCAGCATGATAAAATATGGAAAATATAATTACTGGGCTAGATGTATTTTAATAGATGTATTCTTAAATCAGACAGAAGGGCAATTCTGGTCCAAATGGAAAGTAAATGCACCTTTAAACAAGTCACCCTAAAAAAACTGAAAGAGAAGGAAGTTCAATAGTTGGACAGTTTATATTATGTGAATGTATTTTTAAGCCTAAAATGAGCATTCCATATGTTAGACCCTGAAATGCTTAATTGATTTTATTTTGGTCTTTCCTAAGTTAAAAAACCAAAGTGAAATCAATGGAACAATCTTGAGTAGAGCAATGGCTCATTGATGTCAAATGCTGAGTGTCCTCAACTTTCATTCAAAACTGTTGCAGGTAAGAGCTCTCAGTATTACACAGACAGACAGACAGACTTGCTCAGTGTCTTGCACACCTGATAATGTGACCATGCAGTTAACATTCCGTTAACATCAAGGTTTAGGGCCCCTCTACACACCAAGATTTAGGGCTATACATACATGGCAGGAGTGTAATTGGGGAATAATATATTAACATTTTGCCTTACTGCCAATGCAGGTGGAGTCCAATCCCAGACTCCCTCCGCACTGGCAAGAAGCAAGCTTCTACAGCAGGGAGCTCCCTTGGTTGAGAAGCTGCCAGCCACAGGGGCACCCCACATTCCCACAGGGCTGGAGGATCCTGGTAGCTACAATCCTCCAGCCCGGGGGTTTCATGCATCCCTGGGGCAGCTGCACCTCCTGGCTTCCCAGACCCAGCTGGGTCCCAGCACCCAGTAGTTGCAGCTGTGGGAATCTGGATCCCTGTGCTTCCAGAACCCAGAATCATCAGCTGCTGGGGCTGAGTCCTCTGAGCTGTGGGACTCCCAGCCCCAGCTGGGCATGGTGCACACTTGTGTCTGGGAGCCCTGTTATGTGACTGGGCTTCCAGCCACAGGGGAGATCCTGCTACATGAATAAATTAAAGTTTGATGGCAAATAGATCTAAAGTCAGTACACATGTTTAGGTCTAACTTTATAGCTGGTTGGAGCTTTTTAGGTAATTTGCATGTGTAGGTTGTGTCAAGGTAATTGTGTACTTAACCAGTTAACTGTATGATACCTATAACATGCAGAAGGGGTCCAAGTCTGAAGAGAATTTTGCTTGCATGAGACCTCAGTATTTTCTGATTTGAGACCTTGAGATTTGGCTTTAGATGAAGGGGAAAAAGCACCCCCAAGTCACCTTATATAAAAGCTAGTTTAAAAGTAAAGCGAAAGAAAGAATTTGAGTGACACTGTTGTTCTGAAAATTTAATCATATAAATAAATGAGCTTTATCAGTTTGCTTGTACCTCCAGCAATGTCGACATTTGTAGTCTGCTCTCCTACCTCTGTCAAACTTTAGTTATATTAAAATAATGAATTCTCACACTGATACTTGCCTCATAGTATTTTCAGGGACAAATTTTGGAGGTCTATTAAGATGCATAAATTTTAAAAGGAGAAATCTGTGCAGATGTCATGGGTTACAGATTTCTCTTTTTATCAGCTCTCATGAAACACATGTCCATATGCACTGTGCTTTTCCAATCGGAAAAGGAAGCACAAATCCTATTGGGATCATCAGCAGGGTCTGATATCCAACGGCTGATATTTTATTTAAATAATCTCACACTGCTCAGTGGGAAATACCATTTTCATTGTGTTTACAAACACGTTAGCATTCATTTAAATGTTTGTGTACTGTCCGAAAAATATGCATTTTAAGAGGCATATTTGTGAATGGCTTTAGAGAGGCAGAAGTTTACAACACTAATACTTTAAGATATATGTTATATCCTGTTGGAGCTTTAATTAGAAAGAAACAGAATCCAAGTATTCAGAATAGTTATACCATCTGACATGGTTGGAGCAAACATGCTTTGAAGTTACTGTGACGTTGTAATTTTAATGTCTAACTTTGAGGTAGATGAGACTGCACCAAAATATCACATTCTGGGCAGACAATTTCATTCAATGCAAGGTAGAACAACATTTGTTAATGCTTTCCTAGACACCCCTCTATCCTGTTTGCTGCTTAGTATCATTATCATTTCCTTTTAATGAGCTCTGATACTTGGGTTTAATTTAAAACGGCTACCAATTGGTTTTGGCATTACCTATGGTAAAATGTCTATAAATTGTTCCATAAAACTCAAGTCTGGTATTTTTTTAGGGTTTTCCAGGGCATGGAGAGAAACAGTGTCAAGAAGAAGAAAAATATCTGCCAAAATAAAAGCAAAATCTACGTGGACTAACCCCACCCAATTTTGTCATATATTCTATGCAATAAGAACTCCTCCTCCTCCTCCAGTCTCTCTTCTGGATGTGAAGCCACTTATGGTGCTGTTAAGGGAGGTGCTGGGAACCTACTTCAGAACAATTTAGGCATAATACAAAGATATATACACAGATCAGGCCGTAAATGGAGAAGACCCTGAAAAGACCCTGTATATGCGTCAGGAAAGCAGAGGCAGGGAAAAGGACTGGAAATAGAAGTAGGGTTTCTACTAAATGTCAGGAAGGAGGACATCTGGATGGAAGTTAATTCACTTTCTCTTAAAGGTGCAGACAGAACTACAGCTCCCACATCTAACTCATGGCGCCTCACAGAAAGTGCCAGAAGTTAAAATGATCCAACCCAAAACAGGCAGTCCTCAACTTAAGAAGCTGCAAGTTGCAATGAATGGCATTTATGACATCTATAAATTGACACCCTGTTTCAACTGTACAATGCTTGATCAGATGTGATGCCACACCATGCCAACAAACTAGTTCGCTGTATCACCCATCTCCCTGAAGAACAAACTTCCTTGGAAAATTTCTTTAAGAAAGCAGACAAGACTCCCAAGAAGACTCCAGCCAAGAACCTTTTAAAAAGTCCAAACAAGAGCTCTTTAAAAAGTCCAGCAAAATCACCTCAAATAAGTCCTTCCAAAATTTACAATACAAATAGATTAATGTAGCTATAGTACTCATCTGTAATTGATAGAGTATAAAATTATGCATTAGTTTTGGTGAAAATAGGGTATCAGGCCTTGGTTCAGGAACCAATCCTACATTTATAATATTGTTCCTATGGGAAAAATCAGTTATGAAGTTTTGACTTAAGATGCAGTTTTCAGGAACCAATTATGTCATAAGTCTTGGTTTGGGAGGGTGGATGATCAAGCTCCAATTTGGAGCTGATCCAGGGAGATAGGTGAGTCTCTGCACCCCTTCCCCTAGCTGTAGTTCCTCTTTCTCAGTTCCCATTCTGTCTCAGGATAGGAAGGGTAAAAGGCAGGGAACGGGGTCTGTTCTGGGGTTTCCCCAGCCACACTGTAGTGGTGGGAGTGTATTGGAGTCCCCCACCTCGAGTTCATGTAACAAGTGTTTAGATTGTCTCAGGATTGGGCCCTTTTAAAGTGCTCTGCAGTTTTGCTCCTAATTTTGGTTATGGCTGTAGAGTGCTTTCAGGGGCCAGATCAGGTAAAAATTGTCACTTCTGTTGGCACCTTTAGGGCGCATCCACACGAGCATGCCCGTGCCTCTTGCCCTGCCTCAAACCCCTTTGAGATGGGGCAACATGCATGCATGGGAACATAAAAATGTTCCCCATGCTGCAAACTTGCATGGGGAGAAGATTAGACCCCTGGATATCCTCAGGGCTCCTCCCTTGCCAGCCACCTTGAGGCCCCTGACCCCTGCCAGGGCTGGCCTCTCCCTCTGCCAACCCCCCAAACCTTGCCGCAGCTGGCCCCACCCCCTGCCAGTCCCCTGAGCTCCCTGACCCCTGCTCTGTCCGGTCCCATCCACTCAAACCCCCTCATCCCTGCCCCCCTACCCCATACTTTAAGAATAAAACAAACAAACAAACCCCGGCACTTACCCACAGTTGAAGCTGACGTCTGGCTGCCGGGGGCCCTGCCCACACAGAGCAGGGCAAGCCAAAAGCCCCAGTGGCCCCAGCCTGAGTCCTTCTGACCCTGCACTGTCTTGTGCTGCCTGCAGGGCTCTGCCAGGGTGCCCCAGAGCCTTCCCCCCATCCCTGCTTCTAAGGGAAGCAGTGGCTTTTTATTCTTCATTTTTTTCTGGGTTGGGTTTTTTTTTGTTTTTGGGGTTTTTTTTAAGTTATGGTGCCTGGGGTTGTGGGGGTAGCCTTGGGGTGCAAGTTGGGGGTTAAGGAAGTCATTGGGGAGATTTGGGGGAGTGGGGGGTGCCCACCAGCTGCTGCAGCCCCCCCAGTGTCAGCCCCTGACATTGGTGGGGGCTGCAGCAGCTTGTGGGGGATGGGGCCAGGTGAGGCAGCAATGAGGGGGCTGGAGTGGGGCATGTGGGCCTTGCAGGGGGAGTGATAGCCCCTGCAGGGGCTATTTGGCCCCCGTTGGGGAGCTGTACCCCTTGTGTGGGGAATGAACCCCCTGTTGGGGGGTTGTACCCCTTGTGATAGTACCAAACCCCCTTTTGGGGGGGTGTAGCCCTTGTGTGGGGGCTGAACCTCTGTTGGGGGCAGCAGAATATGTATTCATGAAACCTGTATTTAGAGTTCACTTTATTATGATAAAGAGACTTGCTTTAACAGTGTAGATATATCAATAAACCTTGTCCAATTGATTTCTGCCTCTGCCTCACTCTCTCTCTCTCTTTATAGTGGTCTTTTGTTTGACTTGTGCAGGAACATTGATTTGGGGGTATTTGGGGATTTTTTTTAATCGGGGATTTTTCAGTTTTCCAATAGGGAACACCAGAATTCCTGCTAGGGAGGCCAGTGGCAGGACCCTGCCTGATCAGAGCTGGCACCTTGGACCCATGTGGCTGTGACTGACCTCCTGGCCAAATGGGGCCAGGAGGACATACTTTGAAAGTTCAAAGCAGGCCACCACACCTGGAACATCTTCTGGGTGATAGCTGCCAAATGGCCAGGTAGGGGGCACAAATGGCAGTAGTGCTGCACAAAGGCCAACCCTGCAACTGCAGTCCGCTGGCAGCTGGCCCAGAGGCAGATGCCTCTACTGGCTTTGCAGTCCCTATCTGGGTCTGGCAGGTGCACAGCAGGTCACAGCCAGGCAGCATCCCCCTCTGCCAGACTGCTGCAGTGGCTAGAGGGTGCAGGGAACTCTCAGGACTGCTTCAGCAGTCCTGCTGGCACAAGGGATAGTGTTCACAGGTACCAATTGGCTGGGCCCCAGAAGTTCTCAAGAGCTAGTAGCCCTGAGCTACTTGCCAGGGTGGCTTTTTATACTGCTGGGGCCAGGACAGGGCAGCTTTTTATACTGTTGGGGATAGCACAGGTGCTGGCCCTAGGCTCTAGCTCTCCCTGGCTGATGATCTGAGAGGAGCCAGGCAGGGTTATTTTGCCCTAGTGGCACAATTTGCACTGCAACAAACTGCGTGTCCAAGCAAGTGCGTGGAGGCAAAAAGCCCTAGTTCAAATTTGCACCACTTTTATTTGAGCTCCTGCAAGCACATGTGCTTGCATGCGTGGATGCGCCCTTAGTGATTACTTCTATTGCTGTGGTGCTTGAAGACACTAACATAGGTTTTGAGGACCTAGTTCAAGAAAGAGATAGCCACGGTCAGCAGTATGGGAACATGGCTGAGAGCCCGGGGCAAAGTGGAAGCAGTGACTTCTAGTTTGTGATCACAAATGCACAGGTGCTAGCAGCAGCTGCTTTCCCCCCTAACCCCCACCCCTTCTTCCCTCCCCAAGTCAGTGCCTGGGGCAATTTCCCCTACTACCCTTCCCACCTCAGTTATGCCACTGTAGAGAGTATAGGGGATTAGAGAAGAGAAGATATTCAGTGAGAAAGCTCAGTAGTAAGGGAAAGTACAGAGTTTGTTATAGGATGACAAAAAGGAGGCATAAATGAAATTATCAAGAAGACAACAGGCACTAAGCAGACATACGAAGGGATATTAGATGAAATAGCTGTCCTAAATATGCAACAGCCTAGAGTTGCTTCTGCTGAAGTTTTCTTTCCTCACTCATGTGGCCAAACCATAAGGAACACTTAATGCAGCCCAGGCCATATCGCAGTCAAATTGTATGACATTTTTCAGACTACTTTAAGACAGATTTAACCACAAACAAGGAAATTGTCAAATATTAATTGAAGAGCCTCTCTCTTAGTATATGAGATGATTAGAAAACAGATTATCTGTCCTGTAAAAAAATGTGGATATTTCAGAATGAGTATTTCAAAATTTAAAAACCCAGACCAGCATGACTGAGACCTTGGCCAGCTTCAGTGCAATAGTATTTTAAATATTTCTGTCTTGAACAGAAGAATAAAAAATGAAAGTTAAAAATACTGTACTAAACATTGTTTAAGGTATATAATAAATTATCCTCCAATCAGCCATTTCAATTGATCACACAGATACTTATAGAACTTTTTAGTGTAACCCATCTTCCCTTTCCAACACATGAATTAGGTCTTGGATGCATATATACGCGTGTTTTACATTCACATATTTATTAGCATTCACTATTGCAGAATCAGAGTGCATTAGAATCAGTTCAACACCTTAGTTTATACAGTTGAGAAATACCAAATTTCAGGTGCTCTTTTACAAGATGGTGAAATCATTAGTTTATGAACTCATAAATTGATGATTCTGTATATACCGTACACTTTTCTATTTTACTTATCCTAGGGTGGCTAGGATGTGGAACCAGCTTCCTAGGGAAGTTGTTCTTGCTCCTACCTTGGTCATCTTTAAGAGTAGATTAGATAGGTACTTGGCTGGGGTTGTAAATTTTGACAGCAACTGAATCATTAGGTATCTAAGTATTTTATGTGTTAATCACTCACTCCCCAATATAAATGTATAATCTGAACCATGTTGATGTAGAGATTATGTGGGATTACTCAATTAATCTGTGATATGATTTCATTTCCTACCGACTCAAGGAAGAGCCAATTCAGGAAAGAATTCTGTTATGCAAACAAGTTCTTTCTGTATAAGATCTTAGTTTGTTTCATTGCAGCATATAAATAGCTATAACTTGTATTTATTTAAAATGCACTCCTATTATAGAATGCTATATACTCTCAAGATATGCACATAATCTACTGGAGTAACTGCAGAGTTTTATATTGTAACATTTGTCTTTCAACATCCTCCTCCTTTTTTGTTCATCTGATTTGTAGATCTTATTCTACATCTCTTGCAGCAGGGAACATTATTAGTTATGTGCTTGCATAGCGCCCAATTCAGTGGTTCCCTACTCCTGATTTGTATGAAAATAATAATTTGGTTCAACCCATGTAACTGGACCCCTACCCCATTACTGAAGAGAGGAAACCTGGGGAGATACCTGGCCCTTTTAAGATGACTCTAGGATGCAAAATAATTAGAAGATCTAGGGCCCTGTGGGAGTTGCTGCCTGGCTCCAGAGTCCTGTAAGAACCTCTGGTTGGAACTGCTGCCTTCACCCAGGCACTGGGAGTGCAGCCAGATTGCAGAGCCAAGCAGCTGCAGGACTCCAAACCATAATCAACTGGCCCTAACTGGAGAGCAGCCACAGCTGACCTGAAGACTCTGCTAATAAGATCCAGGAGAAAGGGCCAACAGCTTACTGGGAGAGAGGCGGGTCAGGCAGCCAGAGGAACAACAAGGGCCTTATAAGCCAAGACCTGCTGAAAGAGCTTTTGCTTGGCTCCCAATGGGTTTAGAGAATGAGCTCTGCAGAGCCTGGAGGGAAAGCAGCCCTAAAATGTGTTTGATATCAAAGGCAGCAGCTTTATGTTGCATGCTTTGTTTTTGTTGCTTTTTCTGTAAAAAAAGGCATGGGAGTGGCTGAAGGGGAGAAGGTGGCAATGGTGAGCTCTTGGGGAAGGCACTGCAGCTTTGTTGATTTGGATTGATGAGGACTGCAGACTGTGAAGAGCTGCCTGAATGGAGCAAAGGGGGCTGCAGGGCTGGTGAACCGTAAGAGCAGGGACAGGCCCTGTAACCTATTTAATGGCTGGTACCATGCCCAGGGAATAGGGAGAGAAAGAAGAACAGAGATTACTTGAGCAGTGGACTGGTTCTGAGTCAACAACCTGGATAATCAAAGACAGTCTCTCACATCTATAACTCATAACTTCTAGCTTTGGCAAGCAAGCTAGGAAAGCATACCAGGTAACCAGATCGCCAAGCAGGCCAGGGTAGGATGCCAGGGGGTGACAAACTATATAAGGCATCCCAAGCTTCCTACAGCCTGGTACTACCTGTTTATGATATAGAAGAAGGGTAAAGCTCTTCTGTACCAGAGACAGAGCTTTCATAGGGGCCAGCCCATCACAAACCTCTCTATCTTCCATTCAAAACCCAAGTACCCTTCTACCTTGACTTCTCTGCTATATGCATAAAGCAATAGCATGCACATATAAAGTGAAATAAAATATAGACCACATAGGAAGCCTGTTAACAATGCCCAGACAGATAGCATCATCAGCGCCATCAATACCTGCACGGTGTGATTGCGTAAGATTGCAAGACAGGCATGTTGTATCTGGGGCCAAGCATCACCTGGCTCTAAGGTACTAGCTCCAGTTGATCTGGTTCTGTCACTGGGCTCTCCAGCCTGGTCTCTGCTGCACCCCTCTGGCACTCTCTGCAGATTTTTCTAACTGCTTGAGCTATATGCCCATTTCTGGCAGGGCTTAAGACAATTGTGTGCCCCCCTATGGGCACTAACGTGGTCTCTGTACGTCCCCTTACAGCCTCATCCCAAACTTCCGGTACAAACAACAGCACAAACATAAGCCCCTCAGCTATAACCTAACAATGACCCAAAGAGACCCCTTTAAGGCAAACTTCTCCCCTTGTATAGTGTGCCTCCTAGTCCTGGGTACCTTATGATCTCCTGGAGCCTTACTGCATTTGGAGGTAGCAAAGCAGGCAGCAAAATGACTTGGGTAGCCCTCTTGTGCAGGAACTCCTTCTCATGAAAGTTGCTAGAAAGAACAAACACTACTAGTTCCAGCCCTGAGCTTATATGTACCCTGGGCCCTGCCTCCTTCTGGTCACCTGACTGCATGCAGGTGCTGGATAATTACCACATTAGCCTGTTGCTCAGGCAACTTGCAGCTGTGGAGCTCTGCCCAGCATGCAAGGCACCCCTGGCTAGGCCACTTCTGTCCTTAAAGGAGCAGGCACACCTTAGTGCTCTGCAACAGTTGTATATCTTATTGATTTGTTTCTCCCAGTTTGGGCTTTCTTATTTATTAATAAGACTCGTCCTTCCTTCTTTTACTGATTTCAAACATATCTGAAGTTGACTGAAGTCAAGGAAAGTAGTTGCACATTAGGGAATGCCAGTTTGTTATACTGTGGAAACATACCATTATATGATTTAGGATTGACTTGTGGGTATATTTTTCTTTTACTAAATGGTCACTTTTTTCCATACACAACGTACATGTTAAAGGTGCTAAAACTGAGTTAAGATTTCAGTTGGGCCAATCGGAAAATGAGGAAATGCCAGAAGGCAGTTTTAGGAAGCATATCTGACTTCCCCTGACTACGGTTTTTTTTGGTTGCCGATTGTTAGCGGTCCTTCTGAGTGTTTAGTGGAGGCTTTATTACACTTACCTTTCTGTTGCATGGAATATCATTAATGTTGCTCAAATAGGCCCAAACAAGTTAACTTTACAGTATATGGCTATGGAAGGTAACTTATAAAGTTTAGATTTAATCTAATTTGATGTTGGAAGATTGATCTTACTTAAATGCTTCATTGTAATCTGGTGTGTTTTGATCAGGACATGCAGGTGAGTGAAAGCCAGATGGAAGAAATCAGAAAACTATAATTTTATTAACATAGCAATGAGGGAAGGGGTGCTTTCTACTAGGGGTGTGCAAAATGGAGTATATTCAATTCAGATTGGAGTTCGGATTCGGCCTGAATTGGGAACAGTGATTCTATTCATTGATTCAGATCACAGTCCCTGATTCGATTCGGCCAAATTTTCTACATACCTCAAGGTACAAGGCATGGCTAATGAATGCTGTGATGGTGGGGTGGATGAAGCATTCCACAGGAGTGTGGGGGCCCCCTGTGTCCTTGGCGGTGAACCCAGAAGTGGACCAGAAGTAGATCTGGTCCACTTCCGGGTCCACTGCTGAATGTGCAGGAGGGATCCCCATGCTTCTAAAGCTCAGCAATCAGCCACAGGAGGACCCCAGGTGCCTCCCCAGACCCAGGAGTCACCAATCAGCATGGGATATGGAGATGGGGACCCTGTGTGCTCCCCAGCAGATTCAGAAGTGGACCAGAAGTGCTTCTGGTCCACTTCTGGGTTTGCTGCTGAGTGCAACTAGGGAGCCCCCCACACTGTGGGATGCTCTATCTACCCCACCATTGCAGCACTCACAAGCTGCCTAGCACCTTGAGGCATGTAGACAAAACATTTACAGCTGTGTCTACCTCCAAATTGTCAAATCTTTCCAAATCTCTCCAGATCAATTTGGAGGGTTCTGATTTGATTCAGAGAGATTAAAGGGTCTCCTGATTTGATTTGGATTCAGAGATTCAGCCACCGAATCTGGCCGAATCGAATCAGCGACTGAAGCTTTGCACAGCCCTACTGTCCACCAAATTCTCTCATGTATTGCTCACTGACCTGGGTCTACTGCAGTCTTACAAGGAGTCCATTATGTTTGCTCTACGTGGATACTAATCATTCTGAAGCCTCTGTCCCAACCTGTGAGGCAGGAAAAATGTAGCAACAGGAACTTAGAATTCTTCTCCTTATGAATAAAGGTTTACCAGCCATAGTCCAGGTCTTGCTTACTTCAGAATGCCATTACCTTAATGGCACAGCTCAAGCTACTTCAACAACAGTGGGGATGGCAGAGAAGTAACCATCTAGATAGCCCCTGGCTACCTGAGAAGGCTTAATATTGAAAATGGCTCATGAGAGCCAATCAAGCTCTCTTCTGGCTAGCCAAGCCTCTCTTCCCTGACAAGCATTCAGGTGCACTGTGAGGCACAAAGCTTCAGCCTGTCAAGTCACAAGTCCTTTCCTCGTTGGTTTGACCAAAGTCCTTCTTCCTTAGAATAGGAAGGAAGAGAGCTGGAAGGATATGTAACACCCAGGACAGATGCCTATAGTGATGGCTGTGGCTTTGTATCTTACTTCTAACTTAAATCATGGGTGTCAAACATATGGCCTGTGGACTTCCTTCAGTCTACAGAGCTTCTGATGAGCCTGGTAATTCAGGGGTAGGGCCTGTGTGACAGGTCCGCCCTCCATTTGGCCCCCGCACCTGTCCTTGGGCAACTGCCTGCCTTGTGTCTCCTGCTACACCTTTGACGGTAATTAATTGATTGATGTTAATTAGTGGGAGGCTCCCCAGTGCCTGGGGCGCTGTCTGCGGCTCCTTTCTCCCCAATACCGCAGCCCAAGCCTCTCAGATGTCTACTCAGTCCCTGCGCCCTGTCTGGGGCTTCTCTACAAGATGGCCCCCTTCCTGAGGCCTACCGTACTCAACTTGAGCTTTCCCAGTGTGGCCCCCTCGGGCTCCTCAACGCTGCCCCCTCTCTGGGCTGGGGTCTAGGCACCCCGCGAGTTATGCCCTTGCTGGCGCTGAATCGCGCCCTCCCGGGTGCCGGGATCCCCCCCACACTGCTGGGGGTCCCTTTATGAGGTCTCCTCCACCCCTACAGCCTCGCCCAAACCACCGGTCGGTCATAACAACAACAAAACAAATTCAAGCCTCTTGGCTACAACGGAAGACATAAGCCATCTGGCTGCAATAACAACAAACAAGCCCTTTGGCTATAATGCCCTTCACCTCACGGCGGCAGCCCCTGCCTCTGTCTGTCTGTCTGTCTGTCTGTCTGTCTGTCTGTCTGTCTGTCTGTCTGTCTGTCTGTCTGTCTGTC
>JAGPOW010000261.1:31740391-31766206 GCA_030014935.1 Caiman crocodilus | reverse complement strand
CCCAGCGGGGAGGCGGCACAGCCCACCCTGGCCCCGGCCCCCATGGCGGCACAGCCCAGCCCCAGCCCCCACGGTGGTGGCAGCACAGCCTGGCCTGCCCGGGCCCAGCGGGGAGGCGGCACAGCCCACCCTGGCCCCGGCCCCCGTGGCGGCACAGCCCAGCCCCAGCCCCCACAGCGGTGGCAGCACAGCCTGGCCTGCCCGGGCCCAGCGGGTAGGCAGCGAAGCCAGCCCCAGCCCGGCCCCCACAGTAGCAGCAGCAATGGAGCAGCCCAGCCTGCCTGGGCCCAGTGGGGAGGCAGCGCAGTCCTCTCTGGCCCCAGCACCCACGGCATTGGCGGTGCAGCCTGGCCTGCCTGGGCCCAGTGGGGAGGCGGCGCAGCCCGCCTGAGCCCCAACCCCTGCAGAAAAAAAGTCTGTGGATAGCCCACACCCCCATATAACCTGCACACATCCATTTTTTTGTAATATCGTGTATACCCCAGGGGATATATGGAAAAAAATACAGTAATTTTGCATCAAGATCATAATTTCATGGAATCCTGGTACAGCTTTTATGCTCCAGCAGAATCTGTGAACACTGATTTAAACCTATGAAAAAATAATGATAAAATTAATGCAGATCCATATTCAACAGGAAAAAAACCCTGTTTATTCAGGCACTGTTGCAGTTCCCTTTAAAACCACACACTTTGGAATACATAGAAACTCAAAGTTAAATTTAACGCCCTGTCCTCCCCCGCAACAAAATAAATTATGGGAAGTAAAATTTAAGGTTAATAAATCAGCTACTCCCAAGAGTTGCTCTAATAAAAGCACTTCCCCCACCCAACACCCAATACTGCTGGAGCTTGTGCAAAGATTCCCTTAGAGCAGCAGTTTTTTCAAAGTGTTTTGCAGAACTCTGGGGTTCTGCGTTAGGTCACTACAGGCTCTGCAAAGAGAGTAGGGGCAATAGTTGAGCAGGCTGAGAAGTGGTGCACCCCAATGTTATAACTGGCTCTTCATCAGTCTTTAGAATGGGGTAGAGGTCCCAGGGCAAAGGAAGTGATATGAAAGGTTTTCATGATGTAAGGAAGTTTGAAAACCACTGACTTGGAGACTAACCAAATGCTCTTGTATGCATTGGATCATATGCAGAGCTATCAATGATTTGCATAATTCTAGATGCTAGTGTACATCCCCAATTATCCCAGTCCCTTTGGAAAGCAGCTACTGACAAGCATTACATAGCTGAATTCATTTGGAAAAATGAAGCAGTTACAAGTTACCGTCACAAATTTAAGAGTAGAGATAGATTATTGTATTAAATAAAACTTAAATGGGGACAATATACAATAACAGGTACGTTATAGTACTGTATCAAACTTAAGAGGAGAGATGTACTACCATATTAAATAAAGCTTAAGAAGAGAACAGTCTGTTGCACAAAAGCAGCAGATATAAGTCTGTAAAAAAATGTTGCTGCTTGGATACTCAAAGGTTCAGATAACCATAGTTAGGATAACCAAGAATGTAAGATGCCTTCAGTATTAGCTAGGTAGATTTCTGGTTCCACTTTTTATTAGAATAAACAAATAGGTCACATTCTGTCACATCATACAGTTATGTCACAACACCCACAACATTTTGGGAGGTTCATGGAGGTGTCAGATTTGTGCGTGTCAGAAAAACACACAGATTATCTTGTGTGTGTTGTACTGATAGAGTGTACGGTCTTGCTTTTAAACCAGTGATATGCTTTCTTCTTATGTTGCTTTTATCACTGTATAGGTTATGTTATGCTGTCTGTATATATTTTTATGATTTGGGGCATATTTTAGTCAAAGGAACTTAAGAACAAGGTAGTAGGCAAAACTGCTAAGTATCTCTTGTCTAAAACATAATGACAAATGCCACTACCAATCACAGACAGAAAGATCCTTTATGGGATGGGCATCCAAGGCTTTGTTTGACTGAAATGGGAAAATCCACCAGCCCTCAATAGAAAAAGCATCTGTGAAATATGGTCCACAGGAATGCAGATATCCCAGGCTGAGAAATTTCATAATGGTTCTGGGATGTTTGAGCAATTATGACAATGCTGATAGATTGTGGGGGAAAAATTTGAGGGGAATACCTGTATGGTAGTAGTAGGGGTCTTTGGATTTTCTTAGGCTTTGGAGGAGTCCAGGTCCCCAGTGGGCAGGGCTGGCAGCATCAGTAGGTAGGCCAATCTCTGGAAGCATTGGCAGGACTCTCAGAGCGGGGCCTAGGTGGTAGTAAAATAAGACAGTAACAAACTTATCTCTTTGCTCTGTCTTCAAACTTATGGTCAGCTTTTCTTGTATAACTTCTTTATTCCCATATAATAAATTCTTTGGCTATTTTGTTTCCTTAATGATAAACAGTGGTCTCTGGGTGAGTGACATTCCAAGCTAACCCATTTGACAGAACAGGGAACCTAACATTTCTTTCACAACTCAAGGAAAACTATCAGGAGCTGGGACTGATTGCCAGGTCTGGTATAAAGGCATTTGATCTGACATCTGTGGTCATAATTAATTATCCTGGGGCAAACCTTGTTCCATTCCTTGAGACAAGCAGTGGAACAGCAAGGAGAAACTCAGGGTTCTAGAGAGATCCTGCAGATGGGCTTGTGGTACCTTAGCAGCACACTAGGTAATAGGAGATTACCAGTTTACAAGCCTAGGAATTCCCTTGCATGAGGGAATCTACCTTAAGGGCCTTTCCTTTACCCATGTTCCTGCAGTAGTATCATGAGCAGAATGGAATTGAAAAACACTTCAGCAACATCCCATTCTGAAGTATGCTGGGGCCAGCACAGAACTGGACCCGAGATGTAAAGGTTGCAACCTGTGATACTGGATATGTCAGAGAATCTTGACATTATGACTACCGGGAGGAATATGTCAAGTGCTATTAACCCACTGGGGACAATACATATTAATATGTATCTTATAAACGATAAGATTTTTCTGTGTCAAAAAAGAAGCCTTATAAAATACAGTTGAATTTTTTTGTGGAAATCTAAATTATTCGTCAAAAAACACCAGCCTATATGTCTTTTTCTAAGAGTCTTAGAGATGTTGGAGTTCTCGTATTCTATTATGATAAAATCTGTCTTTAATAGAATATATATTTATATCTATTCTGTCATTTTTGTCTGTGTAACCCACATGTACTAATATATAGTGTTATTTTATATATGCCTTAATTCCATTTTTTCTCCCATCCAAATATATACATATAACCATACACTATCCCATATTATAGATGTATTTGAGAGAGATAAAATGGCATTACTAGGACATATATAAAATGGTGGACATGTCTACCTGAGACATTGGAAACACTGTAGATTAATTCTACTGTGCATTAGCACAAAATGGCGAAAGCCAGGCTAATGTGCAGTAGAATTAGTATACTGTGTATTAGCATAATGTAAAAAAAACATGCACCAACTCTACTGCCCACTAGCACCTATTACAGTTCATGCACTGTAATGCACATGTAGACATGCCCACAGACTATCAGTATAGGTCAGTTAAATAGGCAAGGGTGACAGAATAAATGCTCATGTAATACTGTGGTTCAATAAAACTCAAAGACTTATCTAATACGATGACTTGAATTATTGAAAATTACAGCTGAATTTGTCCTCAGTCAATATTTCTCATCGTTTATATTACTAGTTGTCTAACATGGGACTAAGAAGCCATTCCATGAGGCGACAGTGTAAGCAGGGTAATAATCATGATTTTAAAAACAACAAAACCATCTTTTCCTAATAAATGGGCAGTATCACAAGAATAAAATCTAAGTGATTCAGGTAATATGTGTGTTTTACACCAGCATTATTTCCTCGACCCAGCTTCAAGATTACATGCATTAGATACCTAATCATGGCTGGTAGCTTTAATGTAACAGAGCATTATTCTAATTTTAGTATGTGAATATCCCCAACATTGCCTTTTTTACATCATCTGAGTGTACAATCTAGTAGACTGTAGCCTGCCTTTTTGCTGCTGGAAGTACAGCCAACATCAAGAAATGTGATATTTCCTTACTGCACATGGTCAAACAATTGTTGGTACTTTATTTGAAATGCTCCCTCAAATACCTGATTCTGCAGAACTTACAGGGCTGTTGTATGTTTTGAGTATTCTGGGAGCTGAAACCATTTAGCCAGTGTACCCACCCTTCCTTGCTGAAGAACTGTAGGAAAAGATATGCACATGTTACAGTATGTTTCAAATGAAGAATACCCAAAATGTAAGTACATTTAATTGTAGAGTATATATGTCTTACAGGTTCAAATTCAGATGCAGGTGCATTCTACAATGAAAAATGGGTTTGCAATTTTCATTTCCCTAACTATATTTATATACTACTTAATTTAAAGATTATATTGACAGATATCACAGTCGATTAATATGCTGTATTTTACACTGTTTACATTCCATTTCAATATGCTTACATTCTATAAAATGTATTTCAAGACTCCCTAAAAAAGGGAAAATAGGCACACTTTTAGCAGTTTACAAGAGACAGATCATTATCTCCTACAAAGGAAAGGAAACAGGAAAGCTGTAAATAATAAGTTCTGAATAGGAATGACATAAACAGCCTAATCAATGTCTTCCAGAACTGGCAAGTGACACCTCTTTGTTTTTTGCAAATAAAAACCTTCTTAACATCACAATATAAACCATTATCTCTGCAGGCAAGGTATATTTAGAAATGTACAAAATGTACATTTCCTGCCAGCCACTAGATCAGTAGGTGGAGATCTAAAGTCATGCAAATATTACAGTAAATGCAGGCAACCAATTTCTAATTATTCCATATCAGCAGATTTGCGAGGAATATAATTTATTAAAAAAAGAACAGTTTATGATCAGCAGACCTTAGTTATGACTGTTTAGGAATTCAGTGCATTTTGATCTAATCACAAAATCAAAATATTCATGAAACACAATGATATCTCCCCAAAGCAGCCGGGCAGCCATTAATTTTGAAATTCGGGTAATTTATTAACACTTATCTGTAGCTGTAAAAGCTTACCTCTGTGTTTGTAATACGGGTAAAAGTGAAAGCAGTTTTAAAACTGATTCCTAATGATTTATAATGGTTTGCTGTAATTTGAGCCAGAAATTCAATTAAAATGTATGTCTAGTTTTGTTTCAAGATCTTTAGTTAAAAATTCTATTAAAATTCTATTTCCTTCTTGCATTAAATGTATCTGTTATCTGCATATACAAGAAATATAAGAAAATTTTATCATTTATTCCCCAGACTCCACAAATGCCTTTAAAAGCATTCATTTTTATTTCATAATTCTGCCAACGTACTGTTTAGAATTTATATACAGTAGAGGAGAAATAAGTATATGTGCTGCTTTCTTTCGAAAAAAACCAGCTTCATTGCTGAATGTTTATGCAACCATTCAAGTGACATTTATCAGTTCATCAAAGAAGGAAAAACAAATAAAACTGAATTATCAGACGCTTTAAAAACCCTAATTACAATACCTAGGTTGTAGCTTCTTTCTGTATAATTTTTTCACATTATAACTCTCTCTTATGAGGAATGTATAATGACCAGAAAAAATCCCTTATGTTGGCATTTAAAACCAGATTAAACAAACAAACAAAAATTTAAAGGGAAACAAACTTTGAGTCTAATCCATTGTGGATGTTAGAGTTAAAGAACTCCTGGGTAAATTAGGATTAACACGGTGGATCAAACACTCGGTTTTCATCTTATTTCATAGTAGTTCTCACTTGTAAAAAAGCCTGACTTAATAGATGAGTTACATAACTCACATTGTTAATAGGAGTGGTGTGGTCAGGTTGATAATTGCTCTTCTCTATTGTAGTTGATCTGTAACTTTTAAACAAATATGTATAAACCCAATGAGATATCAATATTCAAAAAGTTTCTTTTGAATGCTTGTATCAAAATTTACTCTACTTTAACACTCATGTGCCTGCCTTGGAGTAATTTGGGGTCATATAATTACCAACTAAGGATACAGTTAATTACTTGAACTAGAGGAATTTTAGTGTTTTCCATAGTTTTCTCACCAAACTGGTTTAGTATCTGAGCAAATGTATATTCAAAGTATACTGAGCTTTCCCATCAGCTTTTGAAAAAGACTACTGTCTGGGAATGATGCAGCCTCTATATTCCTAGAGAAGTTTTAATGTAATGTCACCAGTCCCCATTGATTTTGATTGGGCCACAGAAACAGGGGCATAGATATAGAGAACAGCAGCAGAGGTCAATGCTTTGGACTGCCATTTCTGTGCCTTTTCTCCTGCCCTCTCTACCTCAGACGATCCCTCTCATGGCACAGCCCCTTTCTTTAGGGTAACACTTTCTGCAGCAAGGTACCCCCTCTCAATGCAGAGAATGGGTGCGGGGCAGGAGCGGAGAGAATTGCCACAAAAATTTTCCCTACCTACATGAAACCTATCTATATTCTTGCACAGAGACTTATTTGAATGCAAGACCTAGGCCAAACCTGAAGAAGGCACTTAGTACTGAAAAGCTTGTCTACCATCTCTCCAAACTATATTGTTGGTCTAATAATATGTCATAAAAACATAAGCACATAAGAAGTGCCATACTGGATCAGACCAATAATCCATTTGTCCCAGTATTGTCTCTGGTTGTGGCAGCAGTGGATACCTTAGCGAGGGAGAGCATATGAACAGGGTGTATGTAGAGTGATTTATCCCCTGTCATATCCTCTCTGGCATCCACCATCAATGGTTTAAAGATACCAGAGAATACATGTCTCACTGTTCTGCTTAATAGCTATTAATAGATCTATCATCCATTTGTCTACTCCCTTTCTGCACCTGGCTGTACTATCTGCCTCTACAACTTTCTGTTGTAATAAGTTCCGCAAGTTAACTATTCTCTGTGTAAAAAGTAATTTCTCTTCTTCCCTTTAAATCTGGCGCATACTAATTTCAGTGGGTACCCCCTATACTTCTCGTATTCTGGGACCTGGTCAGTAACAATTCCCTAGTCACTTTAACCACACCATGATGTTTTAGACCCCATCATATTCTCCCTTCACCCTTCTTCCAAAACTGGAGTTTTATGGCCTTTTTTTAGTCTCTTTTAGAATGGCAGCTGCTCTGTACCTCTAATCATTTTGGTTGCCCTTCTTTGTAGCTTTTCTAATTCTACTACATCCTTGTTGAGATTCAGAAACCAGAACTGCACATACTATCATGTCACTATACAAATCCCTGGTACCCCTGAATCTTGAATAATGTTTTCTGTTTTATTTTCAGTTTAATAATTGATTAGCTTTTTTGATTGCTGCTGCACATTGAGCTGATGTTTTTGAGAACCATCTACCGTGACTCCAAGGTCTCTGTCTGAGTCATAACAGATAGTTCAACACTGCGTACATATACTTGAGATTATTTTTCCCCATGTGCATCATTTTGCCCTTGGGGACAATGAAGTCCATTTGCCATTTTTTGTCCATTCTGCTTGAAGAAATCTTTCTGCAGCTTTTCTCCATCATCTTGGGACTGAACTACCCTGATTAATTTAGTATTTTTTGCAAGTATGGAGATTTCACTGTGCATCCCCATTTCTAGGTCTCTGATAAAAAAAAAAGTGAACAAACCTGGCCCAAAACACAGAACCCTGCAGATACAATAGGAATGCCAAGTAGATATTGTTAGGAGGACAAAGCAAACAAACAATAAAACCCAGCTTGCTTCTTGCAGACTTCCTGGACCATGATAGCTATAACAACACTTAAACCCTATAGGTCACGGAGCAATTTGGTCAAAATGGGAGCCTAGGGGAAGAGCTCTCACTAAGAAGAAAAGCCAGATTGGCCCATTCATTATCTCCAGCATTGGCATGACTAAAAATTAGGTGCCTATGCCCAGAAGGAGGGCAGAGCTTTCTACAACTGATCTGAGAAAAAAATTCCAGCTGTGACTGTGTTAGAGTTTATATTCTCTTGCTGAGTACAGTTGAGCATGTCTGTCATTCCTTCCTGAAGAGGTCAGTGGTACCCTGTCAGTATTAGCTCCAATCTTTATTAATTTCATTCATAGTACACAGAGGGAGCAACCAGCATATTAACAACATTTTTATATGATAAATTGGGTGGGAGTTACAGCAAGGAAAGAGAAATGATACAAAGTGTCCTACAGAGGTTAGAAACATGGGCAGAAAATAATAAAATGAATTTATCTTCAGAAAACTAGTAATTCATGTGTGTGAAAATATCCCCAAACATACAGAATTAATGAGAGGTTAAAAGCCTCAGAAGCAGTCATGATGAGATGAACATAAGAGTGACAGAGGACAGAAAATTAGACAAGTGAAATGTAAATAGCATGCAAATTTGAAGTATACAAAAACTTGGATTAGAGAGGAAAGAGCAAAAAAATATTTAGGAACCTGGAATGGTTGATTTGTGAGGAGTGATTAAAGGTTTTTAAATAGCTGTAGTTTGGCCAAGTAGTAATGAAGGCTGAAATGGTCTAAGAATATTTGCATTTGATGAGTACAATATGAATGCCCAGGAAGTGGATGTTACTACAAAGACAAAATTAGGATGAGCATAATTTAAACATACTGTCAGGAAAACAAACAGTCATCTAAGAGAACTTCCCAAGAGTCTACTAATGAAAGCAGTAGAAATGTCATCACCTGGAACATTCAAAATCAGACAAGACAAAATAAGCCTGCAGTAGAAAACAAAGTCTGTTACTGCTAACAGGAATTTGTCCTAAGAGGTTTTCATGTTTAAACTGTCTTATTCTCATATTAAGTACTAATAATGGCTTAGTTTTGTGCAAAAGTTAAAATCTATGTAGGCCAAGAAACTAAATGTTTGGAAGTCACAAAGGAAGGTTTATTGAGCCTGAACAGGAATATTTCTGGTGACTTCAGGAGGTTTTGATTGGGTTATTAGGTAGGCATCTGGGTGTGTTCATAGTGTGTGGATTGTCTGGATTTCAGTTTACAAATTTGAATAATTCTTCACTGCAGGTTATATTAAGTAAAAATGTATTCTAATTTTGTTTAGAAAGCATTTGTAGACTGATCTGGTATGTATAAACTTTTTGGTAATTTTTGAGAATTCTTGTAATAATTTGCAAGAACAATGTTCAGTTTGAAACTGGTAATGAAATGGCCAGTTTGAGTAGTGAGGTTTTTTCCTAGTAGAAAGACAGATTTTTCTGAAGAAGTTAATAATAAATAAAAATAACAATTGACATGCCATGGACTTCTGGTATTCATTTTCAGATGAATACTTATTTGTACTACAGCCTGTGCAGCTTCATATAAGATGGTCAACCCAAGATGATGTTGGGTAAATTGTAGTAATTTTATTACATAACAACGGTACTACATACATAAATAATGTCATGTGCCTGCTTTCCTCATCAGTTTCATCCCAAAGTAGCCATTTGCTCAATGTAATCTGCTTCCCCACTACCTAGTGACCAAGTGTAGGCAGTCAGCTTGAGAGAATTAGACATACATCTCCTTAATACAGAGTCAACTGTAAATGTTACAACCCAAAATAATTGTAAGAAGCCATTAACTTCTTCTTTGGAAAAGATCACTGAAACAATAGCAGCCTTGACTTCAAAGATGGATGTATTTTGCAACCCACAGCAAAGGCACATGGTGGGGGCAAGGGGAGGACACAAGATCTTTCACTTTTTGTCAAGATGCATGTCTATAAGAAATGGGAGGAGGATCAAAGAAGCAGAAAGGAAAAGTAAAAAGGGAAGTATGGCTCTGAGGAAAAGCTGAAAGGGAGTTTTGGAACCAAGCAGTAGCTGAAATAGGCTTACAATTGCAAGGAATGATCTCCTGTCTTTGCTTCCTGTTGCATTCAGGAAAACTTTGTAGATCTTTATAAGTCATACCCAGGTCATGGGCAGCCAAGTTTGAGGCCACATAGGGATTGAGGGGATGATTCGGGTCAGGAAAAAGGAACAGAATTCAAGGATAACCCAGGTCAGGAAGCCAGGAGGTCAATTTGAGAGTTTCATCTAGGAACAAGCTGAGTCAGGCAGCTAGGAAATTAAGCAGAGAACAGAACTGGAGAGCAAGACAGGCCAAAAACCAGGAAATGAAGTAGAGAGCAGTGGAAGCACAAGCAAAGCAGTTTGGGATCAGATTAAGTCCTGTTGCCCATACACTTCCTGTTATGTGGGGGAAGTGAAGGGTCAGTTAACCCCAGCCAGCCATTGTTGTGGCAGTCAGCCACCCTGGACTAGTCTGGGCAACCAGCTGTAGGGTGGAAGGCTGGGACGAGCAGCAGTGTTCCCTCTAAGCTGTGTGGCATGCGCAGCTGCACAGGTGTGCTCATGCTGTGCTGCCACGCGTGCCTGCGCAGCCACGCACACTGCGCATCTTAGAAGGAATGCTGATGAGCAGCTGTGTTGACTAGGTTGAGGCCCCTCGTAAAAGTCTGCCCTCTGACATCAGCCCTTGCCTTAAAGGCAGGTCTTTGCGGGGACTGGTCCGGGTTTCCCTTTGTGGTTTTCATGGAACTCTTTCAGCAGGTCAGGGGCATGGATGTTTTCTGCTGGTTTCTACATGGGATCTTTGGGCCCATATCCCTCTCAGGCTATCAAGTAGTGCAACTTCCCCCATCTCCACTTCAAACATCTCATGAACAATATAATCCTGTATCTGGATTGTTACCAGGGGTTGTGCAGGTTGGGTACAGTCCCTATATATGGGTTGAGTAGTGCCACGTGAAATACTAGATGGATCTTCAGCATCCAGGGGAGTTGTAATACAAAAGCCATCACATTTATTTGTCAGGTAATGCAGAAGGGACTAAGGAAGCAGTAATCCAGTTTCTATAAGGGCTGTCTCATAGGGAAATGATGAATAGATAGCAGATGAGATTCTTTGAGAAGATGCGATACCTTTTATTAGACCAACTAAATAGTTGAAAAACTGTTCATTGCAAACTTTCAGGCACAAACACCCTTCTTCAGCCATAGGGAAAATTTGCTGGTGTTTTCTGTGTTCTCCTGGGTAGAATAGAAGCAGGTCTGTGAAAATGCAAATCCATGGCAGTGAGGATCAGAGGGAATGAAAGACAATTGGTGTCAGTCGGGTAGGTGGCAGGGGGGAGGAGGGGCAGGAATCTACAACTGGCTATAGAATGTAAGTGGTAACATACAGACGGGTTACATGGGGTTATCAGATGGTAGGCAAGTTTTAATGTGCCATAAATCCAATGTCTATATTTAGTCTATGATTTTTGTACCTAGTAGATTTATGAAGTGAAGTTCATAGGCTCGTGTACAAAAGATGTTTTGTAAATTCCCTTCAAGGATAGGATCTGAGAGACTGGAGAGAGTGGTTGCCTTATGAGAAGTGTGCATCCACAGGTAATGGGGTATTTTTGTCTTTGATAGATTGTTGGTGCGCAGTTGTTGTTTGGTTTCTCCTACATATTTTCCATCAGGGCATTTAGTGCACTGGATGAGATTGCATTACATTTCTGGAGGTGCAGGTGTAAGATCCAGAAATGGTGATAGTTCTGTTGTTAGGTGTAGTTACTGTGGGAGTGGTGGAGATGTGTTGGCAGGTTTTACACTTTTTGGCCTGGCATGGTCTGGATCCATTCAGTGTACTTTGAGCCATAGGAAATTTTGCTTCTGGTCATGAGGTTGGCAAGTTTCAGTGCTTGTTTAAAGGCTAGGATGGGTGGTTCTGGAAAGATATCTTTAAGAATTGGGTCTTCTTTTAGTATGGGTTGCAATTGTATGAGGATTTTCTGTATAGGTTCCAGGGAAGGATGGTATATCATAATTAATGGTGTGCAATTTGTGAGGATTTTCTTTTTGTACTGCAGCAATTCTTCATGTAGTATCTGGGTGGCTCTTTCAAAAGTACAATCTATCTCTCTGGATGATTGTCCTTGTTGGGTGAAATCTTTCTTGAGATTTGTGAGATGATGATCATGGGTATTCTCCTCAGTGTATATTTGGTAGTATTGGAGCAATTGGCTGTATATTACAGCTTTCTTGGTGTGTTTAGGGTGATTAATGGTTCTGTGTAGATATGTATATTGGTCCATGGGTTTCTTGTATATCATTTTTATCATTATATATCATTCTGGATATCAATCATAGTGTCTAAAAAGGAACAGTTGGTGCTGGAGTATTCAAGAGATAGTCTGATGGAGGGATGATGGTTATTGAATTTGTGATGGAAATCAATCAGACTGCAGGTTATCGGTCCAAATGACGATGTCATCTATACATTTTAGTTATAGTATGGGTTTTGGTGCAATGCTTGATGAATTCTTCTAGAGGCCCTAAAAAGATGCCCATTTTGATGCCCATAGCTGTAACCATGGTATGGAGGAAGTGCTGGTTATTGAAAGTGAAGTTGTTGTATGTGAGGATGGAATGTATAAATTCAGTAATATCTTTTGGTCTGTACTCTGAGTTGTAATATTGCTCTTGTAGATCTGTAAAACAGGCTTGAATGCTATCCTGGTGTGGGATGTGGGTATATAAACTGGTAACATCTTTGGTGACTAGGAGAGTATTACTGAGAAGGTGGTCTATTTTTTTAAAAGTTTTTGTAGAAAGCCTACTGTGTCTTGAACAAAACTTGGTCTTTGGGTGACGAGAGGTTTTAGGATTGATTTGATGAAACCTGATATTTCCTCAGTTAGGGTCCCATGGTTGGATATTATAGGTCTGCCTGGGTTTCCTTGTTTGTGGATTTTAGGGCTCATGTAAAAAGTCCTTGGATTGGGTAGTAGGATCAAGTTCTGTAGTTTTGTTTTGTTGTTCAGATGGAAATGATGTAATGGTGGTTTTGAGTTTTAAGGTAAAAAGGGGAGCTGCTTAGTCCTCTAGTTGTTCATAGTAAGTGGTGCCAGACTTATCTGTTGGCTTCCTTTATATAGTCTTCTTGGTTAAGTATAACTATAGGTCTTCCTTTATCTGCTGACTTCATTACTATTTGGTGGTTGGATCTTAGATTTTATGGTCCTTCTCTGAGAGGAAGAGGTTGTTATGGTGGTGTTTGTTGTTGATTATTTCACTGTTCATTCTTTCTCTGAAGCAGTCAATATAGTGGTTGAGATTTGAATTTTGTCCACTGTGAAGTGTTTAGTCTGATGGATTTTTTATATTTTTTGGTGTTCATCTTGTCATCAATGTTTTCACAGGTTGAAGTGTTGTTAAAAGTGGATTCCTTTTGGTTGTGAGAATGTTCCTTGAGACAGAGGTGTCAGAAAAATTCTTCTAGTTCTCCACATTGTAATATATTATTGGGGTATTTTTCTGGACAGAATGTAAAGCCTTTTTAGACAACAGATTTTTTTCAGCTTTGGTAAGTGTGTGTGTGTGGAGAGATTTGATAATATGTGAGGGTTAACTGACTCATCAGTTTAATTGAGTTTGAATGGTTTGGGAGTGAGGTTTGAATTCTGTACAGTACTCTGGTGTTTTTCTAATGGTTTTTTGGTGGCTGGAAAAGTTGTTCCTGTAGTAATAGGTTCCATTTCTTTTTATGTTGGATGAGTGTTGTAAAAAGTCTTTGGTAATCTTTTTGTATATTGTATAATGTTTGAGAAGATATCCAGATTTATCTCTTTAGTTGTTGTAGCATGTGCTGATTTTCTTCTTGAGTTGATCTCTTTTGGAGTAGGTTATGTGAAGGAGATGATTTGTAAGTCTGAAGTTCTCCTGCACAGTTGTGAAACATATTTGGAGTTGTGTGTAGTCAGAGGATTGCAGATGTTCAGTCCTCTAGGAATAATGTTGTTTCTTGCACAGGCTTAGAAAATATATGTTGCTGTTGAGCCTGGCTTTTTTCTTCTTCACATTGTGAAGTTTCAATTTCAAACGGCAAAATTCAATATCTTCCATAGGGTTGTTAGTTGTAGCAGAGTTGGTCTAAGGATGTAGGCAGGCAAGGTTCTTTGGGTAAATGTGATATCTTTTTATTAGACCAACTAAATAGTTGTAAAAAATGTACTTTGTAAGCTTTCAGACACAAACACCCTTCTTCGCAAGTATAGGAAGATTCTACTGGTGTTTTATGAGAGTTCCTGGGTGGAATAGAAGCCAATATGCAAAGTGCAAGTCTGTGAAAATGAAAATATGTGGCAGTAAGGACCAGAGGGAGTGGGAGACAATAGGTGTGAGATGGGTAGGTGGCAGGGAAGGGAGGGCAAGGAGAAATATATCAATAGATGGCCCAATTTTCTGCCCCACACAGTAGGTGGGGCTGACTGGCAGTGCTGGCTCACTTGCTGTTTATAGGCTTCTTTTCCCTTTCCAGTGGTTGCTTTAGTTATTTGTGGACTTTCTGGATATGGCATACCTATCCCATTGATTGCCCCAGGGTTGTCAGTCTGTGGGTAAGACAGGATGCAACTGGGATTGGAAACCATAATTTGCAAAGAAAGGGCTTGGCCCAGTTGAGACATACGTGGAGTTGTATGAGAATTCTGTGAATGTTAGGAGTGAGATGCACAATTATCTTGTTGAAAATTAAGGTAACAATGAAGGTATTGTTCTAAGACATGTTGGCCCTCTTGGTTGGGCCATTTGTTTGGGGATGGTAGGCTGACATGAGATGGGCACAATCTCCCAGCAGGAGCAGGGTTTTTTTTGCCAGAACAAGGAGATAAACTAGACCCCATGAAGCAATCTGGGAGGCCGTGGAGATATACCACATGGTACCATAGGTGGGTTGTCTCTTTTGCTAAGTGAAAGCCTTGTCATGGTATAAAGTGAGCCATTTTTGTGAGTTGGTCTGTTAGGGTCAAGATCATAGAGCAACTGTTTGAGAGCAACAACTCTATGATGAAGTCCAAGGAGACTGCAGACCATGGCTGAGGCAGAGTAGGAAGAAGGAGTCTGCAAGCCTTCTGAAGGGATCTCTTGGAATGGGCAAAAACCTTGCAAAGACAAAACATTTGCAAACTCCTGTGCAGTTGCAGGCACCAAAAGTAGCACCACACAAGGTGGCAGGTCTCAGTTCCAGGGTGGCTAGGGCAGAGTTATGGCTTAAGCAAAGAACAGTTAGTCTAGCTAGACCCAGGGACATGTGAATCCCACCTTGGGTAAATGTGACCCTATCCTGGATCCACGAAGGATCTTGCATAAAGATGATCTGCTCTTCTGTGAGGATTTTCCCTTGGGTAGTGGTATGGAGCAGGAAGAGCAGGTCTGTCAACAACATAGTGCCAATGAAATTATGAGCAGGGATCCAGGTTTTCAGTTTCCCATTGAACATGGATTCTCCCTTTTAAAGGAAAAAATGTGGGTTAGGTGTGAGGGGGAGCAACAGAGCCAGAGGGCTGTGGGTTGCAAGTGAAGGATAATGGCCTGGGCAGGGGCAAGCCATAACATATCAGAGCTGCTCAGTGCTGGGCTGTTCACATCCTAGTGAACAAAGGGAGCTCTGATATTTCCATGATAACAAACAACATCAAATGCCAAAATATATAGGTATTTAGAATTTATTTTATTAAAATAATTGTGGCACTAATAATTGTGAGTAAGCTTCCAAATTGCTTCAGAATTTTAATTATATCAATAAAATTCTGTGTTCAACTGACCCCTTTCTCCTAGTGAGAAAGTTTTTCCTAATATCCAACCTAAACTTCCTTTGCTGCAACTTGAGACCATTGCTTCTTGTTCTGTCATCTGCCACCACTAAGAACAGTCTAGCTCCATCCTCCTGGGAACCATCCTTCAGGTAGTTGAAGACTGTTATTAAATCCCTTCTCAGATTTGTTTTCTTAGAATTAAAATTAAATACCACATATATATTAAATGCCACTTAAGGTTCTTAATCACAGATTTTGGATTTTTTTTTAACAGTGAAAGACAGGATCCCTAGTTATGAGGCTCCAAATTGAGGCTAGATTTGTGTGCCTCTCCTGATCAAGGTGGCTAACGGCATACTGGGCTGTATTAGTACAGGTGTTGCCAGTAGATCAAAGGAAGTGATTATTCCCCTCTATTCAACAGTGGTGAGTCCACATCTGGAGTACTGTGTCCAGTTTTGGGAACCACACTACAGAAAGGATGTGGACAAATTGGAGAGAGTTCAGTAGAGGGCAATGCAAAGCGTGAGGGGGCTGGGGATCTGACTTCTGAGGAGAGGCTGAGGGAACCTGGCTTATTTAGGCTGGAGAAGAGAAGACTGATTGGGGATTTAATAGCAGCCTTCAACTACTTGAAGGCTGGCTCCAAAGAGGATGGAGCTAGACTCTTCCCAGCGGTGGCAGATGACAGAACAAGGAGCAATAGTCTCAAGTTGCATGCAGCAAAGCAGTTTTAGTTTGGATATTAGAAAAAAAACCTCTCACAAGGAAGGTAATAAAGCACTGAAACAGACTACCTAGAGAGGTTGTAGACTCTCCATCCTTAGAGGATTTTAAAACCCAGCTAGATGACGCCTCGGCTAGAATCACATAGTTGGGGACAGCCCTGCTTTGAGCAGGGGGTTGGGCTAGATGACCTCCTGAGGTTCCTCCCAACCCTAATTTTCTACAATTCTTTGACTTCCCTGAGTCTGTCATACTCAGCCTTCCAGGAAAGGGTGTCTGCCTTCCCAGAGGCCCAAGCTGGTAAATTATTCTGAAGTCAGATCAGGAGAACAGCACCCACCAAAAGTTGCCTCTGATCCAAAGTAGCCTTTTGGAAATACTCCAGGTTCTTGTGGTCATATGAACCCACATCTTGTGGCATATCCTTTCAGGGTAATATCGCCATTCCCCAAAAACCATTCTGGCCAAGAGCTTGCAGTCCATGATCTCAAAGTTTTGGTCTTTCGGGGTGCACTTTGGGAAGAGGTATAGTGTGTTCTGGGCCTTACCATTGTGCCTATTGCACCACAAAAGACAAGGTTGGGTCTGGATGGGCTAACACAAAGGATGGAGTAAAGGCCTGCTTTAGTTTAAGGCTTCTTGGACTTCCACAGACAAGAAAAACTGGACATTTTTGTGTAGCTGCATAGTGAGAGGGGAGGAAGTTTGGTGGTGACTGCCAGTAAAAATTGGCAATCCCCCAAGGATTCTTTATAGTTCTTTTATGTTCCAGGGTGCTTTCCAAAGGCCTAAACTTCCCCAAGGTCCATTTTTAAGTAATTATCTCAGTGATGGAGGATGTCTGTGGGTTGTTTGGTTTCTTTTGGTTTTTTTCCCCTCCAACTCATCTACATAATCCTGATATTTTTGTGACGGACTGTATATGGCCTCAGAAAGTTGATACCTTTGGCAGATGGCAGTATTCAGGACCTCTGCTTGAACTGTAGGACAGGCAACTGCCCTGGGTTTCCAGCACTGCAGCCAGTAGTAGCTGGAACCAAAATGAACTTTGTGTGCCTCTCATCTGACTTCAGGACAGTGGTGGGTAAGCCAGGGAAACCCCAGAATCAAGAGGTAATGAAGGGAAAGGACTACTTCAAAGAACTGTTGTTTGGATTGCTGGTGTGTCAGGGAACCCTAATCAGGCAGCCCCACCTAGATTAAATGCCTAGATAGCTGCACCTGCCTATCAGCCAGAGACTCAAATCTCTAACCAGTTAATTAACTGGTTAACTTCCTAGCTGGTTGCTGGGAGTGTTGCCTACCTGTTTAGATCCAACTGTGGCAGCAGACTCCTAGGCCAACCAGCAGTTCTGACCCCAGTCTGCTTTGACAAGCTTCCTGGTTCATTTTCTCTGGTTCTTGATGCCAGTTTGGTTTTGTTCTTGGACTTCAACTTGTGAATTATGGATTGTGCATAGACTTGGTAACTTGGCATCTATTTCTTGAAAGCTGACCTTGTCCTGTGTTTTGGACTTTAGCCCTAGATTTCTTTCCACACCTGGTAATTTGGCTCCCATACTCTGACCCAGCCCCTGGCCCCTGCCTTCCCTCAGGAACCTAACAATTAGGCCAGACCACCTATGGCCCAGTCCCTAACACCATGGATGTTCATCTCCAAAGTGGCCATCTTCTACTTCATGGTGTCAGATACGAGAAGAGAGCCATCTATACTCTCAACGGTCTCGGCACCTTGGACTTCCATTGTGACAGTGTCACAGCGGGGTCCTCCAGGAGGGCCATGATCTCCTTAAGGCCCCCTACCTGTGCCAAGTCAGCCCAAGGGCACCCTCAGAGTCTTGCCCGCCACGTCTTTGATGTTTAGGTAAAATTGGGAGGCTGCCTCATGTCTCCTTTGGCACGGTTAGTTGGGACCTCTGTCCCTGTTTTCCTGGGCCCTCTGGGGGTCTCCCTGTATGATGGGTGCTTCCCAGGCACCCTAGCCTTATGGGCTACATGTGGCTCCAACCACCCCGATACCACACCCCAAGCCTCGCAGATGGGATGGACGTTGGTCTGTCAACATATACTTGCCCGCTCTGGGTTTTCTCTGGTATACTGCCCCTCCCTTGGGGGCTCTCTCTCTAATATTGCCCTTTCTTCAGAGCTCCCTGCACCCACTCTGGGCCTTCTTCGTACTGCCACCCCCTCCTGGGGCTCTCACCAATACCGCCCCTCTTGGGGACTTCTGTGCCCTCTTTGAGACTCTCTGTAATGTTGCCCACTCAGGGTCCTGCTGTGCCCACTCTAGGACTTCTTGTCGAGCCACCTGTCACTCAGGCCCACCACACTGCTACCCTCTTTCTCCTGGGCTCACTGCACTGCTATCCCCTCTCACCAGGGTTCAACGCAGCACCCCGCCCTTCTCCAAGGTTTACCGCAGCACCAGGCCTTACTCTGGGGCTTGCCATGCTCGCCCTAGGCTTCCCATGCTCGCCCTAGGCTTCCCAGTAGTTCCCCTTCTCTGGGGCTCTCCACACCTGCACCAGGGCTTCTTAATAAGACTGCCCCCTCTCTGGGGCTCTCCATGCCCAATTTGGGCCTCTCAATCATGTGTTCCCATCTCTGGGGCTCACCATGCCCAACTTGGGCCACTCAATAAGATGACCCCCCCCTCTCTGGGGCTTGCTACACCCTCACTGGGCCTCTTCAAATGCTCCTCTCTGGGGCTGGGTCTATGCACCCCACTAACTGCACTCTTACTGGCACCTGGATCCCCACACTACTGTGGGTCTCCTATAAGGCCTCCTCCAACCCCTAATAGCCTCACCCAAACCACCAGTGAAATACAAACACTAATAATACAAACACAAGCCTCCTGGCTATAACTTAGCTTTAGGCTGCCCAGCTATAACAACATTGCTCCTGCATCCCAGAGCCACCATCCTTCAGTCTGCTCAAGCAGTACTCACATACAAACTCCATGAACTGCCAGCAGGGAACTACCAACCTGGCCTCAGCCCTGGGCTTTATGAGGGCCAGACCCTGCCCCTCCCAGTCAGCTGACTTCCTGGTTGTCCCGGGCAACCCACAGCTGTGCTCGTTATGTCCTGCCAGGGTTCGCTCCCTGGCAGTTTCCACTCTCTAGGAGCAGGGCAGCGAGGGGCCCTGCAACAGACAGGATAAATAGGGCCCAGGCCATAGTCTTGTCAGTGAAATTTGCCAGCTGCTCTAGAGTCTCATAAAGTGGTTAGGACTGGAAGTGGGCAGATTTGACCCAAGACTTGAAAGTGGATGAGCAGTGGTAACTGAGGGTTCCAATGGTCAAATTTGTTGCTGATTTCTATTACTGAGGGAGTGAAGGGAGTTTGTGGTGCCCCAACTCTGCCCCTCTTACTTGCCAAGAGGGAGGCTCATTTCCCTTGTGCCCTTTCTTGTGGCAATGGGCAGCTCTGTGTCCTGAAGCCCCACAATATAGACACAGGTCACTCTGGTGGCATTGCTCCCATTCATCAGGAGTAAGGTGACAGCATCCCTCACTGATCTGCATGAGATCAGGAGTGATGGCTGTGGGGAATCCAGAGCAGATAGGAAGCTCCTTTTTACCTCCCTCCACTCCTGAAGACAACAGTCAGTTTGGACTGTCAGATCCACAAAGGCATCAAGCCATGAAAGCAGCTCCACCTGTGCCAGTTCATCCTTTATTTTTTCCTGCAGGTTCCACCAGATGAAGCTAAGCTGTCTCTCCAGCAGGTGCCTGAAGTGTACCAGTGAAAAAGGGATACATAGACAGTGGTACTACCCCACCCATGGCAAAATGTCTTAACGCAGATTCTATCATCTGAGCCTAGTGAGGATCATCAAACATGGTGCAGAACTCCAAAGAAACACCTCCCAGTCATGAAGGACAGAGCTGCCATATTTTACTAGAGGATAAATCTAATTTTAAGGCATCCCCATTAGGATGCTTTGGAGGAGGCTCTTCTTCACCTGACCCTGGAGTAGGTTCCAGGCTGGGCTCAGAATGAAAGATGGCATTAGAGAGAATTCTCTGAAGCAGTTCCCGTCATATCTTTCAAGTAGTGGGGAGATGGTCACAGGACACTGCAGGATGGGCCTTGTAGCCTCCATACCTCCTTACACAAGTACTGGTAGTTCTTTTGGTGGTATGCTTCCTGGGACTGGAGGGATTGTTGTTTAATCAGTAGCTGCTGTACCTGGGCTTCTAGGACTTGGCAGGTGGAGGAAAGATGGTTCAGACAATCCAACTTGCCAGATCCCTACCTGTGGATGTTCGTCTCTAGAGTGGTGATTTTCTACTCCATGGGATCAGATGCAAGAGGGAATCCATCTATAGTCTCAGTGGTCCCTAGCTTGGACTGCTGCTGTAACAAGATGTATAGGGCACAGACTTAAATTGGGGTATCCAAGGAAGGTGGGTCTGAGGGCACAGGCAGGGGATTGGACTCCATGCAAACATTCTTCTCTGAATGGTGGTCCAGATAAACTGTCATACTGGTTCTTGGGCATCTCAGTCTGGGACCATTAGGGGATCAAGGTGCTGGCAATGGTCAGGAGTGAACAGAATCAAGGAAAACAAAACACCAGGCCAGGAAACCAGGAAGTCAATCTAAGAGGTAGGTCTAGGAACAAGCTGAGTAAGGAAGCCAAGAGATCAATCAAAAAGCAGAGTCAGAGAGCAAACTAGGTTAAGAAGCCAGGGGATCAAGTAGATATCAGAGTCAGAGACTAAGCAGGGTTAAGAAAATGGGAGATCAATCAGAGCACAAGCCAGAGGAACCAGCAAAACAGTCTGGGAATGGTTTAAGCCCTGTTGCTTGGACATTTTGTGCTACTGTGCAAGGATTCACATGAGGGAAGTGGAGAATCAGTGGACCAAGGTTAGGCCCTGCTGGAGGTTTCAGTCTGGGCATCCAGTCGTAGGGTGAGAGGCTGGGATGAGCAGCTGCATTGACCAGGCTGAAAGCTCCAGCGTGAGGCGGCAGACTGCATCACCAATTTCTTCTACTTAACGGTGCAGACACGATATTTTTAATGTGTGGTAAATTGATTTTACTGCATAGTAAAAGTAAAGAGAACACATGATGAACAGCCCTACTGTCCAGTAAATCACTTTCACCCATAACAAAGTTACCTGTTAAAAATGTAATAACTTTACTATGTGGTAAATTTACTACATGGAACATGTCTCATGTCTGCTCCCCTAGTTGATTTCATCCTAAGAAAGCCATTTGCTCAATCTGCTTCCCTACCAACTAGTAGCCAAGAACTATAATCGTCCTTGCATAGTATGCCAGCTTGAGAGAGCTGGTGTCTGCTCCTTACTACAGAGTAAATTTTACTACAGATTAAGTTCTCTGCACTAATCAGGTATATTCATATCCTGAAACACTGAGCATAGCTCTCAATTTTAGCTACTTGTTTATATCAAAATGGAGTAGAAATTATTTAGCAATAGGCATGTCTACACAAGATTCTTAACTGCACGGTAGTGTAGTTTCCTGTGCAATAAGCATGTGTGTCTACACATGCGCACACTTATTGTGCTGTAAATAATGCTAATTTTGTGTAAATTTGCTAAGCACGATCAGTTACTGAACAGTAAAATCAAGACATTGTGGGCACAGTAGGTCAGTGATCGACCACAATCATCAGTCAGGGAATGCCTGCAAGTCCATGCCCTTTATGCAGCGAATGACAGTCATCTTTGTGTCCTGGGCCCCAGGCTGCAACCATACTGTCTACAGCAGCATGGGCAGTCTCTCTGAGCCCCCATCTTGGCCTGGGGGAGGGCCCCTCAGGCCTGTGCAACCTATCATACTGAACTCCCCAGCTGCAGCCTCTACCAGCAGCTGAGTCTGGGCAAGCACTTGCCTTGACAGCTGCACAGCTTCAGTCCTAGCCATGATGAACAGTTGGCCATGTTACCACCAGGAGCACCAGCTCCTCCCTGGGAGTCCTCACCCAGGTGCCACCACACTGCGTCCCACAGTCTGAGGACACTTCCCAGAGCTACACATCATCATTGCCAGCTGGGATTGAGTGGAGCCACCAGCCACACCAGCCCTGGCCATGTGGTAAGGCCCTTCCTGGGGGGAAGGCCCTCCCCAACTTGGTCCCTGCCCCTGTCCCCCTTCTTGCCTGATCCATCCACACTTCTTTGGCCCTGAGTTTCCACATCCACAGCATACAGGGAGGCAGGAAATGGTGCAAAACTTTGAGCAGTCCGTGCCCCTGCAGGTAGGCAGCCACAGGCCTCTTGCATGAGGAACACATCAAAACTGGTGGTGATGTCTTCCTCAGCTGCAGGAAGCAAGGACATGTAGCACAGCCACAGGCAGTGGTGAAGGTTGCAGGGCAGCCTGGGCTTGCCCCCTGCACTGTTGAAGCTCAGGGAACCATGCTAGGTATTCAGGCGTACCCAGGACACCAGGTTTGATTATGATGAGCAGAGTATAGTGGATCAGGCACCCCTTGATCCACACAAACTGCTCTTCATGCACCACCCATGATACATGCAGCAGGGACATGCTCTGGATGCAGCGCCATCATGGTGGAAGGTTGCTTCCCTGGGGAGAACCCCTGTGGAGAAGCAGGCAGCTCCTTGTATCAGTTGTCTGGGAGCTCCAGACACGGTGAGCCTGGGCACCACGGCCTGGGTGGCAACACAAGGAAGTGACTGGCTTGCAGGAGGAGGGGGGAGAATGGAGAATGAAGCTGTGGCAGCAGGTGCTGGCAGAAGCCTGGCCTGTCCCACCCTGGGAGTGGGGCAAGGGAGGCAGGCTGCCTGTGGCTGGCACCCAGCAGCCCGTCTGCCTCAGGGAGTGTACAGGGATGGGGGCTCAGTCAGCAGATGCCTGGGCTCAGCCCTGCCTGCCTGACTTACTGTGTTCCCAGGGAGCAGCGAGTGGGGGCAAGAAAGCAGCTAGCCATAGAGCAAGTGGGGCTGCTTCTTGAAGAGGGCTGCTGGCAGCTGCAGCCAGAACCTGGCACTCCCCTGATTGTGGCAGAGGCCCATTGCAGGGCCCCAGTAAATGGGAGCAGATTGGCGACAAATCTTCTCCTGCTTCTCTGCACGTGTAGATGCCTGCCCAGCACCATTTACTAGTGAATAATTTACTCATGAGTAAAGTGGTGCCACAGCAAATGAAAGTGTAAATGTGCCTTATTTGTACATAGGCTAAACTAAACATGGTGTTAAAGCTGTGACATAAAGCAATAGAGCCAGCAAAGTCACAAATAATTAAGAAACTATGGAACATGTTTTCCACTGAAAATGGGTTACTAATGAATCAAGTAAAATAATTCTATTGCAAAACAATTTAGCCTTCCTCAGTTTTAAATGTTTTACATTTTACACCATACAGCATCTTGTATAGTGCTAATTGGGCATGTCTACACAAGCATTTCATCCATGATCAGGTTACTTACAAGTAAACTATGTGTGAATAATTCCTCCCAGGCAGTAGTCTATACATGCAGAGATTTGGCAGCGGGCCATGGGGTGAGCTCCAGGCTCTGACTGGAGCTTCCCACAGTGGGCAGCCATATTGAAAAGCCAGTCCTGCTCTCTGCTCCCTAGACAGCCACTTCCTTAGCCAGGAGCAGCATGCACAGCACAGGGAAAGTACATGGCAGCTCTCTCCTTACCTCCTCTGCCTCCCTGCGCCATGGCTGCTCTAGTCTTTGCCTCTGACAGTGATGACCAGCACCCAGGGCTCCTGCTAGATAACTCACTAGTCCTGTTGGCCTGCTTCACAGATCACAGGCTACCTCACAGTTGTCTGTGCTTGCCTGGCTCCCCCATGCAAAGTAGCCACCTGCCAGACAGCAGGGTACCATCACAGGGCTGATGCCACTGTGCAGTTGCCACCCAGACACCATCCAGGTGGCCGGACCCTGTCAGGGACACTGATGACATGCTGCCTGGACCAGCTCTGCCCCACCTGGAGTGGCAGGACACTGTCATTTGCCTTCCCCAAAGACATCTGGCTGGCCCTTCCTTTGCTGAAGCTAGCTAAACCCACCAGCCTTTGCTATGTGGGCCATCTCTTTGCAGTGGGCATGGCCACTGCCAGGAAGGCAGTTTTAGAGATGTGCAGTGCCCTCCAGAACATGTTGGGGGCCACAGTGCTCTGAATGCATCACCGCGTGGCAGTGGTGCCTGGGTTCCATGCCCTGGGATTCCTCCAGTGCATCAGGGCCCTGGACGCAAGCCATATTCCCCTCACCTGCCCATCCCATTGGGACTGACCCTCCTGTAACAGAAGGCGCTTTCACTCCATGGTGCTCGATGCTCTCATGAACCACTGCAGTGCCTTCACACACATGAGTGCCAGCTGGGCAGGCAGTGCCCATAATACCCACAGCTTCTAAAATTCTGCCCAGCCAACCCTGGTGCAGAGTGGTCAATTCATGCCAGGGGTGCTGGACCTGCAGCTGGGAGCTGTGGGTGAAGACTGCTATTAAATCCCCTCTCAGTCTTCTCTTCTCTTCTCCAGAGGAGCTGTGGTTATCCCACACCTCCTCATCAGGGACCCCACTGACTCCAGCCCTGGCTCATGCAGCCCTACACCAGCCACCTCAGCCCCTACCGGGCCCACTTTAACTGGTGTGTGGGACAGACCCTTGCCCTGGTGGAGTGTGCCTTCAGCTGCCTCAAGGGACACTGGTGCACTCTTACCACTGACCTTGAGTTTCATAGATTCATAGATGTTAGGGTCGGAAGGGAGCTCAATAGATCATTGAGTTCGACCCCCTGCATAGGCAGGAAAGAGTGCTGGGTCTAGATGACCCCCAGCTAGATGCCTATCTAACCTCTTCTTGAAGACTCCCAGGGTAAGGGAGAGCACCACCTTCTTTGAGAACCCGTTCCAGACCTTGGCCACTCTAACTGTGAAGAAGTTCTTCCTAATGTCCAGTCTGAATCTGCTGTCTGCTAGCTTGTGGCCATTATTCCTTGTAACCCCCAGGGGTGCCTTGGTGAATAAAACCTCACCAATTCCCTTCTGTGTCCCCATGATGAACTTATAGGCAGCCACAAGGTCGCCTCTCAACCTTCTCTTGTGGAGACTAAAAAGGTCCAGGTTCTCTAATCTCTCCTCGTAGGGCTTGGCCTGCAAGCCCTTAACCATACTAGTGGCCCTTCTCTGGACCCCATCCAGGTTATCCACATGTTTCTTGAAGTGCGGTGCCCAGAATTGCATGCAGTACTCCAACTGCAGTCTGACCAGCTCCCAATAGAGGGGAAGTATCACCTCCTTGGATCTATTCATCATGCGTCTGCTGATGTACGATAAAGTGCCATTAGCTTTTCTGATGGCTTTGTCACACTGCCGACTCATGTTCATCTTGGAGTCCACTAGGACTCCAAGATCCCTTTCCGTGCCACCCAGCAGGTCATTTCCTAGGCAGTAGGTATGCTGGACATTTTTCCTCCCTAGGTGCAGCACTTTGCATTTCTCCTTGTTGAATTGCAT
>JAGPOW010000261.1:31705138-31740291 GCA_030014935.1 Caiman crocodilus | reverse complement strand
TGTCTACTTCTCCCCACAATTTTGTGTCATCCACAAACTTGGACAGAGTACGCTTCACTCCCTCATCCAAGTTGCTGATGAAGACATTGAAGAGTATCAGTCCAAGGACTGACCCCTGCAGGACCCCACTGCTCACACCCTTCCAAGTTGAAATCAACCCATCCACTATGACTCTCTGGGTGCAACCTGCTAGCCAATTTGCCACCCACCGGACTGTGTAGTCATCCAAGTCACAGCCTTTTAACTTGTTCACCAGTATGGGGTGGGATACCGCATCGAAGGCCTTCCTAAAGTCTAAGTATATGACATCCACCCCTACTCCTGCATCCAGGAGTTTTGTAACCTGGTCATAAAAAGAGACTAGATTAGTCAGGCATGATCTGCCTGCTATGAACCTGTGCTGGTTTCCCCTCAGCATCATTTGTCCTGCCAGGCTCTTGCAAATGTGAGCCTTGATAATTTTTTTGAAAGACTTTGCCAAGGATGGAGGTGAGACTGACTGGCCTATAGTTGCCTGGGTCCTCCTTCCTCCCCTTCTTGAAAGTGGGGACAACACTGTCCCTTTTCCAGTCCTCTGGGACTTGGCCTATGCACCACAAGCATCCGAATATTTCCGCCAGTGGCTGTGCAATGACATCAACCAGTGCCTTCAGTACCCTTGGATGGAGCTCATCTGGGCTTGCTGACTTAAAGGCATCCAGTTCCTGCAAGTGACTCTGCACCATTTCAGGGTCTACGCATGGTAGTGTGGCGCCTTGCTGCTGCCTCTCTACACCCCCAGTGAGAGACTTGTCCTGCCCCTCGCTTAGGAACACTGAGGCAAAGAACTCGTTGAGGAGTTCAGCTTTGTACCCCCTGTCTGTTCACCAATTGCTTCTGCCCATTTAGTAGGAGTCCTATTCCTCTCTGGACCTTCCTTTTACTCCCTATATAGCTAAAAAACAATTTTTTGTTATCCTTTACTTGGGATGCCATTCTCAGCTCCATGGTAGCTTTGGCCCATCTAACTGCCTCCCTACAAGTACAAGCAAAGGAGGTATACTCCTCTTTGGTAATCTTTCCCTGTTTCCATTTTTTATGTGCCCCCCTTTTGGCCTGTAGGCTGTCCTGGATTTCACTGGTCAGCCAAGGAAGCCTTTTGGCCCCTTTCCCCCCCATTGCCAATACCAGGTTCAGTATGCCATTCCCCCTAGTGGGACCTTGTACCTCCTGACTCAGCTGGAGGTCCTGTACTCAGGATAGGAACCTGCGTGAATGGTGGGACTTTGCTGTCTGCATCTCCCAGATTAGATGTCTGGGTAGTTTAGGTCCCCCATGACTACCGCTTCCTTAGTTTTTATGGTCTCCGAGAGCTGCTTCAGGAGTCCTGAATCTAGTTCCTCCCCTTGGTGTGGGGGTCTGTAGCAGACCCCTACTATCAAATCCCTTTCTCCTTGCCCCCCCATGTAACCTAACCCATAATCCTTCTACATTCTCATCCTTCAATTCTGTCTTGATTAGGGTCAATGTATATTGCTCATTGACATAGAGGGCAACCCCTCCCCCTTTCTTCTCCACCCTGTCCTTTCTGTACAGCCTATAACCCTCAATATGTACCGCCCAGTCGTGGGATGAATCCCACCAGGTTTCTGTTAGCTCTACTAAGTCGTAGGTGTTTTCTGGAAGCAGGAGTGCTAGTTCATCCTGCTTGCTCCCCATGCTCCTAGCATTAGTATAGAGGCACTTGAGCCCTGTGACTGGTGCCTTTGTTGCCCCCCAGCTCCGATTCCCAAGGGGCACCTTATTGCTTACCTACTTATTGCTTACCTGTGCTGTGCTGCTGGCCGCCCCATGGCTTGCAGGTTCCCAGTGTTCTTCTTCAGGCTGGGCCGTCCTTGTGGGTGCCACATGGTTTGGTGGTCCACAGCTTCCCCCGCTCTCATCTTCCCTTCCCCCCAGTGAGCCTAGTTTAAAGCCCTTCGGAGGAGATTCGCCAGTCTAGAAGAGAACACACGCTTACCTTTGGGGGGCAGGTTCACTGAGAGCAACCTCCCCCAAGTCATCATTGCAGCCTGTGAGCTACAAAGGGAGCTATTCTATGAGGCCTGGGTGTTCAACATCTTCATCACTAATCTGGTTGGGGAGTGGGAAACACCTTGTCCAAATTCATGGATGACACAAAAATATGGGTGGAAGCTAACACCCTGGAGAGGAGGAACCAGATCCAAGCTGACTTAGACAGGTTGGGGAAGTGGGCAGAGAGCAACAGGATATAATTCAATAAGGACAAGTGCAAGGTGCTACATCTAGGGTGAAAGAACTACCATCGTAACTATAGTTTGGGGGGGACGACCTTCTCAGCATCACTGAGGCAGAAAGAGATCTTGGAGTCATCGCTGACACCGTCAAGGCGATGAAATAGTCAGCAGAGACAATCGCATCTTCTTGTGTATCCGTAGGTGCTTCACAAACAGGTCCAGGGAGGTGATTCTTCCTCTCTACACAGCACTGGTCAGGCCACAGCTAGAGTACTGTGTCCAGTTCTGGACACTGCAGCTCAAGTGGGACGTGGACAACCTGGAGAGGGTCCAAAGAAGAGCCACTCATCTGATTGGAGGCCTGCAGGGAAGGCTAAGGGACCTTAACCTCTTCTGCTTCTCCAAGAGAAGGCTGAGAGGGGACCTTGTGGTGGGATACAAATTCATAAGCGGAGAGCAAAATGAAGTAGGTGATGATCTGTTCACCAGGGCACCCCCTGGAACAACAAGGAACAATGGCCATAAGCTACTGGAGAGTAGGTTTGGACTGGACATCAGAAAAATGTTTTTCATGGTTAGGGATCCCAGGATCTGGAATGGGCTTTCAAGGCAGATGGTACTCGCCCCGTCCTTTGGGGTCTTCAAGAGGAGACTGGACAGGCACCTGGCTGTGATCACATGATCCCAGGTTTGGTGACCCTTTTCTTGCCTGCCAGGGGCAGGGGGTCAGAATACATGGATCACTGAGGTCCCTTTTGACCTTTAAAACTATGAATCTATGAGGTCACATGTTGAGCAGAGAACACCTGGCAGCAGGAGCATCATCTGTAGGAGCAACAGCCCTCCTCCCCCCTCCAAGGTCCCAGGAGAGCTGCATACATGCCACCAGGGGCCAGGGCACCAGGCACTGACCAACCACCTCTTCCACCACTCTCCACTCAAGTTCACCTGCACTGCTGCCCATGGACCTCCCACTGCCAGCACCACACTCACTGCAGACATCCTGCTTGCTCCCCATGCTATTGGCATATGGCATAAGGTCCTGGCCCCACTGCAGATAGCTCTAGTTCCAAGCTTGTTTGGAGCTAGGTAAAGCAACAAGGCTGAGCCCAGGTGGGGGTTTGGTAATCTAAATTTATTTTAATTTTTTCAGAGTTAAGGGTTTTACTTCAAGTTTCTGTTAATTTGTATATTAAGATGATTTTACATTTATGTTATAAATCAACTTTCAAAACATAGTTGTTCAGTGAATTTCTACAAAGAATATAGACTATTTCAATAGGACATTTCATCCTGAATCACATATATGCTTTTATGATATGCTTGTGTATGTGTCAGGCATAGACTCATATATCCTTTAATTATAATTCTTCTATTTATTTCTTTAACTTCTCCTAAGCCAGGAGTGACTCTCCTATCTATAAAAATCCAGTTCTCAATTTTGTAAGTACTTGTATAGCACGCCTAACTGTATCCATATGAGTGGTCCCATTGACTCAAATGTGAGTACTCAAGGCATAAAGTTGAACATGCGTGTAATTATTTGCAGGGTTAGATTTCTAATGTGTTTTTGGTTTACTTTTATAATTCTAGCACACCAAAACTCCCATTTGGCTTTAATTCTGCAATACATAATTTCAGAGTAAGTTTGTATCTTGGGCAGTATATGTGAACTCACAGTGTTTATGTAATTACTGTCTGTTTCTAAGCCTACTGTATAATTTGATCCAAAACTCATTTATATGATTTGTGTATATTACATTACAGTCTTCTTGTTACCCAGCAACTTCTTATCTACTTTCACCCAGCCCCAGGGTTCCAAACTGATTTCACACCAATCTTTCTATAGGCCCTGATAATAAATGCTACATTTTTTGGAAGTAGCAACAGCTACTCTTCCATTCCAGGAAGAGGAGGAAGTAGCTGAGGTTCCAAAAGATTATCCATGCTGGTTCTACACCAGCAGCTGGTTCTGGTTTTCTTGTCAATTCAGGCCTATCTGTATTTCATAAAAGATGCTCCTGGTTTCAGAAGTTAAAATGCAAAACATGAACCATTGAAATAATGGCTGGATCTGGCCTGGAGCCCCAAGTGTATTTGACACCCCTGTTCTACACCTTGTCATGAACATGAAGTTAAGTCCAATATTTTTAAACTTGGGTGCCTATGGGTAAGCTCTTAAATAGCTATTTAAGTATTTAAATATTTGTGGCCTTATTTTCAGGAGCGTTGAGTGAACCCCTGTTTACTGAAACCAGTATCTGCTGTTAGGCTCCAATACAAGTGGCTGGACACTAAATTTAGATATGTTTGTTTAAAAAATGTAGCCTTAATGGGTGTGTCCAGACATGTGCGGATGTTTGTGCTGGCCTCAGTAGCCTGGGCCCTGGGGGCCTCCTGCAGCTGTGGTGATTCTGCTGCGCAGAGCCTGGCTGGCAGCGGAGCACAGCTTGGGCGGCCCAGCTCCACTTCTCAGTAGTGCATGCTGCCCGAACATGTGCTGTGCCAGTTTGTTTTTCCACTGTTTTTTTTTTACCCCTGGATGTCCAGGGGTCAAAAACTCTGGAAAAAAACCCAGTGCAGCACACGCTTGGGCAGTATGCCATTGCAGAGTAGAGAACACCAGACTGTGCGGTATGTGGTCCTGCAAATAGTATTTTTTTGTAATTGCACTTAGTTTATTGGGTCTTCTGTCTGCTCAGAGAAACTGCAAGCAAAACATTTGAATTATTGACAGCAGCCTTCAGCTACAACCATAGACAAACCAATCAAAAAATCCCCAAACCCAAACCATAACAAACATATAAACAGAAAGCACAGATAAATAATAATTTTAGTCTCCCAGAGTCAGCCAATTTTTAAAAAACATGAGATTAGATTAGTGGCTAATAATTCATGATTTACTTTAAGTAAAGTGAGCTGACAGTTACAGTTCTTTTTCTTTTCAGTTAAACTTTCTAACATTATAAAATCATCATCATGAGCACTCATTAGTAACTTTATTCACAATTTTAGCAGCACATCATAATTGAATAAAATGGAAAGACATGACACTTGGTTTATTAGCAATTTTAATTAGACCACAGCTTTATTATATAGCTATCTATCAGTAATTTGTCCAGTGTGACAGGTCACCCTTTTTCTGTACTCTGTTCTACCTGGAAGAAGGCAGCTCTCAGTCTCATCCATAACCCTTCATTCTACTTGGTTAAGGGCTACCATCAGGCTCCACCCTTTTAACTCGATGTTAGCACCATTGTTGATAACACTGTCTTCCCTTGTCTGCATGTTAGCGGATAGGGGAAAAAAGAGTTGTCTCCTTGTTATACCAGTTATTAGGAGATCCAGCTTTTTCCCCACCAACTTCAGAAGGTGCCTTTTCCTGAGCTTCTAGTTCTGGATTAGTAAGGAATAAGACCATCCATTGAACAATTTCCGGAACCAGGCAGCCAGTAAGCTGCAGCATAAAACACTATACATCTCATTAGGTCCTGGGATGTTGGGAGGAAGCCGAAAAATACTTCATTCCCCATACCAACCTAGCAGTGGATAAAAATTCCCTCCTTGTCCAAAAGATGACTCACATGATACCCACCCACAGCAAGGTAGCAAAGACCTGGTCCTTCTCTAATCCCAAGCATCCATCAGAGGAGTGGCAGCCAGGAGGCTTTTGTTCTGAGTAAAATGGCTTCCAGGGCTGAGAGCAGAATTTAAAAATACTCCCATTAAGTGATCAGGAGAAAATAGCTTTGTTATTTTTCATCCCACCAGTCAGTACAGAGTGTCCCTGCTCAATACTATGAAGAGACCAAATACCACGAAGAGGCCAAAGTCCTGAGGTAAGTGGAGAAGTAGGAGACCTGGAGAAAGAGCAAGCATAAGGAGGAAAAAGGGGAGATGCTCTCATGCTTCCTGAGAAATCAGGACAATCAACCTTAGGTGTCTGTACATAAATTCACAGAACCTGGGAAACAAGCAGAAAGAATTGGAAGTCCTTGTACAGTCACAGAACTATGACATGATCGGAATAACAGAGACTTGTTATTCCAAGTTGCATGGGACCTTGCATGACTGGAGCACTGTCATGGATGGGTACAAGCTGTTCAGAAAGGACAGACAGGGGAGAAGAGGAGGAGGAGTTGCACTTTATGTAAAAGAGCCATATGACTGCTCAGAGCTCCAGTATGAAACTGGAGATAGGCTGGTTGAAAGTCTCTGGGTTAAGGTTAGAAAGGAGAGCAACAACAGTTTTGCGCTGTTGGAGGTCTACTGTAGGTCAGCTCCCAGACTACTGCACCGGGCAGCACAGTTTTGGAAGGAGGGGAGCAGTCAACAGTGGCAAAAGAACAAGTTAGGGACTATTTAGAAAAGCTGGACATATAAATGTCCATGGTGCCCAGTGTGATTCACCTGAGAGTGCTGAGGGAGTTGGCTGATGTGATTGCAGAGCCACTGGCCATCATCTTTGAAAACTCATGGTGATCAGGAGAGATCCTGGATGATTGGAAAAGGGCAAACATAGTGCCCATATTTAAGAAAGGCAAAAAGGAGGATCCAGAGAATTATAGACCAGTAAGACTCACCTCAGCCCCTGGAAAAATCATGGAGCAGATCCTCAAGGAATCCATCTCAAAGCACTTAGAGGAGAAGAATGTGATTAAGAGCAGTCAGCAAGGATTCACCAATGGAAAGTCATTCCTGACCAACCTGATTGCCTTCTATGATGAAATGAATGAGGATGCAGAGAGAGCAGCAGATGTGGTATACCTTGATTTTAGAAAGTCCCTTCTGACTTTAGCATCTATGAATCTATGAAAGTCAGATAGAGATTCAGATTGAGATTAACACACACAATGCAGAAGTCAGAGTCCTAGAAGAAGGAGATATATTGTTTTAGGTACACAACACAGAAGAAGAGCAAGAAGTAATAGTCACACATTCACCTTAATAACACATCACAGAAGACAACAGCATATATAGTTATTAATAATCAATCATAATCATAGCAGAGTCCATATACAACACAGGGTGAAGAAAACAACACAGAAGAAGAAGGCACACCTTCACATTCCTAATTCATATATCACAGCACAGAAGACAGCATATTAATTATTAATAATCAATTATAATCATAGAAGAGCCCACACACAACACAGAGTAAAGAAACCACCCAACACAGAAGAAGTCAGACACAGACACAACTTTTGCAGAACAGGAAAGATTAATATGAAGCATGCTGGGAACGTAGGTGCCAGGTCTTCTGGCAGGGGAGTGAGAGGGGCTAGAGGGGGTAGGGGGAGAGCTAGAGCTGCAAGTTTATCCCCCTCCACCCAAACATAGACACATCCTGAGCCATGAGGCTTCTGCTGCCAGAGGAAGCAAGGAGGTGGGAGCAGTACCTGATGTCCCTACACCTGCACTACCTCCCCTAACTCCAGAAATAGGCACCAGCAGCAGAATCGCAGTCTCCTCCACCCCAATTTCATCTCCCAGCCTGAGCCTCCCACTGCCAGAGGAGGAGCTGGAGATGGAACCAGGGGACCTGAGCACCCTGGCTAAAGCAATTCTGGGGACTGAGGAGGAATCTGAGTTTGTGCTCCACACCCCTCAAAGTTCCCCTAAACTCAGGTCTCTTTCTCTGGAAAACACCACAGAGGAAGTTGAGGAGGTTGTGGAGGCTTAGGCAAGTGGCTCAGCTGCATCAGCTCCTTCTGTTGTTGTGCCTCAGCCTGCTGAGGAGAGGGATAAGGTAGGATCCCCACCCTCAACTCAGAAGTGGGGGAGTAGTGTAGTGTGGGATCATTTTGAGGTGGCAGATGATCCCAAATATGCTATCTGCTAGCACTGCTGAAGGCAGATCCGTTGGGGCAAGGAGGTGAAACACTTCACCACCTTGGCAATGCTTGTGCATCTCAGGAGGCAGCAACCCCTTGTCCTTCTTTCTCCTCAGCCTGGCACCAGTGCAAGTGTGCCCAAAGGGAAGTCCCTCACTTACTTCAAAGCCCCCATCAGGGGGTGAGGGACAGGTTGCGAGGCATGGGAAGGGAGATGAAACAGTACAGACAAAAGTGCAAAGGTATCTAGAGTGTCAAGTTGTCCGGCAGATCGCAGTGTGTCAGAATTCTACTGCCTAATCTATATTGAGTCCATGAGTTTCTGTATCTAGGAGGCTGATGAAATGAAGTTCATAGGCTCGGATCTGAAAAATGGTTTGTAAATTGTTCTCTCTCTGGTTCGAGACTGGAGACTGAGTGCTTTTTGGTGAGGAATGTGCCCCTACAGGTAGTTGGGTATTGTTGTCTTTGATAGATTCTGGCGTGCAGTTTGTGGGGATATTGGCAGTAGTTGGCAGGTTTTGTGTTTTGAGCTGTAGGAAGTTGGTTTCAGTTCTGGTGATAAGGTTAGGTGCTTGGTTGAATTTATAACAATTTATAAAGCTGGGTCTATGAACTGCACTTCACCAGCCTCATAGGTAGTAGGTACAGAAACTCATGGACTCAACTGCAACCTGCTGGGCATCTGACTTCCCAGATACCTTTGCAATTTTACCTGTACTGCTACATCCCCATTTCACCACTCCCCTCCACGCCAGCCTGTCCCTCACGCCCTGACACCTCCATTTCCATTTTCATTGGCTGGCTTTCTTGCCTGCATTGCCTGCTAGGCCAGCCTCTGGCTTCTTTATTATTCTGTCCAGCAGACACACCAACTTCAGGTGCTTCCTCAGACTGACAAAGGGTTTTTCAACTCAAAAGCTTGCTAAAATACATTTCTCTAATTATACAGTTGCCCTACTAAAAAGACACCAGATTGTCTTATCTGTTGTCATATAAAGTAGTGGAGCAAACTGAGGCTGTAGGAATAGGAGGCCTTATTGGGGCACACTACTGTATTGTGTAGAGACCCCAGTGCAAGTGAGGGCACACCTTAACACACACACACCTTAACACACCCACACATATCAAGAATTTTGCCTGTACACAGCCAGAGGTGCAGGACCCCAGACTCCCCCTGCACCTATCTTCTTGACAGGTGGCAGGCTTCATGGCTGGGGCAGGTCCATCAGGCCTGCAGTTGTCATCCCCCTGTTCCCTAAGACAGACACAGTCAGTCGCACAAGCACCCATGTCACAAGTTTTGCCTGTTAGCAGCCTGAGGTACAGGACTCCAGAACCTAGACTCCCTCTGCACCTATCTCCTTGACAGCTGCCAGGCTTCATAGATGCAGCAGGTCCTAGCAGACCTGCAGTTTTCACCCCCCACCCCCCTGTGCCTTAATACACACAGTGTCAACCATGTCCAAGTTTTGCTTGTCAGCAGCTTGAAGTGCAGTTTCCCCCTATGTCCTTGAAACTTGGCAGACTTTCTGGCCTCAGCAGCTGCTACCACTCCTGCAGTTTTTACCCTGCTGTGGCTTAACACACATACATGCCATGAGTTTTGCTTGTTAGTAGTTTGAGGTGCAGTTTTCTTGAAACCCCTGCACCTATTTCCTTGAAACATGGAAGGCTTCATGCCATGAGAAGGGGCTACCACCCCAATAAGTTTCATCTGTATCAGCCAAAAAATGACAAAGTTATAGATATTTAATTGATTCCCCATTATACTCTATGACCGAATCTCTGAATCTCCTGGGATTGGCACCGAGTCTTCCAAAGCTGATTCAGCTGAATCGATTTGGAAAAGCAATCCAAATCTCTGAATTGAATCACTGGCCTTCGTATCGACTGAATGCAAATTAAATACTTTTCTATTCACACAGGCCTAGTGAATATGAGCCAGCAGTTTGCCCTTGTTGCCAAGAAGGCTAATGTCATACTGGGCTGCATTGGTAGGTACCCAGGGAAGTGATTATTCCCCTGTATTCGACAGTGGTGAGGCCACACCTGGAGTACTGTGTTCAGTTTTGGGTCCCTCAATACAGAAAAGATGTGGACAAATTGGAAAGAATCTAATGGAGGGCAACAAAAATAGTTTAGGGGCTGGGGGACATGACTTATGAGGACAGGCAGAAGGAAGTGGACTTATTTAGTCCAGAGAAGAAAAGACTAAGAGGGTTAATAATAAATTAATAGCAGCCTTCAACTACTTGAAGTGGGGTTCAAAAGAGGATTGAGCCAGCCTGTTTTCAGCGGTGGCAGATGACAGAACAAGGAGCAATGGTCTCAAGTTGCAGCAAAGGAAGTTTAGGTTAGATATTAGGAAAAACTTTCTCACTAGGAGGGTAGTAAAACACTGGAACAGGTTACCCAGAGAGGTTGTGGAATCTCTGTCCTTGGAGGTTTTTAAGGTCCAGCTAGACAAAGCTTCAGTGGGGATAATCTAGTTGTGGATGGTCTTGATTTGAGCAGGGGGTGGATTAGATGACCTCCTGAGGTCCTTTCCAACCCTAATTTTCTATGATATTATGAAAATGCCTACAATTAAGGGAGAGAATGAGAAGGGAATACCTTAAGGGGAGGGGGGATTCAGGGGAGAATGGTTTTCTTTCACTAATGACTCAGACAAGACTCACCACCCACCCAACCCCACATACATACTTTTGACTCTATGGGAATTAAGAGGGAATTGGAGGGGAGAACATGTCTGGACTTCTGCTATATTTATTTTACAGAGGATTTCTCTGTGGAGAGCTATCCATTCAGCACCTTTCACAAACATTTTATTCTCTTAGAAGGCTGCTATATTTAAGTTGGATGGCTTGGGAAGCCTTGAAAATGTAAGTATATATTTCTAGTTAATTCCCTATTGAACTTATATTTTATTGATCATTTAATATCTGTTTCATTCATATGGCACCTGGTCCTGATTTTATTACTGGCAGGATAAAAGAACAAGCTCCTATTGTTGACACATAAAACAAATATGTGGCTTTCTTTAATAGTACAAGCAGCTTTCTAGTTAGAAAAATGTACTTTTTTACTCTCAAAGGCAGTTGCCACAAAATAAACAATTATTTTCAAAATAATTGTAACACTGCTCAAATATTTCAAAAAGTATCTACATCAGTTTGGATAAGTTATGAAGCAACCGAAGGTCTTTTGATACTCCCATCTTTATAAATAACATTTACAGAGTCTGCAAGTCAACACTTATAATAGAAAGGAAGCCCCCTGATGGGTGGCTATAGGAAACTTCAGTGCTTTAAATTGTGTCTGAATTTTTGCTAGTTCTAGTCTTTGTACTTCAACAATAAGAATAGGTATAAATACTTCATGCATCAACATTTTCAGTGGGAGTAAGTTAATAATGTTGCTTCAGAAACACTACCATTGTGTCTGCTTTGTTTTTGTGTTCATTATGATCCCTGATATTTGGATTCCTAATATTGCCCTTTTATTGTAGAAGAAGAGGTACATTTGAGCACAGACTTTAGCACATTTTTTATAATGGCTACAACATTACACTTCATATCAGAATGCATAATGAAAACATACCTGGGGTAAATTTTGGTCTCCTTTTCACTAGTATAAGTATGAAATAACTCCTTTTAATTACTCTTATGTTTTTGGGGGCCAATTCTGCAACAAGATGCACAAATACAGGTAAAATTGAAGTGCCTTGTGGAGTATAGGTAAATAGCCAAAATAACTCTGATAATTAATGATCATACATTAAATGAAAATTTTGTGTTGGTTCTATTGATACTTCTACATAATAATTACATTCTTCATCCATACATCAAATTTAAGAGCCAAGTTGTCCTGCATGCTTTTACACCCTTTTGTCTTCCTTACAGTTATGACCAAAGAATTTAAATCTAATTCTATAGTGCCTACTTCGCAATAAAAAGTGAAACACATTTCTCCAAAGATGGAATTGGGTTCATTTTTCATGAGAAATTCTCATGAACCTAAGAGAATTAGGTATCCATATTCTTATCAGAGTCAAGTGGAGCTGGATGCCTAATTCCCCAAAAGCCTTTGAACATTCCAGCCATTCTGTTAAACCAGCGAAGTAAATTCCACTGAATTTCTTGGTTGGATTTGATATAAACGCCATATAATCATAGGAAATGACCTAGGGGATGACCCAGAATTTTTAAAGGGGGTGCAGGAGCAGCAATTGGCTCTGCGTCCCCTATTTCCAACTCCTGCTCCCCACATGAGAAAAGCAGACCATCTCATGACAGCATCAGATTTTAAGTCCCTAAATAAGGGGAGAATTCCTCAGTGGCACCATCACCTCCCTTTCCTGTTAGCCCCCTCCTCTGACCCTCACTGGTATTGTCCCTGGCTGCCACGGCAGTAGCAGGAGTTCCAGAACCACTCCTGCCCTGCTCTAGCCAGACTGGTACTGAACATAGATGGCAAGGGGGGCGAGGAGATGCTTACCTGATTCAGAGGCTTAAAAAAAGTCCCCAGCTTCTGTTCCCATGAAATAGTCTGAAAGGAAGGTGCAACTATGCCACTGTACCCTCTCTGCATCCACCCATGAAACGACCAGTTAGCCCTAATCCTGCATATCAGATGCAGAGACTCAAACTAGATGTAGTCTTCCATTTATTTGAATTACAACATTATAATATTTTATGGATTATGCCCTTAATAGTATTGAGATGCATTGGATTTCTAACCTTCTCTAATGTTTTGAAGATATATTTATATTGAATTTCTAATTCCTTCTATACTACATCTTCTTGCCTAGGCTTTACTTACCTTGTAAACAGCATAAGTTTTACTTGTATTATTCTGTATTGTCATTTGTGCACATTGCTAAAACTATATACTATACTACATACTAGTCTATAATAATAATAATAGGCTTATTCCATTTGTCTGGAGCACTCTGATTGGTTGTCTCAGCAGCCGATCACAATGCTTACTGAAACAACCTGTAGCAGGGGCTGGGATACAGCCCCTGCTAGACTCCCAAAACAGGGGATGTGCCAGGGGGAAACTTCCCTGGTGGGGCCCAGACAAGCAGTGCCTTCTTGGCTTGCCAGCAACAAGACCCTGAGGAAAACTTGCCCGCCAGGGTCCGGGCATGCTGCACCACCCAGAGTGCTGGAGAAGGATGCCGGGGCAGGGGATATATCCGACAGAGCCTGGGTGAAACACACTTTCCCAGAGCACTGGCAAAGCTCCTGAGGGTGAGAGGCCTGCCCACCTCTCCAATGGCTGGGAGGCGAGCTGCTGGCAGGACCTAAGCTGCAGGGAGCGGGGGGAACAGATGCTTCCCTCTGCAGCAGTAGTGACCCCCAGGACTGTCTGGGAGCATTGACAGCAGGTGGGTGCTGCCCAGGGGCATTGCCACCGCAGAGGAAAGCCCCAGGGTCCTGTGAAGCTCAGGGCCCACTAGCAGCTCACTCCCTGGCCATAGGAGATTCAGGCAGGTTCCAGGAGAAAAAATAAAAATCCAGCCCCTTGTCACTTTTTTTCCTTGAGCCTACCCATGGAAGCTACCATTGGGTTGTGCGGTCCCTGAGCTGGGACTTCCTTCCATTGTGGCAGTGCCCCTGAGGGCCACCTGGGTGGGGTGCTAGCTGCTGAGGTGCAGCCCCAGCACATAGACAGCAGTCACCAGATCCAACAGTACACAAGATGCTGGAAGCCTGGGTGTGCTCAGGAAGGCTTAGACTTGGTGGGCTTCCAGCAGTCCATGAACCATCCCTGCCACCTTCCCACCACCTGGGACTGCCCAGAAATGGGCTGGCAGACTTGGGAAAGGACAGGAGGGCAGCAGGGATGGTGCCTTTCAAGGTTGAGAAGTTTTAATTCTGTTACAGTATTTGGTCAAAGGATAACCCCAAATCCTGTATTTAAAGAAATACTTTTTGCAATAAAAAATTAATTGCAGATGTTTTGCAGGTTTCAGCTAGTTCCATATAAAACATTTGCCACATATACATTTAGCAAAAGTGTCAGCCTGATATAGTAATTAAGGTAACAATTGATTGACAGGGAACTGTTAGTCTGTTAGCCAATGCCCAGAATAGTAGATTGTAAGCTAAGTGCATATAACTTGGAAATAGTTTCAGAATGCTAGCTAGTCTGTGATTTAAGACCAAAGAACCTGAGAAGTGCTATTAGATTTCTTTTTTTAATAGCCCTTCTGTCAATTGTGTTGGGTGCTTTATGCACCTATAACCCATGGCTTTTAGATTTTGACTATGGCTGTCAATTAATAGCAGTTAATGTGTGTGATTAATGCATTAATCATTGCTTGCATTATTTTTTTTTCTTAATGCATTAATCGTGCATGTGGTTTTGCAGCCATGGGCTCCATTTCACTGCTATCACTGACACCTCTGGTCTGCCCTGTGGGGCAGCAGTGGCAGTGCAGAGAACTGCAGGGCAGCCCAAGTGTGGGCTCCAGGCAGCTGCAGCAGAGGGAGAAGGGGTGCACACAGATACAGATACACAGCTGCAGCTTGTAGGCAGCCAGGAGCACAGCCCAGTGGTGTGTGGAGCACTGCCAACAAGCAAGTCTGTGAATGGGAAGGGATGTGGGGGAGGGAAGGTGTGTGAGGGGAAGATCAAGGCCCCCATGGTGAGGGAGGGAGTGGGGAAGAGGCAGGAGCCCATTCACTGGGGTGAATGGGGCCCTGTGGCAGGTTGTGGGATGATCAGAGCTGCAGGTGGCTTATCCAGTGGTGCAAGGGGGCTCCCACCACTGCACACACCTTGGGAGAGGCATGGGGGGCATGTTGCCCCCAGATTTGTGCACAGGGTGGAAGCAGGCTGTCACTGTGGGCTGGGGCTCTATGATCTGCTCCCTTTGTCTTGGAAGCCATGCACTGGCTGTGCCACATCCCCAGCCCGCCCAGAGATGGGAGGCACAAAGCATCATGTGGCTCCCAGGAAAACAACAGCGGGGCCCAGAGTCCCACCTGCCGTCCCTACCTTTCTCCATGCCTCTCCCCCGCTGACATTTACCTGCTGGGGGGTGTGTGTGTGTGTGTGTGTGTGTGTGTGTGTGTGTGTGTCTCACTCCCAAGCCACAGCCCAGCAGCCCTGCTGCTGCCCCTTTCTCCTGACCCACAGTCTTTGATAAACTATGATAAACATAAACTACCTATACCTGGAGGCTGCTAAAAGATGTTTATATCAATTAGGTTTTTCCACATACCAAAAGGAGATGTTAGTGCCTGTTTAAAGCAACTTTTCAGCTCCTCTGAACAGCTGGATCAGTGCAGAGACTGTGACTGAGATATGAATCTGATCCAAAATATTTAAAACAGAAAATTAACTACTGAACATGGCCAAACCATAACCTGTGGTGATTCTGAAATCTCTTTAACAGAGATTAGATTAGACAATGGCCCTGAGAAGCTACAAGATAATACCAAGTTTTGTACTACTTTTTTTGTTTTGTTTTATTGCCTTCCTTGGTATTCTCTGAGACAGCTTTGAGGAATGAGGATCCTTATTCAGACCTTCATTCCATAGTATGTTCGTCTCTTCTAGCCAAATGTTTCATTTCTAGGGGAAGACAATGAATGCTAGGGGAATGAGGAATGCTAAGTACCTCATGAGATGCTGTCATTTTCAAGCATGGATGAACACTGTTGTTCTCTTGCATCCTGAGACTTGCTAAAGTCTAGAGACTCACTATAGAAAGGAAGCTTGGGCATCTCTGCCTAATTGCGTTGTAGTCCCTTAATTGGCTAGAGAGTTCTCTGTAATGAACCACTACCACAGTAGTTTTAGATTCTGCCATTCTGCCAGGGGCAGGGTCTGGGTTTAAATCTGATTCTCTGTATGTTTCCTTGTCATTAAACCAGTGGGCTGGCCCTGATAAATACTCCTTCCAGTGTGAATCCTTCCTCCTTTAAATGACAGATACAAATATAATGACAGTAATGGAAAGGCATAAAATAATTTTTTTAAAAGCCCTGTTATTTTATATTAGAAAATGATGTGATTGAATGAGTGCTTCATGCTCCACTAGCTTATACCTCTACATTAATGCCCCATTGCATATAGCAGTCCAGAGCATGCATTTATGAGCTGGAACTTCTGAAGATTCAATTTCTGTAAAAGCATCTCATCACATATATTTTTATTTTAAACTTGGAATAATGGGTTGGCAGCTATGTTTTGTGAGTTTCTTTACACTTGGGTAGAGTAATTTAGGCACTCAGGTTCCTTCATGTGAAGTGAAAGTCCACCACCTGCTTGACAATAAGGAACCTTGTTCTGTTCATTACTGTGTTAACATAACACAGTTTCATGAATGTCTAAGTAGCTTTCTTTTCAGTAGTTTTATAGCTATGGAGGTATGACACTCATTTCCCTAACATACAACATTTAATAAAAAGGCCCGATTAGCTTTTCTTTGCCCACTGCTGGGTGTTATACTGCTGCTTCAGTTCCTGTCTGTCATATTGCTGTAGGGATGAACAATGTAAGGTGGTAGAGAAGTGACACTATTAGTCCATTGTGTCTCCTTCTGACCTTAGTAACCAAGGCTAAAGTTAAAAGTAGGGTGCTTGTGTATAAAGCGAAGTGCTGTAGACATGTTAATAGCTTCCCCTCCCTATCAGGATAAATTCTTCCTTCTTGTAATGCTGTATTTCTAGCCTGATGGCTTTTAACTTTTACTTTGCATTAATGAAATCCTAAATTAGAGGTTAATTTACCATAATGCAGTGAGTGCATTTAGTGTCCTAACAAGAGTATAACATTTCAAACCGGTGCAACAGGAAGACTATAAACATGCTGAGGAAGAGGCTCCAAAGATAAGGAAAGGTGAAAAATAAAGAGTCTACATAAAATCAACATTATGCTTTTTAGGGGCATGACACACAATTTTTGAATGCTTTGGGTCAATAATACAGCACTATATATTGAACTGACAGGATGGGATTATTCCTGCATCCCCTGAGCTTCTCATGAGGGGAGTCCAATTCTCACTGGTTTTCATGTTTATGTGATAATACAAAGAGTTTTTATACATGCTTAAAACAAAGCAATATTTGTATCATACTCTGGAGGACATTATGTTAGCTTCTAGAGGACATTATGTTAGCTTCCATTATGCTTTCTTGTACATATTCACTTCCATTTTAGCATTCAAAAAAGAGTCAAGTTGCTTTCTAAACTTCAAATGCTTTGCTGAATTTATGCCACTGATCAGCAGCTATGATATTGGTACAGTTTATGTAGTGCTTCTTATCATCTGAAAAATCATAGAATTTTATGGTCATCTAACTCACTAGAATGAGAGAGGATGCTACCAACTACAGTGGATCTATAGTACATTTAGATGAACTATAAATGAACATTTATCTATGTTCATTTTATTCACTTATCAGGTAATAATTTTAAAAAGGCATTCTTTTCCTAGGCAGTAAGGTAGGACTCATATTTCCTAAAAGAATGTATGTGTTACACTTAGAAGAAAAGGAAATGGCTCTTTTTCTGTTTAGGAAATGCTAATTCTTTTCTATGTTTAGGAAATCCATGAGACTTGCAGTATAAGTAACATTATTTTAAAAAGGAGCATAGGCTGTGTATAGACAAAACAAGAGGCATGTGTGCATGACACTTTAAAGCAAGATAAATGCTTTTCTACCACCTTAATGGTGTCAGTGTTTGCATAAATCAGCAGTGTATTGTGGATTCATTCCAGCCACTGTAGGAAATTTGGTGGCATAATGCACCTTAAATGACTTGGGACGCAGCAAACTAAAACTCCTTTGAGGAGTTTTAGTTTACTGCCTCTACAGCTATGGAGTATAGCACTGGGCTCCATGCAGTTCTGTGGCACTGCAGGAAGCCCTGCAGGCATCCTGACAGCAACCCAGGAAAGCAGGCTCCACCTAAGAAAAGCAGTGAGCCTGATCTCCGCCCCCCCCCCCCCGAGTCTGCTTGCCTGCCCCGTAAGCTGCTGGTGCTACCCTCCACAACTGCAGTGCCACCCACCGCTGCCACGGAGGGAAGTACCAGCTTCCTCCACAGCCCAGGGACCACTCCACCTGCTGGCAGCTTGCCCTGCCCTCCCTGCCAGAGAGGTGGGTGAGTCAGCAGGGTGTGTGCATGACACAGGGGTTTAATCGGCCCTAAATAGAAGTGGTGTTTTTTAAAACCCACCACTTCATTTTAGGGCCCCCATTTCATCTACACATGTGCATAATTTTTATGCCAGTCCTTTAATTTCTGGAACACAAAGGGTGTATGTAGACTGCAGTCACTTTCTAGTCAGTAGCTGTATATACTGTCTACTATAAGTACTAATAGCAGTTTAGTAGGGTTGCTAGATCTGTGCTGCTCTGGTTGGATTGATACCACCACTCAAAGTAGCTATTTGAAAGCTAGTTTAAGTAGGTCTGTATTCCAGTGCATTTTCTTTTGCTGTATAGAAATACCAATTGCATCATTGCATCTCTGCCTTGGATATCATTTTCTGTCCCTGTGGAAGCTTTGTGCATTATTACATAAATCATAGGCTTATAGGTCTAGAAAAAAACAAGGAATCATTTACTACAGTAGTTCTCAACCTTTGTTGTATGAGGACCCATTAGTAAACATTTATGACCAGTCCTGACACAGTAAATAGTTTAAGTAGAAATCAGCCCCCTTGGAACTCTGCCACCCTGCAAGGGAAAACCCAGTTTCCCACATTTTTCTCCTTTAAAGGAAAATCCAGGTTGTTTGCAACTCTTTCATATATTCTTGCAACCCACTTTTGGGTCACAACTCATGAGTTGAGAAACCGTGATATAGTACATCTTCTTTTTCTGAGGCAGGATATCCTCAGAAGATTCTGTTTTAGCTTGTTTTGGAAACCTCCAAAAGATGGGGATTCGACAGCTTACCTGAGTTACTTGTTTGAATCTTTACTTATCCTCATAGTTTCATAGTTTCCCCCTGCCAATGGCAGGAAACAAGTGCTGGGGTCACAGGACCCCAGCCAAGTACCTATCTAGTCTACTCTTGAAGACACCCAAGGTAGGACCAAGAACAACTTCCCTAGGAAGCTGATTCCAAATCCTAGCCACCCTCATTGTTAGAATATATTTTCTAATCTACAATCAAAATCTTCTCATGCTGCAGATTATAGTTTCATAGTTTCACAGTGCTTAGGGTTGAAAGGGACATAAACAGATTACTAGGTCTGACCCCCTGCCCAGGCAGAAACAGGTGTCATAACACCCCAGTCAAATATTTGTTCAGCCTCCTCTTGAAACCCCCAAGGTAGGAGAGAGGACCACTTCCTTTAGCATCCATTCCAGAGCCTAGCAGCCCTAACTGTAAGGTAGTGTCTCCTGATGTCCAGTCTCAACCTTTTCTCTAACAATTTGTGGCTGTTATTCCTAGTAACCCTGGGTGGTGCTCAGGGGAACAGAGCCTCACCCAATTCCCCCCTGGTGAGTTTGTAAATGGCCACCAGATCCCTGCTCAGCCTTCTCTTGTGGAGGCTGAATAGATTAAGGCCCTTCAGCCTCTCTTCGTAGGGCCTGGTTTGCTGCCCCCGACCATGCGAGTTGCCCTGCTCTGGACCCTCTGAGTGCTGTCCATATCCCTCGTGAAGTGCAGCACTCAGAACTGGATGCAGTACTCTAACTGCAGCCTGACAAACACCGCATAGAGGAGAAGGATCACCTCCCTGGACCTGCTTGTGATGCATCTGTAGATGCACGACAAGGTGTGGTTAACCTTACTGACCACTTCCTCGCATTGGCGGCTCATGTTCATCCTGGAATCAACAATGACTCCAAGATCCCTTTCTGCCACCGTGTTGACAAGAAGGGTGTTCCCCAGCCTATAGGTGTGTTCCTGGTTCCTTCTCCCTAGATGCAGTACCCTGCAATTATCTGCATTGAATTCCATCCTATTCTCATCCACCCACCTCTGTAGATCTAGCTGGATTCTGTCCTTCCCCTCCAGCATGCCCACCTCACCCCACATCTTGGTGTCATCAGCAAATTTGGACAGCATGCTTTCCACATCCACATGTAGATCACCGATAAAAGATGTTGAACAGTACAGGACCCAGGACCAAGCCCTGGGGGACTCCACTGCCCACACTCCTCCAGGTCAAAAACAACCCATTCACCACCACTCTCGGGGTGCAACCATCTAGCCAATTTTCCACCCATCTGACTGTGTAGGCATCAATGCCGCAGTCACTTAGTTTTTAAAGAGAATGTGGTGGGAAACAGTATCAAAGGCCTTCTTAAAGTCCAGGAAGGTGACATCCACCTCAATGCCCTCATCCAGGGACTTTGTGACCTGATCATAAAAGGAAACCAAGTTAGTCAGGCAGGATCTTCCCTCAATGAACCCATGTTGGTTGCCCCTGAGCATTACCTTTCCTGCTGGGCTCTTGCAGATGTGCTCCTTCAGGATTTTCTCAAGGGTCTTCCCAAGAACTGAGGTAAGGCTGACTGGGCTATAGTTGCTAGGGTCCTCCTTTCTCACCTTCTTGCAAATGGGGACCATATTGGCCCTTTTCCAATCCTCTGGTACCTGGCCAGAGGGCTCATAAAGACCCTTGCCAATTCCCTCAGCAATCTTGGGTGAAAAGCATCTGGACCTCTGGATTTAAACACATCCAGCCCCTTCAAAAGTTTTCTAACTAGATCATCCCTGACCCTAAGCATAGCGATGCCTTCCCTGGGTCCTTCCATAATCCTAGTAGGGGAAATGTTCTGGTCCCTATCCAGGAATATGGAGGCAAACAATTTGTTAAAGAGGTCAGCTTTTTCATTTGCTGCAATCACCAGATTGCCAAGCCTATCCTGTAGGGGCCCCACATTACCCAGTGCCATCTTCTTACTTCCTATGTATTTGAAAAAGGACTTTTTGTTATCCCTAACAACCACCCATCTTGGACTCTCATCTCATTCAGGCTCTGAGACCCCAATACCTCTCTTACTAATTTTCTTAGTTCATTGAAGTCAGCCTTCCTGAAGTCAAGGACCTCTGCCTTGCTGCTTGCTTTCACCACCCTGCGCTGGATAGTATATTCCAGCAAGTGATGATCACTGTCACCTAGGTGGTTGAGTAACTGCAGACCCCTCACCAGGTCATCACCTGTGGCAAGGACCAAGTCCTGCAAGACATTTCCCCTGATGGGACTATGTTCCTCCTGGGTTAGGTGGAGATTCTGGATGCTGGCTAGGAACCTATGTGAGTGGTCGGACCTGGCTGACTGCTCCTCTCAGCAGATGTCTTGTCCTACCCACTCCCCCACTTAGGCAACTTCTTGTCCTACCCACTCCCACACTGAGGTCATCAGTATAATTAATTGCTGTCTTCTTTTAGCAACCTTTTACATATTTGAAGACAATATTATGTAATCCCCTCAGTCATTATTATGTAGCCCATTTTGTAATCTAAAACTTTATTATTTGAAACTTTTCTAAGAGAACATGTTTTCCAAAATCTCTTATCCTATTTGTAGCTGTCCCCTGGACTCTCTTCAGTTTATCTACTTCTTTCTTAAGGTCTAGTCCCAAAACTGGATGCAGTAGTCCAGCCAAACCCTTACATGACTGAGCAGAGGAGAAAAATTACCTTATGTGACTTACATTCAACACTTAGGGCATCTTTACACTCTGGGTTCTGGGATGGAGAGAGTGGGGGCACTTTAATTAGAGTGGCTCTGAGCCAATTTAAGGGCTCCATTCATGAGCCCTTAAATATCAACATTTGCCTTTTTTCAACAGCATTACATTACTGACTCATTTTAGTTTCTGGTCTACCATAATGCCCATACCCTTTTCTGTAGTACTCCTGTTTAGCTAGTTATTCCTTGTTTGTTCATTGTACATTTGATTTCTCCATTGTAAGTTGTGCAGTTGCCTTTATGGAATCTCATTAACTGAAGATCATTTCTCCAATTTATTGAAATCTTTAATTTGAGTTTTAATCCAATAGGATTAAAACTCCAAAGTGGTTGCAGCATCTCTGCTTTGCATCATGTGCAGATTTTATGAATGTAATTTTGAGTCCATCATCCATGTGATTAATGAAAATATTGAATAGAATGGAACTTATGATAGACACCTGTGGGACCTCAGTTCAAATGTTCTTCCCATTCAACAGTGAACCAATAATACATTTTCAGTATGATTTTTCAATTTATTTTGGACTCATTTCATCATGATTTCATTTAGATCATATTTCCCTAGTTTCCTTCTGAGAATATTGTGTAGAATAGTGTTAAAATCTTTACTAAATTCAAAATATATTAAGACATATTATATCTTCTGCCTTCTGTCCTCTCCCCCTCCCTGCCAACATTCCTTTATCCAGGTACCCTGTCAAAGCAGGAAACTAGATTGATGTGACATGATTTGTTCTTGACAATTCATGTTGGCATTTTCTTATCACTTTACAGTCCTCTGGGTGCTTACAAATTGATTGTTTAATAATTTGTTCCAGTATCTTTCCAGGTATTGAAATTAGACTGACTGGTTTATAATTCCCTAGTCCTCCTTTTTCCAATTTTTAAAACCAGTTACAAGTTTGCCCTTCTCCAGTCCTCTGAAACCTCTCTTGTCCCTTTGTCCTACATGAGTTCTCAAGGATAATCACTAATTGTTCAGAGATTACTTCAGCTAGTTCTTTAAGTACTGTAGGTGAATTTAATCAGGCACTGCTGACTGGAATACATCTTACTTATCTAAATATTTTTTAACCTGTTCTTTCCCTATCTCGGCCTGTGCATCTGTTCTCTAGTTAAAATTATCTGTGCATCAGGTGACAATTAACCTTTTTTTGCTGAGGGCTAAAGTAGAAAACACATTAAATATTTCAGGTTTCTCTGTGTCATTTGTTACTTGCTCTCCTTTTCCCTTCCTGTTACTATGTTATTGCAAATTTTGGTCTTGGGTATGATCATAAACTGCATCTGACTGGAGGACGCTGTGGCAATATGGTAGGGCTACTTGGGCAGGGTAGCTCCTATAAAATACCACAATGTTGCAACCTCCAGTGTAAAGTGCTCCTCAAAACACTAACCCCCACTGCCTTATGTGTACTCCTTGGTTGGAGAAAGGCTAAGGGACATTACCTTGCCAGAAATGTGCCCTTGCTGAGGCATTAAGCAGTCAGCAGCAGTTCTTATCAGTTGTCCTCTGGCAAAAGATACTGCACATCAAGATACTGCCATCAAGATACTGAACATCTGGATTCAGTCTGGCCTTTGAATTCTGTCTCAGTAGTCTAAAGGGCAATGGTAGATATTGGGCTGTCTCCACTCCTCCATACCCTTGCCTAGGTGTATTTGTCAAAGATCTTGGTATGATGGTTGCAGGACTCTGTAGAGGCAGATTCATCAAACACCTGATGACTAAACGTTTTATGTGTGTGCCATGATCCAGAGGATTGATGGTTGCCTACTACAAATTATTGTTCCACAGAAATCAACAACTTGATCTTTAAACACCATTTGGCTTTTGACATGAAGATACCTAAAACATGCAAATTTATCTCAGCTAAAACTGAACGTGAGAAAGATGGACAGATCTTCAGTTAGTATAAATTGGGGTAGCTACACAGAATTCACTTTGATCTAATATTCTTGGAATACATGAGGATCAGAATCAAAGTTCTTATTGTTAGCAGCCTATACAGAATGCAGACAATTGTTAATCTGTACCCAGTATCTGAGTGTATAATTAAGATCTTGATGATGATGTTTTAATGTAGTGCTGATTTCTGTCATATGAATATGGTATTTTTATAAACAATATGTTGCTATTGTAGGGTTTTAATATTCAGTCATATTAAAATACATGTTACACCTTGTATCTAAAACACGTGTAAAAAGTAAACCGTTTTTTAAAATTATTCCTAGTTCAAAAGTGCCTTTGATGCAAAAAACATGACTATCATAATAACCATAGTACAGACAGTGCCACAAAGTTGGTCAAATGCAGAATCATAGAACCATAGAAATGTAGAGTTGGAAGAAACCTCAAGAGGTAATTTTGTCCAATCCTTTGCACTGAAGCAAAATTAAATTTACATATATGACTCCTAATGGATGTTTGCCTAATCTGTCCTTAAAAATTTCCAGCGAAGAAAATTCTCTAGTTACCAATTCCAGAATTGCATTGCTCTGCTTAGAAAATTTAGCCTAATATTCAACCAAAATTTTCTTTTTTGAAAACTAAAATGATTTCTTCTTGTCTTTCCTCCATTAACTGTGTAGGGAAAAAAATCAATCACCTCCAATTTTTAAGATTTTTTTATCTCCTGGAAGACTGTTATAATATCTCCTTTGATCTTCTCTTTTCTAGACTAAACAAACTTCCTTCAACTTCGTCTCCCATCTACCACAGGGTAAGTGAACTAATGAATAAGGAAGAAGTAGTACATGTAAAATCTCTTGACTTTAGTAAGGCTCTAGCAAGGTTACATGACAGCCTCGCAAGCAAGTTACTGAAATACGGTATACATATAATTCCCTGAGGTAGATGCACAGCTGGATGAACAATTGATCTCAAATAATACTTATTTGTCAGACTGGAAAGGCATTTCTAGTAGGGTCCTATAAGGGCCTGTCTTAAGATGAAACTGTTCAATATTTTCATTATCACAATGGAAAGGTTTATCTATCAGTCACCACTTTCACACCAGTAGAGTGAACAGTAATATCATGCATCCCGTGGCTTTTTATCCAAAGTGAAGAGAGAGACAGATGGAATCCATGACAAATGACCCACAAAAGGGTTAAGCAACTTAAAGTCCTTTTCAGAAGCAGAAGAGAAAAAAATCTTTACAGTAAATCTGATGATAGGCCTATAATTAAGTCAAATAGGTTAAAGGCTTGTTATGCTAGGATTAACATGTGGTAAATACATCCATTGAATTATACTGAGATTCATGCAATGATTACATATAAAATTCCATGTAATGAGATATATTTATCATCAAAAGGTCTTTGGCCTTTAAGAAAATGTTACAACAATTATCCCGCGAACGTGAAAAGTCAATAGAGGTATAAATACATGTCTTTATGCCATCATTGTGGCTGGATTAATTTTAACAAGACCAAGCCCTGCTGACATTAAGCCATCAAGAGGGAGGACTAGTATTACTGATATGACTTCTCAGCATGCTCTTTCATCTTTCCCTATTTCCTTGGACAGGCAAAAAAGATTTCAAGCAAGTTCACTCTGCTAAAACCAGAGATCAGAATCTAGTTGCATAATAAGTATTAACAACAAACATTTTATACTGATATGACTTGCAGTTATACAATGCTTTAGGATCCTGCTGACCAGCAGGATTTGCCGAACTGGCAATACCAAATTCAGGTTGCTCCTATTATAGACCTAGGTTTATAGCCATCAACCATTAACAGAAGTTAGATGATGTGGACCTATGGAATAATAAAGTGTTTCCAATTGGCCAGGAATCCAGATTAAGGAAGAGATAAAGGATTGTGCATGCATGTGTCTGGATCAGTGGGACATGAGAGCATCCATTAAAAAGACGACTGCGAAATCAGCACAAAGTACAGGTCTTCTTCACTCTTGCTGACCTTCAGTCTCCCTTCCCTGCACAAATCCTTTCTCAGTCCACGTGGTCTGTTCTTCTCCACCATGATGAAAGGAGTATTAACTTTTTAAAGGAATCTTTTGCCCTGTGTCAAATCTAAGTCTGTCCCTATCACTGCATTTGTCCCTCTATTATACCTTGCATAATGATTTCAGGTGAAATCTCTTTTTCTTTCCAATCTCTCAACCATTTCTGAACTGGATGGGGTCTCTGTGCCTCAAACCTATACCAATGGAGCCTTCACAAAGACAAAAAAATGCCCTTGTGGACAAGTTCAAACCAATTAATGAAATCTGAATTTAGTAGCTCTGTTGAGTTTGAAGCAATGAAGATGGAAAGTAAAAAGACAGTTGAGGGGCATTGCTTGGAGTGCATTATCAGTCCTTGGAGCTCAGAATATATGGGCATGTGGTTATTTATTTACACATTGTATTTAGACATATATGACGCCACTATCCACTCACAGTATTTGACTATTTTTTATCCAAAAAAGTCCATTTATGAAGTAAAATCATCATAAAAGTTACTAACTCCATTAATGTGCTGAACTAGTAGATGTTATTGGAACACCTGACCAAATATGTGTTACAGTGTCTTACAACCTACCATATGTTGAATTTAGTGGACAGGGGTGTGTGTGGATATGCGTGTTCACTTTTGAATGATTTTTTCTCTCTTAATTAATGTGTCATTGCCTTATAGAACCTTACTTTTTTGCTTTTTTCTTGAAAAAAGTAGAGAGAGCAACAACTATGTAAACATAACTACTGTTATATATCATTACACATTCTTTGCCATGCTCATAGAACTGATCCTTACTTTTTATAGGATAGAATCAAATAAGAACAAAGTTTATAGTCTACAAATTGCAAATGAAGTTTAGCTACAAGTTCTTGTTTGGAAGCATAGAAGTTTACATTGTAGTGTATTTAAAGGCAACTTCCTTCTCTAGAATTTAAAAATAGGCTATTTTTTATCAGAGGTTTTCCTTTCATGTCCTTTGATTACTGAGCTACATAAGTTAACCAAAAGATAACTAAGCATTAACCCATGTTGCAGTTTTTATCTCCTTCGGCAATCCCATGAGACTTTAGCTAAGTACATTAAATAGAGCATAAATCTTTAAGTTGTTTTCATTAAGTCACATATTTAGAATACATATCCCAGTTTATTTGATCAATTGTAAAATATTAGCTGCTGCACTGAAGATTTGTGACATGGTTTGTAGCAAGTGAACAAACATTTCTGGAACACTGAAATTTGTGCTGGAATGCATGGATAAGTTACAACAATTACAGTTTGGAACGTTTATGTGGCTTTTCTTTATAAAACTTGCAAATGTATGCTTAAAGGCCAGTAATACCAACAGACAAACTTTGAAGATAATTCTAAGATCGTCTTAATATTTTCTGTTTGTATTTCTATTAATTTTTACAGTTTTCCAATTTTTTATGCTCCTTTTTATGCGCCAACACTAAAACTATTGAAGAACTCAAACTATGGAGGGCAGGTGTCGAAAGCACATTTAATGAATGATTTGAGTTACACGATTTTTTTAAAAGGCAAACTATTCCATCTTTAATTCAACATGGGCTGTTAGCATATAACATTGTAAAAGTTTTACTCAGTATCAATAAATTAAATGTGTTGTTTGGAAAATGTTGTGAGTATGAGATCTGTATTGAATAATACATTATTTTTGGCACTGTATACACTAATGATGTATCTGGACCTTTATAACAGCTTCTGTTCATACCATGCTCACTTTACAGATGGAGAAATATGAGTTTAAGGGAGTTACATGATTATCCAAGCTGTCACAGGGAGTCAGAAGCAGAGTTTGATATGCAGTGGAAATGTCTTAATGCAGAGTATACACTTAATCCTTAGACTTTACCTGCTTTTTCTTTTAGCTTTTTGTAGCTCCTCTGGCTGTGACCAGACAATGGCAGCCGTGTGATATGTGGCACCACAGACATGTCTGAGGTGCCACATACTACACATTCAGGTGTTCTTCATGGTGCAAGGGAGCAGTGTGTGTGTAGGGGGGAGGAATTTGATCCCTGCATAATCTGGTGTAAAAAAAAAACCCCAAACAAACTAGACAAAAAAAGCAGAGTGGTAAGCACAGAGGCAGCACATGCTGCTCAAAACTGGACCTGGCCAGCCAGAGCCATGATCCAGCTGCTGGCCAGGCTCTGAGTGACAAGACTGCAGCAGCTACAGCCTTAGGAGGACTTGAACCCCAGGTAAGGCTGCTGGGGCCAGCCCAGTGCTGTCTCCAGCCTCCCTTACCCCACCAGAGGTAAGCTACTGTGTGCCAGGTGGCATATGGCACAGGTGTTCCACAGGGACAACTAGCAGCAGCACAAGTTGTCCTGTTGCTAGTTGCCCCAGGGAAACAAATGCCCATGGTTGTATGGACATGGCCTTTGGTGTCATTTTCAGAAATGGTAGGTTATGATCTTTAGCTATCTTCCTATAATTGGGGGTAGCCAAGTCCCCATCTTCAAGACAATATGTTTTCATTCCTTCTTCAGACAGAAATGGATTTTAAACATTTCAATGAGACTCAATCCTGCAAGCTTAATTTCATGGGTAATCATTATTTATATGAGTAGTCCCACTGCTATGTCAGTGAAATCATTGGTGTATTCATGGAACGAAGGACTCACTGAATGGACCTTAAAACATCATTGCCAGAAAAAAGATACCACAGTAATTATATAAATGTTTCCCTGAAAATTCCGCCTTCTTATGAATCCTTAAAATATTTGCAACCCTCCTCTACCAAACCCTCCAATTCGTTAAGTACCAGAGGCTTTTTACTTAGGGTTCATTCATATTTTAAAAATTCATACAAACTGTGCTCTGTCTATTGTACAGAGCTGTATTAATTGTAGTGTAACCTGGATGGTACTCCAAGAGGTACCCCCTCTCCAATTGAAGGGATCAAAGCAGGTGCACAAGCACTGTGGGAAGTGTAGGGACTCTCCTCCCCATATAGAGCAGAGCCAGACCACCAATGGGGACTTAACCATATACCTTTTAATGAGAGAACAGTACTGGGAACATAACCAGTATAAACCAGGGGGGTATAGGGAACACTACAACACCCTGAGGGGGGCAGGATTCAACAAAGGTTAGACACTTACAATCATAGACATATTCATCCAGTTGACAAAAGATAGAGTTAACCAAAATATAAAACACAAACAGCAGAACAAACAATACTGGTTGGTGAAATATGGAAGGCACAAAATACAAAATGTCAAATAGCAAAGAATTTAGGGCCTAGGTACCTGGTGGAGGAGAAGGGGGGGAAAACATAACGAACACTTTCCACTGCAACAAGAATTTTCCCTGTTACTTCATTCACATCAAGTCACCCCAGCTGAAATTTGAATGCAGATCTCCCTTGTGGTAGGCAAAAAGTACCACACAGCCACCAATGTTGGTACTGTGCCAAGCTGTTAGGGGTCTTGACCTTCCAGTAACCCCAGCCTCACGTTGAGCTGCCTGTCCTTTTGCTGGAGGAGCTGGAAGCAGAGCTGGGAACCTCTCAGGTCACTGCTCAGATCCTTGCTGGAGCTGGGGAGCCTCTCATGCTGGCTGAATGCCGCACTGCTGAGGGTGCCACTGCTACCTGCAGATCCCATTTCTTCAGGTGCTTCTTGGGCAACTGCTCCTGCCCCGCTGGCCCAGCTCTTGCCAGCTCTTTGAAGCTTCTTCCTTGTGGTCCATCACTGGTCTCCCCTGAGTCAGCTGCACTGCTGCTTTTATCCCCCACCAGGTAACCCAAGGGGCCAATTAGGGGACATGGAAGGTGAGTCTCTGGGGCCTGATTGGTGAGGAAAGGGAATCCCAAGTCCTCCAAACATCTTTTGCCCTTTCAAAACCCCTGGGCTGTCACTGCCAGCTAGCCTATCACAGTAGCGAGAAGTTCTGTATGCATTAAACAGTGGTAACTCTTACAACATTGTTTCTGCCTTTCATTTGGATACTTATTTATATGTAATATCAAGCAAGCCTGAGACATCCTGAAAAGCAAGGCATCCTCTTTCATTTGAAAACTGTATTTTGTGTATGACCTGAGGGTCTGGCAAACCATTCAAACCCAAGCTGTGCTGAATTTAAATAAATAAATAAATAAATAAATAAATAAATAAATAAAGGCTCATTAATGGGAACAGTCAACTAGCTAAATAAAAAGATAAACTTCACTAAAACTTGATTTATATGAATGATGTACTGGAAAAAGGGGACTGCCACCTTGTCCTTAGTTAGCAGAGGTGCTATGTCTTCATCTTAGATTATATGTATTTGTGTAACCAAATTCTAGGAACTTTCTCTCAGTACCTAGACATCTACAGTTACTGATTCAGGAACTTTGTCTTTCTGTAAGGGATCAAGCCACTAATTCAGCAACAGTGGGTTTTACCATTCATGTTTATTTTGAAATCCAGTGAGGAATTCTCTGCTTTCAAAGATGAACTGTTAAATGCTCAATAAATCCATCCTCAGAGCACTGTGCTTTAAGCAGTCTTTGGAATGATTATATAGACTAGTTTTGCTGTCAGTAACACACCATTTGGGAATCAGTAACACGTTGTTAAAATCTTGTGTATAGCAGTCTTTTGTTGGCAGTGAAATAGTCTTTCTGTATTAATATACATTGCAGAATTGCTTTGTTAAGCATACCATACATTAAGTAGATGTGATAGGTTGGTATTCATTGATAAATTACATGAGCTGATTAGCAATCTGAAATCTGCATGGGACTGCACTATGTTTTTTGTGAATGCTAGCCCTAAAAAGTACCATTAGATAAAAGACACTAAACATGAAAGTGAAGCAGAAGCTGATAACCCTTTCTAAAAGAAGAGCTATTAGTAAGTCTCATTACTTAGCCATGTAGTAAACATCTGAATGACTTTTGATTGTTATTAACCTACAGATTGACATTTTTAAAGTAGTACCATAGAAAGATATTACTGTGCCTCTTAATTCATTCAGAAAACATTTTCTTGGCATGCTGAGCTATAGAAACTATGGCAAAATATGAAAAACTTACATGTAAAATTTCACTTTGTTAAATTACTTATTGTTTCCAAAGTCAACTAAAGTTAATCTAGAAATTAGTAATCAATAACATTGAATATGTTGATACTCAAGGTGACTGTCACACTGCTACAGTTAGAAGTCTGTTAGGTGCTTCATGTAGTAATCATAAGATAACCAAATAGGTTAATTTTGTGTATTTTGTTTTAACATTTTGTAGGCTATTGGGATGCCATCTGCAACAGGCATGTGAAGCCAGGGTTTGAAATGACAGATACGGGATGAGCTTTGTATTATTATTATTTTTGTTGTTGTTCATACAACTTAGCACCGATGTAAGACTGATTCTTCAGCTAAATGTCAGCTTAAATAAAGGAGAAGGGAAGACTACTTTGCTGCTCTTCAAAACTGGAGCCATGCTGGCCACTACTGCAATGTAGCATAGCCTCAAGACTGATCCAAATGATGTGTGCTTGTCCAAGAATCAAAGGATTTCTTGGAAGCACAAGATTTCTCCTTCTCCCCAGTCATGAAGATGTATGCCATAAACAGCTATTACAGCAGAGTTAGTATACTATAGTAGGATTTCCCTGGAGAGTGTATTCATGTAGTTTCTGGTCCATTTGTGCCTCTGCACTTGTGAAGCTACTGTTCCAACTGGGTGTGACTCCTACTGTGTTTAGAAGATGCCTGTTCTTCCCAAGAAACAGCCTTAAAACCAGCATGGGAGATAGTGGTCAGACAACACACAAGTCTCCTGCCTTCCTGGTTTAAGTTAAAACAGAGTCCCCCATCACCCCAGTATGCTTTCCAGCTCCATGCTAGGCTGTACTGTCTGCTCCAGCAGAGAAGGGTTGGGGGAAGGGGAGGCAGGGACTGCCCCCCGCACAGGCAAATCCCAGATGGAGTCTGGGTCCAGGGTGTGGGGTTAATCCCCTCTTCCCCCAAGTACAGAGCTGCCCTACCATGATAAATTTATTGAAAGTTACTGCTGGCTACAGCTGTGGACTACAAATCCCAGAGGCACCTGGAAGAAGGAAGAGGAAGTGTTAAGCAACCCTGTAGATTCATGCTTCTGTGATTCTGGACCACAAATCCCAGAGACCTTGGAGCAGTAGGAAGAGAAAGTGAATACACAGCCCATGCTGGCTACATGCCAGAGAGCTGTTCTCTAGCACCGCCTGGCTTCTGTCCTGAACCACTGCAGGTATGTGGCTGTATTTCCTGAATCAAAAATGAATGTGTGTCCAGTTGTTTCTCAATTTAATCTCTGCATTTTAGACTAACCTGAAAGACTGAATCCATTCAGTGTAGAGCTTTTTGACTGTCTGTACTTAGCCCCAGTAAGCTTCTAGCTTGCCCTGATCTTTGTCTTATTTCTCCTCCCCCTCTCTGTGCTCCTACTATCTTTATCTATTTCATAGATTTCATAAACATTTGGGTTGGAAGGGACCCTGGAGGATCATCGAGTCCAGCTCCCTGCCCCAGGGGCAGGAAATTAGCAGGGATCTTAGAATCCCAGCAAGATACGTATCCAAATCTGTCCTGAAGATGTTCAAAGTGGGTGCTTGAACCGCCTCTTGTGGCAGTCTATTCCAAACCTCAGGGGCTCGACAGTAAAGAAATTCTTCCTTCTGTCTAGCCTGAATCAGTTGCAGTGGAATTTGTGACTGCTTGATCTTGTCATCCCTTGTGGGGCTCTGGTGAACAGACGTTCCCCCAGATCCTGATGAACACCCCTGATAAACTTAGAGATAGCCACCAGCTCACCTGTGAGCCTGTGCTTTTCCAGGCTGAAGAGTCCTGTAGCTCTCAGCACCTCATCATAAGGTCTGTTTTCCTGACCTCTGATCATGCATGTGGCTCTCCTCTGCACCCTTTCAAGCTTCTCCACATCTTTTTTGGATTGTGGAGCCCAAAGCTGGACACAGAACTGCAGCTGTGTGGCCTCACCAAGGCTGAGTACAAGGGGAGAATGGCGTCTTGAGATTTGCTTGAGAAGCATCTATGGATGCAAGCCAGCATTTTGCTTGCTTTACTAGCTACAGCATCACATTGAAGACTCATGTTCATCTTGTGGTCTATCATGACCCCCCAAGTCCCTTTCATCTGTAGTGCTAACCAAAATAGCACTGCCAAGTTTATAAGCTTGCTGCAGGTTTTTCCTCCCAAGGTAGAGAACCTTGCATTTTTCAGTGTTGAACACCATCAGGTTCTCATCTGCCCATTTCATGAGCCTGTCAAGATCTGTTTGGATCACCCTCCTGTCCTCAGGTTTACCCCAGAGTTTGGTGTCATCAGCAAACTTGGCAAGTCCACTTCTGACACCAATGCCCACATCATTGACGAAGATGTTAAATAGTATAGGCCCTAGGACAGAGCCTTGAGGGACCACACTGGTGACTGTGTACCAAGAGGATTGGCTTCTGTCAACCACCACCCTCTGGGTCCTACCATGGAGCCAATTCCCCAGCCAGTGAACTGTGGTCGAGGCCACAGTTAGCCAGTTTAGCCAAGAGGTGATCTTGGGATACCAAATCAAAGGCTTTTTTGGAGTCAAGATATATGTGACAGGTCGGCACTTGGGCCCGCCCTCCATGTGGTCCATGCACCTGTCCTTGGGCAACTGCCCACCTTGTCTCACCTGCCATGCCTTTGATGGTAATTAATTCATTGATGTTAATTAGTGGGAGGCTGCCCACTTGCGCCCCAATTCCTGGGTGCGCTATCTGTGGCTCCTTCCTCCCCAGTATCGCAGCCCAAGCCTTGCAGATGTCTACTCAGTCCCTGTGCCCCATTTGAGCCTCTCTATCAGAGGACCCCCTTCCTGGGGCTTACTGTGCCCAACTTGGGCTCTCTGATAAATGCAAGCCCCTATTGGGGTTTGCAGCGCCCACCTTGGGTTTCTCAGTGTGGCCCCTCCTGGGCTCCTCAAACAGCGCCCCCTTTGGGTTCCTCGGGCCTTCTCAATTATGCTGTCCCTCACGGGCCTGGGGTTCCCACACCCCAGGTTGCTGCACCGTCTGGCTCTAGATCGCCCCTCCTGGGTCCCCCACTGTGACCCCTCTTGGGCCTCTCAAACATTGCCCCCCCCTCAGGCTTCTCAGTATTGCACCCTTCCTGGGCCTGCTGTGCCCCACTGGGCTTCCTACCAAATGCCCCCTCTCTGGGGCTGGGGTCTCCACACCCCGTCCCGCTGCGCCCTCACTGGCGCTCTGCTGCACCTTCTCTGGCACCTACAAGAACACTACACCCCCAGGGCACCGGGATCCCCGCAGTACTGGGGGGGCTCCCCTGAGGCCTCCTCCAACCCCATATAGCCTCACCCAAACCACCGGTCATTCATAACAACAACATAACAAGAAACTCCAGCTCCTCGGCTATAACTAAAATATAAGGCACCCGGCCATAACAACAGAAGCCAATCGGCCCAAACAACATTCAGTGCTACTACAGCCCTTCACCTTACAGCTGCAGCCCCTGCCTCAGGCTTCCTGTCTCTCCCTGGACAGAGAGCTCCTTTTTCTGTGGTAGCTAGTGGAGAACTGCCAGCCTGGCCCTGGCTCTGGGCTTTATAAGAGCCAGGCTCTGCCCCCTAGCAGCAGCTGACTTCATGGGTTGCCCTGGTAACCTGCAGATGTGCTGCCTAATCACTGTTATGGCCCCCCCTCTGGCAGTTCGTTTCCTATGCAGGCACAGGGCACCAGGGTGCTCTGTGACAATATACAATGTAAATTCTTCCCCCTTGTCCAGGTGATAGGTCACCTGGTCATAAAAGGAAATGAGATTGGTCAAGCAAGACCTGCCCACAACAAATCCATGCTGGGTATCCCTCAGGATATTGCTTTCAGCTACTCTGTTAAGGATGGCCTCTTTGATAATCTTTTCCAAGACCTTCCCCAGGATAGAAGTCAGGCTGATGGGCCTGTAGTTTGCTGGAGCTACTTTTCTCCCTTTCTTGAAGATAAGCACGACAATGACCCTCTTCCAGTTTTCGTGCACTTCACCAGACCACCAAGGGCTCTCAAATATCCTTGCCAGGGGCTGAGCTATGATGCTTGCCAACTCCTTGAGTACCCTTGGGTGTAACCCCTCAGGGCTGGCTGACTTGAAGGTATCCAGCCTGTCAAGGTGTTCCTTCATGAGGTCAGCTTCAATGGATGGCAAGGAATCTCCCTCACCCGGGCCTCCCTGACCCATAGTGGGCAGGGGCGTCCCATGGAACTGGTGAAAAACTGATGCAAAGTACCCATTTAGCAGGTTCGCTTTTTCCTCAGCATTGGTTGTCAGTTGCCCCATCTGGTTTAGCAGGGGTCCAATGTTGCCCTTGCTTTTCCTCTGGCTCCCCACATATCTAAAAAAGGACTTTTTATTGTCCTTGATATTTGTAGCT
>JAGPOW010000261.1:31666465-31705038 GCA_030014935.1 Caiman crocodilus | reverse complement strand
TTTCCTCTGGCTCCCCACATATCTAAAAAAGGACTTTTTATTGTCCTTGATATTTGTAGCTAGCTGGAGTTCCATCGCAGCCTTAGCTTTCCTGGTTTGTTCTCTGCAGGTCCGGACCAGAGCAGAGTATTCCTCCTTGGTAGTGGTTCCAGTACTCCATCCTTTGTAGGTCTTTCTTTTAAGATGCAGGAGGTCTGACAGTTCCCTGGAAAGCCAAGGGAGCTGCTGTGCCCTTTTGCTGCTTTTCCTCTGAGATGGGATGAACTTTGCTTGTGCATCCAGGATTGCTCCCTTGAGGAGCAACCATTCATCCTGAACTCCCCTCTCCTTTGTGTTGAGGCCCTTTAGGGCCTCTCTGACAAGCCTCCTTAGCTTGTCAAAGTCAGCTTTCCTGAAGTCAAGGACTGACTTGCCAGCTTTATGGCAGATGGTGAAGGTGATCAGCTCATGGTCTCTGTCACCTAGCTTCTCCTCGATCATTTGGTTACTGATTAGGTCATCCCCTGTTACCAGTACGAGGTCGAGCAGCACTTTACCTCTTGTCAGCTCATAGACTTCCTGCATAAGATAGAGGTCATCCACACATGAAAGAAAGCTTTGCAACCACTTGGATTTGGCTGAGTTCTCCTCCCACAGGACATCTGGGTAGTTAAAGTCTCCTGTGAAACCATACAGCGGGAGCGTGCAGCCTCAGCCAATTCCCTGGTGAACTCCTGGTCAAGGTCTTGAACCTGGGTAGGGGGTCTGTAGTAGACTCTCACCATAGTATCCCCTGTGCCGCGTTCCCCACAGATTTTAACCCAGAGGGTCTCAAAGTCATCCACTTGCAGGGACTCATAGCTTTCCTTGACATAGAAAGCAACACTCCTTCCCTTTTGTCCATTCAATCCCTCCCGTACAGGGTATAGCCATCTATTCCTGTGGTCCAGTCATGGGTGGAGTCCCACCAGGTCTCTGTTATCCCTATGACATCATAGTTATTTGCATTTAGCAGGAGTCAAGTTCCTCCTGCTTATTCCCCAAGCTCATGGCATTTGTATATAGGCACACAAGTGTCCCCTTGGAGGCCCTTGCCTTGCCTACATTTTTTTCCAGGGCTGGGGCTGGAGTGGGATTATTAAGTGCCTTGGCCTGCTGGCTTGCAAGGGTTGTTCAGCAGGCCAGCAGTGGCAGTAGTCCCCCCATCCCTCAGCAGGCTTAGCTTAAAACCCGGTGAGGCAGGTCAGCCAGTCTGGCTGAGAAGAGCCTCCTCCCCAGTGGAAAGAGGTGGAGGCTGTCCCTTCTCAGCAACTTGCTGCCTCTCTCACCAAAGAGCAGGCTGTGGGCATGGAAGCCAAATCCTTTCCGATGACACCAGCATTGAAGTCTCTGGTTGACTACGTGGATCCTCCTCTCCCTCCTCAGCCCATAGCCCAAGACTGGGAGGTTTGAAGAAAACACCACCTGCACCCCCAGACTCTTAATCCCGGCATCCAAATCCCTGTAGCACCTCATGGCCCAGCTGGGAGCTCTCCGAGCCATGTCACTGGTGCCCACACGGATAAGGAACATAGGGTAGTGGTCAATGGGCTGGAGGAGTTTAGGGATTTTCTCTGCAATGTCTCAGATTCTGGATCCTGGGAAACTTCCTGAGCTAAGGGGTTGGGGCAGCAGATTACCCTCTCAGTCCCCCTCAGGATGGAGTCTCCCACAACAAACACTTTGCATTTGGTCTTGGGGAGAGCAGAGGCAGTAGCTACAGTACCATCTGTGTTGCCTGCAGGAGCTGGCAACTCAGCAGGCTCTGCTGGGGCTGCAAGAGGTTTGTACCTGTTGCAAAGCTTGGTGCAGTGGACCTTGGAGCCCTTGCCACCTAGGTCCAACCCCTGGGCTGGACAGTAAGGGTGGTCCCTGAGTCCTCTGTTGTCCTGGAGGGAGACTATGGTCTACCCTTCACCTCCTGGGGGAGAAGAGCCTGGCAGTAGGAGTCTATCTCCTGTCCACAGTCCCTGGTGGTGCTCAGTTTCTGGACTGTGGTCTGGACCTCCTCCAGATGGTGCACCAGAGACCCCAGTAGGAAGCAGACCCACAAGGGGAGGTGGCCATGCTCCTGGGCCCTAGAGCCTAAAAAAAGTGTCAGGCAGCCCCTGCAGCTGAGAGCCAGGGACTCCATCTGTGTAGAGCTCAGAACCATGGGCTCCATCTGGGTGGCAGCCTCTGAGGTGTCGGGGGAGGTGGGAGGGAGCTGCAGACCCTGAGTGGACCCTCAGGGTGTGGTGTGTGCCCAACCGTGTCATGCCACTGGTAGGCTGGCTATGGCTGGGACTGTCTACCTTGGGGGGCTCACAGGCAGGGCCTCAGGCCCTTCTGCTTGCCCCCCTGCACAAACTCCCATGCTAACTCATGCATTGGGCATAGAAGCATGTCTGTCTGTGCAGCCTGTTTGCAAGGCTCTGGTTGCGCAGCTTCCTGGGGGGCTGAGTGAAGTAGGAGCCATGCGGGGGCATGACCCTCCTCGGTCCACTTAACCTGCACCCAGCTGGCTAGGTCCCTCCCTCCATGGGCCCCTGCTTATCTGCAGGCAGGCTGGGCCTCTTCAGGGGCCCTGGGGTCACTGCTGGGGTCCCTAGGCACCAGACCCAGGACACTAATAAGGCTTATGCCATTGCTGGGCCCCTTTTAAACTGTGCATATACGCAGAAGGGCCGGCCAGCACCTCTCTGTTTTGGGGGAGCTAAAGGGTGTCCCTCCCCTCCACCAAGGGAAGGAACACGTGGGTAACTCACCCCTAACCTGCAGGGGGGGGGGTCGCATGGTTCTCTGGGAGGCTGGGCCAAGTAGGAGCTGGAGGGGAGCATGGCCCTCTTTGCCCATTTAGCCCACCCCCAGCTGGCTAGGTCCCTCCCTCCACGGGCCGCTGCTTACCTGCGGGCAGGCCAGAGCTCATAGGAGTCCTGGGGTAACTGCTGGGGTCCCTAGGTTCATGGGGGTGCAGTGGGCTTACACCCACGTGTCTTGCACCGGAACCAGGACACTAATGAGGCTTATGCCATTGCTGGGCCCTTTTTAAACTGCGTGCATGTGCAGAAGGGCCGGTTGGCACCTCACTATTTTTGGGGGGGCTAAGAGAGGTCCCTCCTCTCCACTGAGGGAAGGAACAGCTGGATAACTCCTCTCTAACATGACACACACACCTCTGCAGGTGGGTTGCACAGCTCCCTGGGGGGCTGGGCCAAGTAGGAACTGGGGGGAGACATGACCCTCCTCAGGCCACTTAGCCCACTCCCAGCTGGCTATGTCCCTCCCTCCGTGGGCCCCTGCTTACCTGTGGGCAGGCCAGTAGGTTGGTAATTGCTTGGTAAGTTCTTGGTTCTAACTCTTGGTAAGTTCCTGACTGTGACCCTCAGCTCCTGACCCCTGGTTGCTGCTGAGCCTGCTTTGCCTTCCCCCTTTTTCCTCATTCTGTATTTTTCCTGTGATTTGTCTCCCAGGCACTAATTCTGGTTTCTTGTCCATGCCCTAAGCACTAGGGTGACTGTTGATCATTAACAGGATCAGGGCTATGGATACTGTTCTTATCTATTAAAGAAATCAGATTAATTCCCACAGATACATAAAAATGTATTAAATTATAGCTCTATGCATTCATGCTAAGAAGTAGTTTTGAGCATTTATTTTATAGTAAGCCAGTTAGATCAGTAATGTCAAAGGTTGAGATTGACCAATGTATACAATTTAACCCATTTTGCAGGGCATATAGTTTGAAAGCAAGGAGGGTATAACAGGGCTAGAGATGGCTCTGTTCTTTTTTGGCCACAGCAAGCTCTCCTTGGGGAGTGTGACAGGTTGGCCCTCAGGCCCGCCCTCCATTTGGCCCACGCACCTGTCCTTGGGCAACAGCCCACCTCGTCTCACCTGCCATGTCTTTGATGGTAATTAATTAATTGATGTTAATCAGCAGGAGGCTGCCCACTCGCACCCCCAATGCCTGGGGCCCTGTCTGCAGCTCCTTCCTACCCAGTACCGCAGCCCAAGCCTCGCAGATGTCTGTTCAGTCCCTGCACCCCATTTTGGGCCTCCCTACAAGAGGGCCCCCTTCCTGAGGCCTACCATGCCCAACTTGGGCTTTCCCAGTGTGGCCCTTTCTGGGCCCTGCAACACTTCCCCCTCTCAGGCTGCTCAACACTGCCCCCTCTCAGGGCTGGGGTCTAGGCACCCCGCAAGTTGTGCCCTTGCTGGCGCTGAATCGCACCCTCCCGGGTGCCGGGATCCCCCACACTGCTGGGGTCCCTTTATGAGGCCTCATCCAACCCCTACATCCTTGCCCAAAGCACCAAAGCAAATTCAAGCCTCTTGGCTATAACAAAGCAAATTCATAACAACAACAAAGCAAATTCAAGCCTCTTGGCTATACCTCTGCCTCTGCCTCTGCCTCTGCCTCTGCCTCTGCCTCTGCCTCTGCCTCTGCCTCTGCCTCTGCCTCTGCCTCTGCCTCTGCCTCTGCCTCTGCCTAGTAACCAGCAGGGAACTGCCAGCCTGGCCCTGGCCCGGGGCTTTATAAGAGCCAGGCCTGGCCCCCTAGGGTCAGCTGACTTCATGGGTTGCCTTGGTAACCTGCAGCTATGCTGCCTAATAACTGTTAGGGCTCCCCCTCTGGCCGCTCTTTTCCTCTGCAGGCACAGGGCACCAGAGTGCTCTTTGACAGGGAGTCAGGGAAGGGCTGGAGTTAGGGACAGGGCAGGGGTAATCCCTTACCACACACAACTGGGAGAATCCACATACTGGGAGATGGGTTTAGGGGAACCGGAGACCAGCAGTCATAAAAAGGTAGCAGTGGGGGCTACTAATTGCCCCCTAGGGCACATGGAGAGAAGGTGCATCCAAACCAGAGGCAAGGAGCTCTGAAGCTACCTAGAACACTGAGGGAAAAAGCCACAGAGAAGCAGATCTTCCTGGGTTAGGATAACCACGGCAGGACAGCCCCTCTAGAGCTACTAGGAACTTTCAAGGGAGATGCAGAGAAACAGAGCCTGCTGGGTGAAGGCATAACCACAGCAGAGCAGTCTCTCAGAATCCACGCCAAATGTGGGAGAGATCCATGGAGGAAGCAATTGCACTGAGTGAAGATTCAAGTGTGGTGGAGCCCTAACAAGCGAGATGAGATGGGGACACTTACCTGGGTGGTCCACAGGACAAGGAATTGCTATGGGGAAGAGGGATCCTTAGCTACTTAGAAAATGAAAAGGAATGGACTAACATTAGGAGCAGGAACTGCTGGGGTGCAGGTAAGGGATCATCGTGGGGCCAGGCTCAGCCAGTGATCTCTGTATTACACTGGGAGCACCAATTAAAACAAATTCACTTTTAACATCTTGTCTGGGTGATTACTGATACTATCTTTCATGAGGAAAATTATTTTTCATTCTTCCATCTCATCAAGAGCCCCAATGAAAGAAAATCAACCCTGACCTGGTTAATCAACCCCGACCTGGTCACAGAGGGGTAGGTTTTAAAATCTTAGTTTGTAAAACAATGCCATGTTCACTCCAGACATGCTACATAGCTGACTGTAAATAGGGGTGGTTTTACTTATTTACTTCCTATATAGAAGCAGAGTTGGCTTTATAAGTATATTCCCTGTTATAAACATATTCTCTGTTACAAATGGCGTAGTAATGGTGAAAAGTATTGCTGTATTTAGTCCACTGCTAAGGAGTGAAAAATACTTCTGCTTTGTTGATTAGGTGAATTATGTAAGGGATTATCTAATAGATCATTTCATGGGAAGAATCAATCTGTTATTAGATATTGATAAGTCAGCAACAGAGTTTCTCTACTGTTTAGTAATAATCATAGAAAATTCATAAGTAAAACCTTCAATGACTTTAGTCTATTGAGGTTAAACTGTTTTGCATAAGTGTGGAAATGAATTATCTATTCACTTTAGAGCCATTGTGTCGTTATTCAATATAGCTTTTAAAGAACCACTGAAAAAATCCTGCATAACACTGGTGAAGATTTCAAAAGCTTTCAAATGCCTCAAAAACAGACCAATATGCATGTTATCAAGTAGCTATTAGACAAATCATCATCATCAACATTATTATTATCCCTTCTATTGGAATAATAGGAACCTAAGACTGGGTCATGCAGTCCAGTCCTCTGCAATCACATGAAACTATGTAACATATATTTAGTCCAAAAGGGGGCCATAATAATAATCACTTTGTCCCCTTCTGCATATCACAACACAAAGTACCCAGTAATAGCTAACTTAGCATGTTAGGCACAAAACACTACAGCCTCAAAAAACTACAATGTGCCACAGGAAGAGAGCAGGCAAGATTTTCCATGATAAAGAACATTGCTTCACAATACCCTAATACCCAAATCTTACAGTGATTTGCTGCTGCATCTTGGCAATTGTATAGTCTCCTCCTTCTTAGTTCTCTTTTCCTCTCTCTTCTCTTTACGTACCCCTAGTTCAGTATAATGAACTAGTACCATTTTGTGACTGTCTGATTTATAATATGATGAATATAGCCATTCTTCTCTCCCCATCATTACAGCTGGTCTTTGATCCAGTAAAGCTAATTTATATTTAAAATCTATCATCGACTATCATAAGTTTATGGATAAAGATGTGCACCTGGCCTGAATGAATTTGCTTTGATGAAGTTTGAGAATATTTTAGGATATGATTGAGAATCATTCATCCTCTTCCTCATGAGACACAAGGAAACATCTTTTAAATTTACGTTAATGAGCACTTGTTTTAATATACCATAGATCATTCCAAATTCATTCAATGGTATATTCTATGTTGTTAGGCATGCAATCTAAGACTTCATTTTGTTATTTTGTTTTGGATATTAAGTTATGATGCATTTTTAGAGAAGGACAACCCTGCTCCTAACTCAATGGCAAAGTAACTCTAAAGCAGCGTTTCTTTACCTTTTTAGACTCAAGGCACTCCTTGTTTAGGCTTGAGGTCCCTCTATAACTTTTGTGACTTGAGTGGCATCCCATTTCAAGAACTAGCTTATTACAGTGATTACTTCCTTGCAGAGGGGTAGGGCAATAGGGGCAGGACAGCAGCAAGGCAAGGAAAGCCTATCTACTCACAAGTTGCCTACCTTCTCACACTTCCTGTGGCACCCTTCAAAGGATCTTGTGGCATCCCAGCGTGGCCCAGCACCCTGGTTTTGAATCACTGCTCTAAAGGCAGGTCTACACTGAAGCCTGTCAAAAAGCAAGGTACATTTGCTGCTACTGAGCTCTGTTCTTCTGCAACTAGACTGCTGTCAGTAATCAGGATAACTATTTTAAAGCTATTGCATCTTTTCAGTACACTGCTGTCTGCATCACAGACATACTTTAAAATAATTATTTAAATTAAAATTGGATTTCTAATTGTCATGTAGATCAAAAGTCCGCCCAAACCTAGCTGCCTACTGGGCTTGTTTTGTTATGGCATATCCGCTCCTGTAACAAACAGAATACAAAGGAGTGGGCCTACATTGTATTCAACTGTCTTTAATTCTCCAGCCTGCATAATTAAGTACCTATATGCAGCTGAGTCAGCTAGGGGTGAGCTTAGGTCTAAGTCCAGAACTGGGTTTGTACTCACACCTTTAGAGCCACATCAAAATATGTTAACTGTTTTGCTATATGGAGTTCCTACATTAAAACTGATTGCACATTACAACCTGCCTGACACCTGATTCACCAGATACTTGCCAGACCTGATCTCTTACCCTTTTCTTCCCCACCACCTTCTTCTCCCCTCCTTTCCTGCCCTTTGTCTTCCTAATTTCCAGCTGTTTACTTTTTCAGTCAGCCTCTTTTCCACCTTGAATTACTACTATCTTAGAGCCTCCTTTACTCACCTTTGGGTTTCTTTTCCCCCCCTTCTTTTTTCTCCCTGCTCCCCTTCCCTGCTCTACCTTTTGTTTCCTTAATTTCCACCTATTTACATTCTCACTGACAACTTGTCACAATTTTAGCTTCTCTCTGTCCTTGGAGTTTCAGAATAGCAGAGACTTCCTATGCCTGAAGAAGGGTGTTTGCACCTAAAAGCTTGCAAAGAACTTTTCCCACCTGCTCAGTTGGTTTAGTAAAAGTTACCACATCTACTCAAGGAATCTTGCCTGCCTACATTAAAATTTACCTTTTTCAAGAAAGCAGGAGGGACAATTTCTTTTTTGTCACTTGTATTGTACGTATTACCTCTGGAAAAAAATGCTGTCATACTATTATTGCAAGAGATTCCTTACATACTTATTAGACTTAGTTATCCCACTTAAAATGTGATACTAGTCTATCTGAAAAAGGAAACACTATTTTTTTTATGAAAGGAATACTAATTACTGGGGGGGGTTTAAATTGAACAATTGCACAACACATCATGTAACAATATAACAGCATTTTGAATAGCAGGTTTGTTTGCCACGTGTTTACAATAATAGTTTGTCTGGGGATAATAGCTCATGATCCATAAACTGTTCAGTTCTCTTTGACATAATGATTCAAGCACAAAATACAAAAATTAGACCTTCTGAGAAATATTTGCAGCCACTCTGCTCCTGGCTTTCAAACAACCCCCTAACTTTGCCGAGCTCATCTGCAAAAGCAAACTCCACACTGTTCAATATACACCAAATGGGATGAACCTTTGCCTTAGCAATAAATTAGGGCTGTCAATTAATCACAGTTAACGCATGTGATTAACACGTTAATTGGTGTTCCCATTAACTTTTTTAACGCGTTAATCACGCGTGGTTTTGGAGCTCACACCTGGGCTCTGCTCCGCTGCCATCACCGCCACCTCTGGGATGCCCAGGGGGGCAGCAGTGGCAGCACAGAGGACCCCAGGGCATCCCAAGTGTGGGCTCCGGGCGGCTGCAGCGGGAAAGGGGCACACACAGACACAGACAAGCAGCCACAGCCTGCATGCGGCCAGGAACCCAGGGCAATGGCAGCAGGGTGCAGAGCCCTGAGCCCACAGCTCACCTCCTCCCCACACACAAATATGGGGGTCACATGCTCTCCATGCCCCCCCGCAAGGGTATACACAGTGGCAGGAGCCACTCCCCTATGGCTCTGTGCCACAACCCTCCCTGGCCCTGGGACACCATTCACCCCTGCCCCTGCCCCACTCCCTCACCATGGGGGCCTCAATCTGCACCCTCTGCCCCTTCCCCACCTCCACACCCTTTCATCTCCATAGTCTTATCTGCTAGGCAGTGTCTGTGTCTGTGTGCATCTGCCCCTCACTGCCAAGCCACAGCTCCCGGCCCTGCTACCGCCCCTACCTCCTGACCCACAGTAACCCACATTTGGCCAGGTCATGTGGGAACTCCCCTTCCTGGGCTCCAAATCCCACATACAAAAGCACAGCCACCCACACCTTCACAAATTCCCACACATGCCCCAAACCCACCCTCCAGCCATACAAATGCATAATTTTGCATAATTTTAGTTTTTCTGCATGTAATGTTGAGATTTTAGTTATGCAATTAAAATTGCGATTAATTGTGACTAACGTTTTTAATGGTGCAACTAATTGTGATCAGTTTTTTTAATTGTTTGACAGCCCTAAATAAATACTAAACCTGTCAACATACCTCTACTGCTACAGGAATCAACATTCCCCACAACAAACCCATCAGAATCCATGGGTCCTACACAAGCCTTTCCAAAAATGCGGTATACTTGATCTAGTGCACCAGATGCCTTCATGAGAACTATGTGGGTGAAACTACACAGAAGCTATGGATGAGAATGAATGTACACAAAAAAAATATAAAGGAGAGAGATACACATTTTTTACAGAACAGCCACTCCCTTTTTGACTTTGCTATCCTTGTGTTCAAGAGAAATTTATAAAACATCTTCAAAAGGCGAACCTGGGAACAAAAAAATGATAAGTTGGCTGGACACTAAGAACCAAAAACTGAATACTGATATTCACTTCACGACATACTATAATGTACCGGATTCCTGAAAATCTTTCTTCACACTATAGGTGATAATGACCCTGTTCCTTTTGAAAGGGCTTGATCTCCCAGCAATCCAGCTGTCTTTTCTTCTGTTAATTGTTTGTCTGTTATCTCTGGGAATTTCTCTTTTCTCCAATTTTACAGCCTGCCATACTGTATTTAATTATCATTGTGCCTGGTTCTTCCTTCAGACCTGATGAAGAATGCTTCATGTCTATTCCAACCATGCAATTGGTCCAATAAAAGCTATCATCCGCAAAAATCGAGGCCTCTCACATAATTTCTGTACCATAACAGCTACAACATTGCTCCAACATTACCAGGTACTTCCAGTCCAATGTCACACATGCTAACATAAATATAAATAGCAAAGATTTTGTATCTATAATCAGCATTAGAATTTTACAGTACACTTCACAATAGTACACATTTAATAACAGTTTACCAGTTGATATAATATTTTCTTTACACTGAAATTAAAATTAAAAGGGGAGATATTACAATAACAAGTAGTGGATCTGGATCTTTAACAAGGTTCAATCTTTTGTTACCCTGATCCATGTCATATAACTGGGACCAAGAAATAACCATGATTCTTATATAATGCACTTTCTTAAAATTAAGCATAGTAGAATTGATTAAAACTGTGGATATTTAATAGCTACAGTTTTCCAAGGCTGTATGCAAAAAGACAACATGAAAAAACAGCAGACAGCACCATATATACCAGAATTACATAAGCCTAATCATTTAATTTATTATCCGGCCAGAGCAAACTTTCCCTTAACAGTATTGTAAAGTTCAGTGCTTGTTACTTTGTCCAGCGTCCCCTAATAGCATGCTGTTGAAATGATTCATAGTATTCCCAACCCCAAGCAATCAAAAAAATAAAGAAAACCTAATAACCTTGGTATTATTTTTAACAATCATACAATTTAACAAAGATAACATATTTAAGTTTTTTTGTCTTTGTGTTCTGGTGCCTAAGCTTTCAAGTTGCTCTTGAGTCACATTTTAAAGCTTTGCCCAGCATTGATATGGTCTAGAAATTATTTTTTTTTTTTAACAGAATGTTGTGCTTTAAGAAAAACATCAAATATCATATTTGTGATAGACTCATAAGAGTTGATATCCCTGGCTCATAACTGAAGAATGCTACCTGTTAAATAACTTAAGGCCTTTTAGGCTGTAATGTTTATTCTATCATATTTGGACTAGCAACATAGAAACCATCTGGATTAGAGCTTCCTTTATACCTTGAAGTGGTTGTCTCTGAGTTAATTTGCATATGACATATCTTTGTATCACTGTGGATCTGATATTAAGTTACACATTGTGCATTTATGCACATAAGTATTGTGTGTGTGTGTATAATATTGTAAACAAGGGAAAAAAGCACATGCTCTTACAAAGATGTGGCTAGATAGATGCCCCTCTCATTCTGTTATGTAAATCAATCAGTTCTGTATGTAAATCCAACTGTTTATTTATATTTGATGCTTTAGATGGAGACCAAATGCCCATACCAAACTCTGTACACTTTCTTAATAAGTGAAAATACAATTATTACCCGGTAAGTTACATACACATAAATGAAATTCATCAGCTATTAGTCCTCAGTTAATTCAAAAGAGATGGCATTTTTGCTATCAATAATAATGAGAAAACTACAAGACTCTCACTCCTAAATTGGTTAAAATTTTATTTTATGGCTCCGTTTATAAATAGTTTTTAATGTTTTAAATAGTAATCAAATGTTATGTATTGTTTAAAATCAAATAAGGAATTAGGTTGTTTAAGTCCATGGCTGATAAAATTAGATAACATCTGCAGATGTGTTGATAACCATCTCTGGCACATACTAGTCACATATGAAAAACAGTTATAATACCCTTTAATAAGCTATTAAGAATTTTTAAATGGAAACTTCATATAAAGTATGACCTCCAAATTAAACATAAGAGCATACTTTTGCCCTTTGCCAGAAACCCTATAACCACACACCTGCACAGTGCCTGTGTTGACAATCAGGTTCTTCATGCCTTGATATGTTTTCTATGCCTGTTTTGGGTCCTGGTAGTAAATCACTGGGAAGAGTTTCAGAATATACATAATCAAAATATCAGCCCCAAAACCTTTGTAGTAAATAGCAAGCCTTTGAAACTCAGGACAAGAAAAATCTCTCACTTGTGCAGAGATGTTTTTCTTTCTGTAACTAAGTAATAACTTAGCTGATATTTGAATCTTAACTTATGCTCCTTGAAGTTATTCTTTGATCTAGTGCTGCTCAGTCAAAATCTGCTATTGTAAGTTTATATGTAGCATAGGAAAGTAACCTCAAAATGTCACACCATGTGTTTCTTGTAACTACTGTTAGTTTGCTCTTCTTCCAGTGAAAAAGATTTCTCTGTGATCCTGTGGTTTGAAGGGACTTCCAGTTCTTCTGAGCTTTAGTTACAAGTGCAATAAAGAAGCACCCCAGTTTTCCAACGAATGATGGGGCTGTTCCAAAGCTTCAGAATACGGAATTATTTGTAAGTGATACAATGATGAAGCAATGATGGAGTGTCCTGAAGTCTCCAGACAATAATCAGACTTCTGGTTGGCCAACTGAAAATGTCTTTAAATTAGAGTTTAATTAGCTTTAATTAGTTAGTTTTAATCTGGCATTTTAATTAGTATTGGGTGCATCTACATGTGCATTTGCCACACATTAAATTTACTGTGCAGTAAGCGGGTTTAAACAGTGTTTAAGCTGCACACATGCAGGCATTAAAGCTCAGTAATGCTGCGTGTGGACTGACTTGGGACTACAGCTAGTCCCAAATCAGTGCGTACATACAGTGTTACTGAGAAGTAAGGCAGTAAGTATGTGCATTACTGTGCAGTAACTAATCAGGCATAAATTTGATTTCTGCATGATGCATGTCTCAAATTTATACCCAAGTCAGCATAAGTCACCTGTACTGCACAGTACTGCATGGTAATTTTGTGCTACCCATCCTGCGCAGTGATTGTTGTTGTAGTTTACCCATACTTTACTCCCATGTTGGCATAAATCTCCCATATTGCACGGTAATTTTTGGTTACTGCATAGTCATTTCAGTTACTACACAGTAAATGTGCATGTGTAGATGTGCCCATTGAGTAGTACAATATGTAATTTAGAAAAAAAAATATTTTCTGATAATTTATCAATACAGAAAAATATGTGTGCAAATCATGGGTCATGTGTTGTCCACCTAAAAAGAATTATAGACTGTTCAATAGATATTAGGGGTATGCACATATATAATAATAATGTGTGCAGGGTAGAATATATTAACAGCTACTGTCAGCAGGGGACAAAGGGAAGTTTTTTAGGGAATGATAGAATATAGGGAAACATAGAGGTCTTGGCATAATATTTGATTATTTAATTATTTTTAGTGAGTGAATGAAGAAGAGAAATTGATCTGGACACAGAATCTGTAAGCAAGTTTTATATGTATTCAAGTGAGGAAGATTGTCTAGGGTTGAGAGCAATCCTGAGGAAAATTCCTAAATTACAGGACTTTATGGAAAGCCAGGAGGAATGATGAAGGTGGCAAGTTGGTGGCTGCAGTTACAAAGCAAAACTATAGTCTTAAAGGAGACTGCCTTTTCTCTGCAGGAGGAAAAGTGCAGGGAGTAATAGTATGTCCATTCCTGTAAACTGTGGGGAATGAGATTATACGGGGGTGGGGTGGAAGGAGGAACAGAATGAAGAGATGGGTGAAAGCCTTAGGGTTCCCACACACACACTGGCTAATCTCCCGAGACCACATGTCTTGGAAGAGGAAGAGCTCAAGCTAAGATGCCTGGGGCTCTTCCATTGCTGAGCTGCCTGCTCTTCCTGCTGTGACAGTACCTCCATTGGAGGAAATGCTGGAGGGAAAGGGGTAAAGGATGAAACTTGGAGCTTTCTGGGTTTAGTGCCAGACGTTCACCCAGACATTGCAAAGTATCTGGTGTTAATCTATAAGCAAGAATGACAAAAACCCACTGTGTATTTCAGGCTAAAATAGGGAAACCTTTTTAAGCAAGTTTGTGAAGGTATTTGGAAAAGCTCTTCCTTTCCCTCTCCTACTCCGAACCAAGTCAGAGAGCTATATGGTAAGGAGTTGGTCGTATTTTCCAAATTTTTCATTTAGCTGTGAGCACGTTAAAAAAGTTAGGGAATGACTTTCAATCTGGTATTTTAAATTGTTTTTAATTTATCTAAAAACAGGCTAAAGAGTTTAATTAACAGGCTCAGAGTAACAGTTATACCATTTTTCCTCTGCTATCAGCTTTCACTTTTATTTACGATGGGAGTTCCCCTTGTATCTCTTTCCCCACAGGGCCCATTATCACTAATATTTCTGTGATCTGTGAATAAACCAAAATTTAAAGTTAGTCCTTACAATCAATGCAAATTAATGATTTCTTTTTTTAAAAAAAATATTTCAATCAGGAAAAGCAGCTTTGTAGTTGAAAATCCCATGCTGGCCTTAGAGTGGGAGTTTTTCCAGCCTCTGCTTAAATCCAAAAAAATACTGCAATCTTCTGGCACAGGCTCACTGTAATGCTTTAAAAACAATTTAGCAACTGTCATTGCTGTAATTACAGTAACTAATTACCATCCTTAGCAAACAAATAGCTTAACATAATACGCAAGCCGAATCAATTTTGAAGAAATGCAAATTCCGAAAGCGAAAAAGGGCATTTTGGCAAACCTGAAAGAGAAGCGGGAAAATAATACACTTTGTTTTATCTGCACATAATTCCCAGGGAATATCATATCATAAATATTTGCATTCAGTTCTTATCAGGACATTTGCATTTGCTTCTTATCAGTCTGCAGGCCGGACTCTGCCAGATAGAGAGTACAGCTCCACACCATGCACATATTTCTAATGAATCACGTCTCAGGCCGAGAGAATATTTTGGCTGGAACTTTATCACCGAGATGAAGAGGTCATTTACTCTCAGAGTCAGTTCATCTTGGAATTGTCTTGAGATTTTTATGTGATTCAACCAACATTTTTTTACTGGAGGGTGGAGGGAGCATATAGGATGGGATAGATACTGTTTATTTCCATAATATTTCTTATGAAGTCGGATCATTTAGGAGGTAATCTCCCCTTCACCCTGTTCCCCAAAAGCAAATTCATATTTTATGTAACCAATTTTCATTCACATGTATATCCCAAATTCCACAACAAGCAATACCACACATTTTCCAGTAAAAAAAGAATAAAATGATACCAGATTAAAATAAAAAGACTGAGAATATATCAAGCCTCACATAACAGTAATTATCTTGAAATTTACTGCCAAATCCTTTAGTAGTACTTCAGAAACACATTTGATTAGTGGCAGTTTCCTTAGTAATGGGAGTCACTGTTTATGGTAAGGAAACAGCCATCTCTTGTGAGTCCATCAGATTTCACTATCAGTTCACTGAGATAAATTAACTTTTCATCCTCTTATTAATAACAGTACATCTTAGCTGTAAGAAAAGCAAGTGGAAAATGTCATAAATACTGAAGTCACTTACATTTTATTTTTACCATGCTCAAATGCACTAAATGGAATACAGCTCGATCCTATTCCTCACGTGTCCAAGATTCCTTTTGACTGGACTCGGAATTTACGTACATAAGAATTACAAATCTGGGCTCTTTCATCCATTCTGACATGGCACAAAACACTCATGACTTAGGGCACCTGAGTAAAAAACTAGAAAACAGTTTGTGATATCTAGTGAAAGACATATTTTGCATATTGATTAAAGTCATGTCCTACTTTAGAAATATTTTAATTGAGTTTAATTATTATTTTCTGTGTTGCGGTTTTTTGGTTCAATGCTAAAGTACCTTTTACATTCTCATGGGTATCTCAGATAAGTTGAAAATTAAAAATATTTTTCATTCTGTGCTGGATCGGTTACCCCACTATAAGTATTCTGTACAAGTGCCTGAAGTATACAGGTTGGGCAAGATTCTCAGTTGGTAAAAATTAGTACTGCTCCAGGCAGCTACACTTATTTACAGGTGCTGAAGTCCTGATTCTCTGTATATTTTTATATAAATGCTGGTATCCAGATGGGAAATAAAAACCAAGTTGTGATCAGTCTGCTATGTAGTCTACATATATTTTCTGAGTATATAGCATAACATAGCAAACAAATTTGCCTGCTGGCCATTTATAGCAGCAGCTATTCATTGAAATATGGGTTCTTTCTCCTGTGTAACTTATCACTAAAAGTTAGTTTTACCTGATGCCCAAATATCCCACTTTGATTTATTTGTTTTAATGCAATGTGCAGTTTGTGGCTCGTTATTATTCAAATCACTGATACAGCTCATTTGGACCCTGGAAAGCATTGCATCAGCTGTGTTAGAATTATCTAGAAGCAGCTCCCAAGGCTTTGCTCCTCTTTCCACAACTTAAGGTGTTTCAGATAATATATGACCATGATAGCACAAATCCTGCCCTGTCCCGTCCTCCACTAGTGCACATCCTAATGCATTTCCATTATGTTTAATGTGTGGGGGTTGACATAAGGAGCCTGTATCTGAACACATTATTTCAGTAGAAGTTGGCATTAGAGGTAACAGGGATGGTGGATCAATATGGATTCACCAGCCTTTACTCCTGCAAGTGAGTTGAGTTTGCCTCGGAATCATCTGTGATATCAGTAGAAATTTGTGGAGCTCTAAACCTCACAAAACCAGCCTTCATCTGCAGTGGCTGATGCAGTCCCGAAGCTTGGTATAGAACCAGTCCACAATGTGTACATCTGGGAGGAGTTCAAGTCCAAAGGACTTCCCCTTTATATAATCCATATACCAAAGCTTAACACAAGGACTAGGATTGTCTCTCTGCACTGTACTCACAGTATATTGTGTGCAATAAAATGTGATTTTTAAGCATTAGTGACAACTCTTTGGCTTTTTTCAGCACACTGTATTTTCTTTGTAACTTCCCTATTGCCGTCTCTCCGTGTCAAATACATTTTTGCTCTAATTCATCGTTTTTAAGGGGTACAAGAGTTTGGACATGTAGGGGTACACACAAATGTACAAGAATTTCAGGCACATATATGTACAGAGATATGAGTATAATGAGATGCTGCATTGCTCATTTCATTTGCAACAAAATAGGTAATGCAGACTCATTAAATACATTATTACATATAATCATATTTTGAATTGAAAGTAAACATTGCCAATATTTATATTACGCAGACATATGCATATTATGTATTATATACATATAATATTATTAAATATCTGTGTTTAAAATTTCTGTCCTCCAATGCATTATGCAAATAACATTTACTCTTTAGGATAGAAAAGCCTCTTGTTAGTCTATAGTCTTAACTTCTTTGCCAATATAAACCAGTGAATTTCCAGTGAAGTCAAAGGAGCTCCTCCACTTTACACCTGTACAGAATTTGGCCCTGGGTGATACATTCAATGTAAGTGTGGAATTTTCCATTGTGTACAGTTAAATGTGGAGAGCAGCTAAAATCCTCCTTTCTTTGGTGCAGATCTTATACTATTGCAATATGAGTTTAGCACTTTGGGCTCAATGTGTGCAATATTGGACCTCTAAATCCTTCCCTCAAACTCTCTCTCTCTCTTTCTCATTTTAAATCACATTCATATTAAAGTAAGAACAAGCACCATGGTGAAAGGGCCATATTGAATACTTTGTGGAATTCAGTAACTCATCTGGCATAGAAATTGTATCTATCTTTCATGTTTTATCATTTGTTTTTAGCTTTTTCTTTGAGGTGGGAAGGGCTTACAGTTAAGAGCCCATTATCAGAATGAAGGATGCAGGAAATCCAAAATATTTATGTTTGTTCATGGCACATGGACAAGAAACAGTGCTCAGGAAAAGGGTTTTCTGATTAAGTGATTGAAAACACTCTGGTCTATGTTAATGGCTTCTTCTGTCCAATAGATAACATCATCTTCAGCCTTATCGCTGTTCTTGAACTTATTTTAAACATTCTCCTGTGCTCTTCCAATTATATACTATGCTCTTTTGGCATCTAGTTTCCTCACTGCAACTCATCTCATTTGTTTGCTTTCTAATTTTTGTCAGCAGGTTGGGTGTAAAAAGCAGCATTACACAGATACTTCAAGTAAAAAAAATACATTCCAGAGTGAAATTAATTTACATGGAATTAAACCATAGACTAACAGTGAAAGGAAACGAAATTTAAAAGAATAACTATTGCTTTTTCATTTTTAAAACCTTGATATAATTTTGATAGCATGAGTGCTATGAAAAGCATTAAAGATTAACATGAAGGAAGATCTAATCATTATTTAAATATATGCGTCTCATTCCCATAAGATAAAATCAGTTAAGATCATGATAGATCACAAAAATAAAGATACCAAATGTATCCTTGTCTAGTTGACTGTGGGATTCTGTCCAAGAATATGCGCCACATAGCCTTTTAAATAATATTAGCAGTAGCAATTATCCTCTTCATCGTATTTTATATAACACCTTTCGTTCTACAGGATTTCGAAGAGCTTTACAAATTATTGACCCGTTCTGCATTAAGCTATAACTTCCTCTTCCCCCCCTACCCTCACAAAACAGTGCAGGATCAAAGCTGATATAGGTTAGAGATAAGTTGCTATATAGATGTATACCATCTATATTAATATGTTGGGAAGAGTGATTGGGGTTCAGTTCCATCCTCTATCCCAGATTTCATGTATAACTCCGAACAAGTCACACAGAATCAATTCAGTGAAAGACGTAGGTGCTTAAAGTGGAAGCTGTGTGGAATTAAAGTGACTATGCAAACCTGTAGCATTGCAATCCTGAAAATTCCTGCCAAGTATCTGCATAACCCTGGTAGCACCTAAACTCTATAGGCAACTCTCTGTTTAACATTAAAGTTCCCCAAGTCCCTAGAGTTACACTTCCACATGTTCCCCTCAGTTGGACAGGACTGAGTGGGTTACCACATAGGTACTATGCCTGGGATCCTGAGACCAGGCAAGCTTTCTGTCTAAGTCTCCTAAGCGACTTGTTGTTTGAAATATCTAACGAATGAGATGGGAGTCCAGGAAGGGTAGGCGTTCTTCAAGGGAATGATCCTTCAGGCACAAAAAGGGACCATCCCAGTGCACATAAAGGGAGGCAAAAGAGTCAAGAAACCCTCTTGGCTGAACAGGGAAGTCCAGGAGAGTCTGGGGAGAAAGAGAGACATACAGACTCTGGAAGCAGCAGGTAGCCCCCAGGTATACCTGCTTGGCTTGCATTCACAAGCAATCAGTTAGGAAGGCCAAAGCAGAAATGGAACTCAGGCTGGCAACAAAAATTAAAGACAACAAAAAGTCATTCTTTGGGTATATAGGTAGCAAAAAGAAGGCACAGGGTAACATAAGACCCCTACAGAATAGACTAGGACAACTAGTAACAGATAGGAGGGACAAAGATGAACTCCTAAATGAGTTCTTTGCATCTGTATTCCTGAACACAGATAAAGACATATCTCCCAAAGAGGTTATATACAGGCACAAGAGGGACTCCAACCCACCAACAGTTAGCGCTAACCTAGTGAAGGGGCATTTGGATGGGCTAGACATGTTTAAGTCAGCAGACCCTGATGATTTTCAGCCAAGGGGGCTGAAGGAATTGGCAAGTGTCATAGCAGAACCACCGGTATGGTTGTATGAGCACTCATGGCACTCAGGATGGGTCCCAGAGGACTGGAAAAGGGCCAGTGTGGTCCCTATTTTCTAGGAGAGAAAGGATGATCCAGGTAACTATAGGCTGGTTAACCTCATCTCTATCCTTTGGAAAACCTTTGAAAAAAATTGTTAAGGATATTTATGGGGGTCCAGTAGGAAAAATAATGCCGAAGGGCAATCAGCATGGCTTCATAGCAGGTAGATCCTCCCTGACTAACCTTGTTTCTTTTTAAAACAAGGTCACAAAATGCTTAGAAGCAGGAGTTGAGGTAGATGCTACCTACTTGGATTTTAAAAAGGCCTTTGATACAGTGTTGCATCCCATTCTTACAAATTAATTAAGCAGTTCTGACGTAGATTATTACACAGTCAGGTGGGTGGAGAATTAGCTTATGAGATGCATGCAGAGGGTAGTGGTGGACAGGTCATTTTCAACCTGGAAAAATGTGGGCAGTGGAGTTCCCCAAGATTTGGTCCCTGGACCAGTGCTGTTCAATATCTTCATCAGTGACTTGGCTGAGGGTGCAGAAAACACTCTGTCCAAATTTGGACATGATACCAAATGATGGGGCAAAGTAAGTGCACTAGAGGGTAGGGATTGGATTCAGGTGGATTTGGACAGATTGGGGAAGTGGGAAGAACAGAATAGGATGTAATTTATCAAAGATAAGTGCAAAGTGCTGCATCTAGGGAGAAAGAATCACCAACACAGCCAGAGACTGGGAGGTGGCTTTTTTAGCAGCAGAGCTGCAGAAAGGGATCTTGGAGTCATAGCCACTCCAAAATGAACATGAGTTGTCAATGTAATGAAGTGATAAGTAATGCACTCTTTCATGCATTAGAAAGTGCATCATGAGCAGGTCTAAGGAGGTGATATTTCCCCTCTGTGCAGCACTGGTGTGACCGCAGCTGGAGTACTGCATCCAGTTCTGGGCACCGCACTTCAAGAGGGATGTGAATAACCTTGAAAGGGTCCAGAGGAGGGCTACTCATATGGTCAAGGGACTGCAGGTAAAATCTTATGAGGAGAGATTGAGGGACCTGAATACAATGGCCATAAACTGATGGAGAGCAGATTTAGATTAGACATTAGGAAAAATGTCTTTACAGTGAGGATTGCCAAAATCTGGAACAGGCTTCCAAGGGAGATGGTACTCTTCCCCACCTTGAAAGTTTTTAAGAGGAGACTAGACAAGCACCTACCTAAGGACATCTGACCCCAGCACTCTTTCTTGCCCAGGGCAGGGTCAATGATCCACTGAGGTCCGTTTTGACCCTAAATACTTATTAAATCTATTAAATCTATTCAGATATGATCAGGCTTCGTATTACATATGATTGTGGTTGCCTTTTTCTTTTAAAACAGGGCTAGTAAACATGGAGAATGGGCCACACTTATTAAATAGCTCAGTGGTTAGCGTACTTTCCGAGGAGATAGGAAGCCAGAGCTCAATTCTCATTCGCACATATTTTCTCCCTTAGGTCAGTACCCTAACCACTAGGCTAAAAATGCCTGTGCTGCACAATAGAATGGAACTATATCAGAATGGGAACAATTTACATTCACTTTGCAGCCATAAATGGTTATACAAAGGACAAGTTAGTAGAGTATCAGGCCCTGTACATGTTGGTATTCTTGGCAATTAATACAGGTACCTTGCTTCTTCAGAGTCTAGTGCTGATGGGCAGTGTCCCAGACAAAATGGAATAACAAACAAGGGAAACAATAGACATAAACTGGAATACTGGAAGAATTTGTACTAATGGAATCTAAGGCAATCACAATGTGCATTGGTCATTAACTGATTTTGCCATTGTATAGTCTTGACTCATGAAATGCTATATTTCTCTCTATCCAGACTGTCGTTTGTTCATTATTGTATTGTTTTTAAAGCAGGTATTTAATTGCACTTAAACACTGATGCTCAATGTTATGGTATTACATGGAACAAAACTAACCAATAGTAATTTATATAACAGCAATTTCCTTTTGCTCTCCTTTCATTTACCAGTTTTGTTATTTTTAGCAGTCTTCCTCATCTATTAATATCCCCCTAATTACTCTTCTGTTAACTTATTAATTACAGAGTAAAACAGAACATCTTTAAAACTTATCAATAGCATATAATCTATGTACCCTGTATGGTGGTGCAATGCATTAAGTATTTTTATCTTATATTCATTTAGTGATGGTCTTCTCAATATGCTCAAATCAAATGTTGTCTGTATTCATTTTGATTTTTAAGCAAAGATCTGATTAATTTCTTGTTATTATCAAACTAAAATTACCATGTATTCATGTGGGTAATTCTACTGTATAGTTCACAATCAAAAAGTCAACAATAGGTGAAGAGTCCTTGAAAGATCAAAAGCCCTAGTTTTTCTGATGTTTAGAACTGAAAGTAACTGAAGCATCTTAGATCCCCTTGTTGGTAAATTATTTCTTTGAGTTCGTTACTATGGCACTTTTTACAATTTTGTTAAAATATAATTAAAAAGAGTGAAAATTAATACATAGTGTTTACGTACAAAAACTGACAACTCTCAAGAGACAATCTAAAAGATTTGGTAGTATAATACTTGGACTAAATTCATCCCTGGCTTAACTCTTAGTAGATATAGCCAGGGATGGTTTTGACCCTTTTGTTTTGGAGAAATATGTTTCACTAATTTATCCTTCCTTTATTCAGTTTGGCTTCTTCTGAGGCTTAGAAAGATATATGAATATTCTTGAATATCACTTTAAATCCCATCTCGTTCAAAAATGCTTTGAGTAAAGTAAGGCAACTAAATTTAAAGTTTAAAATAAGACAATCCTTGCAGTAAAAATCAGTCACTTATCAGTATACTACCATGCAGCTCATTCGGAATTCAGAATTTGGAACACAAATTTAGAATATTGAACATGGCATTATTCATTACCTGGCACACAGTCATTCAAGGCAGTTAGCCAAACAAGCTATCTCTCTACTTACAGGTGAAACAATGTTTTTGAGAATCTTAAAAATTTGAAAACATTCATAAATCAAAATATGAGGTTTTCTAAGAGGGAAGCTAACATCATGCCAATTTTAAGTATACTGGATAGGAAAACAAGTCAGTTGTTAAAAAGGGTTTTCTGACAGACACTTCCACTTAATTCAGACAATATCAATTAGTGTCTATAGAGCAGACTTGCCAAAGATGATATTTCAATCAGTATATTTTCCAGATGCAAAGGGGCTGTATTTCCCCCTCTTTGTTTCAGAGTGTAAGAAGCATAACTATTGAAGAATGGAATTTGCAGTGGTAACTTAAAAAATAAGTTTAAAAACCTGTCAGATTCAGAAACTGAAGTACAAATTTGTGACCACGGCCAGTTCTAGCAGTGATTGTTCAGTTAACATTAGTTACTTGTTCTTTTTAGATTTATAACCCAAATTATAATTGAGAAATGCCCATGTGTCTCAGATCTGGGGGAGGCATTACTAGAACTGGAAGAGATATGCACAACCTGGAAGGATGATGAGACAGCTTGTCCTTTGAACCCTTCTTCTTCCTCAAGTTCTTCTCCGATTGGCATGCCAGGGGAGAGTGGAAAGACTGATTGACCTGCATGCATCAACTCCCCGGCCAATTAATTTAGATCCTTTCATTTGCTTTTTGGACCTCTTATCTTTTCAGCTGCCCCATTATCCTATGTTTTCAAGATGCTGTGGGGCTGATGACCTGTTTTGGGCGTAGGAGGAAATTATCTTGTTGGGACAAACTAGAGTTATTTTTGATGTGTACACATGAATGTATAGTTTTAATTAAACATAGTACAATTGGAAGTTTAATATTAAGAATGTATGGGAATGTCTGGATTTGTAGCAATACCAGAGTGGCAAAAGGCCAAAAGGTCTAGCTGCTAGAGTTAAAAATGCCCTAGATTTCCTGGGTGAACCCTGTGCTTGTGTGAGAATGTCTTGAAGACCTAAAGTCTTTGTAGATTGTGATCCTCCTTTCAATCTATCACCTTGCAAGAGGAATGATAGGAGTCCTGAGAAGTGAGCTGATTCCTGCTGTGGTTTGAAAAGGGCCTTCCTCAGTATATTGGTTAGAAGGGGGAGACCTATAAGCATACAGTAGGTTCAGTAATAAGTCTTTTTGAGGGAAGGAAGGGGTATATAATATGTAATCATGAGAGTCATAGAATCGTAAAAAAAATAGGGATGGAAGGAACCTCAGGACATGATCTAATCCAACACCCTGCTCAAAGCAGGACCATCCAAGCCAAGACTTTGTCTAGCCAGGTCTTAAAAACCTCCAAGGATGAAGATTCTACAAACTCTTTGGGCAACCTGTTCCAGTGCTTTATAGAATAGATTATACAGATGGATTAATGCCAGAGGCCTACAATCTATGAACAGCATATTTTGATACATCCATTCATAGCAATAGGTATCCCCTTACTGTACAGCTGCATACAATGAAGACAAGGGGACCACTCTTGTCATAAGGTGTTATTCATTGTGAATAAGAGTATGGGTGTTAGGTCTCTTATTGACCTATTTGTAAAATATATACACAACTATCTAAAAATTATGCTTTTAATGACACATTTGAGTTATGGATATTGATATGAATAGTACAGGATTTGGAATTTAAATGCTTTTTTAAAAGTTGGCTGCAGTTGAGATCTGCAATGGTAGCTGTTAAGAGCTCTCTTTTTTACCTCCTGGACATTCTTTCATAAGCAATTGGAAAGAGGCTGGTGTTTTCTGTATCATCTTTACAATAAGATTCTTATCCAGGAGTTTCCTAATTCATTAATATCTCATTGTGCAATTTTTTTATGTTTTTGTAGCTTTAATGGTGTTGTAGCTTTAATGTTGTTGTAGTTTTACCTCTCTCCCAACTGGTCATGTTATTTCTTAATTTAGTGTTATGAAACCTGTTTTTCTGTTCTTCTGTTCCTTATCTCTGGCTCCTTATGTCTTTCCTCATTTTTTCTTACCCTTACATTTCTCATCAAGATAAAGTGATCCTCAGAACTGTCACTTCATTTCCCTGAAGCTTCTTGGAGGCTCCACCTTAGGAAGGAAAATTCCATTCCTAGCTTCTGACTGCTGCTTGAGCAAAATGGACCCTGCTATATTATCTGAAGCGTGCTCAATTTTAGTGAGACCTGCACTTACACTACTGATAGAAAAAGATGTTTTGTCATTGGCTTTATAGGGAATAGGATTGGTTGTTTCAAGCCACATTTTTCAATATATTTAAGGACCTAATGATGTAGGTGTCTTCAGATTTAGTTACTTAAAGAATGCATCTATTTGTCGCCCTATTGGAGCAGTACACATGTACTGTGCCATGTGCATGGCACATGGTTAGTTTTAGCTGCTACTTCACTTTGGTGGTGTGCTAAAACAGGGGAGCACACCCCTACAGCAAAGTAGCTGCCAGTAGCATGTAGACTCATGTGATTGCTCTGTTGCTGTAGCGCACCATATGTCAGTGTAGCGCATTGCTACAGAGATATAGGACAATGTGTAGACATATCCAAATACCTTAAAAATCTGGCCTTTAGTCCTCAGAAAACCTTAGAGCAGGAAAAGAAAGGCATCAGGGACAGAAACACAACAAACATTCCTATAATCTTTGGTTAATGGCTCCTAAAACTGCAATCTGGATTGAGTATGAACTTGTAAGACCAACAATAGTTTAGACTGAATTTAAAGACTATCCATAGAAAGAAATACATTAGATCAAATTAATGATCCATTTTTCTTGTCGTTTCTTTGAGAATGTCCAGTACCAAGTATTTCTGGAAAAGGTGATAAAAGAGCATACCAGAGCAGATAAAGAATAATCTACTTATGCTAAACTAGAAAGCATGTAATTTTTAGTCACTAGTAGTTTTAAAATGCAGTTCTTGTTTGATCTCCAATAAGCTCTGTCCTGAATGATACCTTGTACCAATGAGTTTCACAGGATAATTATTTGTTTAGACTAAAGTATTTCCTTTAATTGGCTTTAATCTTGTCAATGTAATTGCATACATATTTATATGCTTGTATTGTGAATAAGGTCAAATAATATTCCCAGTGTATCTTACTATGTGTGTTCTAGAATATCTTGGAAACAACTACTTTTTGCTTTAGAAGGCAGAGGAAGTAGCCAAGGAGTAGCTGTTTCAAATTCGAGCTTAATACAGAAGAACTGGGAACCTGGAAGCAGAAGGCAGTACAGGTAAATGTCATCATGATATGATAGAGGTAATGATACTGAAGAATGGAGGTAGTCAGACTGGGATAATCATGTCACTGGTCTTCGGAAATGAAGATGTCAACAAACCCAGGATAGGTAATGCTCCATAGGCAAAAATTCTGGGGAATAGGAGTTCACATGTTCACAATTTCTGAGACAGATAGTAGAAGTACAACAGCAAACCAACCTGAAGTGCAGGAAAGACAGGAAGTATAGCAAGAGTCTTAAATGGCAGCACCATGACTCCTTATTGACTTGTACATAAAAAAGGAATTGTACCAAATAGAAAAGAAGGAAAAGGCAACATATTTCTAATGGCAAACATAAAAAGAATAATGCAAGGATGTAGGAGTATAACCAGAAAAACTAAGGTACAAAATGGGTAATAATTATCAAAGGAATAAAAGAGGAAATAAGAAAAGGTTCTATTTGTTGATTAGAAGTAAAAGAAAAAGCAATGACTGATCCTTTGCTGAACATAGAATGTGAGCAAGTAATGTCTGATATAGAGTGTACCCCAAAGTACCTAAAGTACCTAAAACAAATAATGTCTGACTGAAATGTGCATTGCCTTTTTTGGTTCAGTCTCCAAGACTGATTAATCCTTAAGCTGGTTTATCAATAATTTACCAAGTGACTCCTCAAACTAGGATGACAAATTAAAAAAAAAATCAAATGCACAAACACAAAATGGGGAATAACAGGTTAGGCAGTAGTATAGCAGAAATGGATCTGAGCTTTATATTTAGTCTGCATGAACTACCACTATGAACTACCATCAATGCCATGATGCCACATAAAAAGGAATATATTATTTGGAAGGTGTTAACAACAAAATGGGGTGGGAATATACTGGGAGTAATGACCACTGAAGGTAATACAGCACATAATTTGCAGCAAGAAGTTTAGGTTAGATCTTAGGAACTTTTTTCTAACTAATAAAGTGTTAGCTGGAACGAATTAGCTGGTTGGAGTAGTGAATCCCCATTATTAGAGGGTTTTCAGCAACGGATTAGACAAGCATCTGTAAGACAGAGAGAGAAACTGTACTTGATCTGCTTCAAAGCAGAGGATGAACTTGATGTCCCCTCCAGCTCTATATGTTAATGATTTTTATGATCCATAATTATTCATTATTATGTTACTTCAGTAGTACCTGAAATCACTGATAGGCAGAGGGTACAACAACTGGAAGGAACAGTTTATACACTGAAGATCTTACCATCTAAATAGGCCAGGCAGACAAAAGATGGAAATAGGAACAAGAATTATAACTATCTCTATTATGGATTATTTTTAACACTTCTATTTTGTCTCTCATTTTTGTCTTCTATTATAACTGGGTATATTCTTCTCAATCTATTCACATAGTTATTTAGGGCATCGTAAAAGCTTTAATCACTTGTTGTTGACTAGAACATGAAAACAAATACCTACCAAGACAGGCCAAAGTTTTTTTTTCTGCTCCATTCTCTGTAAAATGTATACCACACAGAAGAAATGTGACAGAGTTTAAAGTGTTCTTTGTCTTTAGGGGATCTTCTTGCTTTCCTTCACTCTCAAGGACTTTCCATTTTTTGCTCAGACTCTGCCAGGTTTCCCATGGTTATGTTACAGTTGAAGCTATTCAGATGATTCAGCTACATTTGCCTCAGCTTTTCTGACGGGTAAGTAAAGGGTAGTTTGATTGTCACAGTGGTTCTGCAGCTACTTCTTTCTTCATGCTTAGTCGTATGACAAAGCACCATGACAGCAAAACTGGAAGGTTGAAGAAGTAGGTTGCAGTAAGAAGATATTTGGGAACCTGGAAAATAACATAACATTCCCAACTGATATACTCTCTATATAATGAGTCTTTTGACCACACCTAAAATCTAGGATGATTATTCTTAGTGAGAAGGAAGTAAGTGCTAAACTTAATTATTAGGGTGACAAATTGAGGGTAGAGGAAGAGAAGGTGGCAGACACTATGAGGATGCTGGGCTGTTTACAAATTGAACAACAAAAAAGGGAAATGGGACTCTCTAACTGAAGCCCAATTGAGGAGTGGGGTCATTTCCTTTTCAAATGAGCCAGGATGTCTATCCTTATGGCTGGGCAGACTCACTGTTAGATCACAGGAGCCAGGGTGAAGCATGTGTGAAGCTGGCTGAGGTAGATAAAGCCCTGCCAAAACCTCTTGACTTCCCCAAACTGTCAAAATATGACCTCCTCTGTATATGGCAACATAAGCAGGTCAAGAAAGAAAGGACATCAGTAAATCAATAACCTGTACGGTCATCCTCAGAACCAGCCAAGAAAGAAAATGAGGCCCTTCATCATGATTCTTATGCAATCATGAGTCAGGATTCCCTTACCACTTCCAGCTACTGTCAATGCTGGAAGCATTTTCTACTTTCCATATTGTTAGTTTAAAATGTTAAAATCTCTGCCACTCTGAGACACAGCAGCTATATTCTGGCACAGATTCTGGACTTGTTTATTCCATGATGGTCTCTAATAAAAGTAGAGAGGCTAAATCTGATTCATACATGACAAAAGGGGTTTTTCTAACAGAGTCTGGAGTTTTGAAGCAGGTTTCATAGGGACAAAGCTCTGTCGATTTCAATTCCCATCACCTTTGACAAAGAAATTGAACAGAGATCCCTTTCATAGTTGGGAGGCAGAAGACCATGAATGTCTTCTAAGTGAAGTCTCTTGATCCTCAAAACCACTGCAGGGAGACTGAATATCTTAAATTTTGAAGTCACCAAGACCACTGAATTGTTTTATACCTAACATCAATTTCTCTCCCCTCCCCATGAAAGGATCAGGTCGCTTCTCCATTTTGTAGCTGTAGAATTGTTGCAGAATTTCCCCCACCCCTGTGTTAAACTGAAATATTTATTTTGGATATTTCTGTAGCATCTACTGTATAGTCATCATTCTTATCCTCCAAAACATGAAATGTGCATTGGCACGAGCCACTTTTCTTGGATTTGCAAAGTGTCTGAAATCATAACTGTGACAGAAAGATGGCCTCCCCTATTCATATAATTGGGCTGTTTGTCCTGAAAAGTGTTAATAATGTAAATGTTGCAGTCGTTTATGATTTAACTACCAAGCACCTTGAAGGACATTTCTGACAACAAATGCACAATTGCAAACTATCACTGTTGATTCAAGGAATCCTTATTTGCTGTCAGCACAGTTACCCAAACCCTGAGCATTACCATGTTGCATCTGCCTTCCTCATCTCCAAACTAGCGATTTACATGAAGCAATTCAACATTTGTACATCTGTAGCATACTGAAAGTATGGTTAGACTCAATAAAGTGAATGACCTAGTTATAAATTTAAGAAAACAGGATGGAAGTTTATTTCCATTTTTGAGGTACGAATTTCTTAGGGTGATATTTTTTATTTACCCAACTATAAAGCTGGGAGAGAGTTAGACAAGCTTTCAAATGCAGGATATGAAGAAGAGAGTTTTGCATTCTTCAGAATCTGAAAACAGTACTTCTAGACTCCCTTTTAAGACTAGAGGGCAACCTCCCCAGGTAAGTTAAACCAAGGTGTAACAGGCTATTGTAAGGAGAGAAGATAAGGAGGCTGGACAGTGTAGGACTAGCCTGCAGTCAATGGCATTATAGTTACCATTCAGGCATAGTGCTGGTAAACCCATTTCCAAAACTTAATACATGGAAACAAAATCTATCCACTATTCTTAGACTGGTCTCATCCTCAGGTGCTCTCTCTCTCACACTTTCTTTATAATTGACCAGAAAAGCATTCTTTCAGTGCCTGCTCTTTGCTAGTGAACATCTCACCTGGCAATGGCTGGTCTTTGCTTTCCTATATTAGGTGGAGACCTCAACCATGATCAGGAACTTTTCCTGTTGGATCCTCATTTTCTTCACTCAGATGCTCTGCTGCCCTTCTACTACAACATCTTCCAAACCTGGCAGGTCTACCTCTGAATGAGACCCCAAGGCAGTACCTGAGATTTCCAGAGCTGCTTCAGGAGCCCCTGGTCCATACCTTGGCCTTGCAACATGAGGCATTGATATTCACCTCACTGCTAACTTGGTCTGGTTTCATGCCATCAAGCTGACCTACCTCTTTGACTCAGCTTAGTCCATGTGACTCTTGGACAAACCCCTGGCTGACTGGTGGGACTGTGCTTTGTCCTGTGTGGGAAACAAACAAGAAGAATTGGAAATCCTAGTGCAATCATAGAATTATGATGTAATTGGGATTACAGAGACATAGTACCCATGATTGGAATATGGTCATTAATGTGTATAGTTTGTTTAAGAAAGATAGATCAGAAAAAGGCAATATATAAAGGTGATGTATGTGTGTCCAGATGTGCAGCATAAAGTGGACAGTAGCTCTGTTGAAAGCCTCAGGGTAAAGATCATGGGGCAGCAGGGGGGATTTCATGATGGGCATCTGCTACAGGCCTCCAAACCAAGAGGAGGAGGTAGATGAGGCCTTCTTTAAATAAGTGATGGAAGTTTCCAGAATGCAGAACTTGGTTTCCATGAAAGACTAATTATTGGGCTAGCTGTTGGGAGGGAAACACAGCAGTGCACAAACAGTCCAGCAAGTTCCTGGAGTGTGCTGGGGATAATTTTTTGATTATCTGAGAAGTAGAGGAGTCAGTGAGAAGGGAAGCTCTTTTTGACTTACTGCTGACAAGCAAAGAGGAATTGGTTGAGAACGTGAAGGTGCACTCGAATAAGGATACTGGACTCTAGGAAAGCAAATTTTAACAAGCACAGGGACCTGGGAGGCAAATCTGATGGGAAAAGAAGTCCAGAAGGATCACTGTGCTCAGCATGTAGGCCTCAATGTCTAGTTGGGAGGAGGTAATAACTGGGGGTCCATCCTGGATCCAGTACAGTTCAACATTGCCATTAATGATTTGGATGATGGGATCAAGTACATACTTAGCAAGTTTGTGGATGACGCTAAGTTGGATGGAACTGCAAACACTCTAAAGGGTAGGGCTAGGATGCATAAAGGCCTAGATGTCAAACTGTGGCCTTGAATCCAGTGCCTTTGCTAGCCAAGCCCAGTAGCTCACCCCAATCTACCACCTCCCCAGCAGAATGCTAGGGTAGACACAGGAGAAATGATCTGCAATCAATGAGATGAGATTCAACAAGGACAAGTGCAAAGTCCTGCATTTAGGCTGGAATAACTGTGTACACAAATACACATTGGAAAATGACTGGCTAGGCTGCAGTGCTGCAGAGAAAGACTTGCGGATTACGGTGGACCATAAGCTGAATATGAGCCAGTGTGCTCTTGTTGCAAAAAAAGCCAACAGCATCCTGGCCAAGATGACAACTCTGAAAAGCCACAGAAATCAGCTTGCATGGGCTGGCTCTGACAACGCCTTCCAATTCTTCCATTTCTTGGTCTTGGCATGTGTCACATTTGAATTTGAAGACTTCTCCTTGCAACAAACTATGGACCATTTTGAATTGTGCTGGGTCAGTGAGGGTACACTCTGCAAGGTAAAGGTGGAAAGCTGGTCTTACATGCGTAACCTCATGAAGGGAATGGAAGAGGAGATTTCAGTCTGCAATGACAAGGTGTTTTTGTTGCAGGCAAGCATTTCATGCTTGGCCTCTGAGAAGGCCACATACTGCTGCACTTTCACCATTTGTTTTTAAAATTTCTATAATAAAGTTTTAAGTCGTCCTCTCCCTCAGCCTCCAGGCCCTCCTACTTCCTGTTTCCTTGGGCCTTTGGCCCAGTGTCAGCCTCGGCTGTCTCATCCTTGGCTCGCTCAGATGCTGGCCCTGTTCTGGTGTCAGCCTATCTTCTGTGGCTTCAGCCCTTTCTTCCAGCTTCCACCTATCTCTCTACAAATCCCTTAAGCCCTGAAAAGGCTAAAATTGTAGTGTGCCCCATACAGACCCTTATAAATCTTCACTCCCTGCCCCACCCCCAGCCACCAGCTGCTATAAATAAATCTTTAACAGAAATACAACCCTAAAATCTTAACTCACGCAGGCACACTCACCAACAGGGAGAGGCGCCCCTGCCCCTGCTGGCAGTTCCTCTTCTCCTGGGGGGCCTACATGCCTTACATGCTGCAAGAGAGGTCCTCTCCCACCAGCAGTCAGGGCCAATGATCCACATGCCCTTGAGGCAATCCTGTATACCTGTCAGTTAACCCCTGCCTCTCAGCCCAACACAGAGATTTTCCATCTATAGGCTTATTTATTCTCAATTGCTCCTCATTAAGCAGCCTTGGATCTGCCCTGGAGTTCAGTTTCTGTGAAGCCTGTTTTTGGGCAGCTTGTTTCCCATAGGAACTGGTAGCCCTATTACTATACCTTCTACCCTCCAATGACTGTTTACTGTTGCCTGTACCACTTGTTATCAGCTTGTGGCCTAATGATCAGAGACGTCTTCTCTGCTGGCCTTGGGGAGCTGAGTCCCATGTCTTTCTCCAGAGCCAACTTCATGCTGCCTGAGTCCTTGCCCCTTGTCAAATGGGCCTTGTGGGTTTTTCTTTAGCACTTTCATAGTAACAGGGCCAAAGTGCCCTGTTACATTTGCCCTCCGAGACTAATAGTCTGTGAAGTTCTAGGCTGCCCTGATATCAAACACTACAGAACACGGAAATGGTCTTTTATCTAGCATTTTTAAAGTGGCCTGTATAGGTTCCTAGATGTAGCTTGGTCCTCCAGATCATCATGGCCTATAAATGACCAGAGATAGGCTGAGTCACTCTGGCAGAAGTTTCTTTTTCAAATTGATCCACTGCAGTATTCAGAGTTTTTAATGGTGTATACTGTCCCATAGGCTGAAAAACAAAAAAAATCTTTGTTTCCACTGTAGCTGTTGCTAAGACTTGCATGATAGAATTCTACAAGGTTATTAAACTTAGAAGACTCCTTTCAGTCACAGAGCATAGTTTTTGTTGTTGTGAAAATTGTTGTTGCAGTACTTTGCTGTTAAAAGTCACATGCCTTTGGATAGAGTTGTCTGCAACCTTATTGACAAACAGACTGACGACAAACAGAGATGTTGGCTCTTCTGTATATGATTTTTTCATTTTACTTCCAAAAGTTCCAAAGGTGCGAGAGGACTCCAAGACCCAATAACAGAGAAGGGCTCTACAATAAATTCAGTGGGGATGGAGACAAAAACCTAGAGGCAGTAAAAAACAAAGTGACCTGAATAAAGGTCAAGAATGAAGAACAACATGAGGAGTTTTAACAATGTAGTAAGAAGGAAATTAGATGAGTAGCTGATTGTCCTATAAATGGGTTTATATGCTAATGCAAAAAGTATGGGGAATAAGCAGGAAGAACTGGAAACAAGAAAAACATACACAAAATTATGATGTAAACAGGATAATTGAGATTTATGTGAAGTTCACAATTGGAGTATTTTCATGAATGGGTATATATCAGGGGCAGGGAAAATACGGCCTGCAGGCCAGATCCAGCCCACTAGGCAATTTCAACCCTCCATTCCCAAAAGGAGTATTTCCAGGGAGGAAAGGAGAGGGACATCCATTGGCAAAGGTCAGGGATTAGGAATGGGACTTGTGGTCCCAAGATGGCAATTAGGGAGCAGAGCACCTGTCAAGGGGTGGGATTATCCTCGAGGCCCTGAACAGCTCACCAAAACTCATTAAGCAGCTGAAATAATTGCCTGTCCCTGGTATACATCCTTATTCTGAAATCCAAAACAAAGTAGGAAATAGTCCTATTGAACATTTCTGAAGGTTTTTTCTGTTGAAAATGGTAGCTGTCTATTATAGATCACTATAGATCACCAAACCAGGAGAAAGAGGTAGACAATGCTTTTTCTAAACAAAGAATTAAAAATCCAAATCACAAGACCTCATGCTTATCATGACCTCTGCTGTTAGGGTAACCCAGCAGTACACAGAATTTTATGCAAGTTTTTGAATTGTGCATGGGAATAGGTGGTTTTGGTACAGGTGGTAGAGCTAAACCAATGAGGGCGGAGTTTTTGATTTGCTATCTGTGAATAGGTAGGAGCTAGTTGGAAGGTAACTTGGGTAAAAGTGTTCAGGAGTTCATAATCCTAAAACAGAAGGAAGAAGAACAGTGTAATAAAAGCACTCAACTTCAGAAAAGCATACCTTAAGAAAAATTAGACAATTGGCAGGCAAGGTCCCCAGGAGAAGCAAATCTAAGGGGAAGGGTAGTCCATGAGAACGAGTCGTACTTTAGACCATATTCTGGGCACAAAAGCATCCTACTCTGATGCAAAGGAAAGAGTATATGGAAGAGACCAGTGTGGCTAAACAGTGAACACTTTAATTACTTGAAATATAAAAAGGAATCTCACAAAAAGTGTACACTTGGCATACTAATAAGGACAAGTGTTGCAGATTGTATAAGCATATGGAACAAAATCCGGATTGCCACCAAGTCATAAATCAAGATACAGCTGGCAAGGGACATACAAACATTCCACAATGTTTGCGTATAATGCTTCTTCTATATTGTTATCTTTGGAATAAAATAAAGATCAGGGAAAGTGTAAGTCCCTTACCAAATGAGGAGGAAAAGCTAATGGACAAGTCGGAGAAGTATTTAATGCCTTTTTTATTTTAGTCTTCATCACAAAAAAGGTCAACTGTCAGATGACAATTACAGTTAGCAACAAGGATAGGGCGGAGATAGTCAGTTTAGATTAGGGAAAGAACAGGTTAGAGTGTACTTTAAAATGTGGGTGTTTTTAAATCAGCAGGACCAGATGAGAATCATTCTAAGGTAGTTAAGGAATTGACTCAGGTAATTGTAGAGACATTGTCTTTTTTCTCAGAGATCTCATGGAAGTCAAATGAAGTTCTAAAGTATTTGAAAGGGCAAGCAGAGCATCCGTTTTCAAAAAAGGGAGCAATGAATACCCCAAACTCCAAGACTGATCAACCTAACTTCAATACCTGGAAAGACACTGATGCATATCAATAAGGAACTACTTAAAACACCTCGGGCATGTCATGTCTACACATGGAGAGCAGGAGAATGAGCAGGAGGCTGGAGATGAGCAGGGCAGCGATTGGGAGGCTGGAGACAATTCAGGGATTCCCCTGCTTGGTTCCAGCCTCCTGCACCACCCACACTTTACCGGCGGTGGCAGTGGTGATCGGGGGGCACTCAGGCCTCATGGCACAGCCCCCCTGGGTGGCACTGGGCAGCGGGGGGCAATGGGCCTTGGCCCCAGCTACCTGGAACCCACACTGCAGCTGCTGTATCGTGCATGTGCAGCCTGGCTCAGCAGGGTGTCACAGCACCACATGCTGTCTGGCAGCTCAGGGGTGTTGCAGCTGTCACCCAGAGCTTAGCACTACTCAGCCTTAGCAGCCTGAAGATGCAAGACAGCATGCAGCACTGTGTGGTGCCCTGCTGAGCTGGGCCACACCCATGCAATGTGGCAGCATAGGTGCCAGGTGGCTGGCGCTGAGCCCCGCTGCCCCCAGCTGCCCCATGCCCCATGGGGGAGCTCTGCCACAAAGATCCAAGTGGCCCCGACCGTTGCTGCTAATGCCAATGATTACAGCCTGTGGGGGGGCAGGGGTGGGCCGGGAGAAGCAATCAAGGAGCTGGAGGAGTGTGTGTGGAGGGGAAACGGGGGGGATCAGGAAGCTGGGAGAGCGTTTGGGAGCTGGGGGAGGATCGGGAAGCTGGGGAAGTGAGCAAGGGGCTAGGGCTAGATGGGGTCCCCCCACGGTCTCTTGCCCCCTCCTCCAGCCCCTCCTACTCCCTACTTAGCTGTCAGGAGCCTGGTTTCAGGTCCCTACAGCTTGCACCGCTGCTTGCCCTGCACAGGCAGCCAGCATGTTTTAGCATCAGGGCAAGGGCCAGCCACAGAGATGCTCTGGCTGGCTACCAGAGCATCTCTGTGGAGGATTGAGTCTCCAGTAGCCTGAGAGCATGGTTGAGGCCTGTGGGTGGTTGTTGCTTACCACCCCATCCCTGACACCAGTGTCTGTGGGCGGGCAGTCCATGATTGCCATTGGCTGCCGCTGATGCTGCTAGAGGTGCCTGCAGGCGGTCACCGATCCCTGGTTAGTGCTCAGCAACCTGCCCCCCCACTGCCAACAGTGCCAGCGGTGTCTGCAGGAACTCTGCACTTACTGCCTCCCACCACCACTGCTATGCTCTCACTGCTGCATGTGCCGTTCATGAAGAAAGACCTGGACAAATTGCAGAAAGTCCAGAAGAAAGCAGCAGTGCTGGCAGCATAATAGAATTAAACTATGAGAAGGAAATCTAGGTTGAATGTTAGGAAGAACTTTCTAAGAGTTACTAATGAAAAATTATCATTAGTGTAAGCTACTGTTAAGCATTGAAACAGATTACATAAAAAGGTTGTTGGGGTTTTGGTTGTAGCTGTGTTGCTCTAAGGACATAGGCAGGCAAAGTTCTTTGAATAGATGTGATATCTTTTATTAGACCAACTGAGTAGTTGTGAAAAAGTTCTTGGTAAGCTTTCAGGTGCAGACACCTTTCTTCAGGCATAGGGAGTCTCTGAACAGCCAAGATTCCCTATACCTGAAGAAGGATGACTGTGTGCGAAAGCTTGCCAAGAACTTTCTTCCAACTATTCATTTGCTCTAGTAGAAGATATCGCATCTACTCAAAGAACCTTGCTTGCATATAAAAAGGTTGTGGCATCTCCATCTTTAGAAGCTTTGCTGGGATGGTTTGCACAGGGATGTGCTTGCCTTGAGCAGGGGTTGGGCTTAGATGACTTCCTGGTCTCTTCCAGACCTATTTTTCTATAGCCCTTGTTACACGTTATACTGTGAGCCTCACAAATGTTAATCAGTGTTAGTGTTAGCTCAAATTTGGAGCAATCATGTGTTCAGATTAATAACAGCCAGGAGGACTGAAAGGTAACTATCACCTCCCATTCCCTTTCTGGGCTTCTTCTCTGCCTCCTGAGGTTCTCCTAATCCCCTGTTCCTTTGGGGTTCCCCTGCTGTGTCCCCAGCCCCATTTGTGATGACCTGTGCTGTCTGTCTCAGAGGAGCAGGAAGGGAAGGGTTAACCTGCCTGCCTGCCCCTGCTGCCAAGCTGCTGCTCTTCTCCCCCTTAAGCCTGTCTGAGAGAGCAGATTAACCCTTCTCTGCCTGTTCTCCTGAGACAGAGCGTAAGTGGGGGAGGAGGATGGCAGAGGGACAGTGAGCAGGGATTTGGGGTACTGGAGAGGTTGAGGAGCAGTGTGCCTGGTCCAGGCCAGCCAGTGGTTGAGGGGACACTGCTTACACTAACCTATAGCCTGGATTGATTACACCCTAGTGTAACACAGATCAGAGATAATCCTGCCGTGGAAGGCATAACTTTAAACCACTTAGTGTGTGCTTAAAACTAGTTTCAGGTGTTAATGTGTGGACAATCCAGGTGTTAAGAGCTCCCCAAACCACCCAATATTACTGTGTAACAAGACTCTGTGAGTTATTACCAATAGTCGTTTGTTCCTCATGGCAAGTGAGCCAGTGAGCAAGCACCATTGGCTGAGACTGTCAGCATCTATTTATGCTGGAAAAAGGTGGGGGAAGTTTCTAGGGATCCTTAACTAATCTGTAATGAATTCAGAAGGCCTTAGTTTATTGTTCCTATCTGGCAGTCAGATTGCTGTATGTTTTAATAACAGAATCACTCAGATCTTGTACTTAAGATTTCAAATTTTAGAGTGTTTAGTGTGTGTTTCAACTCATGCAAAGTACCTGTAGTCAACCTCCACCTCTTTTATTTTATACATGTCAAATATAGAAGTAACATATTACAAACATATACATCTCAAGTATAAAATAACATTCTGAAAACATGTTATAAGCAGGATTGGTTTCTGCTAGACAGCAAAATCTTATGAACTGTGGTTTATTTGAAATTCGTTCATAAATCATGTATTTATTACTGCATGGAGTTTTGCATTATTTGAGCAAGGTGCCAAGCTGATGAGAGCAATGTGATTAATCTAGCAATTGTTTATGTAGTGTCACAGTGTATAAAGACATGACTCTAACCAATGCACCCTGAGTTTTACAAAGGTTATCTTTTTTTTTTTAATAAGGCATAGTAATCCCGCTATATTGGTGGCTCTGTCTCTTTTTTGAGTTGAGATGTGCTGTCCCACAAATTGGATGGAAATCTCATTAGTGGTGCTATAATGAACTGGCAACAAAGCCCCTTCCAGGCTTGAATGCTTGCAGCCATTTGCCTGTTTGTCCTCTTCATTAGGGACCTGAAATTTCATTAGGGGCCTGAAATGAGAAGATCAAGTCAAACTCTGATACTGCCTGAGTTACCAAGCAGCTGAAAATCAAACAAACCCAAAGCAGGCTGCAAAGTAGTATTCATGGTGGGATTGTGCAACATGTGTGTTGGCACATGTGTGCTCACATATGTGTGTGTGTGTTGTGCCAAATTGCATAGCCAAAAAAAAAAAAGACTGAGTGAGAAAGGACTGCAAACAATATCAAAATAAGATTCACTAATGTTGACTTGGAGGCATGTTAATTACAGCTGAAATCAACAGTAAGAGGTCACTACAAATCCACCTTTAAAGGAGCTGTGTAATAGTGTTTTCTGTGGTGTTAGGACAGGCAGAAGGGGAGCATCCCAATGTAAA
>JAGPOW010000261.1:31640219-31661422 GCA_030014935.1 Caiman crocodilus | reverse complement strand
AAACTGCACATCCCTGCATGGAGCACACATGCTCAGTACACCAGGGGCTGACCCTTGCCTGGGCATACCTCCTGTCACTAGGGTCACACAAGGTCTGCCCCTATAAATAGGGGCAGTGAAGACAGACCCAGTAGGAATGCCATTTCCATCTGGACCAGACCAGCTTCACATTACCTATCTACCCCAGAGATCCTGCTGGAGGCCCACTCTGGACAACACCAAGCTGAAGGAGACATCAACAGGCCATCGAGGATCAACTTCCAGCCTGGGATAGGTAGATATTACCTGCATACCTCCTCCTACAATTTGGACTCTCTTTCTCTATATGCCTCTCTCTCCTCCTGGACTTCAGTGAACTTCGGCCCCTGGACCAAGCCTCTCTAACCCCTGCTGCCATTGTGTGGGTGGGTGGGTGAGTGCCAATAAAACCACTGTCATTTGCAACCCTGAGTTGGGTCATGTTTTACTGAATCCCAGTCCCTTCCTTATCTTAAATTCCAGCCTCATTCTCTCTCTCTCTTAGCTTCAGCCCCCCCAGCTAGTTTCCTGATCTCCTCCCAATTCTGTCTTCCCTTTTCTGCCACCTCTCAGCCTTTCCTTGCTTTCCTGCTGTCCCCGCTGCCTTTCAGCCTCCCGTGCCATCTACTGCCTTTTCTATCTGACTTTCTGCTGCCTCTCCCTGCTTTTCTGCTGTCCCTGCCACCTTTCAGTCTCTCCTACTACTTTTCCTGTGATTTTCTGCTGTCCCCCTGCTCCCCATACTCCTACTGCCTTTTCCCTGTGATTTTCTGCTGTCTTTCTCTGCTTTCCCACTGCCCGACCACTTTTAAGTCTCTCCTGCCACTTTTCCTGTGATGTTCTGCTGTCCATCTCTCTGTTTTCAGGCTTCCCCCGCACCTTCTGTAGTCATCCTCCCGCACCCCCCGCAGCTTCCCAGCTCCTTGTGGCTGTCCTGCAGTTTTCTCCAGCAGTTGGAACCTTTCTCCAGCTCCTAGCACCTACTGCCACTCCCTGCAGCTTCCCTAACTTCCCCAGAGCCATTCTCTGGCTCCCCACACCCAGAGCCTCTCTTTAACACCCACACTTTCCCTTAGTCCCATTTTCCCTCTTCCACCTACCTTTTCAGCTCCCCTGTAGCTCTGGCTCTGGTCCCAGCCTATGTGCCAGCATCGCTTCCCTGTTCTGCAGGCTTTGGGCATTGTCTTTTAATCAATTAACCTAAGTTACTCCCGAGCCTCAGTTCAGGCCCCTCTAGTTTTCCAGGTCTAATCCCAGTCCTGGTAACTTTCATTCCCAGCAGCTTTCACTCCCTACACTTCTACTTTCTTACCTTAACCTTTCCCCAGGTTTCCCAAGTACACCAAGCACATACATACATACATACGTACACACACATCACAACACCCAATTTAGGAACTCACCTGTGTGTATGTGTAGGTGGGTAGTATGTGTGTGAATTAGTAAATACACATATATATACATATATAGATATCATTGTGTGTGTGGTATATGAATTAGTAATCCACACATGTGTATTGGATGCACAGGTGTTGGTAACTGATTCTGTCCAAATTTGGTGTGTGTAGTGTGTATGGGCTTAAACTGGTGATAGGTATGCATGAACCTAGACTGGTTATTTTAAACGTGTGTGCATCTGAGTTGCTAGTGTGCGTGTGTATGCCTAATAGGGATATATGCACCTAGTGAGTGTGTGTGTATTTAATTGATTTTTATGAGTGCATGTGCAATTATATACCATGTCCTCCTGTCTAACAGCACAATATTGAGAGCCTGAGCATTGGCCTGACTCCTCAGGGCAACACTTATATCTGGCTGCCTGTACTGTCTGTCCCTGGGGAGGGACCCAATTCCAATACTGCCAAGCTACTGCTCTTCTCCAGGCTGAGCCCAGCCCTGAGCATAGCAATGGCAGTGGTTGGGCAGGAAGATTAACCCTTCCCTGCCTGCTCCCCTGGGACAGACAGTGTAGGCAGCCACAAGTAAGAGGTCAGGGAAGCAGTGAGCAGGGATATAGGGTGCTGGAGAGGGCAATGTGGGGAGCAGTGGACACAATTCAGACCAATGCAGAGATGGGGGGGAAGTAGGAAAGTAAAGTGTCTATACATTAGTGTAACATGACCTGGGCAACACAGATCACAGATAAACATAGGCTAGGGTGGCATAACTTTTAGCTGCCTAAAGACTGTTTAAAACTAGTTTCAGGTGTTAATGTGTGGATAATTCAGTGGTTAAAAGCTCCAGAATCTGCCTGAAATCAATGTGTAACAAGGCCCTATGGTATCTTTGAAAGGTTTTCAGAGCTCTTCAGCACTCAGCAAAGCTCTTTCTTGAATAAACTCATAGGAAACACTGAGCAGAAGAGTATGTCTGAATTCCTGCCTCCCAGTGTTTAAGGGTCTGACCCAGGGATGAGGAGTAGAGATCCCCATCATCTTGGGGTCCATAGTGCATTATCCTCTTTGGAGGGTAGATGAGCAATTGACTAGTGGTGGTTCATAACAGTATATTGACTACAAGAAGTGGGGGGGCATGGTTTCTTGGCCTTCTACAACCTGATGAAATTTAAATCTACTCCCCAAAAAGTGTCCTAACAGTCATGTAGTAGAATAGCCTGGGTGTAGGCACCTTCCTCCTGTTGCAGCTAAGTAACTGTGTAGCCAAGAAAGCAAGAATCAGAGGACCGGAAAGAAAACAAGTAAGGCAATCCTGGCTGTAGCCAGGTGATAGATCTTCTTTCCTGAAGAGGATCAGGGTTTTTTTGGTTATAACCAGTGACTCTTAAAGGTAAAAATGCAAAAAGTGTTCTTGGAGCAGGGACCAGAATTCAGTCTTTCTGTCCCTCCACAGGAATGACCTCATCACTGAGCTATTGAGTCATGTCCCTTTTTGCTTGTTCTCACTTTGGCCCAGGACGCTTGCATTCTTGGCTGCCTAAAGGGCTTTGCAGCTGCTGAAGCATGGTTGATCTGGATTACATTATGTGATTTAGGTCACGCTTTGCAGCTGATTAACTGAAGTTTAAGTTAGGATTAGAATTTGCCATTGAAGGGAAAAAAGGATTGGTAATGGGACCATATAGGACATTGATTCAATGCAGAATTTTGTCTAGTAAATCAGTTTTTTGGAAATAGATATTATTTTTACAAGTCATCTTAATCTGTTCAGCTTTATGTAGAAAAATTCTAGACGGGGTAAAATATAAGAACTGATCATTGGGCCATGGGTAGTATGTGCTAGTGCTAGAATGGTATTATTGCTAGACAAAACAGATAATATTTTCTGAGTCACCTTCCCCCAGTTTGTCTTGCTACTTTAACACATTACATGTTATAATGTAATCTATGAGATAGAAACAATACCAGGAGTCCTAATTAAATTAAAAGTAATTACCCGTTGTACAGATACGGCTTTCAATTGAGCAACTGCAAGTTGATATTTTGTCATCCTTGGTTTATCTATATGCACATGCGTGATTCTTTGTATCAGTTATTAATGACGTTTTCTCAGTGGTCATGAAAAGTGGTGGAAAACGGAGATGAGAAAAAGGATGGAAGACAGTTATTAGTGGAGATACAGATGGCACATTTCTTCCTGCAGCTCTTCAGCTAAGACAGTGGCTCCTCACTTTGGCATTTTTTCATGGAGTGCCCATAAAACATATTAAACCATTCCCCATGTGTAGACTACGTTCACTTTTATTTGTTGTGTTTTTTTGCTTTATTTTATAAAAATTGTATCACAGTTTAAACCCTGTCCCAACAGTGTAAAAGTCTTTTAGCATATATATATATAGATATATAATTTATCTGTTTAATCTGCAGAAATATTGGGGGCCCTGGTTAGTAACATGTCCAAAAGGTTCTGTTACAATGCAACTGATTTTCAATTTTCAGAAGAAATGTTTCTGGCTTCTAAATGAGATTAGAAAGGGAGTTGCTTTGCATAAAGATGTTTCAATGTTTAGTTTATCTTCGTCTATTTTTTTAACAGGGTGGTTTTTGTAACAATTGGATACAACACCATTCTCCAATCAAAAAATATGATTCAGCTGTTTAAGAGCATATACAGGATGATGTCCATTTGACTGACTGTTATCTTGCTGGCATAAGGCTGCTACAAATAGAGCAATTATCCCCAATGCAGTCAAATTAAATTTTTATAACTATGGAACTGCATTTTACCTGGGGGCACTCCCTGATGCCCATTTTTTCATTCCTCATTCCTTAATCCTCTATATTAAATCTAAACAAATCAATGTTTACTAACATTAATAATTTATTATATTGTACTTGCTCTGCCTTCTGACATCTCCTTTATTGGGGGTATGGTGTAAACTTCCAGAGTCCAGGGAGTCCACAACACAAAGTGCTTTCTGAAACAAAAATCAAATGTGCAACCTTTTATTTTGCATTTTTGTTAACCAGTTTAATTCTTCATGTACAAACATAGATGTGTAGCATGCATTTTTTAGTCCTCCAAGTTTCCAGATTTTCCAATCTGACTGATAAGAATAGAATTCTGAGCTTTCCGCACTGTATACTGGAGTGGAAGAACATAAAAAATGCTCACATTTCTGTCAGCCAAACATATTCAGCTCTCTTTAAGAACACATACAGTCATGCCTCTCTTCCTGTGCTCATCAGGGTAATATCACGTCTCTGACCAGGATAGCCCTACATATGGAGACTGATAGGTAAGACTATACAAAGTCATATTCATGTAGAACAGGTTCCTGTCTCCGCTTCACATGGATATGATTCCTATCCCTAGCAAACCTTATGATGATTGTAAGCTTCACAACTAGCTTTCTACCTTAGACCTCTCTCATACCCTTATTAAATACTAATTACTGAATATCTAATTGTAGTATTGTACTGACCACTCAATACCTGGAATTGGTGTTGTCTGAAGCAAATTAATGGATAGGAACACAAATCAATTTTAAAAATAATTACCTTAAAATGCCTTTTGCCTTTTTTCCTTTCTCTCAGCCTCCAACCTTTTCTGTCATTTTGTGATTTTTCTGTCTGTGTATCTAATCCCTTTATTAAAGGCCCCTTATGTTTCTATCTCCACTGAAGTTTGCAAGTCCTTTCAATTTAATTATGGGCTAGTTACTTTCACTTCCAACTCATTAATGAAGATGTCAATTAAGTCTGCACCTAAAACACCATTCTGGAATTTCTACCACAAACCCCCTCTAGGTTCTACATGGGCCCTTTCTCCCTTGCAAGAAGGTTTTTCAGGAAAATATTGATGTCACTTCAGCAGGAGCTGCCGGATTGTGATGCAAATTCCTTAAAGACCAAGCATAAATCTCTCCGTTCCCTTGAGTTTCCAGCTATTGCCAGCATGTAGAGTGAAGTAGCAAGCCGAGGACTGAAAACTCAGATCCCTGGCACAGGGCTGCTGCTAGATTTCTGGGTTTATTTCTGTCATTGAAGATGAGGCGATATGGAGGAAGGATAGAAAGGGAATTACCTTTATTCTAAGGTTTAAAATGCAAGCACAGTTTTGCTCATACCTAGGATTGTAAGCTTGAAAGTAGAGTTCAGCAGGCTGTGTCCATCAGCAATGGTGAAAAAAGACAGATAATATGGAAGCTGATAATTACCAAACTAACATCAGTAGCCACATTTTCTCTGACTTTTTATTATTAGAAAAAGTTAAATCCCAATATCTAGTTCATTCGTTGTGTTTTCTGGCAAACACTGTATGCTTGTATGCCTGCTGGGCTGGAATCCTGATGCTGGAAAAAATAAAATAAAGCATGCTGCAATTTCTAGCTGGCTATTTGGCTCTTCTTCGCACCTAGCTTCAAAGATTTTTTTAAAATATATTTTTCTGCACCACAGCTCAGGGTTGCTAAATCCAGAAATTGAAACATTCTGGGAACCAAATCATTTGGGGACAAATCAAAGCTCTTGGAACGTTGCCCTAGGATTTTGAAGATAGTGGTTAGCAGTAAAAAATGTTCAATATTTTAAAGGAAATCCCAATTATAGCAAGCTGCACTATTCAAATCCTTGATCTAAAAGCAGAATAAATGCTGCATGTTTAACAGAGGGGGAGATACTGTTTGTATGCATGCATGTATTGTAGAGACAGGCATTAGAATGATGAATTAAAGGAAAATCCCTGAGGTACTTTGTCTATTATACACATATATTTATATGATGGAGCCATTTAGTAGTGACTCCATAGTTAAGGCTGTGTTTCAGTTAAATTTCTATTTTAGGTGTGAAAATGATTGCTGATCTTAACCCATATTATTAAATTCACTCATATTGCAAATATTTTGTTTTCTAGTATAACCCCCCCTGCAATTAAGGACTCAGCAGATTTAAATTGACACCCTTTCTCTCTCTCTAAATTTTAGTGTTGCCTCTTACTTTTCAATGGCTTCATAATTACACTTTAAAATTTAGATCCACAAAGCACCTGTTCAGAGGGAAAAGCCAAAGTGGCTTTCAACCTTCTTTGGACATTCCCAGGCCAAACATCACAAGGTGAGAGAAAGGTGCTGAGCTCTATCCCAGTTCCTTAAATAAAATAACTGATCCTGAAGACCACTGCTGATGGTCCATGGGGGGAATGTTCTGGAGGCTGAGATCGGTACAACCCTTATGCAAAGCAGATAAAGGGTTTTGCCTATTTTCCTTGGCTCAGACTCACTTAGAAGTTGACACTAAAAGAATTATTAATCAATGTTTTTATTTACTTCACAAAAAGATAACCTTTTTAAATGGGTTATACACTGAATTATGAGATCTAATATCTATATCAAAATACTGATGCTTAAAATTTTATCTACAAGCTCTTTTGAGAAATACAAGGTGACACATGGCTGGCAGAGTCCAAGGAAATGGGGTGGCTGGGGCACTCCTTTGCAGCCACGCTAGGCTGTCCTCAAAAACCAGAGTGAGTTTGTAGGTGCTTCACTCTGTCCTCGTCCACCAAGGTCCTGGGTCTCTGGCAGCCTGCTCTCAAAGTCAGTAACATAATCCATGCCCACCACTAGATATCTTCAGTGGCCTCCCATGACTCAGTCATTCTCATGCCTCACAGCTGAAACAGCAATACAAACATGAAACAGAAATCACTTTGCTTCTGTATGAGACTCCCTGCAGAACTCCTTCTGTAAGCCTAGCAGGGCCAGCCTGAGGCTGCATCCCAGGAGCCAGACTTATGTGACCCTTTCCTCTTCCCCCTTCTGGGCATGTGGTCATTGTCCCAGCAGCTGCAATGTTTTCTATTGGCATCATCAAAAGGGCCTTCAGTTCTGCTATTGTCATTGTCTGTGCCTGTAGATGTGCAGAACACCTGCTCCGGTGTGCTGTAATTACAGCTCATTAGAGCAGATTCAATAAATTAGCACACTTCAGCAGCCTTGGCGTCTTGTGTATTCAGTATCCCCATGCTTCTAAATGATGGTGGCAGTGCTTTAACTAAAGTTCATTTGATGAGCTTTAGTTAGAGAGTCCATACTGCCATTTTGAAGCACAGGATGCTGAATACACAAGATGCTGCAAGCACTGCAATTAGAGCTGCTCCCAAAAGCATCACCCCCACCCCAGGTGCATTCTGCTGCCTAGCCATACTCTCAGTAATAAGGGTTGGGCCCGTGTTATACCCCACATGTAATTTGTAGCATGCAGTTCAGAGCAGAAATCACAAAGCAGAGTTAGGAACCTAAGGCCTATGTGTTGTGCTGAACTTGGGACTGTCTGTGAATTCCATGTGCTCAAAGCAGGCCAAGCTTCTCAGGGGACTTAGGTACAGGGGCATCAAGTATATGAATCCTAAATGGACTTAGCTATGAGAGAGGTCCTGAGGTATTCCGCTTAAGCAAGATGGTGGCACTTCTGGGCACGTGCAATAGTAGAACTTTGATTTCTAAGTAACTTTACTAACTAAAACATAGATGTTTCCCTACTGTTAGGCAGCTAAGTAATTAGACGGGGTGTTTTTGAATTTCACCCTTGGATTGAATCTAGATTCTGCCAAAATCTCATAGCTTAGCAGGGCTGTGCGAAGCTTAGGTCGCTGGTTCAATTCAGTGGCGATTCGGTGGCTGAATTTCCGAATTGAATCAGGAGACCCTTTAATCTTTTCAACTCGAATCAGAACTCTCCAAATCAATTCGGAGAGACTCAGAAAGATTCAATGATTCAGACATAGACACAGTTTTAAATGGTTTTTCTACATACCTCAAGGTAGCAGGCGGCTCATGAATGCTGAGATGCTGGGGCGGCTGAATGTCCCATGGGAGTACGGGCAGGGCAGGGGAGGGGTCCCCAACGCGCTTGGCAATAGACCTGGAAGTGGACCAGAAGCACTTTTGGTGCACTTCCAGGTCCTCTGGGGAGTGTGCGAGGTACCTCTCCTCTCCCCCTGGCTCGGCAACTGGTGACTTGTAGCTCTGGGGAGCACCCAGGGTCCCTCTGCGGTTCCCTGTATGCTTGGCGGCAGACCCAGAAGTGGGCCAGAAGTGGGCTAGAAGTACTTCCAGTCCACTTCTGGGTTCACCCCCCTCCATTCTCCTGTGGGACACTCCATCCACCCCACCATCGCAGGGCCATGCCTGGTATCTCAAGGTCTATAGAAAAAACATTTAAAGCTGTGTCTACATGTGAATTACTGATTCTCTGAATCAGCATCGAATCTTCAGATTTGGATTCAGCAGAATCAAATCAAAACAGTGATCTAAATCAATGAATCTGAATCTGAATAAAATACTGCCCGTTTTGCACACCCCTATCATTTAGGACTTCAAGCCCCACTGAAACAACAATAATTTGCTGGTAAATAATATGGGTTTTTTTGAAAATCCCATTCCAGCTACAAATGCAATGCTTTACATAGCCCATATATTAGAGATGTACATGTTAAAAGATTGCACCTATACACTTTGGGAGTGAGACTCAAAGTTGTTATGAGAATATTTTTAAGACACTTTTTCACATCATAAACTTTATATATCCATAGTGTGTGTGTGTATAATGTAAATTTTAAGAGACAATTTTTTTCTCATTTCTATGCCTTCTAGTGCTTGAATTTTTAATGACTACATATTTTTATAAGACTTATATTAATTGCTTTAGAAAATTTTAAATGTAATTTGTTTGCTTAGAAATATTGTAGTAAAAGTATTATAAATCATTTGTATCTGCCTTTCTAATGCCCTTTCAGAGTGCATGATGAAAATGTTCAAGTATCATCTTGGTTCTCATTATGTGGTCTGTTATATATTTTCCTAATATCATCTCTCCAGTAAGCAATTGCTTTATTTGTAACAGGGAACTTATTTGAAAATCACTAGATAAGACTATGGTTTACAGCATACTCTTTATTAAGATTTAGTCCACACAAGCCATGTCTACAAATGCCCCTGGCTGCGAGTCGGTAGTACACAGACATTTAGCAAGTACTAAATGACCACGCAGTATCCATTAGTACTGCATAGTCCCAGCAGCACATGGGTCGTTTTTGACCCTACTGTGCTGTAGCACCAAGCTACTGTGCAGTAGCTCATTGCTACTGTGCAGTATGTGACATCATGGTTAGCACCCACTATGGCATTAGTTCTCCATTATGAAGAAAGTTTTAGAATTCCTGAGCTGTTGGTTGTAGTACACTATATAACTTTACTTCACAATTTGTGTTTTTAATGCCATCTGCAGAATAACTGAACTGCTCTTTTAGCTTAGGAGGTTGGTACAATGATAATGTTGACCATTCTGTGTAAGAGCCCACCTATGGAGTCCTTCAAGGGTTTTTTTCTTCATTCATTTAAATTAGCTCAGCTCTTCTCTGAAGAAGTAAGTAAAAATAAAGAAGGAATTGATTGTGGTAGTGTTGAAGTGAGGTTGTAGCTGTGATGGTCTAGGAAATATGTGAAAAACAAGGATTGCCAAGAAGGCTAATGGCATACTAGGTTGCATTGTTAGGAGTGTTGCCAGAAGATCAAGGGAAGTGATTATTCCCCTCTATATAGTCCTAGTGAGGACTACTGTGTTCATTTTCAGGTCCCTCACTACAGAAAGGAGGTGGAGATATTGGAGAGTACAGCAGAAGGCAACAAAATGGTGGGGGGTTTGGGGCACATGACTTAGAGGAGCGGCTAAGGGAACTGGGCTTACTTAGTCTACAGAATAGAAGACTGAGAAGGGATCTAATAGCAGCCTTCAACTACCTGAAGAGAGGTTCAAAAGAAGATGGAACTGACTTTTCTTAGTGGTGGCAGATGACAGAACAATGAGCAATGGTCTCAAGTTGCAGCAAGGGAAGTTTAGGTCAGATATTAGGAAAAACTTTCTCACTAGAAGGGTAGTAAAACACTGGCACAGGTTACCCAGAGAAGTTGTGGAATCTCCATCCTTGGAGGTTTTTAAGATTTGGCTAGACAAAACTTTGGCTGAGATGATTTACTTGGGCATGGTCCTGCTTTGAGTTGGAGGTTGGAATAGCTGACCTCCTGAGGTCCCTTCTAACCCTAATTTTCTATGATTCTATGATTTTTATTGACCCAACTACTTGGTAGAAAGAGACATAAACAAGCTTTCAAGTGAAAGGCATTCTTTTTCAGGTCTGAGGAAAAAACAGGCACAGCTTGACCTAAACGCAGTCTGGAGGTCTATAAAATCAGAGAACAGACATTGCCAAGAATAGCTAAGTTATAATTGCTCTGTACACATAGGGCATTCAAAGAAGTGATATTTGCTGTGTAATCAGTCCCTTGAAAGCACTGTACAGATATGCCCTGACAGAAGTGCACGGTTGTAGAGCATTTTAAAGCTAGGGATAGAAGTTACACATAAACCAATTTAAGTGATCAGAAACTGGTTTAATCTGTAACAGAACAGAATTTCAGTGCACATAAACTCATTTCAAAATGGCTGAAACTGGTTTAAGATAAACGTGGTTGAATGTAGTATTAGACTTGATTGATTTGGGTCAAACCAGTTTATGAAATTTCTGTCCCAGACCCCTTCTTGGTTCAAGTTAAATCACAGCCCCTTGGCATCCCAGCATTTTGCAGCCCTGGGCTGGGCTGTATTGTCTGTTCCAGAGATCAGAGCTGGCCCCACCCTTCTGTTCCGTAGCAGGAGCAGTGAGGGCTGGCTGACAAGGGAATTAGGGGGAGGAAGGGAGGCAAGCCTAGCTGGGGAAGCAGTTTGCAGAAGGGGAGTGGGGAAGTGCCCCTTCCAGACAAACCCCAAGTGGGGTCTGGGACCAGAGATGGGGGTTAAACACCCCTTCCTCCAACTCAAACTTAGTGCTGCCTGTAACTGTGGACTACACATCTCAGAGGCACCTGGAAGCAGGAAGAGGAAATGATGAGCAACCCTGCAGAGTTCTGCTGCAATAAATCTGGACTGTAAATCCCAAAGACCTCAGGGACAGCAGGAAGAGGAAGTAAACACACAACCAGAGACCTTGTTCTAACACCCCCTGGCTTCTGGCCTGAGCCACTGCAGGCATGTATTTCTTGAGTCAAAAGTAAATGTCTGTTCACTTTTGTTTCCATTTAATCTGTGCAGTTTAGACTAACCTGCAAAGATGGAATTGATTCAGCCTTGGGCTTTTTGACTGTCTGTACTTAGCCCAAAATTGCCTGATTGCATGACAAATTAATCTTCATTTAATGAGGGTTCAGATGAAGATGCACCAAACCGGAGCACTTCCATTAACTTCTGTATGTCCCTGCAGATGCGCAGGCCTGGGCTGATGCACTTAGCCCTGCCCTTAGGGCTGTTTGCAGGCTGAGAGGTGGAGAAGGCAGGGAAGGGAGCTCTGGTCTAGAGTTCTGCCAGGCTCAAGGGAACCGCAGGTGGGCTCCAATTTCCCCCTTTCCCCCTTCCACTGTCATCCTTAGTCAATGGAGTAAGAAACATTTCTTTGTGGCTGTCATGTTCTCTAGTCTTTTCCCTTGATCTTGGACTGGCTGCAGCTGAACTGCTGTCATATGTCACAGGAAGTCATTTATGTTGCATATAATATTGATAAAAGAACAAAGTGATGAACTTTGAAAACTACTGAAAGTTACTTTCTTTATATGTTGCCATATCTGTCACAAAGCCCATGCTGTTACAGTAGCAGCTGCCACCATAGTGTTGAGAGATAGGGCAGGTAAGGCTCTGCTCTCCCTTCCTCCCCACTCTCTCCGGTCGGTGGTTAGCATATTCCCCCTTCTCTCATTGCCCAGGGCACTGGAGATGTTACTACACCTCTGGTAGTTTGTACATATTTTGTTTTTTACTATTGATTCAGAAGTTAGGAGGTATCCCATAAAATAAGATGAGCATACAGAGTGGGGTTTTCTCAATACTAATTCTGCTACCCTCATTAGGAACACAGTTAGACCTGTTCTGCAAACTTTTGAAAATCCTAGCCATGATGTGTAGATTCTTTTGTACTCTGCTACTTTGTGTTGTATAACAAGGGTATCATTTATGCTTTTCCATATTTTTCCTCATGTGACTCTGTTTGCAGGTTTTAACACTGAGGATGTAGTATGTACTTTCATGGAAAAGTGGTGATTCTTATTTGATGATGTCATTTATAGAATTTCTGTTCTTTAGTCTCATCTGTCTATAAATTTGAGGTTGCTTCCATGCTTTTTTGCTTGGACTTATTGCAGTGTTTTATCCAATGATGTGTAGCTTGCTCAGGCTTTTCAGGATATATCTTGAAAACATATGTTTTTAAATGAGGCTAATGATTTTGACCTTCTATACTTTTCCCATCTAACATACAGCATCTTAAAGGAACCTAACACTCAGAATGCAATGAGCATCCACCTTTTGAAAAATCAGTTCAGTCTAAATTGTTTAAGTCAGGGTTATCAAAAACTGAAGGACCATGAATCACTAGCTTTTTATCCCTTAAGATTTAGATTCTGGTGAATTGTCTTTTACTTCTAAATGTTACATAATTTTAGTTACATGCTTTAATAAGTGTTTTGGACAAAGTCTGTACTTCACTATTAATTTCATCCAAGTCATTTGGAGTAGTTCTATATCTAATATTCCAATTTAGAGCATATCATTTCTAAATATGTTCAATATTGCATTTTCAGTACTTTATTTCTCAAGTCAGGTTTATAAGGAGGTTAGAAAGAGACTTGTAGATATTTGCACTCATGGACAGAAGAACACATGTTCACAGGGACTAAAATGGATGCCATTCGAAGCACACTCACGATAGCATTTCTCTTGAGAAAATAAATTATATGTTGTTATTCTTTATCTTACTACACAGATAATTCACTTAAATCCTGGCATTTTTGGCAAGCCCATGAAATGTTCAGAAGGAAGAAAATTACTAGTAGAAAAAGAAAAGGTTATATATAAATATTTTGGTTTTTACAAAGGTTACTGTTAATATTTTAACTTATAGGTTTAAATGTAAAAGGTAATAAAGCTAATAATGACAATAACGTAGTAGGGTTGGAGTGCTGTTGTAGCTGTGATGATCCAGGAAGTATGTGAAAAGCAAGAGGTTTTGGTGATATTTACTGGGCCAACCTCAGTGTTGAAAGAGATGTTAGACAAGCTTGAGGAAGGGCACTTTGTTCCTGCAGTCTTGTCTAATATCTTTTCCATCTACACAGTTGATCCACTAACAGATATCACCAACACCTCTCCTCCCTCTCCCCCCCCACAAAAAAACCAACCCACTTTACTCACTGGAAATATTAGCAGATGACTACAATGAATAAAAGCCTAATCTCATTCTGTAGTTCTGTTATATTTGCAGACTGTCTGAGTGATCAGTGTCTATGCTGATGAAAGAAAAAATTGAATGTATATTTCATGTAAATGCATCTTAGTTGACAGGAAGGACTAAAAAATGTTCTAGTTCCTATACAACTTTCCTGAAGATATCTAGATCAAATTGAAATAACATTCAGATATCAGTAGAAGACACCTTTTAAGTGGATGGGTTTATTACCTGCTTTTAAACTTAATATTGAGACTTGCTTTGCTTCAAATCAAGATGGAGTTATGACAGAATAAGTCATACCGTATTTTCCTTCATACACCACAGCCCTGGAGAAGATATGCATTTGGTATTTAAAAGGCAGAATGAAGGAAAAATGACCTTGAAAATATTGTTAAGTATAGTGTTACCCTAGGGCAGGGGTTCCCAAACTTTTTAGATTGCAGACTGGTAAACCATAGACCAGCAGGCCATCTTTTTTTTATACACAGTAAAAATCCTTTTTTTATACATTTTTCAGTCCATAGTTTGCTTGTCTGTAGTCACTTCTAGGGACACTGATCAGGGCCCCGCAGCTGGAACTTTTGTCTGGAAGGACCATAAAAACACTTTCTCCCACAGGGCAGGAGGGAGGGACTAAACCTCAACCGTGGCAGCCACTACACAGGATAGGATGGGCCAACCCTTTGTGGCCCAGTACTGGCCCTAGGGAAAAAATAGGGTACAGACAAAAGTTACATTTTCTGTGTGATCATCCCCCTGAAAGCACTCTACAGCCATGTTGTGACACACATACATGGCTGCAGAGCACCTGTAAAGTGGCCATTTACACAACAAATTAACCCTCATCAAATGAGGGATCAGATGAAGGCATTCCACTTGGAAGCACCTTAGGGAACATTTGTTCCCTTGAGTTAATCTGTCATGAGATCGGAGCTGGGCTGATACAACCAAGACCCACCCTTGGGACTGTCTGCAGGAAGACAGTGGGGTGAAGGGAGGAGTAGAGAGCTACTGGTTTGGGTTTGCAGACAGTACCAGAGCTGGGAGTGGGGCACAGGGTTTGGGGAGAAAGGTGGTTCCTCCACTGAAGGCAGGCTCAATCCCCTGCCTCCAACCCAATAGGCAAACATCTTTCGAGTCAGGAAGTTGTGCTCTAACTCGTGGTGCTTTATGTAAAGTGCCGTGAGTTAGAGTGGGGGCTTGCACATCTGTCACTGACAACTGGCAGCTGCAATTATGCAGAACAAAACATTGTGGCTGCCCTGTTAATCCCCTAGCTGCAGGACAGAGTAGGTGCTGCTGGTTGAGTCAAACTGCCAGACCCCTCTTTTCTCCTCAAGCTAAGCTGGGTGGGCACCCAGCAATGCCTGCCAGGTCAGCTGAGGGCACAGTCCTAGCCAGCAGTGCCTGTGGAGTCACATGAGGGTTGACCCAGAGGATAAAGCAGGAACCCAGGGCTCAGCTCTGCTTTAGAAATGAGGCAGAACTAAGCCCCAGGGCTAAGGCTTCAGAATGATCCTCTGCCGTGGGTGGGGGGAAGTGTCTGTAGCTAGTACTGAAGAAGACTAGTGTGCTCACTGCACTGTTCCCTGCACAGCATTACTTTCCCTTCCCTGCCAGTAGAGGTTCATGTGGCAGAAGCTGCAGTTACCATATTTCCTTCCTTAAGATGCTCACACAATTTCCAGCAGCTAGTTTTTGGAGAAAGATGTGTATTCGTATGTGAGAAAATATAGAATTTAGCAGGAAAGAAACATTTCTCTGGCTCCTTAGAGCTTAGAATAGGAGGGTTCTATGGACCAGTGATGGCCACCCTTTTTTGGCAAGCATGTCAAAAATTAAGACCCACCCCCTCCCTGATTGTCACTCTGCTCCTGCCCACTCCTGTCTGCCACTATCCTTGCTGCTTCCCTTCCCCACCCCCAAATCTGCCCTGTGCTAAATATGGTAGCTGCCTATGTCACTTGGTGCATGTGTGTTGTTGGTTGGCCACCCCAGATATAGACAGAGTGAACACAAGAGATGGAGAGAAAAAAATGATATATGAATAGTAAAAGTGCTTCAGTGTTTAATAGTAGTTTAGGGTCAAAACTGTAGCATGGAAGTTATTTTTTTAAAACTTAATAAAAGAAACTTTCCTTTTCCTTTGTTTCAAAAAAATGGAACAATCAAAACAGGGCAATCAGAAATGGTTGCCATTGAAGGTGACATTTACTTACAGTGAGTGACCTAAGCACAGTAACAGTCACAAAGGACAGCTGCTTAAATGCATTGCTTGTCTTATTTTTAAATAGACTTCCAGAATGGTGGCTGATATCTTTCATCAGACTGAAATGATCTGTGTTCTTTTTCTCTCTGTCTCCTGATCCCCCTTCTACCAGTGTGGTTATCAACTAGTTTAAGGTGCACAAGGGAAACAAGGAAAGAGATGAGGTTGGTGCACAGGCACCTGTGATCCAGGTGTTATATGAGCAAATCAGCAAGGACCAGAAGGGGAATAAGATACCAGAATATGAAGGAAGAAAAGTTGGCATCTACAGCTAAATTCCAAAGGTGGCATAGGCACCCAGCTAAGACTTCAGGCCCAAGACTGAGATCTTTAAACCCCTGTTTGGCTGTTATATGAACTCAGAGGAATGTGAAGTATGTAAACTCATACCCATGTGCTGTTAGGATTCATAGTCTAGATGTTCTGTCTATCTTACGTGAAGGACTCAGCCCAATACATCTTCATGAAGAATACCAACCTGGTCAGATTGCACAAAACACAGCTAAAGGAAGACATGCTGACTCCCTGTAATCCAATAGCTCAATAGTTAGAGCACTTCAGTAGGAAAGGGACCTGAGAGGACTTAGGTTGCCCAGCAGTGACCTGCCTACCAGAATGCAGGGAGTTGGGTACTGCAAGTAAGGATACTTTCAGTCCTTTCTGTTGAGTCTGGTAGTTTTTACATGGACTACTTGTATCCATAGGGCTAGTATGTACAGAATGTATACAACAAAGCATCTTGTCAGTCTCAGTGGTGTACACAAGCAATCCAATGTCCCATGAAAATAGTGCTGAGATATTTGTAGATAATAAGGTTCATTGGGTTGTTTGGACCAGGCTTAGATAGGATTTAAGAAGCAGATGTTTCAATTGCTGAACATAGAATAATGGAGATAAATGATGAGGAAAATCAGTAGAGTAACAAATGATGATAGGACATATCACAAGGGGATAATTCATATGCTGACATAGGAACAGAAGTCAAAACAGGCCTTTTGGTTGGATGCTGGTTCAGTAGTGTGTGTGGACTGAGAAGATTTTCAGATTCTGTAGTAAGGGAAGGTGACATTTTTCTTTCCCTTTTTGTCTACAGGCAATGTGACCTATATGAACATAATTTTAAAAGCTCATTCAAACTTAGCTAATTTTCTATTAAAATATTTCCAAACATGTCCTTTCTAAATGAAAACCGCTAGAAAACTAGGATGCTCTTTTAAAATTTCTATAGTGATAGTTTGGCTCCAGTAGTCTATGTGAATGCGGAGAGCTATTTTGCTCTTTCAGCTGAACCAGAAGGCAGGTGAAAAGTTTCTTTAGATAGTAGAGTTAGCAACAAGGATCTTCAAAAAATCCTACCAGCTCAGTGGTGGATGATGTGGTTTGTTAAGATTTTACTTTCATAAACACTGGGAAAGAGAAATTAAAAAATTAAGCCTAAAAATAAGGTCTTTAGCAACCTGTCTACCTAATTTATGAGGTCATTCCCTAACAAGCACATTGGGTACATGAAAGTTGTGGTAAAAATTCAATCTGAGACAGCAGACACAAAACACTCCCCCTGGAATGCAAGCCTGTATCAGAAACTACTTTTGCAGATCATCTTCCTACCACCCCTTTCCAGTTTTCTTCCATTTTCACATGAATTCTCTTTCTTTACTGCTCATATATCATATTTTCCTCTCCATCTCTCTTGTTCACTCTGCCTATATCTGGGGTGGCCAACCTGCAACACACATGATGCAAGTATAAAACAAGTACTAAATGACTGTGCAGGAGTGCTGTTGAATGTCTTTTTTGTGACGTTGCTGCACAGCAGCCTAATACTACTGCACAGTAGCATTGCATCCTGGTTTTTGCCTTGCAATGCTACCCTCGCATAGATATGACCAGTGAAGAGAAATGGGAGTGTTCTGGACAATAAGCAGAATTTATGTTACATTTTCACTTTTCTTTTGAAAATCATTGTTCCAAACAACTTCTCTTTCTTAAAATAATCCAACGAGAAAATGAAAAAAAAAATCCTTTTCATACAAGACCAAGCTAACTAGAAGAAAATGAAAATGATTCCCCTGGAAGAGGTTGGGATTGTTTTTGCAACCTGTCAGCATTTCAGAGTGGAAATGAGAAGTTGTTTATAGTTCCATTCAAAGTAAGGTCTGGGGTAGGACTACAGTCCTAATCCTCTCTTGCTTTCTGCCTTGTTGATGCTTTTGCTGTTCTTACCCCTTAGGTCTTGTTTCCCTTGGGTTTTTAGTTCCCTTCCCTTCATCCTTTTTCTTCCCCACTCTCTTTTTCTTTTCCCCACCACCTCCTAAGCCGTCCCCCTTCTTGTTTTTTGCCCATTCATCTCATCCTCCCTTAGATTCCTTTTCCTCTTGTTTCTAGACTTTTATATTATCAACCCTGGACTATGTTGTACTCTGCATCTGGCTTATGTATGGCTGGGGGAATATTTCCTCCTCCATCCTTTCTGGATCCTTTCCATGGTTCTGCTTCATTCCATGACTTTTTCTGTACCATAAACTGCACAGAGAAAAATGAGGACAAGTATCAGAGAATCAAATGAGAAATAGAAACCTGTTAGTCCAAGCAGAGCTGACCTTTAATAATAGAGCTTTTTGATAATTTCTTTCAAAGAAAATTAGTTTTCATTACAAGAAACCCATCATATGACATAAACTGAATCCCAGGCTTGGTCATAGCTAACATCATTCTTACATGTACTCTACTTAAACCCATTGTCCTTGAGTTACCACTACAACTTCAGTATCTAGGATCAATTTATATACCAGAGGGTGCATCAACACATGTAATTAAAGCAGAGCAATAAACTCCAGTGCAGCTCCTCCCATGTGCAGCATCTACATGTGCACCCAGGACCTCAGCACTCTTAGCCAGGGTGGCGGCAGGGGACCTGGGGGGAGCGGTCAGCCCCAGGCTCTGGGTGGCTGGCATTTTGAAACACAGGATGTGAATATACATGATGCTGTGGGTGCTTTAATGTGAGTGGCTCTCAAAGCTGCTCTAATTTAAAAGCCCCACCTCCACCCTAGAGCAGGTGTATAGAGGCCCCTGGTGTCCCAACCAGCCCTTGTCACTGTATACACATGTATTTCAGCATGTGTGAGACCTCTACAATAAGAAAGTTCTATCAGAGACAGTACTATCTTACTATCTTATGGTGGAGTTAATTAATCTACAGTATCCTAATTCCAGTACACATGTAAATGCAGAGCTAATTAGTCTACTACTAATTACTGATAATTAGTCTACTACGTAGTAAAGTGCATGTGTAGATGCATCCAGCAGGGAAGGATCAATTCCATGCAGACTTCCAATACCTGCTAACAGACTTCACCAACTACCCTGGACCACCCTGTCTTGTTCTGTTACAGTGTGACAATTTCATTGTAATTTGTGGGAAGAAATGTACTTATTTTTTAGGAAACACACATTGAATAAGCATATAAACATGATCAACTAATATTTTTAGGTGCATAAAGCTTTGTGAAAACCACTTTTGATGGGCAGTCTTGTATGTTTACAAATGCTTCTGGAAAAATGGTTTAGTTTATTCTTTTGAGAGATTCTCTGATTTTTTATGATCATCCTAATTATAGTACGTACAAAAGAATTTCACATATGTTTACAAACCAGCACTTAGGATACTTTTGTAATTACAAAGTCTGCCATTAAATTAGTGTTTCATGTATTTGTGTTTTAATTATTAACTGTGGCAGAATATAACTAAAGCAGAAAACATGTAATTTCTATGATAATAACTGAACACGATTAGCAGCATATCTTCCTATAAACAAAATGTTTTTCATTTGCATTCTCCCCTTGTTTTAGCTGCATCTAGGCCAATGCACAGGAGTCTAGTGTCCTTCCTTTTTTCTGATCTAGGAGAATGTTTAGCATTTTCTTTAATGGATTCTATTATTAAAAATGTGATTATTTACAAGGTGATATTTTGTATGATGTACTGATTTACATATATATGTTCATTCCCATTCATACACACATGCACCCGTTGCCTGGACTACTCTTGCCTTTGTTGCCTCCTTCTTTCCATTATAATCTGTCCAAATCCACCCCAATCCATCATGACCTGACTCCTACCTATCTTGGGGTCACCCTGGACCACTCTCCAACCTACCATTATCACCTCTGAAAGACTGCCATGAAAAAAGGCACACATGAATATCATCAAAAGCTTGCTAGCACAAGCTGGGGTTCAAAAGCTGCTGTCCTCACTTCTGTGATAACCCTGGTCTTCTCAACAGCTGAGTACTGTGCACCCATCTGGACCTCAAGTTATCATACCAAACTCATCAACACACAACTCTACTCAGTGATGAGGACTATCTCTGGAACTTAGATCTCAACCCCAGTGTAGTGCCTACCAATACTTTCACATATTACTTCCCCCTCTATTAAATGGGATGCAGCAACAATGCATATCAATAGTAATCTGGACCTTCTCATCCACAGAGATCTTCAAGATCTCCCAACTTGTCACATAATTTCACAAAAACCTTTTTGGACGTGAACCGAGCACCTCCTATACTGCAACACTGAAGAATCTTGAAGGAAAGCTTGGGCAGAGACCACTTTCCCAAATAAACACCTTGTCTCTGACCCAACAACTGGGCTTCAATCTTCCATGAAGCATGTGGATAACGCTTAATAAGATACACACTGGACATGCCCTGAAGACTGGATGGTCACCTTGCTGGGGCACTTGCCCCCAGTTGTCTTTCTAGCTTGGTGCAGAGGGGCTGGACCCAATGATCTTTCAGGGTTCCTTCCAGCCTACATTCTATGAATCTATGAAAATCTATGAATGGCCAGTGTGGCCATCTGATCTACAAGTGGCACTTCAAAACCTTGCCTGGCTGCAACTGTGGAAACCCTGACCAAACCATAGAGGACATAATAACATCCTGCCCCAGATAAAAGTTTGAGAATGACATCCCACTCCAGAAAGTGGTGGTGGATGGGTTGTACTCGACCTGGAGAGATGTTAGCAGCGGGGTCCCCCAGGGTTCAGTCCTTGGGCCTGCGCTGTTCAACATCTTTGTCCCTGACTTGGACGAGGGGGTGGAAAGCAAGCTATCCAAGTTTGCTGATGACACCAAACTGTGGCCTGAGGTGGGGACACCAGAGGAGAGGGAGAGGCTGC
>JAGPOW010000261.1:31607643-31637011 GCA_030014935.1 Caiman crocodilus | reverse complement strand
AAACTTGGACAGAGTACATTTCACTCCCTCATCCAAGTCGCTGATGAAGACATTGAAGAGTATCAGTCCAAGGACCAAGCCCTGCGGGACCCCACTGCCCACATCCTTCCAGGTTGAAACCGACCCATCCACCACGACTCTCTGGGTGCGACCCTCTAGCCAATTCAACGCCCACCAGACTGTGTAGTCATCCAAGTCACAGCCTCTTAACTTGTTCACCAGTATGAGGTGGGATACCGTATCGAAGACCTTCCTGAAGTCTAAGTATATGACATCCACCCCTCCTCCTGTGTCCAGGCATTTTGTAACCTGGTCATAAAAAGAGACTAGATTAGTCAGAAACAATCTGCCTGCTATGAATCCATGCTATATTATATGTCAGCCCCTTTGAAAACACACTCTGAGGATTAAGTTTTATTTTATAAGTCAGTCTGAAAACATTTGGAATTTACATTCTTTTCTAAATAAGATTGTCCCCATGGATTCTTCTTCACGGACATACGGGGCCCACTTTGTGATATTTTTGCTTTGCAGTATCTCTAATATGTGTCCTCACTCACCCAACCTGAGGGCATAAAGGGCAGAGCAAAACCAGTAGTCCCTCGGTTCCTTATTACCCTTGGTTGTAAAACAGAACTCTTGGCTGTGTCAGCTTCTCTTAAGCCTTGTGCAACTTAAATCTTGTTTGTAGATCTAGTTGCTATATTCATGTAAAGAGTAGAGTTGTTAGTTACTTCTAATTTTTTTTCATCACTGTTGACCATTAAAAAACCTGTAATAAATAAAAAAAACTTTTTAGGATTAAAGACCAAGTTTTAGCCTGTATGACAGAATCAAGAGATTGGTATACTTTCAGGCTTCGAAACTTGCCATTCTTGTGATGCGACTGGCCCAATGAAAGATGAGTACTTATGGTCATAGACCTGAGAAACATTTAATTTGCCAATCCTTTTTGAAGAGAATTTGAAATATGTGAGAGGTGTGCCTTAAATGAGTTCTTAGGGAAGACTCAGTAAAAATTGTCTTATACCTGGAGAGAGAAACTCCCCCCTAAAAAGTTTGAACAGGCTTCATTCATCCTTGAGTGTTTCTGTGATCTTCAGCTCAACTCTGTGCTCCTCAAATTCCTCATCAAAGAGGATGTCATCTTCTCAGATTGGCTGAGAAATAAAATCTTCCACTATTCAACTCACTCAAAAGGAACAGAAACACTGCCTTTACACTAAGCACAGATCTAGATGATCTGCTCCAGACCTAGAACAAAGAGTAATACATCATCTTAAGCTGCTCCAGCAAAGGCTGATTTATGGTCTCTGATATCAGTGGTCCCTCCAATATTCCAACAGTTTCCTGGCAATGATATTCTCTTGAGTTCAGCTCAGGATTCTCTGTTTTGGCACTATGTTACCATCTATCCTCTTTAGGTAGATTGTACAATTACAATTCCTCTAATACTGACCTACCAGCTATCCCTAAAAACTCAGGGTTAACCACCAGTTCTGTAAAGGTTTAGAAGTAGCAATGTCACCATCTTCCCTTTTTAGTTTTGTAACCTTCCCCCATCCCCGCCTGCTGGATTCTTCAGAAGTCTTATTTACATATTTTTTTCTCAGTCTATGAACCTCTTTCTTTCTGGGATTTCAGTCTAGTCTCAACTAGGTTAAAATGTTCTCTCAGTTAGATTTCCTTTTGAGTCCGTAGCAATAATTTCATTGTATCAAGATCTGCTCAAAGAGTAGGAAAAATTCAGGCTCTTGTGACTACCTACTTTATATGAGCACAAGATAATACTTAAGTCTCCTTGTAAGTTTCACCAAGATTCAGAATTCCCTTTTAAAATCAGATTATTTATTTTCTGGATTTCTTTTCCAAGCTGCATTCCAACCAGGGGGAAACTAAACCATGCCATCTGATATAGCCAGGATTCTTTCATGTTACCTGAACAAGACAAAACCATTCAGTGAATTCTGTAGTTGTTGTTGGTATCTAGAAGACAAAGTGCAGGCTCACATAATATTTTCCCAACAATAATTACTAAACAGTGTTAGTTACCTAGATAATAGATTTGCTATTTCACCCATACACAGATAGTTTATGCAGCTTCTTTGAGAAGCATGCCCGTTTCTGTAATTTAGGGAAATCATATGGGGATCAGTCCACAAATCCACTCAATAGAGATTTATTAGTCAAGGCATCAAGATCAGGAACTGATTTTGGCAGAGCTGTCCTACAATCATTATTAAAAAAGACTCTACAAACTACCTCCTGATTATAAGGTCACTGATTGCAAGGCACCTAGAATGGAATACACATGACAATCACTTGGTTATATACCTTACAGTAATGTTGGTTCTTTGAATGTGTCGTCCATGTATATTCCATGACCTTCCTTGCTTGGCCTGGATTAGAGCTGGCAAAGGAACTCAGTATGATTGAACCATTTTCACCCTTTATGTGACTGGCATAAAGAAAGTGAGGTTGTAAGGTAGAGACATTTCTGCCACATGCCTCTATTGGGCAAAAAACTGTCACGTGGAATACAACTACAATAGGGTAAGTAAACATCTTAGTAGTGGGAAAATACTTTGGTAAGATTTAAATAATTTCAAAGTGGCAAGCTTCTAGTGGTACAATTCCCTGAAAAATACATTGCATATTAGAATCCTTTTGGTTGGTGTGTAATGGTAGACTGTTGAATCTTACTACCTGACACATAAGTGAAGATTTACTTATGTGAGTAGATCCATTGTTTTTAACAGAATAGTGCATAGTGATGATTAAGGGTTGTACAATTTATTCTTAATACACAGAATGCTAAAAAAAATTTAGAAATTTAGGATAGAATCCTGACAAAGTAAACACTATTTCTCTTACCCAGTTATGCCCTGGCTGAATTTGGTCCAAAGCATTTAACACTATTTTCCTTAAATATTCATTTTTTGGATAAAGGGTTTGTATAACCTGTCGACTTATATTATAGCACATGTAAAAAGTTTGTGACTGCAACCCTAAATGTTTTATCACCTGTCAGACATTTCAATGATAATAAAAAGTAACATCCTTTAAATTAATTAGACATGATTAGGACTTCAAGCCCACAGGCCACTTCATTATGCAAAAATTATAAGTTAGCTATTTAAATTACCATTAAATTGATTCATATGTTAATTGATATTTCACTTATAACCCTCACTTTTAATTTCTATAGGATCTTAGAAAATATTATTAAGGTTTAATACACGTAGCTAAAATATATTAAGCAACCATTCTAATAAAGAAAATATACTGAAAACTGATGATAAATATTTTTCTTACAGTAGGAGTTATATATTAGAATAGGGGTTGCTTTAATAATGTATACCAAGCATCTCTCATGCAAACCCTATTACTATGCAAATTTGTTGTGATTTTCCTCCACTCTCCTGCCATTCAGCACAAGCACAAGGTTCAATCTTCCACACATGCGTGGTAGTGATTGTTGGAGATATGCAGTGATGTGCACAGCGCAATGGACGGTAGAATGGAGATCATAGAGTAAAATCAAACTGAAATTCAGCACACCAATAAAGGATATGTGTATTTAATACCCATTTGAAGTCACATTTTACTACTTATAAGCAGGGTACAAGTCTTGGATTTTCTAAAGCTATTTGATTCTAATATTGTGACAGGTAGAAAACTTGCAAACTGTGAGAAATTACACTATGAAATGACCTTTATTTCCCCCACATAGCTACTTTCAAAATGAACATAATGCTTATGAAATTTACCCATATTGAGTTGTAGATGATCCCTCTAACTTGCTAAAACAGGTCAAGAACATCTAGTAGTAATACCAGTTCCTGGGTTTACCAAACCGTTTCAACTAACAATCTTTAACCATGTCACATAGGCTGTGTAATCTATTTCTAGATTTAACATCCACAAGGAAATTACCAACACCCACTTCGTTGCTGTTGGTTATTACATTTTTGAATCATGCGCTGAAATGTTTATGTTGCTTTACAGTGAGAATGGAGACATAGGAGAACTCCTGGCCCCAAAAGAACTAGGCTGTCATCTCTGACATCTCTGGTTCTTACCTAAAGTACTTACAGGCAGATTTGCAAAGATATTTAGGTCTGGTTCATAAAAGGCACCTTCATATCCACCTTCCTATTTTCTAAATCCACAGTGATTTAGGTTCCATTTATGTTCTCTGCACCTTTGTTCAGCTAGCATGTAAAGTCTCAGGTACCTACACTTCAGCTAGTGAACATGCACAAAATGCCACAGACCCTAATTCACACCCAGGATCTAGCAGGATTCTCTAAAGAAATGTCCCCCTACCTATCTCATCTGCATGGCCTGATCTTTGTAGTTGTGGGCATTTCAGAGTACATTGATCTCTGTACAACAGAGAGATAGGGGTGAGACTTGGGTAAGTCCCGTAGGAATTCCAAATATTTAGGGCACTCGCCCATAGTGAAAAACTTGCTTTCAGAACTTCATATTGCTTATTTTGGTTGCAGACTGATTTTTTCATCACTCAGGTGGGTAAAAACTTGTAAGTCTCTCCTGTTGCAACTGTTCTATTTTATATAAATAAAATTTAAAATTATTAGAACGAGGATTAACAGCCTGATTCTCCCACATCCCAGATAAGTCATTTAGCCATTAGGTTAGGAAGTCTTGGGCCCAATGTTGCTTAATTATTTATATAAAAGGAAACTGAAAGTAACTCATCTCAGATGGTCACTGGTTCAAGTGTTTATCCGAGTATAGGAGATCTGGATTCAAGTCCTTGGTCTAAATAAGGCAAAATGGGGATCTAACAACAGGTCACCCACTTCTCAGATCACTAAGAACAATTACGTATAATAGGGTCTCCCTCATTTTTTTTTGTGACATAGAGCTGACCTAGTTTGGGCACTTCAGAACTTCAGAAGAAGATTCCCTGCTGAGAATTCTTAGTTGAAATAGGCGTTTGTTCTGTCATAGAATTACATGCCTAAATAACTTTGAAGGGTGAAGCTTAGGATGAAATGACATGTTACACTTAGACCATATTAAAGGTACTTAAAATATGAGCATCTGTATGTTAAACTTTGTTAAATTGTATAAGTGCCCTTTGAACATCTCAAAGCTAGGCCACTTCAGGCAAGGGTTAATTCTGGACATAGGTTAATCTGCACTACCTAGCTCAAGTTAGCATAACTTCAGTCTGCTCCACAGAGAAACAAATTGCAATTTTCAGTCTTCCAGCATCCCAGAATGCACCATTTCCAGCCCTCGTCCTCACACAGAGAAGGGATAGTGCCTAGATATCCCAGATCTTAGCCATACTCCTGCTCACCAGCTTGTAGTGGCAAGTTATTCAGGCAAGAAATATTATTAACCCTTGACATGTGACTGATCACAGCACATCCTAACTTCAACACCACTTAACATAAGATTTACTATGGTCTAAGTGTAACGTGTAACTTCACCCTTGCACACCATCTGTCTGCTTTGCATTTCTTACTGGCATGCTTAAATGGCTTCCTGCTCAGCATTCTGTGGATCCCTTGTGAGATTTTCAAAAAATGCCTAACTTACTTACCTGCTTCTAAAAATTCTGCTAGGATACTATTTTTTTTCCTTGGACACCTGAATACTATTGAAAGTCTGGCCATTCCAGCCTAAGTATTCATCCTAATTCCAACATACTAAGGTGTTGGACTTCTCAGTATGAGTGCTTGTTGGGAGCTATGTTACTTAACTTATCCTAAGTGTAGACCACTGATGCTTCCACACACACCTGAGGTAATAGATGCTCTGGACAAGGACAACTTTGCATGGCTTAAATTTTTGATGCATGGATGATACCTTCTATATCTTAATGCCAAATCCCTCCAGCATCCAATTCCCCATTCTTTAAAGTCTGCAAAATCCACAAAAATTGTGTGAGAAACCACAGGTCCACACACTCCATACTAAAAAGAAAACATTTTTCAACTGACAACAGCACAACTGTAATATTTATGGGTAGCACCCTGACATTGTTATACCAAAACACAGCTGAAAGGATATTTTCCTTTAAAGAAAAATCACTGATCTTCAGTTCAGACAATATCAAGGGTAATGTATTTAACAGTTTAGTAACAGCTTTCAGATTGCCCTTTGGACATATCCTAGTCAGTTCGTTTTCTGAAAGAGAGCTTCAGTTGAGAAGAAAACTTTTTAAATTAACCTTAACAAAGTATCTGTTTTAACTAGATTGCTTTAGACCACATCAAACTGAAGTGTTATGTCTTAAGGGCTTTTCCTGATGAATGAAGTATGAATATATGAATTAATATTACAGTAAGTAACAAAGGTTATTGAGGGAACTGATCTATGAAGGATAAACAAAGAAATGACTCAATACATCTCTGAGATTAGAATCAGGCTATATTATTATACTGGCATACTCCATGTAAATGCATAAAGTGAATAAGAGAGTGTTACTGCTGTTATAGTGCTCAATACATGCCTTTATGTTTCTTCATCTTATTTTTGTATCCACAGTCTGAGAATTCATTGTAAATTGCAGCGGCACCCAGTGGCACCACAATAATTAGATTGTATAATCACTTGCATTATGAACCTTTATTTCTGAGTTTTAAAGCTTAGTTGTAAAAAAATGTTATAAGCTGAAACTTGGCATTCAAAGCTTCAAGGATTTAGCTTAGGAGTGATGTAGAATTTTTAATATAAATTTTCAAAGATAGTAGTTCAGCTGCTTTTTTTCAGCTCAAGATATGTTTTGTGCTTGCATAGCTTGAAAAGTGCTTCAGAGTAAGCAAGGAAATTTGGCAAGCAATTAGTTCATAATATGGTTTAATTACTTCTGGCATTGATTGTGTGTGTTTGTGTGCGTCTGTATATGTGTGTGTGTGTGTAAAAATATTAAATAGCCAAGATATTTAAGTCTGAAAAGAGGTGCATAACACAGGTGTATTCAAGTAGATTTCTTTTTACCACAATCTGTTATAAAACACTTGTTATATTCGTAAACAATGTCTTTGAATGTTTATTATTTGAATGTGCCTAAACCTTACCAAAATGTTCATAAAGTAGTAATAAGAGTTCAGGTCTATGAGAGATGACCATTATCTTTATGTTAAAAGTATCCAGGACAAAATTGAGTCTAGTTTATACTGGGGATTTCCCATTGATGATCACCTACTGTGCTGCACAAGCCCATAGTCTAGATAGTGAAATCTGGTATTTGAACTGGTGAGGGCTGAAACTGATGCTGAGCTCCATTAGTGCAAATAGTGCAGTGCTTTAACTGGGGCACATGCCAAATCCCTCAAGATCTTTGAAAAATAATCAGATTCTGAATAGTATTTTAAAGATATGGTATACATTTTATTCCTGATATATCTTCACTAAGGTCAGGAAGTTTATATCTTAGATAAATTATGTCTCAAAAATTAAGGTTTAGGGTACACTATGCATTCAGGATGACAGTTCATACTGAAGGTGCCATCTCTTCTGTAGATCTCCAACATTTACATTCTCCCCTCCATCACATTTTAGGATAATAGATCATGCTCTTCCTATTCCAGTTTTAAAATAGCTAGTGCTTCAGGAAGCACTAGGAGGGAACAGTGAAATCTGTAAAATGACAGCAATTGCACCTAGCTTATGCGTAGTATGAGAGGTCAGGTTCCTTGTTCAGTCTTCACATGTTGTAGTCTGGTTCTCACTGGGTATATCTATACATGCAATTAGCATGCCTGAATAAAATTCAGTACAGTTCCCAGATGTGCTGGCAGAGGGTCACTGGGGGTTAGGTTGCCAACCTGGGACTGCTCTGACCTGGCTCAATGTATGGCCGAGGGGTTGGCTGGGGCATGAGGGTGGTTTAGTGCAAGGCTAGCCAGCAGGCAGCCCCCACACTGAAGCAACCTCATGACCCAGCCAACCCTGTCAGTGTCTACATATGCGTTGTGGCAGAGTAAATAACTTTGCCTTAGGATAGAATTTGTGTCTGACAGTTAGTTTAGTCCATTCTAATTGTGCTGTTTATGTAGATGCTGATAATTTACTACAAAGCTAATTAGGCAACTCCGCAATAAATGTCTAGTGTAGACAGGCCCACTGAGCATTCCTGCATTACAAAATGTCATCAGGTTCAAACTAAAGTTTAAGCATTACTCACTGATATGATGCTGAACGTGGTTTGCCTTGGTTCATGCTGGTCCATCAGCTGCAGCCATATTATGCCAGCTAAAGTAATTCTCCAAAATCACTTTTGAACCCCATGAAATTTTGCCATTTTCAATTGACAAGCAATTGTGTTCAGTTTTCAATTTGTAGATGCTTTTTTGTTTGCCAGCATAATAACAGAAATGAACTCACATGCTGCACTTTGGTATAGTTTTCTGAAAGTGACCTAGCTCCAGGCTTTGGGGGTTATGGACCTCAGTATGACAAGCCTGACACATTGGATCAATTTTTTTATAAATAGATACTACTTTAGGATGAATATGAAAAATATTACAGTGTATACACACATACTGTAATATTATTTTCATTTGTAATTATTTTCATGCTATATTTTAAGTCCATCACAAACAACGGTGTCTTCATCCCAATTTTGTGGATGGGAAGAATAACATGGACAAATTATGGCCAAGGTCACATGAGTCCATGGCAAAGAATGGAATAGAATCCAGATCCTAATCCTAATCCTATGCGCTGGGTTCTTCTGTCTCTTGTAGGTAGGCAGCTGAAAACACTCATTTGTAGGAACAGCTTCATAATACACATAGTAACACTCTCAGCTTAGAGGATTCAACATGGAAGACAGGGAACTCATAGATTCAAATTATAGCTCTCCTGATGTCCTAACAATGTAGACCAGGGCAAAAGACTACAGATACCTGCTACTAAGTATACTGTAATGGATCTTCTACAAAATTGAATTAAAACCTCAATCAACAGATATGCTTTCTCTGTCCCTTGAAAACCACATATTTGGGCTTCATTTGACCAAGAGGAGCAGGCGATATTTCAGATGAGGGCCCTGCTACTGGTCCTGAATAGTGAAATTCCAGGAGCTGATAGCAAGATCTTACCTGCTCTGATGGGACATACAGACAGTCAAAAAGCCCAAAAGTGAATCAATTCAGTCTTTGTATGTTAGTTTAAAATACACAGATTAAATTGAAACAGAAGTGAGCAGACATTAACTTTGATTCAAGAAATGCAGCCACATGACTGTAGTGGCTCAGGCCAGAAGCCAGGGGCATTAGAGCACAGTTCTCTGGCCATGTGTTCACTTCCTCTTCCTGCTTCCTCTTCTGGGATCTGCAGTCAAGAATTACAGCAGCAGAATTGCTCATCACTTCCTTTTTCTGCTTCTAGGTACTTCTGAGATTTGTAATCCATAGTTGCAGACAGTAGTAAACTTGAACAGGGGAAGGGGAGATTAAGCTGTTTCCCTGGACCCAGACCCCAGCTGGAGTTTGCTAGGGGACAGTCCCCCTCTCCCCTGTAGACTGGACTGCATCCCCAGCCAAGCTTGCCCTCCCACTCCCTTGTCAGCTAGCTCTCACTGCTCCAGCAAGGGAGCAGTGGGACAGCCCAGCCTAGGGCTGCAAAACATAGTGGGATGCTGGAGGACTGTAATTTAACTTGAACCAGAAAGGGATCTGGAATAGAAGTTTCACAAACTGATTTGACCCAAATCAGCTAAGTCTGATACTACATTCAACCAGATTTATCTTAAACCAGCTTCAGCCATTTTGAACCTGGCTTATGTGCATTGAACTTATGTTCTGTTACAGGTTTAAACCAGTTTCAGATCACTTAAACCAGTTTATGTGTAACTTCTGTCCCTAGCCAGAAGACCATTCAAATAATTGAGTTCAAGGTGTTAACTCTAATGCAGCTTTGGAACCAGTGGTGTAGTGGTGGTTGAGAGCTTACTCCGCAAGCAAGACAAAAGTTTAGTAACTCTTTTAAAGAGTCTCCCACAAAAGTCAAGATGCAGCTGGTTGGAAGGCATTTTTTTGAGTTAGTGATCAGTGAGGCTCAGGGAAGCCACAATCCCCCTACACATGCACAGAAATGATATAAACCCTTCCTGGCCCCACATGAATCTCCTCTCATGACCAAATTAGCCACTGTCACCAACCTGGCCCTGGGGTTTATCATAGGATGGGGGTTTATTATTATTATTATTATTATTATTATTTATTTGCCGTGTGCATAGTGTTAGTTGTTTGATTAGAAAGGAGTATTTCCCTCCCTGCCCAATTGGCCAGAGCAGGGTGTGGGGTCTCACTTTCCCCCACTCTTCAGCAGCTCAGGGATCTAGTCAGTTGGTCAGGAGGGTCAGTCCAAATTGTCAGAATTAAGCAGGTGGCAAATCTCCAGCAAAGAAACTCATTCTAGGAGGCTATATTCCTGCAACAAGGGGAAGAAGAATGGGGTCCCAGCAAAGATAGAAGCCAGCTGTAGAGGGGTGGGTAGCTGATAGAAGCCCTTTACCAGGGAGAAACATTTAAAAAAAAGAATCATTATCTGAACTCTACAGGTTATTGTCAGCAATTCATAGATGAGCTGTTGGTGCTTATTTAAAGCACTTCTGCTACTTTTCTTTCTGTGCATCTGTGACAGTCATGCCTAAGGTTATTATGGAACAGAATGGGGGGGGGGAGGGGGCATCTCAAATGTGGCTGAATGTAAACGTTTTCAGGCTGCTAAAGATTGTAACCAACTCTTAAGCTGCAATGCATAGCCCACTAGCCCAGTGGACAATGTATCAGACCAACTGCCATTATAAAAAAGGCTGATGCTTTCAAAGCCAGTGGTTTTCAGGTGTCATACTAAGGGCAAGTTACAATCCTGAAAACCATGAATAACCTACTGCTACCCCTCCATCTCTGATAGACCTTCCTATTCCTCATCCATAAACTCATAAGCAAATACTATCTCTGTAGAAGTTATACATCTCTCTCTATCTGCTCTAGATATAACTCCTTTTGTTCAAACCAAAATCTCAGACTGTCTGTCTGACATGTCCTCACAGATGCCTAGCCTTTAGCTCAAGCTGAACATGACTAAAGAGCTTTCAGTCTTTCTCCCCCAAAGACTGCTCTCTGTCACTGTGGACCACATCACTATTCTGCCTGTCAGTAAGGCCAATAACCTGGTCATCATCTTTGACTCAGACATTGCTCTCTTTAGGTCCTCAAATCCAGGCCACATTGAAATCTTGCAGGTTCTTTCCGCACAACATTCATAAGATATCAACTTTCCTACCATTTTATCCAACTTAATGTCATTCTCTCACATCTCAGTTACAGCACTATTCTTCCTTTGGCCATCAAAAATGTAATCTTGTCCTGCTCATATTCATCCCAAGCATAGATTATATTTCTAGCCTCTCACTTTGACAGTCTCATATCTTTCTTGGCATTCCTCCACAAGTCCCTCTCTCCATCATATCAACAGCACACTTTTTGCCTTCTGCAGACTCTTCAGAGCCTGTCCCTACCCTCCCTATTTCATTCTCATTATCAACAGCCTAATTCCTGCTTTCATTTGGACAGTTTGCAAAAACTGTTTGGGCTTTCTTCCATGCTTTGTCCTTCACTCCTAAGAGGAAGACCCTGTAAACATCCACAGTACTATCTTTAAATTAATTTTAAATCCCTTAAAACCCTTAGCCAGAATGCCTATGAAAATGTAATAATTGTTGGACTGCTAAAACTATTGACTGTCATACTGACCAATATAGTTCCATTCTTTCTTTGTATTCCTCTATTTGAGTGTTGTCTTTCATATTATTCTCTTTGGGTCCAAGACTCTCTTTTTGTCCTTTGTCCTTTGTCATTTAAAGAGCATCTAACAATTAAGGTCTTGTTCATGGCATTTGGTGCCATGATGGTAATTAATAATGATAAAACTTGATAGAATACATCCCATCACAGCTCTTAAAATCTGGTTACATATTTAAGGTGGGCCTTTCAAGATGTGTGAACAGGGCAAGAGATGCTCAGGCACTTGAGAAGATGAAGACAGAATGAAGAAGGAACCAGAGATCTTGTGTATTTGTGATCTGTGCTGATGCTGAAAGGATCTGGGAGACCAGCAGAGGTTATCTGTAGTAATAGTTGAAAAGTTTTCTTCTGGACATTATTGTGAACAAAATATGGAAATTCAAAGAAAATATTAATGCAAAAGTGTTATTTTGGATTAAATTTTCCACATTTTATTGGGGAAATAGATTGTCAGGGTAGGAGGCTGAACAGCATGAACTTAGCGTGTATTTGATGTGTGTTAGTTCAATAAGAATGAATTCAAAGTATTCCTATCTGTTCTAAAGAAGATCAGACTAGAGGATTATAATAGTCCCTTCATTCTTTATAATCCATGAATCTATAAGAACACTGATATACTCTTTGTTTATTGTTTGGTTCTTCACTTTGAAATCCTTGGGCACATCCAGATGTGCATGGATGTTTAGTTACCCAGGGACAAGTAGCAGTGGCATATCTTGCCCTTCAGCTGCTTGCTCCCAGATAATGCCTGTGCCACGCATGCTTTGGCATGCAGCAAGATGCCCTGGGTGAGGTAGGGGAGACTGTGGCCAGCACTAGGATGGCCCCAGCAGCCTTATATGAGGTCCTGGGGGTCCCCTGGGGCTGCAGCCATGGCAGTTCTGCTGTGCAGAGCCTGGCCAGCAGCTACAGCACAGCTCTGGGTGGCGTGGCTCTGCTTTTCAGCAGCGTGCATTGCCCAAGCATACACAGTAGTGGGCTTTTTTTCCACAGATTTTTTGGACCCTGGCTGTCCAGGGGTAAAAAAAACCTGTGGGGAAAAAAAACCCACTGCAGTGCATACACGGGCAATGCACCCTTGGAATGTGCAGTGTGTGGTGCTACAGATGTTTTTGTGGCGGCATATACCACACTACTGCTCTCATCTGGATGCACCCCTTATGTTTATGTAACTCTAGCATACCTTGTAACTGTGTTAACTTTAACTTAGACATATAATTTCTGTTATATCTTTCAAATATCAGATAATAGGCCATAGGTAATATGATGAAAACTTAATTCAGTCCTTAAGGAAAACTCTGAAAATTGCCTCTCTCTTAATTAAAAAGATTTTTTATCCAAAGCTATAAGCTTTTGGGTTTTTTTAAATACTTTAACAGAGCCTAGCAAAGGATCTTGAGCTTTTAGTTAGGGTCAGACTAAAAAGGATCTGATTTAAATATTAGCAGAACTTTAAATTCATCTGTCAGGGAGATCTATATTTTTGTCAGTTACAGGCCACCTTTATTCTGTGTAATGATGAAGATTTGACTTTGTTTGATTTTTCTTTTTCAGTAAAATGAATGGTGCATCTTTCTTTAATTGTGATCCTCGTCAACCATTTGGCCCAGTAATAGTATGCAAATTGAACTGTTTAAAAATTAATGCTACCATTTATTAAATAATGCATCATACAATAAGTTAATTTGAAATTCTAAGTTGAACTCCCTGCTCATGAGTGAGAGTTTCCCCCGCTCTCCTCCCCACCCCCAAAAATCTTTATAATCTTTTTAAACATCTTGAGTATGTTTCTAGTGCTGTAGCAAATTGATATCTAGGGAGCCTATTGATAAGAAAAGATCCTTTCTAGTCTGTAATTTTGACTTATGAGCTATTGTTTCTGCAGACTTATTCACTTTCTTAACCTGAAAACTTAAAAGTTTGGGAAATGTATCAAATGAAACACTGCCCATCAGTTTGAAGAAATTCATTCAGCGTGTACAGTGACAAAAACCTATGCCATGCCAGTCAACAAGAGCTTTGTCATCAATTTCAGTGGGCACAGGAGCAATGGATGACGAACCTGGACACATCTGTCATGTAAAGTGTGACTAGCTGGAAGTCAATATCTGTGAAAGCCTGTCTACACTTACAGCAGCATAATTCCACTGGAGTTAATGGCATATGGCATTAGATCAGAATCTGGCCCCAAAAGTGAAGCACAATTTATCTCTTGCTCTGTTCCTTTGGACAGCGATTAGTTGTGGATAGGGTGTCTATATCTGCACTTATACAAACACATCAGTGTTAAATTCATGAATATGCCTATGTCTGAGGTTCTCCTTAGGGGGTTTATTTATGTATTTATTTATTTATTTATTTAACATGTGCCTCAGGCTGGTTGTCTTTTGTAGAAGGCACTGTCTACTCATTTATTTGCTGGACATAACACAGGCAGGTAGAGTAATATATGCTGCTAAAGTGACTGAGCAGAAATAAATAGAGCAGTGGGTAGTGAGGTCTGTTCGGCAGGAGAGAATTTTTACAAACACAAATCAAACAAAATAGGAAACAAAATCTGCCTTAGCCTGGTGATCAGCAGAGCCCGAAGCACTCTGCTTTCTTACATCTCTGTGCCAGTCCTTTTTTTAGCTCTTCCCCTGAACACCTATTCGAGAGGGAAGATGGAATTTAACCTTCTGTATACCTGTGACTAAAGTATGCTCCTGCATGTGTGTGTGTGTATATAGGATTATGTATACTTAATTTTGTATAATATGGCCACTACTCCTCTCTGGCTCACCTAATGGAGCCTAGTGAATTCTGAATATAACTTTCTGCTGTGTGCCTTATAAGAATGTCTGTTTATTTTTATTCTAGAGGAAAGTAAAATGTAGGCTCAGACTGATTTTTGGACAAAGATTTTTCTGGTCAGTCAAAAATTTCCTAGTAAGGTGACTTTCTCAATGTGTTGACAAACAGTATTATTTATTATTTTTTTAATGACTATGGCACTTTTGGTGTGTTCCTTGCAGACTATCACCCTTTTGTGCTAGGCACTGTACACAAAAAAGGTTTTCCCCCAAAGAGCTTACAATCTAAGACATTTTCACCATTGTTTTTTTTTTCTTTACTAAAAATCAGCTTAGTGAACAGGTTTCTTAGCTATATTCAATCTAACTGAGTATGATAGACAGTAGGGTAGCATGAAAGATCTAGCTTACTTTGAAAATAGAACATGCTTTGAATGGTACGCAAGGGAAATTTGCAAAGGTTTGGCCTAGGTTTTGTTCCTCTCTTCTCAGTTTGTCTTTTCTTATAAATACCACCCGTTTTTATGCAGCTCTGTAAGAAAACAGTTTGTAAGGGACCATTACAATAATTTAGTCTGACTTCCTGCATAACACAGGTTAAATAATTTCACGGAGTGTTTCCTGTATCAGGCCCATACTTTCTATTTGAGCTGAAGCATATTGTTTAGAAAGACATTAAATATGGGTCTAGTGCCAGATCCAGTGTGGTTCTGTAGGCACCTAAGTAAGACTAAATAAGCAGATTGGCTCTACTCCACAAGAAAAAAAGTCAGTAGGTGCTCAAGTTTAGGCAGCAAGATGAAGATTGGGAAAATGATCAAATGGGATTGGCTGATGCAATATTTCTGTTCATTTTGCTCCTATTTTCCCCCACATAAGAAAAGAAAGAGAGGCAATGATAGCAGCTGAAGCAGAGAAAGTCCTTAATGGGAAAAGTCAGAATGTATTCCCCAGAAAAAAGAAAACATATTGCAGGAACAATAGGACTGAAGCACAGGTATGAAGGGATCTTCAAAAGGAAAGCTGTGAGGTACATTGCAATTGAAAGCCACGTAGAATGTGTCCTGTTTTTCAGAGGTTTTTTTTTCAGGTTCATTCCCACTCATAATCCAAAGTATAAACAAAGAGGAAATAGACTGAAACAAACAAATCAATGTTTGTATGAAATCATGTCAACTTAAAACTTTACATTTTGCATTATTTGCATACAAAAGAACACCTGATTGAACTCACTGGTGTTTAAACCTTTCACTTTTAAGTTAAGCAACCTCATACAGGGGATCTTTAGAAGAAGCTTAATATTGTCGTATGTCTGTCTAGCTCAGTGTAGGACAGCATGGAGAGCATTTACAATTGTGAGAGGTGAATAATACATATCAGGCATACAAAGCCCGTTTACATAATTTAAATCCTGTGCAAGTCTTTTGAAGCTACTAGGCTTGCACAGAGGTGTAAGTCAGTGCAAAATATGATCCACAATATATTGTTCACATTGGGGCTATATCCTTTAATAGCAAAATATGTAGAGACAAATTATACCAGTGAGTCACATGTGCAACTCCTGTTGATTTCCATAAGAACTGTACCAAGTATAAGAAAACAAAATTTAGCCCATGTCTTGTAAAATGATTAGGTGACGCTATTATATGCCATAACTGAGAAGGCAGTCTTACTGAGACATTCACAATGTACAATGAACTAAATACAGCACATATCGAAATCCATTTGCTGTCTGGCATAGATTCAGCTCTGTTGCACAGAAAATGCATAGGTATATACTGTATAATACAGTGCATATTACTATATGTTTACTCTTCATAGAAGTGGTTCTTAATTAAGAAAAGATGCACAAAAAGATTCTCCTTCTAAACTATATTGCATATATTGAAACAAATTAACTAGGCTGCTGGTATGTAGTTTGTTATTCATGATAGTTCATTTTCAATTGGTATCATTGTTCTTTATTTTTTATATGAAGAATCAAGACCAATAATTTAAGTTTCTTTATTTCTGCTGTTCTGTACTAACTGTTTTGTTGATGCAACTCTTGATTCCTGTTGTTTTCCTCTTTGCTCCTATTATTTGTAAATGCTTAGCTATAAGGATTACAAATGTAGAAAGTGCATCTGCAGTTTCTGAAGTCAAGCCCAAAATTACTTTCCAGTATTTGAATATAGCTATCTGTTCATTATAATTTAGCATTACACTTGGCACTAATTTTTATGGATATATGAGTTAGTATATGTCTGCACTGTTTGTCTTTATCACTGCTGATGTAAAGAGAACAGATTGAGATTGCAAGTTTTTTGTTTTTAAAGATTGGACATATACTATGTTATCTTTGTCCATAAATCCAAGGTAGATTCTTCAGGTATAACCCAGATGTAAGAATTTAAATATACTCTTTCTTTCACAAAGTTTCAATGAAAATGTAATTAAACCTTGCGTCTTTGCTCATGATGTTTGTAGTACATATTGCCTATTTCTATACAATACACTGTATTGTGGATAATGCAGTTCTACTAGGTATACTATAAGGCTCTTTGATATGAATATGTATTATGTACATGCAATGGTTTTCTGTCCATCTTTTCTTAAGAGCACAATTTGCTTTATTTTCTTATTGTGTAAATTGAACTCAGTTACCATCTCTGATTTGCATGTGGATAAAAAAAAAGTAGGTATTGAGATGGTAATTAAAGTAGCACATATACATAAACAAACAGAGACATTAAGTTTTGCATGCATATTAACAAACAATTGATACACACAAGTCCCCAGTTTGTGCTTATGTACATACCCATAATTCCAATTCAGCAATTATGTCCTTTTCACTTACGAAAATAATCTCAACCACGGTGCCTTGAGACCCTTTCAAGGGTGCCATGGAGGGCCACACATTGTTAGCAAGATAAATCCAGAGATTTAAAATAGAATCTAAAACATCCAAAACATTGGGACCTACTGTGGTCTTTCTGAGTTCTTTGCAACAAGAGAATTGATCTATTATTTTTCTGTAGTCAAACAATGAGTAAAAACCAAGAGCTGAAGGGGTGCCTTGAGTTGAAAATGTTGAGCACCACTGGCCTGTGATATATTCCTGTAGTTTCAATTGGATGTTGTATTCTTCACTCCAGAGCAACTCCTGCCCTGCTTTCTTCAGTGCAACTACTGCTCAGATAGGGTCATGATGTGGCAAGCTGTTTAAGGAGTTTACACGTGTTCTGTGTCAGTTCAGTTTACAGCATGATCATTTTCATCATTTGACCTCCACATGTAAATAAATAGTATGACTTGCAGTTTATTATGTGCTTCCTTTAGATGAGACCCTAAGAGCCAGGCTTCTTTCCACTCTGCATTGTTGATACAGATTCCAGGACTCATTTTGTAAAAGAAGTAGTTGTGCCCAAATTCTAGATCGTATTCTTCATGTACTGTTTGCTGTGCCCACTTAGGCAGCTACCGTTAATGCCAGAGCATTTCAGTATTGCTGTATTGCTGTATGCATGGATCTAGTTTGTGAAGAAATGTAGGATGGAAACTGCACTATAAATTTAAATAATTATTCCTGCTACCTCTTAAAGCAAGTTCACCTCTGACAAAACAATCCTAAATCTATGATTGTACTTTCCAGTATTTCTTCTTTCCTTGGGTTAGAATCAGATATACCTACTGCTGCCTTGTCTTCCTCTATTCAGAACTATCTGACTTGCTGTCCATAGATTTTTGCTTCCCTCCAAAATTTGCTACCTTGCTTTCTAAGGTGGCATATATTTATCTTACCTCTTATATTTGGAATATCCATTTGATCACAGGAAGTAAAATATTTGGCTATATATGCTATCAAAACTGGACCCAGATCAGGTGGCTTGTAAACCATGGATCTATGACTTCCTCCTTTACTCCAGCAGCATTACTTTAATAATCTGCAAAGTATAGCTTTATTTTTCCTTCATCAAAGTTTTTGTACTTATAATGGTGAAGGAATTACAAAGGGTCTTATCATTCCGTGGGTCTTTGGAACCCATGAGGAATTCTGCCTGAAAATTGATGGTGTGATATGCACCCCAAAATATTGTACATTTGCTTGTGCTGTGCATTAAAAAAAAAAGGGACCATGTTAGTACATTCTGTCTGCGGTTGTGTATGGTTCTTCTGTTACTGTCACCCATTTTGGTAGCGGTTAAAAGCATTGTTTCACCCTGCCTCATGAGTAATGTCAACATTCCTGGGGCTTATTCATGTTGTGTTGCCAAGGCACTATTAACAACGCGATGATCTGAAGCCAGGTTCCTTTATTCCAACTGAAGTTTCGATGATCTGAAATGTTAAAGCAGCATTGATCACATAGTATATTTTACTCTTCAATATCCAAATTAACATTAGCTAAACTTGAACAACAATTTAAGAGTTGAAGGTCACTTTATTAACAGAAAACATCAATCCTGGGCATAATTCAATTAAAAAACATCAATAAAAATCTAATTTCAAAAGTCACAAGTAGGGTATACCAATATACCACATCCGACAGACAGAAGCTGCTCAGCCACCATTGAATCATTGCCTGTTTTAATAAGTATTCAGAAATTATACTGAGACTTCAAAAGAAATTGTAAGGAATTGTTAGCAGGTTTATTAATGTTTTATGTTTTATTAAAAGTTTGGGTGTACATTTCACAATGAGCAACATCAAAAATCAGACTTTCTGCCTGTAATTTTGCTTCCTCCTGTCTTTCTGCCTTTGGGATTCGCTCTTTTCCTTTCATCAGCTGCCATTTTCAGCAGCATGCAGTAATTTCATGGCTCATTGCAAGCGCTGAAAACCTTTGAAACCACAAATGCTAACCTACCTGGCCTGCAGCCATTTAGGAAGAGATTAATTTAGCAAACAGAAGCAAAACACTTTCTACTTCTAGCCTGTGCATAATTTCACTTCTATCTATATTTATTTTACAGTGAGCAGCGTAATGACAATTTCAGTAATTGCAACTCTGTAAAAATTTGCCTACCTAGCTTATCTCACTATCACAAGACTGTGAGTCAGTCAGATTAGAAAAAGTACAGCATGTGAAACTGCATTGGTTGCCTTCCAAAAAAGATGTGCCTTATATAAAACTTAAGTGATGCTTTGCACTTATTTGTATACTTATCTACAGGACAATGGATTCTCCATGATGTTTGGTTGGGATGTGTGCGCCTTTTTAATGCACTGTGATTTATGGGTGCTGTTTCCATACAAAAAGATCAGCACACTACTAGGCTGCAAGTGCCAGCCCATTTCTGCAGACTTAGTTACAAATGGCTGTTATGGTGCTGTCAAGCAATTTGAACAGAACTGAAAGTCCATCTGGGGCAAATTTAAGCTATCATGCTTGGAATGCGTTCAAATTCTAAATTAGCCCACAAACCATTAGCTTTAAAAAAACAGATTTGTTTGATTGTTTCTAATATGAACCAAAAAATCAATTTCTATAAGAGAAACCCATAGACTGTTTTCCTTATCCATATTTTACAACTTTGGGAGTTATTTTCAGAGCTGGGTGTCTAGAAGAAGGTTCCAGAATCCGTATGTGGGTACTAAACTAAAAGTGGCTTGATTTCCTTGCTCTTCCCCCACCTCCATGGGATCTACAACTCTGATATAGTTCAATGACACCCAAGGGATCTCAGCACTTTTGACAACTGGGGTGCTAGAAATATTTTACCCTTCAGCTTTGGCCATTCTCTCTTTCTACTTGGAAAAGGAACCCATGAGGGCTTAGAGTACATCTCTGTCCATTGGACATTTTGGTATATACATGAGTTGAAAGGCTCCGCTTTTCTCTCCTAAGTCTGCCCTAGTACATACTGCAATGGTGCCACATAGTTGGAAGGTCCTATTGAGACACCCCTCAGCTCATGACTTCTGTAGTGCAATCTTGGCACTGATACTTGAACTGAGAAATGTAGTGGCCACTGTCCAGCAATCAGTTCACCCAGCTTGGGCTGAGTAGAACAAAACAGTCCTTCTTCCAAAAAATGGCATTTGGGTGACCTTGAGTAATCTTGTGTTATGACAAAATTTCACCATATTACCAAATAACGGCTTGGCTTGCAGAATTGTGTAGTGATACTTCTTGCCATGAGGGCTTACAAAAAAGATTGCTGCCAGTAAAACGGAGGGTGGCTTGAATCAAAAGAATAGAAATAGGGTGCTTAGCCATGAAAATAAAAGGTGCCTGTTTTATGTATACATCTTTTCAACTTTTTACATTACTACTTATGAAAAAGCAATTGAGCATCATTCTTATTCTTTGCTTGCTTTTCCCAGATTCAAATGCTTTTATACCAGGGAAAGGAAATGTACAGCATTAAACTTGTTTATGCAGTGTTTTTATAATAGCTAATTCATTTAAGCATACAGATACACAGACGGCAGTGGGATGACTGGCCAACCCACACAGATGTACACCTCCAATCTGGCATCCCATAACATTCATAAAATATGTCAACACAGCCTGGATTCCTTCCATAGTTTATGTTAAACTATTGGTGTTCATACCATACAAGCAAAATATTTCACGTTGTTAAAATTTGTATCCCTAGTAAATAAATATAAAAACTAAATGCATTCACTCTAAATGCCCAAACTGTGTGCAGCAGCATTCAAGCAATATGTACTCTTTGCAATTCTAGTTACATGGGAGAAATGAACAAGAAAAACTTATTTATAGAGCTCCTCATGATGCTTACTGGTTTTCCTTCAAGTGAGCGACACTATTTGTGTTTTAATAACATTTTTCTTTAAATTGTGATGCTCCTTTTATGCCCTAAACACTTCATCATTATTTAGAACCACAATATAGTCAGCATGGGAAAGGTGGGGTGCAGTCACAAACAGGGTTCTTGTGCTGCCCCAAGTAGATGGACAGTTCCTCGCAAGAGGGCTGCTAGGGAAGCAAGCTGCACTGAGGTGCAGTGAGTGCCATCTCCTCTTTGCACTAGCTCATGAAGCTGGCAAGCTGCAGAGAGGAAGACATACTGCACTCCCTCTGGTTTTGGCACCATAGCTGTGTTTCTTCAGCATAACAGGGAGCTCCAGGTGGCGTTGTGGCATAAAAACATCCTATAGCTCCTGCTTGGGTGCGATAGCTCTTCATGACTCTGCAAAGCAGGACTCAGACTTAATGCTGCTACCCAACATTTATGTAATAGAGAGGGCCCAACCTGAGCCTCAGAAGCAGAACATCCCCTGCAGGCAAAGCTATCTGAAATCAAGATCTTGATGCAAATATTATAGTTTACATTTCCCTCTAATATTAAACAGTTAAAATATCAAACATTTAAGAACTAAACATTAGTAAGTAGCCTACATTAGCTGCTATGAATTGAAATCAATGTGCTGCCTTTATCTTAACTCTCCATTAACACACATCTATGCATTTCTGTAAACCCCAGGTTGTGATCTAGACCATTCAAGGAAGCTCACTACAGAGCAACATACAGTCCTGATCTGGCAGTTACACAGAGTGTTACATATGCATTGAATCTCACTGAAGGCAGTGAGCTGTGTGTATAGAAGCACTGGAAACTCAGCTAGATCTCTAAATATCTACTTCCCAGACTGGAAAAAAAATGCCTGCTGAGATAAATGGGGATTGGGAACAATATATGATCACTAATGAACAGACTGTTACACACACTGATTATGGTAGCACATACAGTAGGTACATAAAATCACACATTGTATAGCACTGAATTACCTTCAACTCTAAATTAAATATTTATAAATTTCCAAGCCTTTAGTTCCAGGGAGAATCCATGTTCGGGAAAGCATTTAAGCCCATGCTTACTGTTAGAACTAGGACTTTGAGCAAGTATTTGTTTGTGCAGCCACAAAGTATCTTCAACAGATGAGTAAAACAACTCGTCAAGATTGATTGCACCTTTTTATAAGCCAATCAGTTGCCTGCTTTCATAATTATACTCAAACTTATTTTTCTGTTATATGGAGCAGAACATTGTTATAAACAAATTAATTGCTATTTTTAAGAGCAGGTTCATTTAATAGCCAAAACAATTATTTTTAAAAATTAAAGGAAATTCTTCCTTGCTGAAACCTGTAGTCTCAACCAAGAGAAAATTTAGTGAAATGAAATTATGAACTTTTAAAAATAGGACTTATAATGGAGACACTGATACAACCAGAACTATCACCATGTGAACGGTGCTGCTATTATTTACTATGGTAACATTATAAAAGACTACACTGTTTGTGCCATTATCCTTACAGTTCTCTTTTCAGTACAAATCATTATATTTATTATCTGTCTTCTTGTATAGAGGGTCATGAGAAAGGCCAATCAAAAGCAGAAGAAGCCTGCTTTTCAAAAGGAAATTGGACCTATTTCTAATTCTTTTTCTTTATCATATACAAGGGAGCACAGACTTTTTTGTGAAAAATTGTTTCATGTAAGATAAAAGTGCAGATTATTGGTGAGAAAATGACACACTCTTCCTGACATCTTGCAGATTCTTGAGAGATATTGCCAGTTTTCCTAAGAGATTTTTACCTTTTTTTATTCTGAAAATGTATGTCCTTACAGATGTTGAGCAGCAGGTACCAGAACTTTAAGTAATGTATTTATTTGGGAATACACTGCATGATTTAGATATCAGTTTACTCAGATTTTTGCTGTGGTGACTTAGCTCCTTAGAATGAGTATTGTCCATAGTAACAGGCAAAATGGATGCTTTTAGAAGTATATGGTCAGTATTTCATAATTCTTAGGATAATCTAAAGAAGAATTTGTATTTCTTTTCTCTTTTTCCTTTTTCTCTCATTTAGCCCTTCTTTTTTCTCTCTCTCTCTAGGCCTGATAATACATTATCAACCTCTCTCTCATTAATGCCTCATCAAAATATTTATAAATAAGCCTTTAGTTCAAGAAGATTATTAACGGACTTTTCGAGTATGTTCCCCTGGTTAGACAATACAGTGGGCAGACAAATTGGTTACACTCCCTGTTTTACAGCAGTGACTTTTTGGTACTTTGTGCCAATTATTTAACCATTCTGTGACTCAGTTTCATTGGCTGTAAAATGGGTATAATACTTATCTACCTCCTAAAAGTTTATTGATATTTGATTAATGGTCAGAAATCATGTAGAAAGACTTCAATGAAAAGCACCAAAATAGTATCAAAATGATTATAAGCTTAATTTCCAGTAGTGCTCAGTTCTAAAAAGTCCTATTAAAATAGTTGGGAGTGTAGTTACTCAGAGTGTTTACAAATTAAACATATATAATGAAGTAGGAGCCTCCCAACTATTTTTCTCCTACCTAAAAAAAATAGTCTATAAATGGCCCATCTATACAAGACATGTTAGTGCTAAGTTGCCTAGTTTATGCACAGTAAGTGTACAAGTCTAAATGTGCACATGCTTACTGCACAATCAAAACCCTTAATCGTGATTAAATTTGCCACTTACAGGTAGCGTGTGCAGGTGCAAATGCAGGTAGAAAATTTAATCATGATTAGTAACTATGCAGTAATGCACATGTAGATGCCCAGCCACTAGGAGCACATCCTGATGAGTGCAGCCATGCATTATGTGGCGCTGAAAGCATGTTTGCAGCACCACATACCACAGTCCAGAGTTCTCCACACTGCAAGGGCATGCTGTCCAAGAGTGCGCTGCTCCATTTTTTCCCCCACATTTTTTTTACCCCCTCGGGCTGCAACCTAGGAGCCTCTCTCACTCCAGAGCTGGGCTGTGTCTATGGTAGCCCCTGTCTGCAGGTTATAAAAACTTAAGTATATTTTGCATCCTGGGGCACACACCACAGGAAGCCTGAGGGCATTGCAGGCCTTTGTTACCACTGGGCTGGCCACAAGTTACCTGTATCTGCCTGGCACGACCCCAGTGGTGCTGCTTAGCCATTGCTGTGCTGTGTAGCAGCCAGGGTGGTATTGTTGGGGCCAGCAGCCTACTGCAGCCTCCGTCCAAGCCTGCTAGCCCCCATGGCCACCTGCAGCCACCTCTGTGCAGCAGGGCCAGTGGCATCTGCCTGATGCACACCCCCAGCAGCCTGCCTTGTACCTGCAGGTGCTGCAGGGCATAGCCCCTGCCACTTGGGTCCCAGTCCCAGATGTGGAAGAGAGGACACAGGGGCCAGCAGGGATGCTGAGTCAGGGACACCGTCTGCTGCCGGGGCTTCTGGATGTACTGGCTGCACCAGAGGCACAAACAGGACAGGACTCTCCCCAGCCAGAAGCTGGTGGTGGCGGCCAAGGAGCGGGTGGAGAACACACAGGCCTAGCAGGAGGATTTGGCCTAGAAGGAGAAGTGGTGGGTGGAGGATATCGCCCAGAAGGAGGCATTCTGGGCGAAGATCCTGGCTCTGGAATAGGAGCAGATCCAAGTCCCGTAGGACCAAAATATGATTCTGGGCTGGGCTATGCAGGCTATGGACAGTGACTGCTGGGCCATGCTGTCCTGAGCTTGGTGATCTTGTTCATACCCACCACTACCAGCCCCTATCCCTAGTCCTGCAGACCCCCTGGCAGCAGCATGCCACCCTGTAGCAGGCCCCTACCTTAGCCTGGGAGGAGGTCTTCCACTGCCTTCTGCCACCAGAAGCCTCTGGCCCAGCAGTCATCCTGGGGCTGCCACTACCTGCCTAGGTCCAGGCCCACCACTTGCCCCAGCTCCACATGAGCATGGAGCCAGAGCTGCCTGCAGTAGTGCCAAGACTAGACATTGCCCATGCTGGGTCTGGACTCCACCAGCTGTAGGGGGAGACACCTGTCCTGGAGGAGCACTGGGCACTGTCACCCCTAGGTGAGCCTCCTGCTGCTGCAGTCACTATGGCATGAGGATCTGTAGGGGACTAGCCAGAGGCCAGGCTGCTAGCTGCCTCTTCCCAGGCTCTGCCCCCTAAGTACTCCACCCCATGGCCCCCCACTCTGGGACTGCACAAAAAACACATCTCTGTAAACAATTCTCATAGAAAAGAAGTTTTTTATTGTTGGAGAGTGGGATGGGTGGTGGAGGGACAATGTTTGTTAGGGAGGGTGGAGTCAGCTTTGTCTGTTGAGTGGGAAGGGAAGAGGATTGGAGGGTTTGATGTGAGAGAAATGAAGAGTTGTTCAGACATGTGTGTACCATAAGAGTGGTGCTGGGGGTGGGCAGGGAGTTGGAGATCTGTTGGCAGCAGGGCAGAGGGTGCTAAAGTTGGGAGTGCTGGAAGAGGTGGTCAGCTAAAGTCCCCTGCACTGAGTGCCCTGGCCCCCACTGGTGGGTATGCATATATCCTGGTGCCTCAGCAGGGAGGACCCACCACTGCCCCTGACACCACAGGAGGTGCTTCTTCTCAGGCCACTTCTGTCTGCTATACCTCCTCCACCCAGGCCTTGCAGAATAGCTCTCCTCAGGCCTCCCAGATATTATGGAACACACAGGTTGCAACAATGACCTAGGGGAGATTCTTTGCAAGATGAGCAGTGAAGAAGTGCCAGCGGTCTGTGAGGCATCCAAAGGCACACTTGACCAGGGCATGGGTCCAGCCTAGGCAGTGATTAAAATGGGCCTGGTGGAGGTCCAGGTGGCTGATGCAGGACACCATTAGCCAGGGCAGGAGCAAGTAGGTAGGGTCCCTGATGAGGAGGAATGGGACCACGATGGCACCCAGCTGCAGGTCTGGCATCTCCAGTGCAAAGTACCCCCTTTCCACCAGTCCCACCAGGCCAGAGTTCCAAAAGAGATGGGTGCCATGGATGCTGCCTGCTCAGTCAGGACTCACATGTATGAATGTGCCCTGGTGGTCCACGATGGCCTGCAGGACCATAGAGTGGAATCCCCCATGACTATAATAGGGGCAGTCTCCATGGAGCAGGCAGGTGACAGGTCTGTGGGTTCCATCCAGGGCCCCCATATGCCCAGGAAACCCCAGTGCATGGAAGCACGTCACCACTGTCTGGGGGTAGTGGACAGGGAGCACTGTGTGCCTCAGCACATCCTGGAAAGGCCCACACACCTCCAGGATGGCCTCTTCAGTGGTGGCCTTGCTACTGCTGAACAGGTGTCCCACATACTGAAGCCTGGTGGGTATGGCCAACTTTGGTAGTACCAGGGCCAGGTGGGTGTCAGTGGGGAGGGCCAGGCACATGCCAGTGTCCTGGTGCTCTAGGTGGGACTATAGCTGGTGGAGCAGGTCCAAGAAGGTGGCCCCAGTCTGCCACAAAGTGTCTACCCACTGCTTGCCATCCCAAGTCTGCTGGATGAGGTGCTGCCACCAGTGCTGGCTGGCACAGCGGGCCTAGAGGAGGCAGAGCTGGAGGCCAAAGACGGCAGTGGTGGCCCTGGCAGTGTTATCGTGGAGCCCCTCATCGGTGTCCCTGGCAGTGGCAGCTGTGCAATGGTGGCATTAGCCCTGGTATGCTGTGCTGCAGGCAGGCAGGAGGTTGCTGGTTGTGGTAGATCTGGGCAGGGCAAGATGGTCATGTTCAGTATGGCAGGCCAGTAGGGCAATCAAGGTGGCCAGCAGGATCCTGGGACACTGTTCATTGCTGCGAGGGGCTAGGGCAGCCATAGTGCAGGGAGGCAGAGTGGGCACAGAAAAAGCTGCTGTGTGCTGCCTCTGCACTTACCACCCTGCCTCTGAGCAAAGGAAGAGGCTGCACAGAAAGCAGGGCTGGTTTTTTAAAAGGGCTGCCAGTGCTGGCAGCTGCAGCCAGAGCCTGGAGCTCCCTCCAGTGGCAGCATGGATGCATTGCAGGGCTGCAGGAACCTGACAGGAAATTTTCTCCCTAGTCTCTGCATGTGTAGACACCTACCCAAAACCCTTACTGTGCAGTAGTTTACTGCACAGTAAATCTAGGCTGTAACAAATGCATGTGTAGACACACCTGCTGTACTGGGATTTAATGTTTAGTTGTTGTCCAGTTCTAAGCTATTTGAGGCAGCTATTCAATGCATGAGGAAAACCATAGGATAGTCAAAAGATATGTGATAAAAAAATATAAAATACTTTTGTGGCCAGTATTGCCCTTTCTACCTCAGCTGTATACCAGGGCCCTGTAAATTCATGCCCAGTAGGCATATCCTGAAGTAAAAGCCAAGTTTATGTTTTGTACTGAAGTAAAAGCCAAGTTTATGTGGTGCCAGCCTCTGCATTTTTTCCAAACCAGCTACAATGCCTAAGCTTCTGTATGGCTTAGTGCAATGTGATTATTCCATATTTGAAGCAAATTTACAGTATGTTCTGTCTTCCTGAGGTGAGATATAATTTATTAAAAACATGGTTTGGAACTATGATGAGTCAATATTAATACTGATGGTACAATAGCATTATCAGCTTGACAACTATGCTTAATTCAGTAAATATTTCTGGCATTGTAAACATTGGCCAGTGTAGCTGTTGTTAATACAAAGTAGGCAAATTGACTGACGAATATGTTTAGAGATACAGGGCTCTGGGAGAGTATAGATCAGTCCTTTACTGATAACTGGCAGAAAGCTCTGACTTGATTGCTAACAGTTAGGTAAAAAAAATATAATCTTATGACTGCTGTTTGATGAAACAATGTTTCTCGGGTTTTCAGGCTATACTGCCAATTTACAAGCACCAATTCTATGCCAGAAAGCTATGTCAAAACTGAAATGGATAATGCTGCTTAAGCAGAGTGTTATATCAGAAATCATGATGCCTAAATGCTTTTCACAAGATGTGATGATTGTATATGACAATTAAAAATTGCTTTATTTATTCAGAAGGAAGACCTTGAACACAAGGGTTCACCCAAATGGATTTTATTTTAGCCTACCTATTGTTATCTCAAAGTATGTCAATATTACGTGCTTCAAAAGAATGGATAGGAAATGTTTATCAGTAGACAATGAAGCCAAATAGATTGTTTATGACACTACGGGGAATACGTTTCTTGGCAAGATTTTGAAGTGCAGTCATAAGGGTCATTCTTGTGGCTGCTTTAGGTGACATTCATCATAACTGAACATCTAGATTGTAAAATATGTAGTGTTTTTGCACCAAATGATTCTCAGGGTAGAGTGTATTGTATTTGTATTGGTCTTTGATGGTATATTCACAATAGAGGGAATGTTCAAATACAATATGCACTACTACTACTTCTGTTTTAATAATTTTAAATAATTGTTCATTGGAACTTATAATTTATTATTAAACTTTATTTATCCAAGTGGCATATTTATATATGTTTATTTTCTGTAATGATATGATTAGTTTTATTGCAGTTAATCCACCAGTTTCTTTCACAGTGATCAAGAGTCTAGTTTCTGTTGTTGTTTTCATATTGCATGTGAGTATTACCTGCATTTCAGCTTGGTTTTGTCTATAAATCCTTGGGGACATCTGGTAAATTATTGTCTTTTTATTTCTGACTCTGTGAAATTAATAATGTTAAAGAAAGTAAACTATGTAGAGGACAAGATGAAGGAGTATAGCTGCTTTGAGGATGACAGTGGAATATCTAGTGTTATAAAAATATTGTATTTTGTACCAATTCATTTTGCATATTTATGCTTTACTGGTAGGGTGAGGTATTCCCATTCCTGAAATTCCAGTTTTTACAAGGCCTATAAAAATTACTGAACAATAGACAATGAGAGGCAACCAAAGTAGCACAGAGAAGAAAAAACTTCATCTGCATTGGGAACTTTCTAGATATTGTTATTGCAATAAGCAGTACGGTTCTTACAGCCAGTGGCCAAAAACAATATTCACAGTGCATGCAAGCTTTTATATATATATAT
>JAGPOW010000261.1:31586841-31604518 GCA_030014935.1 Caiman crocodilus | reverse complement strand
GTCATCCGGGCCCACCGACTTAAAGACATCCAGCCCTTCCAGAAGCCCTTCCACTAGGTCAACCCTCACCCCTGGCCTAGCAGTGATTCCCGAGGGGGATACAGGCTTCCAATGGGAGGGAGGTCCCGGTCCCCCCTCAGGAAGACCAAGGCAAAGAACCCATTGAAGATCTCCGCCTTCCCATCGGCCGCGAGCACCAGGTTACCCGACGAGCCCCTCAGGGGCCCAACATTTCCCAGGGCTCTCTTTTTGTTCCCCACACACTTGAAAAAGGCCTTCCTGTTGTCCTTGATCCTAGTCGCCAGGCAAAACTCTACTCCCGCCTTGGCCTTCCTAACAGACCTCCTACACTCCCAAGCACAAGAAGAGTACTCCTCTTTGGAGGCTGCTCCCCTCTCCCAAAGATAGTAAGCCTCCTGCTTTGCCCTCAGGGCCCCCTGAATATCCCTATTAAGCCACAGGGGCTTCCGGGCACTTTTTCCTATCTTGCATTGGGCAGGAACGGTCACCCCTTGGGCTCGGAGGATCTTCTCCTTAAGGAACGCCCACCCTTCATGGATGCCCACATCCTCAACCCTACAGTCCCACAGCACCTTGTCAACTAGCCTTCTGAGCTCTCTGAAATTGGCCCTTTTGAAGTAACAGGGGAGGCTAGGACCTGAACTTGGGACCTCAGCATCCACCCTGAGAAGACCAGCAGCACTCACCACAGGGCCTGGTCCTCCAGTTTGGTTTCTAACTCTGGACTTTGGAACTCAGGTGCTTCCAACCTGCAGTTCTTCCTGCAGGTCTCTCCTGGATCCACTCACTAGGCTTGAGACCTTGCGAGCCATGACAATTCCACTTACCCCCAGCCTACCAGGTATACTACATGGTGTGACACAGCCCTGCCTAGCTCTATGGGAAGCATAGTGCTGCCACTGCTGTAGCAAAGGCTTCCAACTGGGGGATCCTACTGCCCCCTCACAGTCAGCACCTGGGGCAGCACCATTAGGCGGCATCTGCATTTTTCTAAAGCATACTCGATTACACACTGATAACATTTTCTTAGTCTTAGGCAAACTACCATATTATATCCACTGCCAGGGTATGTCGCCTTATTGACCTCCCTATATTCAACTCTGACTGTGGCCATGAACATGCATTCATTTCTACTAATGAAAATTTCTCAGGGATTTCCAATGGTAAAAACATTTCTAGAAGAGAAAGCTCAGCCTGTAGCCATCCCCTCTCCTCTGCTTTCTGCACTTTCACCAGATGAGGGTGATCCTGGTCTCAGGGAAACATGGGGAGCAGCAGCAGCTCCACTCCTTCCAGTCTCCAGGGGAAGTGGAGTGTTGGGGGAAGACTCCCTTTGACTTCCTGAAACCTTCCTCAGTATCTGGAAGGGGCAGGAAGCAGCCTCTTCCATGCCACTCCTGGTCTCTAAGGCAGAGTGGAGGGAGCAGTGGAGCAAAGTCTCAAATCCATTTCCCAAGCTGGGTAGTGTCCAGCTTTGGGTGCTGCTTCTGTCCCCTGCTGCACCTATCTAATGATGGGAGCAGAGCAAGGAAGCAGTGTGCAAATGCTCTGCCTACTTTCCAAACTGGTCCAGGGAGATGACAGGAAGCAAGGAACAGCTGTTCCACTCCTCTCCCAGACCAGTCCAGAAAGAGATTAGATCTGTTCACAAAGCCCACTCCCCAGACTGAAGATCCTTGGAGTAGACTTGAGGGGGAGGAGGGAGTGTGCAGGACTTGGGTACAAATGGGCAGGTCTTATTTCCTTAACAGTATGTCTCTACTCTATAGCAGAGACATGACTTAAGTTGTGACTGAGTTTCCCCTATGTTGGCATGTTGACTTCAAGCCTACTTAAAGTGAGTCTGAATTCATGCCCCTCTGCTGTTTCCAAGCTGTTTGTCTTGGGAGAGTCAGAGAGGTCCTGGGGCATGGGCTCAGCACTGCTCAGGACTACAGTAATCTATAAACACTAATTGCTGGGCTTGGACATGTATAGAGAAGGACAACTGGGTGGGACTTACTTCCTTGGCAGTGTTTCTGGGCTCAGGAAGGAGGTAATATTCACATAGCCTTGGATTCCCTGTAAGCTTGTTTTAGATGCGCTTTAATCTGGCTGTTTTCTGCTCTAACTAGTGGCCCTTATTGCATGACAACACGGATTTGCAGTTTGGCTATTTTAACCAGATTAAAGTGAAAGGCAATATAAAGCAAAGATTTGAAAACAGGAAAGGAACTGGAATGCAATCATACTATTTATTATCAGAAGATGAAGTTAGTGTGGATAATGAAGTTTATGAGTTCAAACAAGATTTTTAAGTTAATTCAGATTGCCTAAATCTAATATTTTATTCCAATAAAATGCAGGGAAACAAACATATTTGGAGGAATCTCTAAACAAACAAGCACTCAATTCCATTTGATTAAATTGGATGAAGCAGCAGCTATTAGTCTAAACATTTACAAAGACTTTAAGAAGACATGCAGTTCCATGTATATTAAAAAAAAAATCTCAGCTGTCATCAACATTAAGAGTTATTATAGTTGCTAGGAATAGGCTGACAGATTAAAAGTATCTGCCCATTAAAAGTACTTCTTGGAGATGTTTAAATCATCACCCTTTACTGATATACACTTCAATAGAAATCAACCAACATTGAGATCAGATACTTGTATCCAATCTGAAAGAAATGCTATTGAAATTGCCTTTGGTCTCCTTTGTAATTTTGTCCATATCTCACATGGGTACATCATGTTGGCTTACAGTAAGATGATGTTTAAACAACAGAATTATATCATAACTCAACAGAAATATGTGAAAATTCATTTGGATCTGCCACCACGTATCAATTTTGGTGAGGAATGTATCTGATCCTGCTTAATTAGTGTGGATGAAAGCAGAGCAAGCAGCTCAGTGTCCAAAGAGTTTGCAAACCAATGGAAACAATAGTTGCTGACAGTTTGCTGAAGTACTTGGGGGTAACAGAGCATGTCTCATCACAAGTTTTCTCTATGAAATTGGACAGGACACTCCAGTTCCATTTCTGTGCAGTAAGCAATAACTGATATCAGTTTTCAGTATATGATTTGCAGGAGTTTAGAAACTGAAAACCCCCCTGCTTTTCCAGGATATTTTCTAAGAAAGCTGGACTTTTCATCCAGAAATACAACCTCAATGGCTTCCATGGAGTAAATCCTGAGATTTACAGCAGCGCATGAAAGAGAAGAATCAAACCCTATGTGGGTAAAAGCTAGTGTAAGGTCCATGCTACATTTTGAACATGTTAACTGCACTTAAATTGCTAGCATGCCCACATTCAATCTGTAAAACGCATGCTAAACGTGATCACATCATATCAACATTAAGTCTTTTCATGGGAGGTGTTTCTGTGCTAGGGACAGACATTACACATAAACTGGTTTAAGTAATCAGAAATGGTTTAAACTTGTAACAGAATAGATGTTCAGTGCACATAAACCAATCTGAAAATGGCTGAAACTGGTTTGAGGTAAACCTGGTTGAATGTAGTATCAGACTTAACTGATTCAAATCAAGCCAGTTTATGCAGTGTCTGTCCCAGACCGCTTGCTGGTTGAAGATGAACCAGATTTCCCCAGCATCCTGGCATGCTTTCTGGGCTGGGTGGAGCTCTCTGTTTCACAGCAGAGCTGGACCCTCCCCTCTGCTCCCTGACCAGAGCTCTGGCAGAGATTTGCAGGCACAGCAGGATCTGCTGACTTCACCGTGCCCCCCTCCCCCCGCCCCCTCACCACTTGCCACTTAAGCAGGGATCCCTTCCTCCTCTCTGCCACAGCATGGACCATAGCTAGCATGTGGTATGCTAGATAATGCTGTGTAAGGCTCCAGCAGACACTGCAGACACAGCAGGGTCTGCCTGGCTTCCCCCTGCTCTACTTCCTCCACCCCATGCTGCTCAAGCAGGAAATGCCCCTGCTCCCTCCCTCCCATTGCCCACACCACAGACCCCAGCCCCATGGTCCCTAGGATGTGGTATGTTAGCTAATCCTAAGCGATGTCTGTGAATGTGTGTCTCTCCAATTTCACTGGGGCAGGTAGACAGAACAATGACTGCTTAGGGCTATTTGGAGCTAATCAACAGGTCAGAAGGTAAGCTGTTTAAGAAGTTTGAAGTAATGGAGAGAGGCCATTGTTTTGCTAATTGGATGATAAAAAGACTGTTATCACTATCAGCCCCCAGCTGGCTTGCTTGCCTGTCAGTTTACTGCAGACCGTGTGACAAAGCAGGGAGGGAGATTGAAAAGCTCAGTATCATCGACAGATGCCTACCATGTTGCCTCAAAGTGCTACCCAGGGTTGTGGGCTGACAACATTCCCACCCCTTGAGCAGCCAGTGGGGAAAATTCTGGGACCATGCAGGCAGACTTTCCTAATGAGAGACTCCTGCCAGGGCCTGGCTACACCCACCTCAGCTCATCTCCCGATAGAAAGGAAGGGAGGGCTGCTTCAGTGCCCCCAGACTTCTAGCCTGAAGCACTGCAGGCATGTACCTGAATTTCCTTAGTCCAGAGAGAATATCTGTGTGGTTTCAAACCAGTTCACCTTAGCCAGGTTAGACTAACCTGCAAAGACTAAATCAATTTAGGCTCAGGATTTTTTAATGTTTGCCCCTAGCCATGAAATAGCATGTGTTCTGTTACTGTCCAACCACTTCACAAAGTTAATAGAAGCAATATTCAGTTCAGGGGCTGGAACCCACAATCATCTGATTATCAGTCTCAGTCCTGGGATCGCACTGGAGTCTCAAGGGGCCCTGACATGGTGTCTTTCAGCCCCAGCCCCAGCCCTGTAAGTGCAACATGAGTTTTAAAAGCAAACTTGGAGGGCTGTGGTCTTGAATGAGCTATGATGCCACACCAGGGCTAGGACCAACAATCAGCTGCAGCAGAGCCAGTTCAAGATGCTGGTTCCTGTGTGTACAGCTCCTAAAATCATGTTTGCACCACACTGGAGCCAGTTCAAGATTTGGGTGTGGTGCAGGGGCTGGAACTGACAATCAGTGAGCTGGAGATCATTTTAGAAATCTTAGTAAACATTACCACATGGCTGCTTAGAGCACCTTCTATATTCTAATGCAGCGTGGCAATTCTTACCACAATCTAAATAAAACATGTTCTAAGTGTCCTGTGCAACAAGGTCCTTACCCTATCTGCCCCAGTGGATCAATCTTTCCCATATTGCTTACATTTAATTTTCTATACATATTACAAGCTCTGGAAGAGAGTTTTATTATACAAGTTAGAGACAAAGATTCTGTAATTGTCATTGGAAAACATTTTCTCACTTAATGTTTCCTCTGTTGGCTTTTACATGAGGTCATCTATTTTCTTCCATCATTTCATTTTTAAAAATCCCTTCCATTTTTTCAGAAGCTGCACTTCATATTTTTCCAGCCCCTTCCTTCATATATAGCAATATTTGTGATTTGTACTTCACTTAGTTTTAATTGCATTTTGCAAAATAATTACATTATGCTACCAGCACACCCAAATAGTTTGTGGCCTACTCTTTTACTGGCCTAAAGGTGACTTTTATTTTCATGGTGACTTTACTCTGCACCTATTTGGAGGTTCATTCATTGAAATAAAATTGCCTTGCAATTATTTCTACTTAGAGAAATATGACAGCTAGAATTTTTATGTTAATTAATCTTTGGTTTTTTTATTATTGTGTGACTGCCTATCATAAATTTTCTTGGAGTCCAGCTTTAATATATTCTATAAATTATTGTGGTTTCTCCTAGCCCCTGTCATGCCTTGCAAATAGTTAAGTTTGCATGGATTTCTTTTGTTTGCCCCAATAGCTATTGTATATGTATTTAAGTGGGAATGGTGTGCCTCTCTGGAAGTAATTGTCATCAGAAAGAATACATTACAGTTACTTGAATATTTTGTCAGATTATATTCTTATTATAAGTTTGATTCTATGTAAATAAATTAGCACACATTAATAAAAGTAAACAGTAATAACCAAGCCAATGCATACTGGACTCTGAGGGGAAAAGAGCAAACGAGACGTTACATTTCTTCTTGTTTTGCTGTCTCATAGTGAAATTAGGAAGCCACTGTTTCCTCACCTGCATGCCCAGTTAAGGACCGTCTGTTTCCTGTTTAAACATAGTATCTTACATGGTTTTTCCAAAAGCCCTCTTGTATGAGTCAGTATATTTTCAAAAACATATGGGCTAAATCCTTGCCAGCCTTGTTCATTCACATAGACCACATTGGTTCTAAACTGTACTCATCTAAGCAGAAGATAGCCCTAAATACAGATTAATAACTATGGTTTCACTAAAATTCAGTTATTTTACTGTAGGCTTTTTCATTTATGATCTAATTCTGGACCCATTTTACAAAACCTCTGCAACAGCCTTTCATGATTATGCTGCTTAATTGGTTTTCTTTTTGGTCAATGATGCTTAATTGTATCTTCAAAATTCTAGTGCCAACTACTGTAATGGAGCCCTACTATGTTATTGTTCTTGTTATAAATATGATAGATTTAAAGGTAAGGGGGTTAATAGTATCCTTGAAGTAACACAATTACCTTTGATGGAGGTGAGCAGTGATAATTTGGCCGGGGTTCCCCTGCTTTTGTAAAGATTATACTTAAGAAATTACTGGGCATTACACAGTCATCTGTACACCAAAAATGTTGGTGTCACAGTCTCTTCTTGGATCTAGGTCTAAAGGTAAGTTCCCATTCCACTTATTAGGCATCTAAGTGGCATGTAGCCCATCTAACTATAATTGCAAAGACATGAGCAGGGTAGACCAGGATCACAAGATAATTTAAAGGTGTCTGGTCTCCACAGTTGTAATGTTGGAGTGATGTTGTAGCTGTGATGGTCCAGGAAGTATGTGAAAAGGGTGGTTGATTGTGGGTGATTTTTATTGGACTAACTGCATAGTAGGGATAGACTTACATGAACTTTTAGGTAGGCCTGTATGAAGCAGCCAGTATTCATTTTGGATTGGGATGATTCATGGGACGATGATTTGATTTCGTGATTCGAATCACTGGCCCAAATAGATTCAGCTGAATCTGATTCAGAGATTTGGCCACCACTGAATCAGCCAAATCTCTGAATCAAGCAGGCATCATCCCACACCTACTCTCCCAGCCACATTGGGCTACCCTGCCCAAACCCAGCCTCCTGGCTCTTCAAAAAAAAGCCCAGCACTCATCAGCTGCTGTCAGGTGCAGGTGGCAATTCCCGCTGCCCTCCACTGCCCTGTGCTGCATGAGGGGCTCTGCTGTGAACCCCCAGAAGCTCTGAGGCTGCTGCAGCATCTAGTGAGTGTGGGGCTTTGGGGGGAAGGGGGGCTTAGAGCCTGGAGCTGGGGCTGGGAGGGGCAGCCACTGACAGGGCTGGGAGAGTGGGCAGGGGTGGGGGCATGTGGCAGAGCCCTCCATGCAGTGCAGGGCAGTGGAAGGCAATGGGGATTGCCTCCCTGCCTCACAGGAGCTGGTGAGTTTTGGGCTTTTTGTTTTTTAAAGAAGTGGGACCTGGGACTGGGCAGGGGTCAAGGAGAGAGTGTGGGGGCCATGGAGGCACTGGGAGAGCATGTGGGGGTCAAGAGGTGCTCAGGGAGTCTAAGAGAGCAGGCAGGGGATGGGGCCTGGTGGGGGTCCCCCCCATAGTCCCTTCCTCCTCCTGCAGCCCCACTGTCCACTCTCTACTTACTGGCATGGAGTCCAGCTCCCTGCAGTGGTGAGTGGGGACTGCCCATATCTCTGAAGCTCTCCAAATCAATTCAGAGAACTTCAGATCTATCCAGACGTTTTTATTGGTCTCCTGATTCAATTCAGATTTAGAGATTCAGCCACCAAATCGGCCCAAATCTCCTCCAAATCGAATCAGCACCCAAAGCTTCACACAGCCCTACATTTAGGTGCCTGATTGAAACCTGAGGAAGGATAGTTTGATGCCCAAAAGCTCATTTAAGTCAATCCTAACTATGCAGTTGGTCCAATAAAGGATATCACCTACAAAAATTCTTGCCTTTCACATAACCCCCAGAGTGGAATCCAAAACCTGTGGGTTTCCATACAGTGTGAAGGGAAAGACAGGTGTATTGAAGGGACAGTCATAAACACCTGCAGCAATGTGATGCTGCAGGGAGCCACCTAGGGAGAGTCAATAGGAAACACTGAGCACAGGGAGGGTACCTGGACTCCCGCCTTTCTTTGATGTTAGGTGCTTGAGTCACTTGTGGAGGAAGACACCTGTGTCCACCTGAGATCTAGGATGAGGGAAAGTCCACACTGAGCAAGGCTTATTATTTTCCTTTTAAAAAGTGGGCACCTGGGAGGCTGTGAATAGGGCCCCTTTTATACAATAGCCAGATGGTTAGTGTGCTCTCCCAGAAAGTCTTGCCTCTCTGTTGTTCAGAAGTTGGTCTTCAGGGCTAGTGGGTGAAGATATGAGTTCAAGGTCCCTGGCAAACATGCAAATGAAAGCAGGATGGGATCAGATGATCTATGTAAAAGTCCTTTTTCAGATATGTGGAAGCCAGAGGAAAAGCAAAGACAACATTGGACCCCTGCTAAATCAGATGGGGCAACGGATAACCGACACCCAGGAAAAAGCCAACCTATTAAATGGGTACTTTGCATCAGTCTTTCACAAGTCCCATGGGATGCCCCTGCCCATCACAGGATAAGAAGGCCTGGGTGAGAGAGACTCCTTGCCCTCCATCAATGCTGACCTCGTAAAGGAACACCTTGAGAGACTGGACACCTTCAAGTCAGCCGGCCTTGACAATCTACACGCCAGAGCACTCAAGGAGCTGGTGAGCGTCATAGCTCAGCCCCTGGCATGGATCTTAGAGAACTCCTGGTGCTCTGGTGAAGTGCCTGAAGATTGGAAGATAGGCCAATGTGGTGCCTATCTTCAAGAAAGGGAGGAAAGTGGATCCAGCAAACTACAGGCCCATCAGCCTGACTTCTATCCCAGGAAAGGTCTTAGAAAAGATTATCAAAGAAGCCATTCTTAATGGACTGGCTGATGGCAACATCCTGAGGGATAGCCAGCACAGGTGTGTTGTGGGTAAGTCTTACTTGACCAATCTTATTTCCTTTTATGACCAGATGACCTATCACCTGGACAAGGGAGAAGAAATTGATGTTGTATGATGAAAATGATGCCTTGACTTTAAAAAAGCCTTCAATCTGGTATCCCATGATCACCTCTTGGCAAAACTGGGCAACTGTGGCCTTGGGTCCATTGCAATCTGCTGGCTGGGGAACTGGCTCCATGGTCAGATCCAGAGTGTGGTGGTTGATGAAAGTCAATTGTCATGGTGTCCTGTGACCAGTGGGGTCCCTCAAGGCTCTGTCCTTGGACATATATTGTTCAATGTCTTCATAAATCATGTGGACACTGGAATCAGAAGCATACTGGCCAAGATGATACCAAACTTTGGGGTAAAGCATCCACACCTGAGCACAGGAGGGTGATCCAGGCTGACCTTGACAGGTTCAGGGAATGGGTGGATGAGAACCTGATGGTGTTTAATACCTAAAAATGCAAGGTTCTCCACCTTGGGAGGAAAAACCAGCAGCATGCTTATAGACTTGGCAGCGCTACGCTGGCTTGCACTATAGATGAAAGGGACTTGGGGTCGTGATTGATCACAAGATGAACATAAACCTTCAATGTGATGCTGCAGCTAGTAAAGTGAGCAAAATGCTGGCTTGCATCCATAGATGCTTCTCAAGCAAATCCCAGAATGTCATTCTCCCCTTGTACTCGGCCTTGGTGAGGCTGCAGCTGGAGTACTGCCTCCAGTTTTGGGCCCCACAATTCAAAAAGAATGTGGAAAAGCTTGAGAAACTCCAGAGAAAAGTCATATGCATGATCAGAGGTCAGGAAAACAGACATTATGATGAGAGGCTGACAATTATGGGACTCATTAGCCTGAAGAAGCACAAGCTCAGGGGCAATCTGGTGGCCACCTATGTTTATAAGGGGTGTTCACCAGGATCTGGGGGAACATTTGTTTACCAGAGCACCTCAAGGTGTGACAAGGTCGAATGGTTATAAACTCCTGCAAGACCATGTGAAGTATCTTGTTAGGTAGCACCCTCCCAAGAGTCTGCTTTTCCAGCCACTCTTGGTTTCAGTGTAGAAGTGGTTATCTCCCTTTATTTCTCTGACCGGCCTATTGTTTTCTTTTTCAATAGAGACCTTTTTTTTTTTTCCTGACCAGCCTATCTATTGTTACCTCTTTTAATAGAGAAGTGTGTGTGTGTGTGTGTGTGTGTGTGTGTGTGTGTGTGTTTATTTATTTTTCTGCTTATAGCCCCATAGGACCTCAGTCTATTGACTTATGTCAGGGACGAGTCCCAACTGGAGGTCCATGCACCCACGTCCTCACCTGCCATAATTTGGTGTTTATAGAAGTAGATTCAGTAACTGGGCGTGTAGTTCCAGTTGGTTGTCATCCACTCTCCTCTGTTCCTGAGGCCTATGTTTCTGAGGGCTCCACTATCCCCTACACCCTCGCCCGTTCCACTGGATATCAAATCATCCTTTCATCAATGTTCAACCTTCGGGTTCTCTCCCGTGCCTCTGTCAAAAAAAAGAAACCAAGTGCTCCCATCCTGGATTGTTGTTCCCTGTCTTTTTTTTATCTTTTTATTTTGGGGGAGGGGAGGAAAAAATTATATCTGGTGAGGTGACTTTATCCTTCACCTGTTTCCATCTTTATGGCAGCTCCTCACGAGCCTCTTATTGGGATCATTACAATCCCCTTACCCCACTGGATCTGCCATTGACACTTTGCACCACTTTTAGGCTCTTCATGGTACCTTTGTTTTGGAGTGCCCCTCTATTAGGGTTTTTACGGTACCCACCCCAGCCGGGCTCTGCCGGCAAGCTTGCACGCAATTCCTGGTACTGCCAATCCACCACACCTTCCTTTAAGTCTTCTCTGGGGAGCTCCCTCTCTGCAGAAGCCTCCTGCCGCCTCTCCAGGTTGCTCTCAGGTTCTCCAGCAATGTTGCCTGACCCAACTCCTCTCCTTCCAGTCCTGCGCTCTCCCTCCTGCCTGCTCCAGGATGTTCTTTATAGAGAGGTTTGAATACCTGGCCCCTCCCATCTAGAAACACCTGGTTAAAGAGTATTTCTGCCAAGCTCTTTGGGGCTTAGGGGCTGGGGCACCTGCTTCTACCTTTAGCCAGTGCTCCTTTGTCCCCTGTGGCTCTCTCTCTCTCTCACACAGACCATTTCAGGCTGGACATAAGGAAGAACTTCTTTACTGTCTGAGCCCCCAAGGTCTGGAATAGCCTGCCATTGGAGGTGGTTCAAGCACCTACTTTGAATGCCTTCAAGAGAAATTTGAATGTTTATATTGCTGGGATCCTATGACCCCAGTTGACTTCCTGCCCCTGGGGCTGGACTCAATGATCTTCTGAGATCCCTTCCAGCCCTAATATCTATGATCTCTATGATGTGGGGTTCCCACAATCACACTTCCCGCCATGTCACACATACACGGCAGGAAGTGAGATTGTGGAATCCAGTGTCACATCCCCTCAGACCTTACTGCTAGTTCAGGGGTAGCCCAGGATCACGATCCCAGGTTTTCCCTGCACTAGCAAGTAGCAAGCTCCCACAGCTGTGAACCTCATCAGGTGATGGGGCTCCCAGCTGCAGGGCAACACCAGGTTCTTCCTCAGCTGGGGGCCCCATCAGGTGATCTGTGCTTCCAGCCATGAGAGCATATGATGATATACCTTTATAGCTGGGAGCCTGGATCAGGTGATGGAGCTCCCAGCCACAAGGATGCACCATACACTCCTGCAACTGGAAACCACAGCCTGGGCACATGTTCATAAGAACCAGCCACAAAGTTATTACACTTTTTGTGTAGTAACTTTGGGGCTCATTCCTTGTTTTATGTCACCATTAATTCCATTAAGGTATAGCCAGGTAACAACTGAAGACATGATTAACTGGTCAGTCACATCTTAAGTGTAATGTGCCAAGGGCCAAAGGCTCTTCTCCTCTATATCTTACCAGGCAAAGGTGCTTGCTCTTCTCTTTGGAGGCCTTGCCACCAGGACTGCCAAGCTGTTCTTCTTAGCACACCATACTAGGCTGGGATCCTCTTTAGGGAGCTTTTATTTAATATTCTGTTCTACTTGCTTTTATGTATTGTTTCTGTCTCTTACTGTAAGCTGCTCTGAGCCTGTGTTGGGAAGGCTGGTATATAAATCTGATAAATACAAATTCAAAAAATGAAGTGGGATTCTGTGAGCTATTTACCCAGGATGCAACCAGCTCTCTCTTACTGCTCAGGAGAGTAACCTAACCACTAAGCTATAACTGTTAGAGTATACTGCACAGGAAGGAATGCAAGGTTCATGAAAGGAGAAGGAGTAAAAGCAAGAAGGAGCACAGTTCTAGTGGGTTTGGGCACTCCTGGGGGGCAAAGAAGTGTACTAGATTCCAGTGCTTGCTCCCAAAACAGTTCATGCATTTTATGTTCAAGTCATTGGACAAGAACCAGAAATAATCCTGGTAGCAGAGACCAGGAGCCAAACTGTTGGACTGCAAAGCCATTTTCTTTTTTGCATACTTTCCTGCAGAGTGGCACAGCTTCAAAAGGAGGTTGCGCAGTGAAGGGCATCCCACCCTCCTCCTAAATAGCCCAAATTGGCCTTCCTGGAGTTTATGGCTGTTAGACTTTGTTATCCCTTAGGGAGCTCTGTTGAACAGCTTGTTCTCACAGGTCCTGATGTACCCCTGTTATATAATTGAACGCTGCCACCAAGTCTCTCCTGAGCCTTTTCTTCTCCAGACTGAAGAGTCCCAAGTCCCTCAGCCTCTTCTTATACAGCCTTCCCTTTAGGCCTTGGATCATATGAGTAGCTCTCCTTTGAACGCTCTCAAGCTTTTCCACATCCCTCCTGAAGTGAGGGGCCCAATACTACTGGACACTACTCCAGCTGCAATCTCACCAGGACCCGGTAAAGTGGTAGAATGGCATCCCTGGTTTTGCTTGAGATGCATCAGTGGATGCACAACTGAGTTTGGTTTGCTTTGTCAGCCAGAGCATTATATTGATGGCTCATATTCATCTTGTGGTCAATTAAGACCCTCACGTCTCTTTCAGTTGTGGTGCTAGCAAGCGTAGCACTGCTGAGCCTGTACGTTTGTTGAAGGTTCTTCCTACCAAGATGCAGCATCTTACACTTCTCTACATTGAAGGCCATCAGATTTTGGTTAGCCCACCTTGACAGCATGTCCGGTTCAGCCTGTATACCAAACCTCTCCTGCAGCGTGACTATCCTCCCCCATGTTTTGGTGTCAGCCACAAACTTTGTCCGTTAGCAACTGACTCTCAAATCCAGATTGTTAATGAAGATGTTAAAGAATATCTGCCCAAGTACCAAGCCCTGATGGACTCCACTGGTCACCCTGCACCACATTGATTTGCTCCTGTCGCCTAGTACTCTTTGGGTCCGAACCTGTAGCCAGTTACTTAGCCATTGGACCATAAGATGATCAAGGCCACAGTTGCCCAGCTTCACCATGAGGACAATATGGGGAACTAGGTCAAAGGCTTTCTTGAAGTCCAGGTATATGACATCCATGTCATCTCCCTTGTTACCTGGTCATAGAATGATCATATTTGTGGGAGTGCAGTGGAAAAAAAATGCAGCAGGGAAACTGGAATGGCTTTGTAGCGGGTAGATCATGCCTGACCAATTGGGTTTCATTTTATGACAGGGTCAAAAAATGCTTAAGCACAGGAGTAGAGGTGGATGTCATTTTCTTGGACTTTAGCAAGGCTTTCAATATGCTATCTCATCCTATTCTCATAAATAAATTAAGAAGCAGTGACATAGATGTTTAAACAGTCCAGTGGGTGGCAAATTGGCTTAGCAGTTTCATCCAGACATTGGTAGTAGATGGGTCAGTATCAACCTGGAAGGATGTGGGTAGTAGGGTCCTGCAGGGTTCAGTCTTTGGACCTGTACTCTTCTCAGTGACTTGGATGTGGGTGTAAAGTATATTCTGTCCAAGTTGACAGATGATACTGTGCCTGCCTGGCTTTGAATGCCCTGTGTGCTGCCTTGGTCCGAACTGTAGAGGATGTACACTCTGTAGCTTCATGGTTTTCCCAAGGCAGGCTTCGGTTGTCCCTCTGGCCTCCCCCAAAGTCACCTGCCATGTCTTTGCATGCTACGTAAGTGGGGGGGTAGTCTCAAAGGTCCCCTCAGGAATGACCACTCCACTTGTGGGATGTACATAGGGCTCCACCTCCCCTACACCCCAGTCTTAAACCAACCTCTGGTGGGACGTGAGGTCTTGACATGGCTGCCTCTCCAATTTGGATGTTCCTCATGCCCTATACTGTATTCCCCTTTTCTCCTTGGGGAAAGATAGTTAGCCAGTTCAGGCCCTATGTCTAGAACCCCCTTGAGCTCTATACCTGGGGTCAGTATGGGTGCCCCTGCTGAGCAGGGGTAAAGAAAACATCCGGAGGAAGCTCTGGGGAGAGATACCTGCTTGCTGAGGCGGGTTGTTGGGGTAGAGACCTGTGCCCCCCCTCGCCCCCTAATCCGGGAGCTTCAGAGCCCGAGGCTGCCAGGAACTTCCAGGGAACTGGGACTCCTGATTGGCAGCCGAAAAACCACGGGAAATACCGCGGGAATTTCAAATCTAAACTGAAACTTACAAGCAGGGTCTGACTCACTGCTCAGCAGTTAGGAGCGGAGCAGGGAGACAAGCAGACCCCTGATAGGGTTCAGGTGTGGTCTCGGCCACATGTGAGCCCTCGCAGTGCAGGAGGAACAGCAGCAGCGAAGCAGCAGCTGCAGCGGCAGTGGCGGAGAAGCGGTGAGTGGGGTTGTGCCAGCAGCTGAAGCTGATACAGAGGGGAGCCTCCCAGATTGCTTATAGCTGAGCCAGCAGGGAGCCGCACGTGAACAGAGCGCGCAAACAGGGGTACTCTGTAAGGGCACGTTGGCGTTTGCGCTGATGTTTGCGCAGAAGGAAAGCAAGGAGGAAGTGAAGAGCAACTTGACAGTGGGAAGACCACCTTTTCTAGGAACATGGTGAGTACATGTAGTGCCACTGCCAGAGGCCTGGCTCCTCCCCCTCCCTCTTCCCCATTGCTGCCCCCCAGGTGCACCTCTGAGGCTGCCACCCAGCCCCAGCCCCTGGGGGGCCCGCTGTCTGCCTCCCCAACCCTGGCTGGGGGAGATCTCTGGGGTGTCCCATGGCTGCCCCTCTTGTGGCCATCTTCAGGCCCTGGAGGAGCGGCTGCGGGAGCTCCAGGCAGAGATGAGCAGGCTACAGGGGCTCCAGGCAGCAGGGGATGAAATTGACATGTACTTCTGTATTCTCCAGGGCCAGAAACCTACTGAGGAGCCCCCCAGATCCAGAAGAGCGACTCGGCGGTGGCAGCAAGTTCCCCTTGGACCCAGGGCAGCCTGTGCTGCTGCAGAGCCTGTACCTGAGGTACCACTTGGAAACAGGTATGCGGCCCTGGCCACCCTGGAGGAGACTGCTGAGGAGCACCCGTCTCAAGGTGCTGATCGTGCACCATCATCGCAAGCAGAGAAGGAGAAGCGGTCCCAAAGGAGGAACAAGCATCGAGTCCTGGTCATCGGTGACTCCATCCTGAGGGGCACGGAAGGTCCCATCTGCCATCCTGATCCCTTGGGCCGAGAGGTCTGCTGCCTGCCTGGAACGTGAGTTCAGGACACCATGGAGTGCGTCCGGAAGATTGTCAGGCCCACAGATTACCATCCGTTAGTGTAGTAGTACACTAGTCCATGTGGGGACCAACGACTCTTCGAGAGGCTGGCTGGAGGACATCATTGAAGACTTCAAGGCTCTTGGAAGACAGCTGAAGGTGATTGGAGCGCAGGTGGTGTTTTCTTCCATTCTGCCAGTAAGTCAACGGGGAAGGCGACATGAGGCATGCATCGCAGCCATAAACTAGCGCCTTCGGGGTTAGTGTTATGATGTGGGCTTCGGATTCTTCGATCACAGCCCGCATTTTTCTATGCGGAGCATGCTGGCGGAGGATGGACTTCACCTAATTCCTAAAGGTAAGCGTTTCTTTTCTTCTAGGTTGGCTGATCTCGTGCGGTGGGCTTTAAGCTAGCTTTGCTGGGGGACGGGCCTGCCAGGAGAGGAGAGGACGCTTTGCTGCTGAGCCAGATAAGTTGGGCAAGCGTAGGAAACACGTGGAGCGGGGGAGGTGGCAGTGGGTAACCTCAAATGCCTCTATACAAATGGTCACAGCATGGGAGGTAAGCAGGAGGAGCTGTCTCTCCTGGTGGCTGCAGAAGACCCAGATTTGGTTGGGCTCACGGAAACCTGGTGGGACCCGACCCATGACTGGGCTGTAGGCATCGATGGCTATGCCCTGTTCAGGAAGGACAGTATGGGGAAAAGAGGTGGAGGGGTTGCGCTGTATGCCAAAGAGCGTTTCTCTACGTCAAGCATCAACTTGGGGCTGGACCTCCAATTTGCTGGCCAGCTTAAGGAGGCAGCTAGGACGAGGGATGTCATTGTCATGGGTGACTTCAATTACCCAGACATCTGCTGGGAGGATCAGTCGGCCAAGTCCGAGAGGTCCTGGAGGTTCCTGGCGGAGCTGCAGGACCTCCACTTGGTCCAGGAGGTGCATGGCCCCACCAGGGATCTGGTCCTGGCCTCGGGGGATGATCTGGTTGGAGGGCTCCAGGTAAGAGACTCCCTGGGAGATAGGGATCATCGCCTGATAGAATTTGCTGTCCTACACAGTGTAGCTAGGACCCACACTAGGACTAGGGTCCCAGACTTCAAAAGGGCCAATTTCAGAGAGCTCAGGTGGCTAGTTAAGGAGGCACTACGGGACTGAAAGGTTGAGGACATGGGTGTCCATGAAGAGTGGACGTTCCTTAAGGAGATGATCCTTCGAGCCCAAGGGGCGACTGTTCCTGCCCAATGCAAGATGGGTAAAAGTGCTCGGAAGCTCCCATGGCGTAATAGGGATATTCGGGGGACCATGAGGGCTAAGCGGGAAGCTTACTATCTTTGGAAGAGAGGAGCTGTCTCCAAGGAGGAGTAGTCCTCTTCTGCTTGGGAGTGCAGGAGGGCTATTAGGAAGGCCAAGGCGGGAGTAGAGCTCTGCCTGGCGACTAAGATCAAGGACAACAGGAAGTCCTTTTTCAAGCATGTGGGGAGCAAAAAGAGAGCCCTGGGAAATGTCAGGCCCCTGAGGGACTTGTCGGGCAACCTGGTGGGAAGGCAGAGATCTTCAATGGGTTATTTGCCTCGGTCTTCCTGAGGGGGGACTGGGACATCCCTCCCCTTGGAAGCCTGTATTCCCCCTTGGGAATCACTGGTAGGCTGTGGGTGAGGGTTGACCTGGTGGAGGGGGTTCTGGAAAGGCTAGATGTCTTTAAGTCGGCGGGCCTGGATGACCTGAACACAAGGGTGTTGAGGGAGCTGGTGGGGGTGATTGCTGAGCCCTTGGCTGAGTTATACGAGTGCTCTTGGAGCTCTGTACAAGTGCCAGAGGACTGAAAGGTGGCCAATGTGGTCCCTATCTTTAAGAAGGGGAGGAAGGAGGACCCGGAGAACTACAGGCCTGTCAGTCTCACCTCGGTTCTGGGGAAGATCTTT
>JAGPOW010000261.1:31485206-31586741 GCA_030014935.1 Caiman crocodilus | reverse complement strand
TTCACAGTTAGGGTGGCTAGGATGTGGAACCAGCTTCCTAGGGAAGTTGTTCTTGCTCCTACCTTGGGCATCTTTAAGAGTAGATTAGATAAGTACTTGCCTGGGGTGCTGTGACCCTGGCACTCGTTCCTGCCATTGGCGGAGGGTCAGACTAGATGGCCTGCTCTAGGCCCCTTCTGTCCCTAGATACTATGATACTATGAAAACAAAACGAGGGGAAAAAAAAGAATCCAAAAGGGTCTTCCCATCCAGTGTCCTACCAGGCTGTTTTTCCAGCCCTCCTTCCCATGCTTGGCAGTGTTCCCTCAACACTGGTCCCGCAGGGTCCCTCTTTCCTTTCCACCCCCAACCCAGCTCCCCAACCTCATACCTGGGAGTGACCAGGTGTGAAAACTTTCGCTTCCCCGGGTTTGGCCTCAGCCTCTTCCTCCTTGTCACCATTCCAGTTGTGCCGCCATACAGCATCTGCACTACCAAACCTCCTCAGTAGTAGTAGGGGGAAGTCACCCCTGGTGCTCCTCCCCTTCTGGGGCTCAACCTTAGCACCCCTGGTGCAAGGGAACCTTGCCACTTCTGCTGCCACCCATCATCCAGGCATTTCCAGTTTGTGCCAGCTTACAAACCACACAGGCTCTTCTCACTCAGCCAACATTATTCCGCCTGCAGGTAAGTGGCTGTTTTGTGTTTGCTTCTCTATTTTCATGGGTTTTTTGCACTGTGCCCCATGGGCAGGGCTTCACACTCCCTCTTCTCACTGTTCCTGGGACAGATACTAAATTGTGGGGTGAAGTGCACATTCTCGAGGGTAGGGAATGATTGCAGGCAGACCTGGACAGGTTAGAAAAGTGGGCAGTACACAATAGGATGCAGTACAACAAGGCCAACTACAGAGTGCTGCACCTAAGGCACAAAACTATCCAGCAGACCTATTAGCTGAGAAGTGACCCTCTCAGCAGCACAGAAGTGGAAAGGGATCTCGGAGTCAGTGGACTCCAAGATGAACATGAGTCATCAGTGTGTTGAAATCATCAGCAAAACTAACTGCACTTTATCACACATCAGCAGAGGCATGACAAATAAATCCAAGCAGGTGACACTTCCCCTCTATGCAGCATTAGTCAGACCACAGTTGGAGTACTGTGTTCAGTTTTGGGTGCTGTACCTCAAGAAGGATGTTGATATACTCAATAAGGTGCAGAGGAGGGCCACTCATATGGTTAGGGGCTTACAGGACAAGCCCTATGAGGAGAGACTGAGGGACCTGGACCTCTTCAGCCTCCACAAGAGAAGGCTGAGAGGTGATCTTGTGGCCACTTACAAATTCATCAGGAGGACACAACAAGGGATTGGAGATGCTCTGTTCACCAGGGCACCTCTTGGGGTAGCAAGGAACAATGGTCACAAACTGACAGAGAGCAGATTTAAGATAGATATCAGGAAAAAGTTCTTCATTGTAAGGGTGGCCAAAATTTGGAATAGGCTTCCAAGGGAGGTGGTGCTCTCCCCTACCTTGGGGGCTTTAAGAGAAGGCTGGATTGGCATCTGGCTGGGGTCATCTGACACCAGCCCTCTTTTCTGCCTAGGCAGGGGTTTGATCTGTTGAGGTCCCTTCCAACCCTAGCATTTATGAATCTACAGAAGATGAGGTTGATCAGGCAAGACCTGCCAGTCAAAGCCATGTTGACTGGTATTCAGATGCTTGCTTTCCATTAGTTTGGTGTTGGTGGATCCCTTGACAATTTTCTCCAGGGCTTTTCCAGGGATAGATATCAGACTGATTGGTCTATAATTTCCTGAGTCATCCCTCCTCTCTTCCTTGAAGATAGGGACCATTCTGGTTCTTTTCCAGTCTTCTGGGACCTTGCCCAAGTGCCACAAATTTTCAAATATATTTGCCAAAGGGGATGCAAGTTATGAAGCATGCAAGTTGGGAAATGCCAGAATTTAGCAAGTTAGGTTGCTCTTGCTACTTTAATTTACTTCCATTGTTTATACATGTTGTTATACAGTCTTAAATTACATGAGTACATTCTAGTATTTACATAGGTCCAAACCCTCATTCATTATATAAAATGGGCAGTACTCTCTTAATGAACAGCCATTTGATATTTTCTTTTGCCCTTATTTTATACTACACATTCTTGTATATAGGACAAATAACTGAAGTATCTGAGTGTTTCACAAATGATAATGAATTTATATCCTCGGTACCCCTGTGAAGTGAGAGACTGGCATTATCCTCATTTTAAAGATGGAGAATTGAGCCCCATTGAGATTAAGATTTTAAAAATCTGCTAATTTTGGGTGCCCAATTTGAGCACCCAGTTTATGATGCTAGAACTTGACTCTTCAGAATATTTAGTACTATATAGGATTTTTTTATGTTAAAAGCATACAAATTTGTGATGAACAGGTCAAGCAGCAGATCTGTAGAACAGGACTTGGGAGTTAGAGGGGACAATAAGCTGAATATGAGCCAATAGTGTGTCCTTGTTGTGAAGGAAGCTAACAGCATACTGGGCTGAATTAGTAGTAGTATTGCCAGCAGATTGAGGGAACTGATTTCTGCCCTGCCCCCATGTCTGCCTGTAGCAGAGCCACTGACTCAAGGGTCTGGAACAGACTCCACCCAGAGGTGGTACAATCATCTACTCTGGTGATCTTCAAAAAAGCACCTCAACACCCACCTTGCTGGGGTCATCTGACCCCAGCAATCTTTTCTGCCCAAGTGCAGTGGGGCTGGATCTGATGATCTTGTAAGGTCCCTTTGAGCCCCTAACATTTATGAATCTATGAAATTATGAAGCATGCTAGGTTCCACTAGAATAGAGGTGAGCAAAGTCTTTCTCTTTGGCCAGATCAGGCCCACAGTGGACTCCATTTCCTAGCAGCTCCTGCATCAGCAGCTCCTGTCTGCCATTGTCAAACCCAGCCCCACTGCCTGGGCATCCTAGAAGGTCTGCTCCGCACCCACCACTGGGGGCATGACCCATGCGGGCAGGATGCTTACAGGTGGTAGGGATAGAGATGTGGCTGGGAGTGAAATGGGTAGGCAGGGCCGGGGAGACCCCAGAATCTTGCAGTGATGACAGCATGGGGTGGGGTTGGGGTAGAGCCATGATCACTACTCACGTGACTCTGCAATGGATGAGGGTTCTGCAGGCAGGGGCATGCAGGGAATGGATCGCAGTTCTGCCCCAGCCCTGCCCTGTGTTATTACCGCTGCAAGATCTTGGCCGCAGCCCCAGCCCCAGTCCCAGAGCACCTCTCTGCCCAGCCATGCAGCTCCTGACTGCTCTCCTTGGAGACCCCAAGAGCACAGGGCTGTGACAGTGCAGGGCTGGGCTGGGCCAGGGCAGAGCTCCAGCTTTTCAGCCCTGCACTCTCATGGCACCATGCTGAATAGGCTACTGCACATTAAAGCATACATGTAGATGCTCCCAGCATTTACTAAGCTGCTCTGTGAGAAAGAAATATGCACAGTCTAGGAAATAATAGAAGCTCTAACAGCACTGACCCCATTCAGTACAGATGGAATCTTCAGAGAATGAATGAAGAATGTCTGCTGAGTATGTGCAAACTGAGATTTTCAAAGGCTGATCATTTGGCCATGTTTAGATAGACTTTCATAGGGATGTCACACAAACGTCCAAAGAAAACATTCAGGGAGATGAGTAGATAATATTTTCATAAGAAGTTGGACAGACATCTGTTGGTATGAATGAAGAACCGTGAGTTCTGCCCGTGTGCAGGGAGTTTATTTAAATGAGCCTCAAGGCCCCTTCCAACTCTATGGTCCTATGACTAGGGACCTACTTAAATTACAGTTTTATGATTTTCTTAGAAACCATGAAAAATAGTGGTTTCTGCAATCACTGTGAAAAATGGTTTCCTGCAATTTTGCTTGGAATCATGTCTCCGCCCCCCCAAAAAAGATGCTTACCAGAATAAATACAAAGAAAGCTAGGAAATACCTGAAACTGTAGAGCATGTGGTTTGAAAGAGAGCTACTGAGCCTGAGCTAGTAATGTAGATTCAGGGAAGGCACCTGAATCTACATTACTAGCTCTTGAAAACAGCTACACTGTCTTTTCTAAAATTTTCCAAAAATATTCAGCCTCAAACAACCATGCAGCATGAGAAATTTCAGCCTAAACAGTTAACATTTGGCTATGGAATAAGAAACTTAAAACAGGATGTTATAATGGGAAATATTTTGCAAACTTAATAAGAGGTAGTGTTACTAGCCCCACCTATAATGATCTGAAAAGCCAAGAGAAGTAAAAAATAAAAACAGCTACAGTGAGCCATAACTGCTGTCCAATCAGAAGTTTAGCAGCATGATTAGGAGCTCACAGGATGGCAGCTCAGATGCACATGGAAGTGATTCCAGCCAGCATGTCAAATAAGGATAACAAACAGATAATGACAAAGGGTTACAGTTTGTACAGCTGTTTTGCCTGTTCGTATTAAGCCAAGCCAGCATTGTTAGAAAACTTAAGCAATTTTTTTTTTTTAGATACGGCTGATTTAAAACATTTTAGAAGCAACAAAGAATGTAGAGACACTTTTATATGAAGGTGTAGCACGTCAGAGTCCCAGGGGTGGCCATGATGTCGCCTGGTGACTCCACGACTGTACCTTTCTCTACCCCTAGGGTGCTTTTCCTTCTCACCTGCCACGCTTTGATGAAATAATGTTAAGAGGCAGGCTGCCCATGGGCCTTTGCATGGGGCCCAGTCTAATTGAACACCCCACTAGGGTTCCCCACCACCCTACTGGCCTCCACTACAGTGCTTCTAGGCCCCTCACTGGGCCTCTTTACCACCAGGCCCCTTGCTGGTCATGTCTAGACCAGGGGTGTCCAACCTTGTTGAATGTGGGGACAGATCAAGAACTTTTTATCACCCAATGGGCCAGTGAGCCATATTCAAAGCCCTCACAGGAAGCAATATCACATCACACCCCCCCCGAAATGAAAGTACAGCATTTATCTTTGTTTTCCATCACAGCACCTTGGGCCTCAGAAAACAGCTTGGAAGCCTGCATGGTGGCCCACAGGCCGTATGTTGGACAAGCCTGGTCTAGACCATGCCAGTGTGGGGCACTGTGACAGGTCGTCACTCAGGGCCACCCTCAATATGGCCCCGCCCCTGTCTCTGGGCAACCACCCGCCTTGTCTCGCCTGCCACATCTTTGATGTTAGATAATTAGTAAACTAATTAGCGGGAGGTTGCCCTTGTCCTTGTACTGCCCCCTCCACTAGGGGGCACTATCTGAGGCTCTTTCCTCCCCAATACTGCAGCACAAGCCTCGTGGATGTCACCTTGATCTTGCCTATTGTGGCCCCTCTCTATCCTCTCTGGGCCGTCTCACGTGTTGTCCCCTTCCTGGACTCTATGTGCCCACACTGAGGCTCCTCGATATGGCTCTCCCCTCTCTGGGCTCACCGTGCCCACACAGGGCTTCTCAGTCTGCCGCTCCCCTCTCTGGGCTCGCCTCACCCACACTGGGCTTCTCAATATGCTGCCTCCTGTCGAGGGCCTCGATATTGCCCCCTCCTTGGGGCTGACTGTGCCCAACTTGGGCTCCTTAACAAATGCGGCCCCCTTTCAGGGACTCCCAATGCCCGAACTTGGGCTTCTCAATGCTGCCCCCTCCTGGGACTGACTGTGCCCCCACAGGGCTTCTCAATATGGCACTCCCCTCTCTGGGCTTGCCGTGCCCCCACAGGGCTTCTCAGTGTGGCGCCCCCTTCTCTGGGCTCGCCATGGCCCCACACAGGGCTTCTCAGTGTGGCGCTCCCCTCTCTGGGCTCACCGTGCCCCCACACAGGGCTTGTCAGTGTGGCCCCTCTCGGGCCTCTCAAACATTGCCTCTCTCAGGCCTCTCAATGCTAACTGTGTTGCCTCTCTCAGGCTTCTCAGTGTTGCCCTCCTTGGGCTTCTCAGTGTTGCCCCCTTCTTGGGACTCACTGTGCCTAACTTAGGCCTCTCAAGGTTGCCCCTTGCCAGGGCTCCACAATGTGGTCCCCTTCCTTGGGGCTCGCTGTGCCCAACCTGGGCTTTCCAAATGCCCCTCTCTGGGCTGGGGTCTACACACCCCGCAAGTTGAGCCCTTACTGGTGCTGAGTCGTGCCCTCCCGGGTGCTAGGGCCCCACACCCTGTGGGCCCCTACGAGGATAGGCGCCAGAGAGGGCATGGTATAAGAACACTGCGCCCCCATGGGCGCCGGGATCCCCACACTACTGTGGGTTTCCCCTGAGGCCTCCTCCAACCCCTTATAGCCTCACCCAAACCACCGGTTTGCAGAAAAGATTGAGGAACTTCAGTGCGTTTTTCACCTTGATCTTCACAGGCAAGTTCAGCTCTCAGACTACGGTATCTAGCAGTACAGTTTGGGGCAGAGGTGAGCAATCAACAGTGGTGAAAGAACAAGTTAGGAGCTATTTATAAAAACTGGACATATACAAGTCCATGGGGCTGGATGAGATTCACATGTGGCTACTGAGGGAGTTGGCTGATGTGACTGCAAAGCCACTGGCCATCATCTTTGAAAACTCATGGTGATTGGGAGAGGTCCTCGGTGATTGGAAAAGGGCAAACATAATACCCATATTTAAGAAAGGGAAAAAAATGGATCCAGGGAGCTACAGACCAATCAGCCTCACCTCAGTCCTTGGAAACAATGTGTTGCAGATCCTCAAGGACTCCATTTATAAGCACTTGGAGGAGAAGAAGATGATTAGGAACAGTCAGCATGGACTCACCAAGGGCAAATCGTGCCTGACCATCCTGATTGACTTCTATGATGAGATGATTAACTCTGTGGATGTGGGAAGATGATTGGATGTGGTATACCTTGATTTTAGCAGGACTTTGGATACATTGTCCCATAGCATTCTTGCAGGCAAGCTAAGGAAGTATGCGCTGAATGAATGAACTGTATAGTGGATAGAAAACTGGTTAAATCATTGGGCTCAGAAGGTAATAATCAATGGCTCAATATCTAGTTGGCAGTCAGTATCAAGTGGAATACCCCAAGGATTGGTCCTGAGGCCAGATTTGTTCAACATCTTCATGAACAACCTGGAAGATGGGATGGATTGCACCCTCAGCATGTTTGCAGATGACACCAAGCTTCAGGTAGTAGTAGATATGCTGGAGGGTAGGGCTAGGATTCAGAGCGACCGAGACAAAATGGAGGACTGGGTCAAAAGGAATCTCATGAGGTTCAACATGGACAAATGCAAAGTCCTGCTCTTAGGACAGAACAATCCCATGCACTAGTACAGCCTGGGGGCTGACTGACTGGGTAGCAGCTCTTCAGAAAAGGACCTTGGGGTTAAAGTGGACAAGAAGCTGAATATGAAACAGCAGTGTGCTCTTGGCAAAGGCTAATGACATACTGAGCAGCATTGGTAGGAGTGTTGCAAACAGATCCAGGGAAGTAATTATTCCCCTCTATTCAGCACTGGTGAGGCCTCATTTGGAGTACTGTGTCCAGTTTTGGGCCCCCCAGTACAGAAAGGATGTGGACAATTTGGTTCAAGTTAACACACAGTTTAAATTCCACTACCACCCCTCCACCTCAGTGTACCAGCCTGGCATCTGGCCATACTCTCACCCACTCCAGTAGGAAGCAAGGGAAAAGACCAGGATCCATGCAGGCCAACGTGGGGGTTTAACTGCCCCCACCAGTCATACTCAGTGGGCCTGCTGGGGCCTGGCCATACCCCCCCACCTCATCTTGAACAGGGAGGGGAGGAAAGCCGGGCTTATCTCCCAGCTTCCCTCTAGCCTTCCAAAAGGCTTGCTTCCAGAAGACTTGCCCCCAGCTTCTAGCCTGAGCCACTGCTGGTAGGTGGCTGCATTTCTGGTATCAAAATAAATGTCTGTTCACTTGCTTCTTGATTCAATCTAAGTAGTTTAGAGTAACCTGCAAAGATTGAATCAATTCAGCTTTGGATTTTTGATTGTCTGTACTTAGCCCTAAGGAGCAAATCTGTACCCATCAGGGCACACATGTAGAAGTGTTCCTGCAGAAATCATCGATAAATTAAGTGACTGTGGCATTGATGCCTGCACAGTTGGATGGGTAAAAAATTGGCTGATGGGGCACATACAGAGAGTTGTGGTGGATGGGTTGTACTCAACCTGGTGAGATGTGAGTAGTGGAGTCAGGGCTCGGTCTTCAGGCCCACACTGTTTAACATCTTCATCAGTGACTTGGATGAAGGGGTGGAAAGCACGCTGTCCAGGTTTGCTGATGACACTAAGATGTGGGGTGTGGTGGACACACTTGAAGGGAGAGAGAGGCTGCGACTAGATTTAGACAGACTACAAAAGCGGGCAGATGAGAATAGGATGGGGTTCAACATAGACAAATGCAGTGTGCTGCACCTTGGGAGGAGGAATCCACAGCATACATACAGGCTGGGAGGTTCCCCTCTTAAAAACACAGAAGCAGAAAGGGATCTTGGAGTCATTATTGACTCCAAGATGAACATGAGCCACTAATGCCAGACCGCAGCCAGCAAGGCCAGCCACACCTTGTCATGCACCCAAAGGTGCATCTCAAGCCAGTCCAGAGAAGTGATACTCCCCCTTTATGTGACTTTGGACAGGCTGCAGTTGGAGTACTGCATCCAGTACTAGACACCACACTTCAAAAGGGATGTGACCAGCCAGGAGAGGGTTCAGAGGAGGGCCACCCACTTGGTGAGAGGGCAGCAGGACAGGCCCTACAAGGAGAGACTGAAGGACGTGAACCTGTTCAGCCTTAGCAAGAGGAGTCTGGGGGGAGGGCCTGGTGGCTGCCTACAAGCTCATCAGGGGAGATCAACAGCAAATAGGCTGAGCCCTTTTCTCCCCAGCACCACCTGGGGTGATAAGGAACAATGGTCATAAGCTGATGGGGAATAAGTTTAGGTTAAAGATCAGAAGGCAATACTTTACATTTAGGGTGGCCAAATTCTGGAACCAACTTAAGTGGTCCTCGCCCCTACCCTGGGCAAATTCAAGAGGAGGTTGGACGATTACCTGTCTGGGGTCTTGTGAACCCAGCATTCATTCCTGCCTGTGGCAGGGGGTCAGGCTAGATGATCTGTTCAGGTCCCTTCTGACCCTAGCTACTATGATTAATAGCACCTGTAGATGTTCTAAATGGGCACATCTACACATTCATTAATGCACTGTAGTTACTGCACATTTTGTTTAGTCCTTGTTTAATGAAGTGCTAACTAAATGCTCAGTAACTACACTTACTGTTCAGTAATGCGGCACACGGTTTTTTAGTGATGCTTAGGGCACTGTAGCCTAATACTACTGTTCAGTAGCATATTAGCACAATTTTGCCTGAGACACTACTGAGAAGTGTTATTAGGTTACTTCACATTAAGTATTTCATGTAGATGCACCCAGTGTGTCATAATTACGCAATGTATAAAATTATACTTCAGTGGAATTCTAAATTGGTCAAACTAACTTCAGTACCCAAAAGATACAATCAATTTGTAAGTACCTAGCAGATAACAAGGTGATAAGTATCAGACAACAGAGGTTTGTCAAGAGCATATAATTCCTAACTAACTTCACTTACTTTCATAACAAGATTTAATGGATCATTCGGGTAGAAATGGAGCAGTGAATGCAATATATCTAAACTTTAGTAAGGCCTGCACCTTCCTCCCACATTCTCATAAGTAAGTTAAGGAAATAATGGCTAGATAAAACTATTATAATGTGAGTGCATAACTAGTTGGATAATCACATTCAAACTGAACATTAGTGGCTCAGGATCAAAGCAGAATGGGTCTCAGTTATTTCCCAGATACCTGTTATTGGTTCAGATTTCATTATCTTTGCTAATTACTTTGAGGTTGGAATTGACTATATGCTTATTAAATTTGTGAATGACACAAAATTAAGTGGGTTATAAGTATGTTAGAGGAGGAATAATAAAAAATAAACAAATGTGCGAATTATGGGAAATGTTTCTTCCACTCTGTTCATCACTGGTGAAGCACTACAGGAAGAATAAACTGGGGTGCAGCACTACAAGAAAAAGGGGAAAAAATTAGAGAGATCTAGAAGAAAGCAAAGAAATTATGAGAGGTCTGGAAAACATCATGACACAAGGGCAGGTTGGAAGAACTAGGATTACTTAGTCTAACGAAAAGAAGACTGAAGAGGGATTTAATTGTAGTCTTGAAATACAAAAGAGGGCTTACAAAAAGCATGATAATTGTCCCAGAAATAGTGAGAAGTGGGACTGGGAAGCCCTGCCTGTGGGGCTTGGTGCAGGAAGAAATACTAAAATAAAGAAAGAAATGCAAAGTAACCATTTACTTGCAGGAGGAGTGATGCCAGAAGACAGAAGAGAAAAGCCTGCATAGTTTACAAGCCATGCCTTTATGCAATTAAGGCTGGCAGGTGATGTCATAAGGACGCAGCAGCCGGCAGGGATAAAAGTGGCCGCCAGCAGTAGGGAGGGTAAAGCCAGCGAGGAGGCCAAGGCTCTCTGTGCTGGCAATGGGCAGAACCAGCACACACAGGGAGTGCCCAGATGTCTGGGGGAGCAGCGAGAGCTACCCACGCCGTGGGCATTGACATCAAACCCTGGGAATGGTGGGACACTGGGAGTGACTTCCTCCTTGTGTCATTAAAGAAGTTCACTGAGGAAGACACCAAGTGGCATTGTGGTCAATTCAGCAAAGTCAAAGAAGAGGTGAAAACCAACCTTATGGAAGCGGAGGTCTTGCTACTCGAACGCCCCAGCTACCAGGTCGGGGAATTGGGCTAGGGGCGGAAGGAAGAGAGGGACCCCACAGGACTAGCATCGGAGAAGAACTGCAAAGTTTGGGCAGGATGGCTGGGAAAGCCAATTGGTAGGATACCAGACAGGAAGACCGCTTTTGGGTCCTTTTTTCTTTATTTCCTTTTCTTCATTTTATTTCTTTACCCCTGCTTGACAGGGGCACCCTTAAGACCCAAGAAGAGAGCTGACTGGCTCAAAGGGGATCTCAGGCCCAGAGTTGGGCCGGCTATGTATCCTTCCCTAAGGAGAAAAGAGGATACCACAGGGCACAAGGAACAGCCACACTGGAGCAGCAGCTGTGTCAAAATCTGGCACCCTGCCAGAGGTTGCTGTAAGGCTGGGGTGTAGGGGAGGTGGAGCCCCACAAACATCCCACAAGTAGAGTAGTCATCCCTGAGAGGAGTTTCGAGGCTGAACCCCACACTGACATAACATTCAAAGACCTGGCAGGTGAGTTCAGGGAAGGCCCGTGGGACAACCGAAGTCCATCTCGGAGAACCCACAAAGCTAGAGAGCATACCCCCTCTGCTCTCTGGGCCAAGGCAGCCTGTGAGCAAGCATTTGAAGCCAGGAGGGCACAGTAATCAATTCTTCTCTTTGCAAAAATGAGGGCAGCATTGTGCAATTTAAGCACAATGGTCTTAACTTGCAACAAGGAAAGATTTTGGTGGGATATTAGAAAGGGATTTTTAATTATAAGAGTGGTTAACTAATGGAGCAGATTACCTAGCAAGCTATTCTGGAGTCTGTCATTCTAAGTTTTTAAGTGAAGGTTAAATAAAAACTGGGATGATGTTCAAAGAGGTGGTCTTGCCTTGAGCAGGAGGTTGAAGTAGATCACATCTTGAGATCTCTGCCCCCCTGCTTTTCTATAGTTCTATGATAAGTTCATAAAACTATCTGACACAAAAGGAAGTTATTTTTTGCACGGTAAATAATTAACTTAAGGAACTCATAGTCACAAGAGGTTGTGGAAGCTGGTGACTTCACAAGGGGATTGGACCAATTCTTGGAAGAATGGTCCATCAGTTGGTATTGAATAGGGTAGATAGGAATGCAGCCTTTGAACCATAGCTTCCTAAAGCTCTAATTACTGGAAGCTGCAATGGGAGAGGGACATGGAATGGAAAATTCTGGAATTGCTCTGTTCACCCTCAACAGCCACTCTCCTCCAAAGTGTGAGACACTATACTGGGCTTAATGGAGCTACAATCTGACCCAGCAAATGGCATTCCTTATATTCTTATAGCACACTTAAAATTATTGTACACCACATAAAACAACACTGGTCACTAAGCATTTCTTTATTGTTCAGGAAGACTACATTGTTCAAATCCATATAACTATTTTTGTTCTATTTTGTTCTATTTGATTTAAGAAACTAAAAAAGAAAGATCTATCAAAAATAAAGTTGGTACCTGGAGAGTCATCTAGTCCATTCTGCATTCCCCAGCCCCTAGCCCTAAGGCAGGAAGAATCTGTTTTGAGAATCTGTTTTATCTGTGATTAAAATTGTACTACCTGCCTACATAATCAATTTTAATGCTTTACTAACTTCTTGTTCTTTAAGTCCACTTGGGATAAGACAACTAATGACTTCATTTACTCGCATACCATACTCCCTCAGATAATACATACCTTATTTGGGAAGGAAAAATGAAGAAAAAAAGATTTTTCCAGTATCTTAACTGCCACTGCATGGATTCAGCATGGCTGAATGCTGGTCCTAGACAGGAGGGGTGGCACCCATTTCTCAGCATCCCTCAACTTCTAGCTGCTGCTTCAGACCTAAAATTCTGCTGCTCAGTGGCCATAACAAGATTAAAACTAATTGAGCATGTCTATGCATGTACTTTAATGTGTAGAAGACTATTTTACCATGACATTATGCTAATGTGCAGTAAAATAATCCATGGCAGTGGTTTTCGGACCTTGACAGATTGCACACCACCAATTTAAAATGATATAACCTTAAGTACCACCAGCAATTTTTTCAGTTCAGCCTTCGGTACCATCAGCAAATTTTTGTCATATAATTATAATAAATCTGTTAATGCATACCACTGACAGGTTGTCTGTGTACCATTGGTGGTATGGGTACCACAGATTGGAAACTGCTGGTCTACTGCACTTTAAGCATCACTAAAAAAGCATGCAAATGTGTTACTGTGCCTAATGTGCATTAATTTAGTACCTCACGTTGGAAATATTAAATGTAATGTGCATTAGAAAAAGTGCATTAATACACATGTAGACGTACCCGCTGTGACCCTGAAGGATGCTCCCTGCCCCTCCCTCCCAGGCTAGGAGAGAAACACGGTCCATGACAGACAGACATTACAGGGAGCTGTTACTCAGCTGACATTACTACTTCAACTCCTTTGCAAAAAATCAGCTTCCTCACTTAAGAAACACCCTGATCTTGGAGAGAGAATTTTTGGGAAAAGTATGCAAGTAAATATACTTTCCTCTGTGCAAAAATTTCTGACATAGTCGAAGACTATTATTTTGTCTTCTCTCAGCTTTTCTACACAAGCCTAGTTCTTTCAGTTTTTCTATGTGGTTCCTGTTTTCTAGATTTTTGGACTATACCTGTACTTTTTCTGGACTCTCTCTAGTTGGTCATCATCTTTCTTGAAGTGGAGTGCCCAAAATTTGTGTGGCAGGGCACTGGGCGTGCCTGCCACTTTAAAGCCCTGGAGTTGGCAGCCTCCAAGTGCCTGATGAGGGCAGCCATTTTGGAGCCGATATAAAAACAGGCAGTTTGGCTGCTGGAGTCCAGGCAGCAGCATCGCTTGGCTGGAGAGCTGCTGGCAGAACAACCGGAGGTATGAGGGAGCTGTAAGGGGATGGAATGAGGCTCCTGGTCCTGAGCACGACCTGAAAACTGCACCTTGCCGGGAGTGGGTGGCCTGGTGGGGCTCTCAGTGGCGCAGGAGCCCCCAGGAAATGCCAGGCCAGTTACCACCCGGTGGAAGGTGAGACAGGGCACCTTAACCCCTTGCCCCCACCGCCAGGTGGGTAACCCTGAGATCTGGAGGGCCTAGAGGGGGGATCCTGAGGCTTAGCCAGCGTGAGGGGCTAGAGACCCGCCTGACCATAGGAGTACCCTCGACTGGCCCAGGCTGGGGCCAGGAGGTGGGGAGGGGTCAAAAGGGCTAGGGGGCCCACCGTAAGGGACACCCAGAGCTGGAGGCCTGGGGTCCTGACTGGCTTGGAGGTGGGCCAGGGCAAGTTGCCATAGGTCCAGGAGGGACCACATCCAAGAGGGGAAGATGGGTTTTGGGGGGGACGAGGTAGCCCGGATGACGGCAGAGAGGCCTCCTGATAGAGTGGATTATGGACAGGTCCTGGAAGGATGAGTGGGCCCAGTATGGGAGCCGGTGATTAGAATATTGAGATGCCATCTGTGAAGCTTCGGCTGTGGTATGGGGATGGCAGGAGCCGCAGATAGCGCCCCCTGACATCGAGGCACAAATGGGCAGCCTCCCGCTTACAGAAGATCTATTATGAACCAATTGAGATCAAGTCATGGTGGGCGAGAATAGGCAGGCGGTTGGCCCAAGGACAGGTGGGCGGGCCAGGAAGAGCGGCCCGAGGAGGCCCCCTGTCACACTTGTCACAGATGAACCCCTTAGCACTGCTAAGCAGAGTAGAAGGATTACATCATGGATTACATACATTCAGCATTCCTATGTATATATGCAAGTATGATATTTGATCTTTCCCTCAACAAGTAGCATGTGATCATATGATGATAATCTGCGAAAACAATAATGAACTCTTAACATATCTGTAGCTGTATGCATCTTTAATATTCTCAATTAACTTTAGCTAGCTCAATCCCACTACTAGAATTGATCAATATTGCAAAAGTAGAGTTCCCAAAAATGTGAGGAGCTATTTGGTTCTAACAAGTGAATGGTCCTTTTATGTGGATGTTTGTCACAATAGGTTTTAGTTCAGTTGGGTAAAATTCACTGCTGTGAAATGCTGTGGGCATTTCAGTGCCTATGCTCATTTAAAATCCACTTAAGCTCTATTTTGAGTGGGATTTTTACTACCAAGTGGGGCTAGGAAAAAAGGCATATCTGTTGTTTGCTTTCATTATTTACTATGTATTGTTTTCCTCTTTAAAACATTTTAGTCATTGAATAAGTGAGAAGAAAGTGAGATATCATTTGTCTTAGATGATTAATCTTCAATCATAAACCACAAATAGGTGGAATAAATAATTTGAAATCAAGCTAGTGCCTGATATTTGTTTGCATATCATATTTAAAAATTATGATCTCAGAATAAAATTATAAAATTCAAAGTCTGTTTACAAGTGATTTGTTAAGAGATAAAAGATTTACATTTGTCAGATAATTCAGTCACAACAAATAATTCAACCACCTTTTATTGACAATGTCTGTGAGGTGTAAAAATATTTTTATCCCTATTTTCTGGATGGAAAATTTAGAGACAGAAAAGTTAATTTCTTGAACCAGATCTGGATTTGAATTATCAGTTGGATAAGAGGGAAAAAAACCAACCATGATTGAATTATAACAGTATTGGAAACTTTAAGAATTATGTATAGGGGAAAAATTGCAAATTCTATAGTAAATTTAACTCCAGTAAACTATACATGGAATTTTTAATGGCGCATATCATCAAGAGTTCTTAACTACCAGCACATCTCATTCTTTCAACCCAGGCTACCTCTGAAAATTAAATATTAGTCACTGAAATATAAAACTGTTATTGTCCCATTAGGATGGGTGGAGACTGGGGGTCTGGTTGAGAAATTGTACTGAATGGTGCTGGAATCGAGAACACTAGACTCCTCAACAGAATAGATAAAGCATAACATTAGCTTGTATCCACAAAATAGCAATACAATGGCTGTGTCTACATTAGCTGCCACTGCGCAGTTGTTACTTATGGAAGTACTAAATGTCTGTGCAGTAAACAGCATTACTGCACAGTACCATAACCACATGGTTTTTGCCCAACGATACTGTGCAATAGCATTGAGCTATTGCACATTAGCTCATTACTACTGTGCAGTGTCATCACTGCATGATTAGTGCCTGGCAATGCTACTGCGTAGTAGCAATGAGCTACAGCACAGCAGCTCATTGCTACAGTGGTGTAGCATCTTGAGTAGATGTACGCAATCAGAATCAATATGCTGTCCCACTAAAATACTTCATCAATGACCCCATCCTAAGGCATGGTAAGATAATACAGTCTTCATGTCAACTCCAAACTTGGTTATTCCCCATGACTGCTAATTTTGCAGTGTTTTTTGTCTTGTGGAGACTTTTACAAAGACTGAGAAATTCATCTCATTTCACATAGTTTAAACTACCAAAACCTTTACTGGTTGGTAAAAACATTCACACACTTACATTACCTCTGAGCTGTTACCATGTGATACATATTTTACATACTACCACAATTTGGCTGTACAGATTGGTGCCCTTTTCTGTGATACTCTATTTCGCTACTAATACACCATTTCATTTTGATGATTGATTATTGTAAGTACTCTTGAAATGCATAACAGTTGTTCAGAATGAAGGTACTTTCTCATTACTATTCTTGACCACGTTTTATATTATTTACAGTATCTAGACATTTTATACGTTCATTTTAAATGATAGCAGCTACTGAATTGTTTATGAAGAATAAAAATGAAGTAATGGGAAGTTTATTTTAATGTATAATACAAGCCTGAACAAAAAAGGTTTGGACTGTCTGATTTCTGCAGTTGTTTTCCCAGTTACAAATTTCCATATGAATTATAGGATAATATTTCTGCCCTTGAGTGGAATGTGGATACAGTTTTCTTTGTTGTATTCAGCACCAAGGTTGTGCATTTTTAAATGACAAATAAAGTTCTACTCATTCTAAATTATCTTGAATGATTGCAGTTGAAGGCAAAAGACATGCTCAGATGTTTCATTTAAAGGTTGGGGTTTTTTTTCATTCTCCTATGATGTGACCTAATTTAAAAAAATGAGACTGGGAGTTGTGCTCTCTTTTTGTTTTACACAGCAGATGTTAATTCCATTATCTACTTAATTTGAAAGCTGCAGTGATTTCCACTCTGTTTCTTCTTTTGAGTGTCATTGCTTTATAAAAAATGCTCTGAAGTGCAGCAAAGGTCATTCTAAGTTACACCCAAAAAACTGGTCTGATCTTAGGAATAATAATCTTTTTCTTAAATCTATATGAACATGTCAAACTGCAACAGCAGTAGTCAGTTAAGAATGCGCAGAGTAACAAAACAACAAATATAATTGCTGTCAAGGGAATCAACTTTATGAAATCACTGTTGTGGGTAATTCATCCTGTTCACGTCATCTTAAGTAAGTTATAGGTATAAGCAAAATCAGAATTTGGTCCTTTTTTTCCTTCTTCACATTATTTGTTTCTAGGTAATTTCCTTATCAAGTTTTCTCTCTCACAAGCTATATCTAAAAGAAATTCTACCAGCCAGCATTGTAACCTCAGAATGATATGTAAAAACAGAGCTACATTCTTCCTTAGTTTGTACATGATCACTAATAATAGATTTGGGAATCAGAATTTAGTAGTTTTGTTGATGATGCATGATGCGATTATGACACAGCTCTTTTCACAGCTATGCGGACTGCAATTCTGACATAATTTAAAATAATTTTGTTACTAAACATTTATGACCCGAAAAAGTAAGCGAAGCTCAAAGATGTGTCTTTTTTATAGGCCCTGCCCTAACCAATATACAATTTATAAGGCAAGAAATTGCCTTATAAAAGGTCCATCAACAAGCACTTTTCTTGACCTTAGGTAAACTTCACTAAGTTTACTCGAATTCTTAGCATTTTTAACTTTATAAATGTCTCATCATTCTTTTTACTAAATCCTTCTCCTGAAAGTATGCCCTGCTCTGGACTGTATTTATCTTTTTTTTATAAATGAGTTTGAAATTTTAGGATCAGTTTGGTTTCAGATGTACAAACAGGATTTAAGTAGAACTTAGGTGGAAAAGCTCCATCTCATACAAGTTGCAACACTGAGTAGGAACCTACGTTGAGGCAGCGCTGCCATTTTAAGGTGAAAAATTGCCTAGACAACTATAGTATTCTGAGCATGCCTATAAACCATTCAGTTTGATCACTTAAGTCAGCATTTCCCAAACACAGGGAGTTTACACCCCACTGTGATAAAATTAGGCACTCCTGCACTGCCCAACTGCAGCTGTTGCTGACACTACCCTCTTCCTCCCTTTGTACTTGGCAGTGGGGAGAAATAGCAAGGGAAGTGGTGGCAGCTGCAGTGGGGTTGTAGAGCAAAAGTGGCTGAAGTAGTAGAGAGCCGCATGTATCACATATGCCCTCCTAGGAAACTTTCATGCCCCTTGTCACAGACCAGCTGGGCACTGTAAGTGTATCAATTCTATTGCAGGTGAACTGGGCACTGTGAGGGTATCAGCCACTGGGCTGTTCGGTTAGGTTACGGATCAAGGAGGCAAAGTTGGGAATGAAGCAAAGGCAAAGTTATTATAGCTTCCACACACAACAGTTAACAGAAAGATAAATGCAATAAGCAGATAACGCACTATTGAAGACCTAAAAGTAAATAATAACAACAGATAATAACAACAGATAGATGGATCAGTTCTGTTGCAGGCCAACTGGGCACTGTGAAGGTGTCAGCCCCTGGCCTATTCAAAACAACAGATCGACAGACATAGGTTGGCAATTTATCGATAGTCTCTCGATGCCAGATGCGCACCAAGTGATTCCAGCAAAGTCAGGCATCCCCAATCAATGCTGTCAGAGGGATTACTGGGGAAGATCCCTTGATCAGGGTCAAATCCTCACTCACACCGGGAATCTGGAGGCCAGGCTTAGAACAGCAATGACCATTCTGTTCCCTCCTTCCTGCTGGTCACTTGGCACACACGCTTTTTATACCTAGACTTACGCCAATCTGTTGGCTTTAGAGCCACTCACAATCTTGCCCTATAGCTGTTACCCTATGGATTGAAAAGTGTTAAAAATTATCATAAAAGGTTACTACCTGGACTTGGGTTTATCCAATAAGTAAATTACAATGCAGCACCTTTAGGTTTGAAATTGACATTGCTCCAGCTAAGCCCAACCCTTTTAGGTTTCTCTGAATATGCTTTCTTGGGACATACTTCCCTGGAATGTGTTGGGTGTGCTAGGCAGTTGGATCCAATTTTTATCATCAAGGCTGAACCTTGTGCAAAAACTGTTAGGTCACTTACTCTTGCAGCTACAGCTTCACCCTTGGGTCAGTTCCAGTCAGTTCCACAATTAATATGAGCAATTAGTTTTATCATTTTGGTTAAACTTATGACAGACAAGTGGCATTTGCGGGTTATGAACTTACAAGCTTTATATTAGCTAATATTATGTGTTAGGCAAAATACCAGATGCCTCCAAGAAGCACATATTTATTGCTTATTAATCCCTCTGGTTCTGGCCACCACACCCCTAGTTTGGGAAACATTGATTTAACTGATTAAAACCTGCCTAAGCTTCCCATTTGGGTTCCGAGAACATGTGTAAGTCTATTGAGGGACATAGTCTACTAAGTATGCTTTAACATGTTTAACTCACAGCACTGAATTAAGCTCCAAAGACACAGAAGACAAGGCGCTTACCCTTGTGTCCAAGTTAGTTCTTTGTTAGAGCATTCATATAGAAAATGGGAGAGACGAGTTCAAAGCCTTTTTCAGCCTGAGGGAGTTTGAGCCCACACCTCAGGTTATAGAGTAGGATAGGGAAGGGAACTCTTCACCCCTCTTGCTGAAGGTGGATCACAGGATAGCCAAGGGTACAAGGGTGTGTCCACACATGCAAGCATGTGCGCTTGCAGCAGCTCAAATACAAGTGGTGCAAATTTGAGCCGGGGCTTTTTGCCTCAGTGCCCATGCTTGGACATGCACTTTGTTGCGGAGCAAATCGCACCAGTTGGGGCAAAATAACCCTGCTTGGCCCCTCCCGGATCTTCAGCCAGGGGGAGCTAGAGCCCAGGGCCAGCACCTGTCCTGTCCCCAGCAGTATAAAAAGCTGCCCCGTCGTGGCCCCAGCAGTAGCTCAGGGCTACTAGCTCTCAGCAGCTTCTGGGGCCCAGCCAGTTGGTACTTGTGAACACTACCCCTTGTGCCAGCTGGATTGCTGAAGCAGCCCTGAGAGTTCCCTGCACTCTCTACCCACTGCAGCAGTCTGGCAGTGGGGGCTGCTGCCTGGCTGTGACCTGCTGTACACCTGCCAGGCTCGGCTGGGGACTGCAGAGCCAAAATCAGTCTCTAAAATACCCATAAATCCATGTTCCAACACAAGTCAAACAAAAGACCACTGTAATGAGAAAGAGAGAGTGAGGCACAGACAGCGATCATTTGGACAATGTTTTATTGATATATCTACAGTGTTAAAGCAAGTCTCTTATCATAATAATAAAGTGACCTCTAAATACAGGTTTCATGAATTCATGAATACATATTTTGCTGCCCTCCCACAGGACGATGGCCCCCACACAAGGAGTTGGTCCCCCACACAAGGGCTTTGGCCTCCCAACAAGGGATTCAGCCCCTAAACAAGGGGTTAAGCCCCCCAACAGACGATTCAGTCCCCACACAAGAGCCCCACCCTCCAAAAGGGGATTCAGCCCCCCAACAGGGGGTTTGGCACTCTCACAAGGGGTACAACCCCCCCAAAAGGGGGTTCATCCCCCACACAAGGGTACAGCCTGGTCCAAATGGCCCTTGCAGGGGGTATCACCCCCCTTGCAAGGCCCACATTCCCCACCCCAGTCCTCTGATTGCTGCCCCATCTGGCCCCATCCCCCTCCAGTTTCTGCAGCCCCACAATGACTGCTCCAACCAGCCCCATTCCTTACCCCCCAGACCCTTCCAATCGCTTCCCACCCAGCCCCACCCCCCCAACTTGCACCTCCATGCCCCCAAGGCTAACCCTACAACCCCAGGCACCATCACTTAAAAAATAACCCCCAGAAAAAGAATAGAAAAAAATGGGGAAAAAAAGCCTCTGCTTACCTTATAAGCAGGGGTGGGGGAGCTCCAGGGCCTCCTGGCAGAGCCCCTCAGGCAGCACAGGAGCTGGAGAGCCTGGGCTGAGGCCACTGAGGCTGTCAGTCTGCCACACCCCGTGTGGGCAAAGCCCCAGGCAGCCACATGGCAGTTCCAACTGCCGGTAAGCGCTGAAGTTTTTTTTGTTTTTTTTTAAAGTATAGTTTCATAGTTTCACAGTTTGTACGGTCAGAAGAGACCTGAGCAGATCATCAAGTCTGACCCCCTGCCATGGCAGGAAAGAATATTGGGGGTCAAACGACCCTGGCAAGGTGTGCATCTAGCCTCCTCTTAAAGACCCCCAGGGTAGCAGCTAGCACCACCTCTTGTAAGTTGGTTCTAGATCCTAGCCACCCTGACAGTGAAGTAGCACCTCCTGATATCTAGCCTTAATCTACCCTCTGCCAGCTTGTGACCATTATTTTGTGTCACTCCTGGAAGTGCTCAGGGGAACAGGGACGCCCCCAGTGTCTGCTGGTCCCTCCTGAGTAGTTTGGCAATGGCTATTAGATCCCCCCTCAGCCTTCTCTTGTGGAGGCTGAACAGGTTCAGGTCCCTTAGCCTCTCCTTGTAGGACCTGCCCTGCTGCCCCCTGATCATGTGAGTGGCCCTCCTCTAGACCCTCTCCAAGTTGTCCACATCCCTTCTGAAGTGTGGCACCCAAAACTGGATGCAGTACTCCAGCTGTGGCCTGACCAGTGTCACATAGAAGGGGAGGATCACCTCCTTGGACCTGCTTGAGATGTATCTGTGGATGCATGACAAGGTGCGGTTCACCTTCCTGACTACGTCCCCACACTGTCGGCCTATGTTCATTTTCACATCAATAATGACTCCAAGATCCTTTTCTGCCTCTGCACTGATGAGAAAGGAGTTCTCCAGCCTGTAGGTATACTGCTGGTTCTTCCTCCCCAGGTGCAGTACCTTGCACTTGTCAGTGTTGAAACCCATCCTGTTCTCATCCTCCCTGTAACCTGTCTAGGTCTGATTGCAGCCTATTCCTCCCTTCTAGCGTGCCCACTTCCCTGCACAACTTAGTATTATCTACGAATTTGAACAGGGTGCTTTTTAACCCCTCGTCCAAATCACTGATGAAGATGTTGAACAGTGCAGGCCCAAGGACTGAGCCTTGCGGAACCCCACTGCCCACATCCCTCCAGGTCAAATAAGACTTGACCACTGCCACTCTCTGGGCGTGGCCCTCCAGCCAGTTAGTGACCCAATTGACTGTGTAGGTGTTGATGCCACAGTCCCCTAGTTTTTTTAATGAGAATGGGATGAGAGACAGTGTTGAAACCCTTCCTAAAGTCCAGAAAGACTACATCCACTGCTACTCTGCATCTAAGGATTTTGTAACCTGGTCATAGAAGGTTACCAGGTTGGTCTGACAGGACCTGCCTCTAATGAGCCTATGTTGGTTGCCCCTAATGCATGTCATGGACATGCACTATGATAATTCTCTCAAAAAGCTTACCTAGGATTGAGGTAAGACTAAATGGCCTATAGTTTCCTGGGTCCTCCTTCCTCCCTTTTACGAAAATGGGAACCATACTGGCCCTTTTCCAGTCCTCTGGCACCGCACCAGAGCACCATGAGTGCTCGTAAAGCTGTGCCAGGGGTCCCACAATGACCTCTGCTAATTTCCTCAGCACTTTGGGATGGAGATCATCAGGACCAGCTAATTAAATACATTCAGTCCCTCCAGAAGTTCCCTGACTAGATCCTCGCTGACCCTTGGTCTGAGTGCACCTCCCCTGGGGCCTATGGAGGTCCCAATTCGGGGATGGGAGGGGGGAGGTGTGACCCGGTCCCTGCTCAGGAAAATGGAGGCAAAGAAATTGTTAAATAGGTAAGCGTTGTTGTCTGGTGTGACCAGATTTCCTAGCATGTCTTGCAATGGCCCCATGTTACCCGGTACCTTCTTTTTACCCCCTATGTATTTAAAGAAGGACTTCTTGTTGTCCTTCATCTGGGTAGCTAACCCCAGTTCCATCTCTATCTTGGCCTTCCTGACCACCCCCCTGCAGCCCTTAGCAACCAAAGTATAGTCCTCCCTGGTGATAACCCCTCCTTTACATTGGGTATAGGCCTCCCTTTTAGCCTGGAGATGTTCCTGTATGCTTTTGGTGAGCCATGGGGGCTTTTGCGCCCTCTTTCACTTTTTGATCCTTGTTGGGATTACCTCCCTTTGGGCTTGGAGGATCATCTCCTTAAGGAACAACCACTCTTCTTGGACCCCTGACTCCTCTCCCCTCTGGGACCTCAGTGCCTCCCTGACTATTCTCCTTACCTCATTGAAGTCCACCCTCCTGGGGGGATGGGGCCAGACAGGACAAGGGGAGGGGGATCAGGGGGGGACTGGTTGGGGAGCTGGCCATGGCAGGCGGATGGGGGCTGTCAGGGGGAAAGGCCAGCCCTGGCAAGAGTCAGGGGTCTGGGGGGGACTGGCAGGGGGAGGGGCCAGCCCCAGCAGGGGGAGGGGCTGTCCTCACAGGGGTCAGGGGGCTCAGGGGCAAGTTTGCAGCCTGGGGAACATTTTTTTGTTCCTGTACATGCCTGTCATCCAGCCTCAAAGGGGTTTGAGGTGGGGCAAGAGGCATGTGCACGCTTGTGTGGACGCGCTCCGTGAGTCCTAGGCTAGGGGTGGACATTATGTATAAACCAGTTTAAGTGATCAGAAACTGGTTTAAATGTGTAAAAGAACAGATGTTCAGTGCACATAAACCCATTTGAAAATAGCTGAAACTGGTTTAAGATAAACCTGGTTGAACCTAGTATCAGACTTAACTGATTTGGGCCAAACTGTTTTATGCAATATCTGTCCCAAGCCCCTTGCTGATTTAAGATAAACCAGATTTCCCCAGCATCCCATCATGCTCTCTGGGCTGGACGGGCCCCTCTGCTCTGCTCCCTGGCTGTAGTCTCTGCTGTCTCCCAGCAGAGACTACAGGAACAGCAGAGACTACTCTGCCCTACCCCCCTCACACACACCTTGCTCCTCACTGCTTGCTGCTTAAGCAGGAATCCCCACTTTCCTCCCACAGCAAGGTCCCCAGCCCCAGGAACCCTAAGCATGTGGTACGTTAACTAATGCTGAGAGGTGTTTGTGTGCGTGTGTCTTTCCAATTTCACTGGGACAGGCAGACAGAACAGTGACTGCTTAGGGTTTTTTTGAGCTAATCAATAGGTCAGCTGGTAAGTTGCTTAAGAAGAGTTTGAACTAATAGAGAGAGAGAGGTTATTGTTTTGTTGATGGGGTGGTAAACACTGTTATCCTGCTGGCTTGCTTGCCTGTCAGTTTCTTGCAGACAGTATGAAGAAGTAGGGAGGGAGATTGAAAAGCTCTGTATCATCAACAGATCCATGCACTGCATACCCCCCTTGCCTTAGAGTGCTAGCAGGGGTCTGGCAACAGTCCTGCAACTTGAGCAGCCAGTAAGGAAAAGCCTGGGATGGTGCAGACAGACCTCCCTAATCAAAGCATTTTTCTGGTGCCTGGCAACAAGCCCCTCCCCTCAGCTCAGCACTGTTTAAAGGAAGGGAGGAATGCTCTAGCACCCCCCAGCTTCTACCTGAGCCACTTCAGGCATGTGACTGCATTTCCTCAGTCCAGAGAGAATGTCTATCTGGTTATAAACTAGTTCATCCTAGCCAGGTTAGACTAACCTAAAAAGATTGAATCAATTCAGGCTCAGGCTTTTTTAATGTCTGTCCCTAGCCCTAGTGCCGAGGAAAGAAACAAGAGGAAACTTGACTCTGTAATCTGGTGGCTACTGCATTCACCAAAATGGAGAGAGTACCTGCTGTCAGCACTCTTTATGTATTTCATTTCATTGATGAACAAATCACCCTGGCAGCAAGACTGGAATTCAAGTCCATACACCTTGTAAGGTACTAATACCACAACCACTAGATTACCGAATCAGACTCTCTCTTGTTCTCTTGTCCTTCTGTCCCTGTGACATGTACTGTACTCTTTCTTGGCTGCCTAGCAATTCAGATTTAATAAGAGGGGTAGAGGCTCAGCCCAGCCTCTTCTAAGGCCTGCTGTTTAGGGCCTTTTCCTAGGAAGTGGGATTCATCGAGTCAAATCCCCTTAGGGTGAGAGGTCCAGAATCCACTCTGGGGTTGAATACCCACTGTATTGGCTATTGGGCAAAAGTTGGGAACCACAACAGTAATTACCCTCAGAAGTGGATCACAAGTGAATAGAGATGCCTAATTTTCAGGTGCCTGATCTCCTGAAAGAATGGGGAGTTCAAACATATCACAGGGCTTAGTGTTTTCATTTGCCTGCCTTCTGCTTTTTTGAATGGCCCTTTGGAGATGCCTACCTTCTCCCATTCAATTTGCACCACTCAGTCAAATTGCATCATGCTTTGGAGGCACTTAAGTTTCCCAATTGGCTATTTCAGGTTCCCAGTTGGCTAAATCTGATCAATTTGGATCTCTGCCTTGGGCCAAGGTGCCATAATTTTAGGTTTTAGGATGTTTAAATGTAGGCACCTCTAAAACCAAACAGGATCTGGCTTTGTCCCCTGTTTCAGCTACACATTATATGAAGCCTACAGCTTCTGTGGTTTGTAGTACTGTCAGATCTCACAATTTAACTAGATTGATCCTGTCAGTATTTGAATTAGAGACCTATAAAGCACACACAGTACTGTTTGAAACAGTATTGCTCATTCAGTAGGTGGCATTTTTCCTCTGAGTCACTAAAGATTTAGTACCTCCATATGGTACCAGGAGACTGCATTTACAGAGCAAAATATGTCAGAAATATGATTCCTAATTCCAGGGAAATTTCTTACAATATGTATAATTTGGAAGTTCAGTAACCCAGTACAAAACAACATTTCATTATATGAACAGATGAAAATGTAAGTAGCTATATAGTTGACAATTTTCTAATTTATAGTATCAAAGTACTCTAACAGATAAAAATTGAAATTTATTTTGACAGAAATGGAGGTGATACACCAAATACAGTTCAAAATGGGAGGCAGTATAATTTAGCCAGCAAATGCACACCTTGCCAAGATCAAGTGAACAACTGAAAAGAATATAAAATGCCTTGAGCCTTACTTTAAAGGATGCCACAGATGTACTTTGGTAAACGTGAAAGAAAAAGAAAATTATGAAATATGAGCTGTTATGAATTATATGATCTTGCTTGAGTAGATCATTATTTCTGTCTTACTGAGTGCCATCCAGAGGCCCCCGCTTCATGTTTTCTAGTGCATGTAAAAACACTAAAAAAAAATCAGTTCTGATATTTTTTTATTCTTGATTTAAAATTTAGGGTATATATGAATAACTTAAGGGAAAATAATGTTTTAACAGACAATATCAAAGTTATAATGAAAAAACAACAAACATAAATAAAAATAATAAGCAAAATCCTAGACATTCAGAGTTAAGGATGCATTTAGAATACCAGACGTCTGAAGGTATAGAAAGGGTACCAGAGTTGACTTTCTATACCTCTCAATACACAGTTAATACCAAGGCAATATTAACTGTGCTCCTCTAATGGCACAATTTAAAAATCAGAAATGATGCATGTGACTCTTCCATTAGTTGCAAACAGTTTTGTAAGTGCACATGAAACAAAAAAGTCAAGCCTTTTGTACAGCCGAAAACACCCAAAACTAGAATGAAATTATTCCTTTGGGATCCTTTGTTTGACCTTAAATAGTTTTTCCTGTTTTTAATTTAATTGAGAAAAAAAAAGATAAACTCATTTTGGGTCACTAAAAATAAATATATCTTGAATTTCTGGTTCTGCAGTGACCTGAAAAATCAATTATTCATATAAATGTGTATAAAAGGGATGGAAAGGAAAAGTAAGAGGCTGCCTGTGTCATAAGAGTTAATCTCGTTTTGACAGGAAAGCTAAAAAAACCCACTTAAACAAAGTTCCTATTTTGATTAAAACAAGCCAATTAAGCTGCTTATGCTCTACATAAAATTTTACAGGATGATGGTTTTTATTTCATGATAGTGCAGAACAACAGATGCTCAAACTGATGATACTTGAAGGTTCTGAAAGAAATAGCAAAGTCAGATCTCCAGCCCTTTTACAAAGAGTTAGCCATTTTTATTGATGTCATAATTTTAGGAGAAAAACAGGTAAGGAAAAAGTGTCATGTCATTTAGTGCTGGCATACTTTGGCATTTGAAATTGCATATAAGAAGAACATTTTACTGGTTTGTTTTTAATATGCAGCCTACTGTTATGGTTAGGAAAAGTTTGGTGTGCTAAATATATCACTATTGCATAATACATTAGAAAAGTATATTAGAAAATTGAATCTAGAACTCTGGTACTACAGATTACCATGAAACAGAACCCCTTTCATCTGAGGTTTCTACAGGATCCAGTGCATGAATAGATATAGCATAAAATTAATAATTTTCCTTATAAGGTATCATTTGGGTAAAGTGTTTTCAAGTAGAAACAGTACTGATCTAGAACAGTATTGTAGAAAATTGTAAGTTTTGAGGGACCACCGAGGCTTTAATATTTGTAGAACTTGGAGTATGCTTTCTTGTAGGTCTCAGAGTCAAAAGGGATAATAGAATGAACTTCTCAACTTGTTTAAAAATATATTCAAGAGGAAAAAATAGAATAACCAGAAACTTACATACACAAAATTGTAATATTATATATAAATCAGTATGCTATTTCTTTGGATGCAAGTAGTTACCAGTTGTTGGTGTCTTATAGTTGTTTGCATTTGGAGGAGAAATTGTGGCTAATGTCATGTATTTTTTTGTTATCCTGTGTATTCCCAAAAATAATATTAAAATCCAGTTTCTGTGAACATAGGAGGTGGAAACAAATATGAGGCAGTTTCTTTTCTCACAATTTGTACATTAGTCAAGTCATCAGTCTGCCCAAAGAGCAACCTCAGCATCAATTAGAAGTTCTTTTCTTCTTGTCTCCTTGGCTATCTTGCACCTATCTGTTCCCGTTTTCTCTTTGTTTTTATATGCTTTAGGTAGCAGATAGCTACAGTATCTCAAATTATATCAAGCTCTCTGTGTTTGTATGTAGCTCCCAGTAAACTACACTGCCCAGTTTCTGAGTTCCTTTACATTTGGCATGTGGTTTGCACTGAACATGCTACTGTCTTACTCCAAAAAGAGCTTAACTGTTTCTTATATTTAATCTGAATGAGGGACTTTTCTTATACCCACCAGCTTCAACATCCTTCCTAGCACTACACTTGTTATGCTGTGATGATTCATCTTTAAAGTGGTAATGCCACTCCCAAACGTAAAGATGCTCTTTTAGAATTCGTAGATTGATATTTAAGGGGAAGATATAAAAAATAATTTAATATCATTATTCTTTTTTGTATCCTGTTACAAGTGGCAAGTGTGCTAGATGCTGTCCACACGTAGAAAGAGATACTTCCTGCTCTAACAAGTATATCGCTATTATTTGGATAAATCGGTGTGTCACTGTAGAAGTGCATTTGGACAATGTAGTGTTTTACTGTGTTAATATAAATGCTTCATTTAGTAGTAGCAATGCTCCTTTGATTGTTGCATAATATAAATTATGTCTTGTCAAGAAGGAAGCAACATTGTTGCTTCTAATAAAAAATAGTAACAAGAGTAACAAAAAAGGCATCCCTAGAGAAATATTTCAGACTGACTGACCTGTCTGGACAGCACCTTGGAAATGTACTGTATCATTATATTTGAGACTAACCTTCCTTTTTCTCAGTTTTTGTTGGAAGACAGGTTTTTTTTATTTCTGGGGACCTCCAAATTCTTCTCTCCCCCTTGTAGATTTAAGCCAACAAGAAAAAATATATAAAGCAGAGGGGTTTGTCAAGCATTATCCCTTTCAAGGATGACATTCTAACATATAGAGATACAGTAGTTCCCTTTTATTTCAACTTCATAATTTTATTAGGATTTGATTATGACTGTTTTGATAGTGTGAACATATTTTATAGCATACCTCATTGTTCATAAGAGATAAGCAAATTTACTGTGACATTATATTAGCAGGGACTTTGTCCTTGTGACAGAAGAGGAAGATGGCGTATTGTATTTGCAATGGCTTCAGCAACTTTCTGTGACCTGAAAACAGATATATTGAAATTAGTTTGTTGGACATAAGTTAATTATCAAATTTCATCATATAAATTTGCCTCAGAGAGGAAAGGCACTGCGATGGTTCGTTACTGCAGTGTTTCTTGCATGAGTTCATTGATGTCCTACTCTCTTATGCCATGAGCTAGAGTATCAGCCTGAGACTTCAATTCACGATGATACTGCAGTGCAGTTTGTTTCAGGATCTATGGTGTAATATTGTGCTAGTGGTTCATTCTTTTCCATTATAGAGTGACTGTGGTCTAGAGGAAGGTATAAAATACCAAAATTAAGTAGCCTATGTTATTTCTACCTTGGGATCAGTCAGTGACATGCAGTGGGTATGAAAAAGCTTTTCACAGCATGCGAGTGTGACATATGCATGAGTGCTGCAAAACCGTTACATAGAGAAGGGTAACACAGCACACTTAGATAGTAGAGCAGTTTTAACAAAATTGTTAAAAGAGTAAAACGTGACTATTTGCTAACAAAAATAAGCAAATCCTTTGTAAAACTGGACAGGCTATTATGTGTAATATTTTGCAGAAATGGAGATTCATATAAAAATTTGCAAACCTTTCTTTCTTTCTTGCCTTCCTAGAAATTTGCAGGTGATGAAAGAAACCTTCATTCTGATAAAAGAATAAGCCAACTTACTGATTGGAGAAAATTGCATGAAGTTTTTTAATCAAAGTCTCTGTGGTCTGCTGTCTGATTTTCTAGGCCAGATGTCAAATGTTTTTCACTGATGTCGATGTTGAAGTAATCACTAAGCCAATTCCAAGAATGAGTAAGTGAGACTGTAATAACATTTCATTTCAGTATTACATAAGCTTTTTTTTCCCCCAGCTATGAACAAAGTAACAGGACCCCTCTGATTCAATATAATTACACAAACCATTACTTTGAAATTTGTGAGACAGTTTTATGGGTGGTCAATTGCTCTATACATATACATGAGAGGTTTCAGTACTAAATGCAAAAACACAAAGTTTTTATACTTTTAAACATTTACATTGAATTTAAAACATAATTACATTTTTAGTATTTAATCTATTTTATGAAGTTTATCTTTGCTACTACAGTATTAACCAGTAATTTGAAAAGGCAAGAATATGCTAGAAACAGAGACTCTGGTCTTCAGGTTAAACATGGGGACAGAGGAGGCTAGTTTGATGAAAGACATACCTTTCTGAGTGAGTCCAGCTTATCATGATAGAATTATCACTTGGGATCAAAACAGCATTTTTGATTTAGGTGCTGTAAGAAGTAGTGGGCTTGTGGAACTAGCATTGAATTCTTTGAAGCATGTTTTTTGTTATTACCAGAAGAGAGCAATAGAACAACAAACTGAATGGGTGTTTCTTTTAGAGGTATATAAGAACATAAGAAATAACATAGTGGGTCTATCTACCTCTGTATCTTGTCTCAGACAGTGGCAGGAGTAGGTGCATTAGAGGCAGAGCATATGAACAAAGTATATCTAAAGCAATCTAGTTTCTGTTTTACCTTCCCTGCACCCACTGTCATTGGTCCAGAGATGTCAGAGGATACATCCCTGACTGTTCTGCTCTGTAGCAATTAATGGATCCACTATATGTGGATTTGTATAGTGGTATGATGATAGTTTTATTTTTGTTTTCAATTCCCTTCTTAAAGGAGCCCAACAAATTCTTAGGTTTTTCTGTCCCGAAAAAAGACAACATCTACAACCCAGCAAATCCATCTAAAGTTATATGTAGAGCATATACCAGCTGGAGCAGACAGTTTCTTGTATACATTACATACAAAAGTAACCCTGATAGAAGAACTTTATTACGGTTGTAATATAAAGCACTCAAAAGTTATAGAACATCAAAACTGATGGACAGAAGGCTTAAGAATTTGTACCCACTTGCATATGGCTAGATCCTTGCCATAGAATAGACTCACTCAACTCAAGTTATGCCAGGGATATTGACTGCAGGGTTCATCCAAAAGTTCAAATTCAATACAAATAAAAAGTGGGTTGATCATAAATGTTGGGTTGGGAATGATGCAGCAAACACTGCTATGGCATCTTTTGGCACATTATCATCTTTATGCTTTAGCCGAGTTATAAAAAGTCCAATCGAAGCCTTTGCAGAGCGTTGTGATTAAGGCACTCTGACACTCAGGAGTTGTCTGTGCTGCCCCTAGGGAAATAAAAGATTTGCTTCTGGGGATTTGCATACCTATACATGTGCTCCAGGGTTGATGGGAGGGGCATTTTAATTAAAGCAACTCTTGGGAGCCTCTTTATTTAAAATGCTGCAGGATCTTGTATATTCAGCATCCCACATTTCAAAATGGCAGCAGGGGTATATTAACTAAAGCTTGTTTGATGAGCCTTAGTTAAGTACCCCCACTGCCATTTTGAAATGCAGGATGCTGAATACACAAGATATTGCAGCATGCAACAGACTCAATTAATTGAGTCTGCTCTGATGTATTCTAATCAGAATGCATTGGAGCACATGTATAGATACTCTTATAGTTTTCAGTTCTGCCACTAGGGAAATCACTTAAGCAGCCTGTGCCTCAGTGTGCCAGTTCTCAGTGGGGTTAATACTACCTCCTTACTTCATGGGGCATTATGAGGATGAATTCCTTCATGCATTTTTGCAATGGTCAGATGCAATGCCAATGGGTATCACAGAAATATGTGGCTGGGCAGATAAGATTTTGTGTGTCGTTTCAGTATTGTTGCTGAGGACAAAAACCAGAATGTCCGAAGTCAGAAAATAAAACAAGCAAAACCAAACCAAACCAAACCAAACCAACTAACTATTTCAGACACATTATTTATGCTTGAAGTAGAAGTAATTGTACTTAGAAGCACCCACACTTATTACCTACATAACTTAAGTCTCTTCCTTTCCAAATGTGGTCCTAAATGAACAATTCCTGTTAAACAGGGTATCTCTGGGCACATCTACACATCGTCCTACAGCAACGTATAGACATGTTGCATTGCCATATGGTCTGCTATGACAACATAGTAATCACTTGGGTCTACATGGAATTGGCAGCTACATTGCCATAGCAGCATGCTCCCCCATTTTAGCACACCACTACAGTGACGTAGCAGCCAAATCCAATTGTGCACCACACACAGCACGCAGTACACTGCTACAAGATGGCACGGTGTTATGCCAGCATCATCGCACGGCGACTTGTAGACACACCCTCTGAGACTGAAGCAAATGGGAGCATAGAACTCGCAAGTGCTCGGATCATCAAAGGTGTTTAGATATGTTTGCTCCCATTAACAGCAGTAGGAGTTAGGGTAGATATTTCTAAGGATCTGGGTCTCACTACATAACTCTACATGTACTTCATAAGTATTTTTATGAATGCTTTTGCTGGTTTTGGCCAGATCTAATTTTAATAACACAGAAAATGAAGAAAAGATTACAGAGCCAGCCTTAGGGAAAATGGTGCCCTGAGTGAACTTTATTTTGGCACCCCTCCCTATCCCCCCAATCTATGGTGCTGCTACAGGCAGAGGCAGGTGGGCTAAAGTCAATGGTAAAAATACCTTTGATTTCAAATCAATTCCCCTGCCCTCTCCCCCAATTATATTAACATCTGTACTTATCACAAGCTTACTAAATATTAGAAAAGATAGTCACAGATATATAATACATTCAGACATCCATAATTTTGTTATCAGATCAATACAAGCATTCGGGATCAAGGCAACATTTCAAGAATGAAATATAATATGCTTTCAATAATGTTTACTAGCTTCAGATGAATAATTACAAATAAATAATTTGGTAGTTAAATGTTGGCCATCAATTTCCTTGTACCATGTCTGTGTATAGATAATGTTTTCTCAAGTCCATTTGCTGTTCAGAATTACTTACTGACATATTTGTGAATTTTTTTGTCCTCTGTGGCTTGTTATTTGAGTTGTTTCGTTTAGTTGTAATCAGTCATGTACAGGACATTTCATTGTTTCTTATCCTCCAGTTTGATGCAGATCATACTAGTAACAGTTTCTGATGTTAGTGCTTCTGAAAACTGAATTTATGTTCCCTGTAACTGTTTGAGCATGTTCAGTGTAACATCTGTTTTCTAAAATATTTATGGTAGCGAAATGCAATCTCAAGAATGTTTAAAGAAAAGAAAGCTCTAATGAATATGAACACAGCCCAAAAGCCTTTATTACTGAGTACATTTTCATGGATGCTTTTGCTGGTTTTGGGCAGATCTAATATTAATAACACAGAAAATGAAGCAAGGGTTACAGCTGGCAAAGCTGGCTTTAGAGAAAATGGTGCCCTTGGTAAACTTGTATTTTGGAATCTTTCTCCCCTCTCCCCAAGTCTATAGTGCTGCTGCAGGCAGAGTTAGGGGTGTAGGACATGGTCTGGCAGGGAGCCAGTGGCACGGTGCACCAGGCAAGTGGGTGGGCAGGCACTGCTGCTGCTATGCAGGACCAAGGTGGGTGGACTGGAGCAGGTGCCACCCCACCTGCACGTGCCTGACCCAGCTCCTCCTGAGCAGTGACTGGAGGCAGGAGGTGAGCCAGGCTGGACATCACTCCTCCTGCCTGGGACAGGGATTGGGGGGGAAAGAGTCCTGATGTAAACATGGGTTGCTCACGCATGTGTGCGCTTGTGTGTGGCCCCCTAACCATGGCACCTTGGGTAGTCCCCCATTTTCCCACTCCTAAAGCCAGTTGTGAAAACTGGTAGAGATTTCCATTTTTTTTTTCCTCTGGAAAATTTCAGTTTGTCAAAGTCCAAATTTTTCATGCATACCAGTTTTGACAAGATGGAACTTACCTGGGAGAGATTCTCATCTATCCCACAATAGTCAAGGGCTTAGGAATTCAGTTTGGCTGGGGGAAACCAAGGTTCAAGTCTTTAGTCTAAATCAGGTCAGACAAGAGTCTTTTACATGGCAAAAACATACTCTGACTAGTGGATTATCGAGACTAATAGATTTGATCTCTCTTTTTCTCTCCCTCAATTTTCGAAACCTCAAAAATATTTTTATATGATGGGAAACATGTCCAGATTAGATCTAGGTAGGATATGGGTAGACTTACCACCTTGGTAAGGCAAGAAGGTTGATTTAGATATAATAAAATATAGGAAGGCAGATAGAAAGCAGTGAAAAGTAACAATGTTTTGTTTAGACTGCCATGAGAAGAAGTGAAGTGGTCAAAACAAAAGTAACAGAGTGATAAAAGTGTGTTTTGTATAGTAGAAGCTTATGAAGGTTTTATATGAACAGCAACTGGTAAGAGGAGGAAATGTTATGAATTTTCCTAGGAAGAAAAGAAACATACCTGCCCTGCCCCAATGAGAGTTCATTGTTAGAGAGAGAGGTCAGTGTTAGAGAGAAGAGTTAATACCTTGTTTCACTAGCAGAGTTCAACTGTTAAAAGGCAGGTGGGCAAAATACAGTCCATGGGCCAGATCTGGCCCTCCAAGCCATTCTGTCCAGCCTGCAGAGCCCCTAGAAGTTTTTTAAAATTAATATTTATTTACCCTGTAAAAAGTGACAGAAGCCAGGGATGCTAGGACCCTAGGGGAAGCCACAGCAGGCCCCTGGAAGAGCAGGGCTCTCCCTACCCTGCCCCTGCAGCTGGAGGGACCATGGGGCTGTTCCCACCTATGCCAGAGCTGGAAATTCAGTTAAGAGGCAGTCAGGGCTGCATGTGCTGGTCCCCATCTGGCTATGGGGTGGGGCAACGGGACAGGAGCAAGGGGGTATGTGGGACCCAGCACTGGTGGAGCCCAGAGCTAGGTGGTTCCCCTCTCTCCCTGCTGGGGCAGCCCAACTCGGCTCCATAGAGCCCAGCCAACCATGCCTTGGGCTCCTGCCAGCCTGCTCTAGACCCATTGGCACTGGCCCCGGGACACTGCCCAGCTGTTGCAGGCTCCCAACCCCTTTCTCCAGCCCTGGGGGAAGCACAGGGGGCTCCTGGAGGTGTCATGACAAGGTGGGAATGTGGCCCGGAGTGTGGAGAGATGGCATGGAACTTGTATCCTGCACCTGAGGCTTGGGCAGTGGCCTGGCTGCCCCACCCCCATGGGATGCTCTGGTTGTTGCCACCACCCTGGGGGGAAGGGGAGCCTGGGCCCCCTATCCCCACAGGGGCCCAGTGGCAGCTTGCTTCCCAGCCCCAGGACAGGTAGGGAGGCTGCACTAGGAGCACAGCCTCACTCGCTTTTTTGCTTCAGAAGTTCCTGCAGTAGTGAGGAGCTCAGGGGCACTGGGGAAGCTCCTGGCCAGCCCCAAGGCTGCTGGGGGTGGCACAACCTGGCAGGGTCCCGGCCTAGGGTATGGGAATCTCAGGGAAGTCACAGCTTTCAAAGGAAAAAAGCAGCTGCAGCTCTGCTCCGGCTCCTGGCACAGCCTCCCTGCCTGTCCTGGGGTTGGGGGAGGTGAGCTGCTGCCCAGCTGCTAGACCCCTGCAGAGAGGGGGAGGGCTAGGCCTTCCCCCCAGGGTGGCAGCACCCACTGGGGATGCCTGTGGGGGATGGGGGCAGCCAAACTGTTGCCATCCCAAGCCTCAGGTACAGGATGAAACTTCTACACTGCATCCCTGGACTTACCAGGCCATGTGCTCCCCCAGTGGCCCCCTCCACTGCCCCCCAGGGCTGGTCAGAAGCTTCCCCAGGGCCCCCAGCCTACTGGAAGCTGCAGGAGCTTCTGAAGCAGGAAAGTAGCTGCATCACTGCTATGGCTCCTGGTGCAGCCTCCCTGCCTGTCCCAGGGCCAGAAGGCAAGCTGCTGTCAGGCTGCCAGCCCCTGAGGCATGTGTGGGAAGGGCTGGGCCAGGCCATCCCCCTGGGGTGGTGCCAACCCCTGGGCTGCCCATGGGAAGGGACAGCCAGGCCTTTGCTGACCCAAGCCTCAGGTGCACAATGCAAGTTCTGAACCACCTCCTTGGGCTTCCCACATCCCAGGCCATGTCCCCACTGACTCATGCCCCCCCCCCCCAATGGCTCCAGGAGCCCCCTCCACTTCCCCCTGAGCCTGATAGACCCTTCACCAAGAGTCTCCAGCCTCCTGGCAGCAGCAGGAGCCACCAAAGCACAAACATAGCCATGAGGCTTTGGGCAACAAGGGCTCACCTGGCTCCCTCCTTGCAACCTTTCCTGAAAACCCCACAGCCACTCTCTCCTCCAGACACAATCACACACACACCTCCCCATATCCACTCACTCACACATACCCCCCAATACCTCTGGACACCCTGCACTCTATACAAGAATAAGACTACATTTTGAGCTACTATGCAATCACTTCTTCATATAAAGCACAAACACACAGGTATCAGGACAAAAATACATTTTTAATTGAATTACAATTTAATATCATGGGTATTTGATTTCTAATATATAATTTGTTGGGGTTTTTTCTGGTTCTAAGATAGCAAACCCTCACCTCTGAAGGAGTACTTCCAGGGGCAAGAAGAGGGACTTCCAGTGGCAAGGGTCAGAGTTCAGGGGTGAGACTTCCAGTCCAAAGATGGCAACCAGGGGGCAAGGCACGTGTCAAGGGGTAGGGTTACCCATGCAACCCTCAAGAGCTTACCAAAACTTTAAGTGGCCCTCTGCCCCTGTATTAAAAAGGGAGGCTGTGGATAGGGCCTGTAGGTCTTGAGAGGAACAGACTCAGTTAGGACTTTGTGCTAAGAAATCTTGTCTGCCTGCTGGGATGGCCCTTACTAGGGGATGGAGAGTCAATATTTATTACTTGGACTTGTGAAACTGTTGATGCAGAATCCCTTTGGATACAATTTGTGAGGTTCTGAAATAAAAGACTTCTTAGTGCCAACAATTGTATCATGACCTGTATTGTGATCTCCAGGTGGCAGCCCTAGCAAGAATGAAGTGTGTGGCCACAAAGCCACACTACTAGTGTTATCTTTTAGGATACTTTCCAAGATTTGTTTAACTATGTCTGTACCAGAGCAGCTCCTATGTTTAATGCTGTTTTTGAAAGCTCTGTTTCATTGTGTTCCAAAAACCAAGCTTGTATTTCAATGCATCCAGTCCCATACATTCCTTCAAAGCAGATTCTTTACTTGCACTAACAGCAAAACTCATTTTACACAGTCTCTTTTAACCCACTCCAAAGGTATTGTGTAGTTTACATTAACAGAGAAACATGCTATTTGGTTTCTTTGAAGGTTTTGTGGTGGGTGGACTAGTAGTAGAATCTTGATCATGGGCCCACCTTTTCTTCAGTAAATCAAAGCAATTCCACTAATCCTTTCACAGAGATGATAGAAGCTTATCTGTGCTCATGACAGTTGGGCTTCCCCCCCACCCAACTGGGGCTTTTATTAATAAAGAGTTTTCTTAACCAAAAGGACCCTGTGAGAACTCAGCCTTGGAAACCCCATGAATATCATAGCTCTGCAGTACCAAGTGATGACCGATTTAATGACAATTAAATTCTGAAGGGTTTGGTCATATTAAGAACCAAATCTACCTCTATGGAAGTGCCATCCAAAGCTAATGCTACTAGGATAGAAATTACACTGTCTTATAAGGTTCCCCACCGGTGTTCGAAAGCATGGTTGCAGACATGCCACTCTGCCATTACTGAGGTTGTCAGAGAGACACTATGGCCTGTGGGTTAAATGAGGGCATCCACAGATTCCTTGAATTAATAAATACCACAGTTTTCAGCTGAGCATAATATGGAGCCTAGAGCTCTTATTACTTTAAACAGAGAAACAGCCTGGATGGATCCCCAGGTGAAGGAAGACCATTCATGAAGGGCTGCAGGAGAGCTGGCCACCAGGGATTTATAGTCTATGAGTGCCCATAATAAAAGACAGGACCTGGATGGGCAGCAAAAAGCCTATTAGTGTTAGTGGCTTTACAGTAGTGCTGAGATAGAGCCCTGCACAGGGAGGAAAGTATTGCTACAACAACTAAATCAACCACTATAGGCTACCCTGGGGGACCATTTGGCAAGCCTAATTAGAGAACACTTATAGGCAGGCCAGGGAAGTCATCTTACTGAAAGCAGGGCCTGGGAGACGAACCCAGGGCTTGAGCCAGAGCAGTCAATTTGGCTTTGGAGGACTGAATTGTGGCTGAAGGGGATGTGGAGGTCACTGAAAGGGGGTGACTGGGAACACCCCAAACTCGAAATTTCTCAGTGGGCAGAGGATATGGACTGGAGTATGTTTTGTGGCTGAACAAGGCTGAGCTTGCCGGAATTGTAAAGCAGGAGCATAGCCTGGCATAAGAGACACTTGGGGTGAGCAAACAGTGTTCTGGCAATTTAGTGAAGGAAAATGGAGCAGATGCTGCACTTGTTGGCCCAACAGCAGACTGCAGCCAATGAGCAAGCCCAGAAATGAGAAACTAAGATAGATGATTTGATCTACCAACAGCTATGACAAGTAGAGACTTTGCAAACCCTGATCCTGGATAATCAAAAAGTAGCAGCAAGTACACTCACTGGCAGCATGGAGGGTATAAGAGAGGCCTTGCTTCACTAGCAGCTGTACACATAACAAGCAAGGATGATCCAGCAGCTTTTATAGAGTCCATTGAGCAGGTCATTGTACCAGGTAGACCAAGGACAGAGGTGAGGGGAAGAAGCAATACAATTGCTCATACTTAAGGTGTACCATAGGTTCATCCTGCAGGTTGCTTATGAACTCCCCATAAGGGGGCAATTAGGTAGTGATAAGATCCACAAGTGTTTACTCCACCAGTTCTTCTGGCCCAGGATACATCAAGAGGTAGAGAGATTTTGTCAGTCTTCTCCAGAGCCAGCTGGTGGATTCTGGGAGGTCTCAGAAGATGCCACTGGTACTGATGTCCCTCATGGAAAAGCCTTTTGAGCAGATGGAAGTGGATATTGTGGGGCCACTTGTAAAGAGCACAGCAGGGTATCAATATATTCTGGTGTTAGTAGACTACACTACCTGCAACCTAGAAGCATGCCCCTTAGGACTATTAGCACAGAAAAGATGGCCAATGAACTACATACAGTATTCACCCAGCTGGGCCTCTCCAAAGAGATAATAACTGACCAAGGGAGTAATTTAATGCCATGGGTATTCTGGGAAGTCTGAGGGACTCTAAGGATAAAAAGGCTATGGACATCAATGCAACATCCCCAGACCAACAGTAGTTGAAAAAAAATTCAGTAGGAGTCTGAAGGGGATGCTTAAGAAGACTGGGGGTAAAGATCCTAAATATCAGGACAAGATATTAGCCCCATTAATGTTTGTGTAATCAGGAATCATTCAAAGGGGGAGAACCCTGTCCACTCTTGCAATTACTGTAGGGACATCAACCATGAAGAACATTGGATCTAGTTTGGAAAGGTTGAGAAGCACAGGAGGGTATCTCCCAGAAGCCCCATCCAGCATGTAATTACAGATAAGGAAACAACTTAAAGTAGTCCGAGCGATTGCTAAAGAAAACCTACAAAGTACATAAAACGATCAATCCATGTATTATAATTAGGGACCTACTGAAATCACAGATTGGCAGAGGGACCCCGCGGCTCACACTTACTGCTAATCAGGGGGAAGTGAAAACCGTGGTTTTAAATATGGCAGTTTTTGCCTCCTGGATGGTCAGCAGTAAGCATTGGGGCTGCTGGGGCCCCTCTGACAATCAGTGGTGGGATGCAAAAGCCATTCCATATTTAAAAATTATGGGTTTTGTTTCCCTGTTAATCAGAAGCAAGCAGCAAGCGGTGGGGCTTCTCTGCTAAATCAGCAGCAAGGGGACATGTGGGTAAAACTGCAAGATTAAGGGACCTGCCATGCAAAACACTTTTGCTGCAATTTCAGTAAGTCCCTAATTATAGTCATTCATCAGGCACACAAGCAGAGGTTTCAAGTGGGCAACCAAGTACTGGTCCTGACAAAGCATCAAAATCGATGGCATGCTGGTAAAGCTCATAAGGCTGTCAGAAAAGTGAAACCTGTAGATTTATGAGATCTGGCAACCAGGACAGCAGAAGACTTCTTAGATACATCATAAGAATATATTTAAAACGTGGAAAGAGGGAAACCTTGTTTATAGTGCCATGCCCCAACTCATTAGAATATGAGCTACAAGCAGAAGGGAAAGAAGGTCAGGCCACAGTTACCCTTGGAAAAGATTTGTCAAAGTCCCAACAGGAACAGTTAGAAAAGATAGTGAGAGAATTTCCTGAGGTGGTCTTCAAAACACTTTGGGTCACTGTGACAGCGCGCCGCTCGGGGCTGCCCTTAATATGGCCCCCACACCTGTCTCTGGGCAACTGCCTGCCTACTTGCCCGCCACATCTTTGATGTTAATTGATTCCTTAGCAGGAGGCTGCCCTCCTACTGCCCCCTCCACTAGGGGGCACTATCTGTGGCTCCTTCCTCCCCAGTACCACAGCCCAAGCTTCACAGATCTCAACTCAATCTTCTGCTAATGCCCTCTCTTGGGGCTCCCCATGTCCCCCTACTAACACTGACCCCTCCCTGGGGCTCGCCGTGCCCACACCAGGCTTACTAATCCCTGCCCTACCTGGGCTTCTCAACTTCCAATGACCCCTCTCTGGGGCTGGCCTTGCCCTCTCAATCCAATGGCCCCCCTCTGGGGCTCGCTGCGCCCTCCCTAGGCTTTCTACTCTTGGCCCTCCTTGGGCTCCTTAAAATGCTGCCCCCTGTCTGGGGCTCACTGCATCCTCCCAATCCTTGCTCTTCTCAGGCTCTCCAATATACTGCCCCCCTTCCTGGGGCTCTCCACATCCAACCTGTATGCCCCACTGGCATTGCCCCTCTCTCTGCGGTTCACCACATCCAACTTGGGCTCCCTACTCTTGGCCCTCCTTGGGCTCCTTAAAATGCTGCCCCCCCATCTGGGGCTTGCTGCACCCAACTTGGGCTCTTAAATAAATATGGCCCCCCCTTATTGGGGCTCCCAGTGCCTGGACTTGGGCTTCTGCTTAAAATGGCCCCCTTTCTGGGACTGTGTACACTCACACTTGGGCCTCTCCAAGTTGCCCCCTTCCTGGGGCTCACCATGCCCAACTTGAAGCTCAAAAGGGGCAGCAATGAGAAGCCCTTTAAATGCTGCCCCCTCTGGGGCTTGCACTGCCCCCACCTCCTGGGGCTCACACTTGCTGCGCCAAAACTGGCGCCAGAGTCCCCTCTCTGCTGGGGGTTGCCCCTAAGGATAAGACACCCTCTCTGGTGCCTATAAGAACACTGCACCCCCCACAGGCACCAGAATTCCCACACTACTGTGGGTCTCCCCTGAGGCCTCCACCAACCCCTTATAGCCTCACCCAAACCACCATTTTTTAGTCACAATGACAGAACACAAACTCTAGCTCCTTGGCTATAACTAAAATATAAAGCACCTAGCCACCACAACATAACCCACCCAGCTATAACTTCACCTCATTACTCCAGCCTCCAGAGCCACCTACCTACCCTCTACTCTAGCAATCCCTACAGCATTCAACTTACAGCTTCCAGGAGCTCCTGCCTTTGCAGCTGCTAGCAGGAAACTGCCAGCCTAGCCCTAGCTCCAGGCCTTATAAGAGCCAGGCCCTGCCCCTTAGGGTCAGCTGACACCCATTAGTTGCCCTGGCAACCCACAGCTGTGCTGCTGAGTCACTGCTGGGGCTGCTTCCCTAGGAGTTTTCCCCCTTTAAGGCACAGTGCACCTTAGTGCTCTGAGACAGTCACACAGCTAACTGAGCAGCAGATTAAAACACCTATGAACATGGTCACAAGGAAGGGATTGAGGTGGATTCCTCAGTTTCAAGAAATTGTATGGGAAGAAGTGTAATTTATGTTTTCTCAAGGGTACGTTCAAGAGACACACACTGAATGGCAAAATCAACTTGTGATGGTGCCAAAGAAAGATGAGACTATGAGCCTGTATGGATTTTTGTAAAGTGAATGAAATTGCCAAATTTGATACCTATCTGATGCCCTGAGTAGAGGATTTAATTGACAAGTCCAGGGAAGCTCATTTTATCTCTGCATTGGACCTTTCCCCTTAGAACAATGATCTAGGGAGAAAAAAGCTTACATTATTCATTGGGACCTCCATGACTTTTGTCACATGCCTTCCAGATTGCATGGGTTGGCAGCCACCATTCAGAAGCTCATGGACCAAGTACTAGCCCCATACTAGGGTTACGCTGCTGCATATATTGATGATGTAATAATCTATTCCAAGGAATGGAGAGAGCATCTAAAAACCTATTGAGCTATGCTGGAAGAGCTGTGAGTGGCAGGCCTTACATCAAATGCAAAGAGATGTGCCCTGGGCCCAAGAAAACCCAATATTTGGGGTTACTTATAAGAAGAGTCCAGATTAAACCCCTAGTAGACAAGGTACAAGCCTATACCTATTGCCACACACGAAGAGGCAGGTAAGGGCATCCCTGGGATTAGCCAATTATTACCAGCATTTTGTATCCATGCTTTCAGAACTACCAAGGTTAACCAGAGCCATGGCGCCGAGCAAGGTGGATTCCTGAAACCAAGGAAATGTTCTGGAAGGTGAAAGGTGCAGTGTGTACCCAGCCCCATGATACATATGCAGGATTTTGCTAAACCCTTCTCTGTGCAAACTGATGCCTCTAATAGAGCCATAGGGGTAGTATTATCCCAGAGAGACGAGGGAGGAGAGTATCCCATTGCATACATTAGTTGCAAACTACACCCACATGAAAAGGCAGATGCTACTATAGAGAAGGAGTGCTTAGCTGTTAAATGGGATATAGAAAGTTTTTGCTACTACCTTGAGGGAAGGCCATTCAAGGTAGTGACAGATGACATCCTGCTGAGATAGCTTAAAGTCAAATAATCTACAATTAATGCAATGGAGCCTCAGTTTACAAATTTATAATTTTGCCATGGAGCACCTGCCAAGGAGACAACGTGGCAAGCTGATTTATTTCTCTAGGAAGAGTGAGGAAGAAGGCCCAAGAACCCCATAGAGTTGCAGTCACCAACAAGAAAAAGGGTGTGCATGCTATGAATCCCATTACTAGAATGGGAAGGTAATCCAGACGTACCTGATCCTTTTCCTCTCCTTCACCCACAACTCAGCCCTTTGGGGCTAAATGATTACCCTGGCTCAAGCCCTGGGTATGTATCCCAGGCCCTGCCTCTTTCTAGTCAGGTGACTTTCCTGGCCTAGCTACAGATGATCTCTAATTAGGCTTGCTGACTGGTCCTCAGGGTAGCCTATAGTGGCTGATTGAGCTGTTGCAGCAGTGCTTTGCCTCTTGTGCATGGCTCTATCTTATAGTACTACTGCAAAGTTACTAACAATGTAATACGCTTCTTACTGCACACCCATTCATATAGGACTACTGTAGAGCAACAGGTTCTATGGTAGGTGCTCATAGATTATAAATCCCTGGTGGCCAGCTCTCCTGTAGCCTTTCATGCACAGTCTTCCATCTGGCTGTTTCTCCCCTTAAGTAATAAGAGCCCTAGGCTTCCTGTTACACAATTGTTTACCAACTGAGCTTAAAATCAGGCACACACGCTCTCCAAATATCAAATACCATGCAAGTGTGGAAGGAATAATGTTCTCCAGACAAATCCCAATGGATACCACATGCATTTTATGTGGACACACCAGTTTAGTAATTGGTGTGACCCCTTCCTTCAAGAACTGTTTCAGAGTTATCTTACATCCCTACTACATCTAAATTATGGAACCAGAATATGTTCCAACATTGATAACAAGTATGAGTCCCAGATGAGCTTTAGAAAAGAAATAGAGCAAGGTAAACAGACCTCAATATACTCTCTGATAACTTTCTACTAAACAGACAGAATACTGGAGATGGCTTCACTCCAGAATTATCACAACAGAGACCACACAGATGGGGAGATAAAAGTCCTCTGAATAAGCCCTTGACAATGCACACCATTTTATTCAAAATCTCAGGGATTCAGAGGTAAGCCACCTGCATTCTGATGACATCACAGAAATAAAGGCCAGGAGCTGATTACTTGATGGGTGCTCTTTTATTATCAGATATCAGGTGTCACCTGCAATTTCATGTCTCAGGCAGTAAGATACAATCCATCTGTCATCTACCAGTGAATCTCAGTGAAATTTCTTTTCTTTTGAAACAGAGTTTATTAGACTGCTGAAGTAGATGCAAGAAGGTCCAGATGTTTAGGAATGAGGTGAAAATCAGTGATGAACATAGAAAAATAGGGTATTTAATGAAAATATACTAATGCTTACTTTATAATGCCAGTATCATAAACTCCATGATTAGGAAGGGCTCTGATTCACTAAACTTAATGTCTGTAATTTGTGGGTACTTCTGGATATATTCTGCTGTTAGCATAAATTCTCACATAGGTGTAAATCAGAGGTAACCTTATTCACTTTACAATTGATTGGTGTAAAAGTGAATGTGAAGAAAATAAAAGTCCATTGAATTTAGTAGCAGAATGGACATTTCTGTTACATGTTGGAGATTTCAGAGTGCACCCCCTGGACTTATGAGTCTCCATATCTGCTCCATTGGAAACACTGCCAGGTCCAGCAGGTGAGTTGTGTGCGGTATCCTTGTGAAAACCACAGAAATAGGGAAAGAGAGAGACATTTATTTTCCCAGCCTACAAAATGTTTAAGAGAATGAAGAATCTGGCGCATGAAGATGGAGGGCTGGCTAGAATCTGCCACATTTACTCTTGCTCAGTTGTGCTATGACTAGTATTAAAATAGTTCTAGAAATTGACAGTACCAGTACTCTATTGTTGTTTTCAGTAGAAGTACTTAATAATTAAGGTACTACTCAATGCAGGAAAAAGCAGCAGATAAACAAAAACTTATTTTTGTTTACTTACATGATCAGATCCAGGGGGAAGTGGGAGTCACACCCCACTTAGGCTATGCAATCAATACAAAGTAAATCTTCTGTGCTCATCATCTCATCTGCATAGCTTCTCCTGGTGTCAGGGATGGATCAAGGATTTTGTAAAGGGGAGTTTGGGGCAGTGACTAATGCTGCAAGCCTGGCTGCATGCCTGCTTCCAGTGCCCTCCACAAACATGGGCAAAAAAATAATTCAGGAGCAGCAGCCAGGAACTTTCTTAAAGTCCCAAATCAGGTAAGAATCTCACTCGTCCTCTTGCTCCCTCCCCCTGCCCCCACTTCCTTGCCCCTCAGTGTGCATTGGCACCTCCCTGTCCCCCTCATTCCTGCTTTCCTCTGCCCACTGTTGTTACTGGCCCTTGCTGACTCAGAGCCAGGGGGAGCTCCTGAACTGTTTCTGCTCTGTTTCAGCCAGGCTACACAGGGAGCCAGCCTCAGCCATAGACATTGGCAGTGGTGGGTGGATTCCCCCATCTCTGTATGCTCCCAAGCTGGTGGGAACTTCTGGGGGGATTAGGCAGGGATGAGGAACCTGCCTACTCCCACTGCTCCTGCTGTCCCTAGCTGAGTCTGGCTCCCTTCACAGCCCAGCTGGAGCAGGACAAGAGCTGCTCTGGAACACCCCTGCCCTAAGATCAGTGGGGGACAGTAGGAACAGTAGTGGTGGACCAGGGAGGGAGGAATAGGAGGAGAGGGGATGTGCTGATGCACATGGAAGGGAAGGTTGTGGGGGAGCAGAATTCTTATGTATTTCAGAGACTTGGAAAAAGTCTCCAGCTGCTTCTCCCATGGTGTACAACCTCACCACTGCATCTGCCACTCAGAGAGCTCACTTTGCATGCACTGCACTGCACTGCCAGAGTGGGCATAGTTCCTGGATCCCCTCAATCTGTCCCTGCTTACTTACACAGAAAGGTTGTTAGCCATGTTAGACTTAAGTAAGGTGGAATGGAGGGCAGGGCAGCACCTTAAGAGACTAACTGGTGCAAAGAAGCCTGAGCTTCCATGGACAACAACCTACTTCATCAGATGCTATATATGGATTCTTGAAACCAGTTAGTTTCTAAGTACCACACTGCCCTAGTTTCTGCTTACATATATGCATACTAATGTGTTGTGCCATGACATGTTGTGTCCTATTATGTGCTGCTATTGTGAAGCACAAATAATAAACATTTCTTGGGAAACATTGTGATTTTTCCCAAGCTATTCATCATGTTTATTTTCTTGCAGAATTCAATGAAATTATAAAGATATTTCTAATAAAAAGGCACAAAATTAAGAGTCGTTCTCATTACTGAAATGAAGCAGCAAACAGAGAACAACAAACAGTTTGCCTAGGGAACTTGCCTAAAGGGAAGTCAGGGAGCAAGGGAGCAGGAGACTCTGTGTGTGTATGTGTTTCTTTGTGAGCATGCGCAAAGGCCCTGGTGCAGGTGTTTGGGAAGCAGGTTCTTATGGTGTGTCATTTTCCCCCTTCCCCCACTCTTTTTTTTCCTTCTTAATTCTTTTTTTCTCTTCTACTGAATTCATGGCAGAAGTAGAGTATGCTTCTTTAATCTCGCAGGTTCCCCTATGTACCTCCTCTGCCCCCCGACTAATTGGTGAAAGGGACCCACTTGTGGCTTGCTTCTGATCAGAAGGGAGGAGAAAACAGTTGTTTTAAATATGGCACTGTTTTTGCCTCCCATCACTGATTGGCTGATGGGCCCCAGACAGCCCTGATGTTTGCTGCTGACTGGCAAGGAGACAAAAATGGTTTCATGTTTAAAACCAAGTTTTTAGCTTCCCTACTGATCAGGAGAGAGCGTCGGGGTCCTCCACTAATCAGAGGGGGAGAGGGGAAGCAAGGGACAAGGTGCACATGGGGGAACATGCAAGATTAAAAGAACCACCATGCACTCTATTTCCACTGTTAATTTGTTAGGTGCCTAAGCATAGGTGTTAGACAGGGAGAAAAGGAGGTACAAATGGAGTCTGGGTCAGCCGTTGTGATCTGTGTGGAATTTGCCATGTTCATGTTACTCCCAGTGTATCAGGAACACTTCACCTGCAACAAGTATAAACTGGTGTAAGCCCTAGAGGAGAAGATTCAAAGACTGGAAGCATGGGTAACCATGCTGCATTGCATCAGGGACCAGGAAGATTACCTGGACAAGAGTTATGAGGAACTGAGACTGGAGAGGCCAAAGGGCACTGAGGAGACATGGCCACATGTGACTACTCAAACAAGGAGGGTCCCCAGAAATGAAAAGTAGCAGACTGAAGTCAGCAATTGCTTTCAATCACTCTACAGTGGAACTGCTTAGGAAAAGACAGAGAGGACATCTGCAGGCATGAGGCAGAGGAGTCAGCAGCCTAGAGATCAGGAAGTGCTTCGGAACCACTTCAAGAAGGAAGAGAAACGTGGTAGTTGTTGGTGACTTTCCTGCTGTGGGGGACAGAGGAACTAATTTGTTGATCAGATCTGGGGGCCTCGGAAGTGTGCTGCCTGTCTGAAGCCAAAATTGAGGACATCACAGCAGGATTCGCAAAGCTCATCCATCTTGCAGACCACTACCCCTTCCTGCTTGCCCATGTAGGCAGCAACACTTCCAGGAATGACACTGAGCATATCAGAGATGACTATAAAACTCTTGGCAGGAGGATTAAGGAGCTTGGAGCACAAGCAGTGTTTTCATCAATTCTTCCTGTGGACAGCAAGGGTCCAGGAAGAGACCATTGTATCCTAGAGATGAACATATGGCTAAGACAGTAGTGTCAACATGAAGACTTCCGCTTCTTCAACAACGGGTGGATGTTCTTGGCAGCAGGACTGCTATCAAGAGATGGGATTCATTTGATAAGAACAGGGAAGAACAACTTTGGGTATTATCTAGCTTTAAACTAAGTAAGGAGGACTTTAAACTAAATTCCACAGAGGATGGTGATCAAAACCCTATGGCAAAAGAACATGAAATCCAGAGAAGGAAGGACTTGAACAAGCAACTTAACTCTAAGAAAGGTCCAGAGAGTTACAGGACTGTGACAAGTGGCACAAACAAGAAGCAAGGCGGTCAACATGCATGATATGTCTGATGCACGTATATAAAATTGAGAAGTCTGGGTATAAGCAGGATAAGCTGGAAGCTACAGCCTACGAAAATAACTATGATCTGATTAACATCACAGAGACTAGGTTGGGCAGCTCTTATGACTGGAATGTCAACATTGAGCATTACACCCTATTTTGGAAGAACAGGGCTGGGAGAAAAGTTGTTAGTGTTGCCTTGTATGTTAAAAAACACATGAGCTTGTTCCCTGGTTTAAGAGGAAAAAGATAGCAAAGCAGATTTTTTTTTGATAAAGATGAAAGGTGAAAGATCCAGTGTTGCTATAATGGTGAGGATTTATTATAGGCCACCAAATCAGGAAAAGGAGGTGGATAAGGCACTCTTTGAGCAGGTGACATATTTATCCAAAAGCTATAGGATGGCATTGATGGGAGTCTTCAGGTTTCTGGATATATGCTGAAAGAACAATGTAGCCAAACAGAAGATGTTAAGCTGGTTCTTAACTTGCATGGAAGACAACTTTCTCTTCCAGAAGGTGGAGGGTACAGCTAGGGGATCAGCTTTCTTGGATCTTGTTCTCTTGACCAACAGGAAAAAACTGGTTGAGGATGTGAAGGTGATGGGTAACTTGGGAGGAAATTATCATAATATGATAGAATTCCAGATTCTGAGACAGGAAAAGCACGAGGTCAACAAAATTAAGGTGTTAGATTTAAAAAAGGCAGATTTCATCCAACTCAAGATGTTAATCGGCCTGGTGCAATGGGAAGACAGACTAAAGGATAAAGGCATCCTGCAGGGCTCAGAGCTTCTAAAGGACACAGAACTGCAAGCCCAACAAGAAACTGTTCTGACTCAATGGAAGCATGAGAAGAATGGCAAAAGACCAATGTGGCTGCACAAGAAGTTTCTGAAATGCCTCCACTGCAAAAGGAAAGCATACAGGCAATGGAAGAAGGAGCGGGTCACCAATGAGGCATACCAGGAACCAACAAGAACTTGAAGGGACAAAATCATGAAGGCAAAGATAAAGAATGAAGGAGGTTAAGGATAAGAAGGAAAAGAAGGACCAAGGAAGCTGTGGGTCCTCTATTAACAAGCCAGGGGAACTCCTAATAGAAGATGCAAAGAAGGCAGAGCTACTCAACAGCTACTTTGCTTCAGTCTTCACAAAAAGATTAAGCTGCAGCCAGACACCTAATAAAATGACCTGGACAAGGAAGGGGGCAAGCTGAGGGAGGAGATGATAAAAAAGTGATGCGCATTCAGCAGGACCAGATACACTTCATCCCAGGGTACTGAAAGAAATGGAGCCCTTGGCAATCATCTTCATGAAGTTGTGGGAGATGGGCCAAGTACTAGAGAACTAGAAAAGGGTCAATATAGTGCCCCTCTTTAAAAAAGGTAAGGAGGCCCTGGGGTACTACAGACCAGTTAGCCTCACCTCAATACCTAGAAAGCTACTGAAGTATAGCCTATGGAAGGCTATTTGCAAGCATCTAAAGGAGGAAAACATCCAACATAGATTCATGAAAAACAAATCATGTCAAACAAACTTTGACCTGATTGATCTCCTTCTTTGACAAAGTAACTACTTGGGTAGATGAAAGGAATGCTGTAGATATAGTGTATCTGGACTTCAGCATTGCTTTTGACAGGGTTCCTCGTAAACACATTTTTCTCGTAAACACGAGAACTGTGGACTAGATAAAACTACTATAAGTTAGACAGATATCTGGCTCAATAGCCTCAAATAAAATGTATTGATTAACAGGTCCATGTCCATGTCAGGTTTTGAATGGAGTCCCGCAGGGGTCTGTTTTGGGCCCAGTGCTGTTTGATATGTTTCTTTCTTATTTGGACACTGGCATAGAAAATTTCTTGAGCAAGTTTGCAGATGAAATGGTACTGGGAAGGATTCTAAACATGTTGGAGGATATGAGCACAATTCAAAAGGATCTCAACAGATTGGAAAGCTGAGCTAGAGCTAACAGGATGAATTTCAAAGCAAACAAATGCATTGTGCTACACCTCAGGAAGAATAACACAAATATAACATGTGTGACATCGACAGAAAAGGACTTGGGAGTCTTGGTAGATCACAGACTCAATATGAGTCTGCAGTAGGATGCAGCCACACAAATGGCAAATGCAGTTTTGGGATGCAACAACAGAAGCATTATGCAAGACATGGGAGGTGATAGTGCCTCTCTATTTGGTGCTGGTTAGGCCTCATCTGGAGTATTGTGTGGAGTTCTGGGCTCCACATTTTAAAAGGGACATAGAGAAGTTAGAGAGGGTCCAGAGGTAGGCAACAAAGATTATAAAGGTCTTGGATGGCAAATTATATGAGGAGAAGCTGAAGGAGCTAGGCATGTTCAGCTTGTCAAAAAGGTGCATAAGAGGGACATGATAGCAATCTTCAAATACTTGAAGGGATGACGTAAAGAAGAGGAAAAGTACCTTGTCTCTCTTGCTGCAGAAAGGAGGATGCAGATCAGTAGCTTGACGTGGTGGCAAAATAAGTTTAGACTGGATATCCAAAAAAATGTATTCAGTGTTTGAGCAGTGAGGCAGTGGTATAGGCTGCCTAGGGAAGTTGTGGACTGTCTCCATCACTGAAAGTGTTCAAGATGAGGATGGATAGCTACTGGTTAGGGACGATCTAAGTGTAGCTATGCCTACATTCTGTTATGGGTATTACCCATGCTTTGCTAGTTGCCCCTGACCCCTTTCTGCTACACGTGTTAGGATGTTTTTAAACCTCCCTTAGAGGTATTAGGTATTGGCTTCAGCCAAGGCTGGGGGCTTTGACTGGGGTATGCCAATGCTTCTGCTGGGACTAAAGACAGAGGTTCCTAGCTAGAGGATCTTGCTCCTCTGCTTAGGGTCAGAACAATCACCATATTTGGGGTCCAGAAGGAATTTTATCCCATGGTCTGATTGGTATGGACTATGGGGATTTTTGCCTTCTTCTGCAGTGAGGGGCCTGGCCCACTACCCTGGATCTTTAGAGAATATATTGACAATTCTAATATTATAAAAGCCTAAATTTGTCTATCCATAATGCTTTATTCGCACTCTGATTGGCTGACAAACAGACACTCGAAGCATGAAGAAGCATTCTGATAGAAGTCAGCCTGCTGCCATGATGGTAGGGACACAGGGAACGGAGCAGGGGGCTTTGGTTTCACCACCCCCCCTTCTTCCTAGACGCAGTGGCAACAGAGCAGACAGAAGGGGGTGGTGGAGGCCCAGGCCCAATGCAGAGTGAGGAGTGGTCCTGAGCAGTGGAAAAAGGTAGGGGGGGACAGCAGGCCCAGCCCAACATGGCTGCAGCAGCAGCTGGGGGAGGGAAGGAGTGGCCCCCTCCCCACCTTGGCCCCAAGCCCGTTCCTCCCATCCCTGAGTGGGCCCAATGTGGGAGGAGGGAGGAAACAGGTGTACCATGGCATTAGCAGTGATGGTGGAGCCAGGGAAGGACTGGGCTTGGGCCTGGGCCTGATGTGGGGGTAGCGAGCTCAAGCCGGGAGAAAGGCTAGCCCACCACAGCAGTTGTGGGGGGGGGGTCAGCAGGTCCAGCCCAACTCAACATGGCAGTTGCAGGAAGAGGGGAGGACAGAGCCTCCCCGCAATCAGGCTCAGGTCCACTTTTCCCTCCCTCCCTCCCCCGCTTCCCTGTGTCAGCCTTAAGCCCACTCCTCCCATCCCCCCACCACTGCTGGGTCAGCCCAGTCCCACTACGCCACTCCCCCCCAGCTTCCCCAGCTATGTCCAAAGGGGTCCATGAGAGTTGACTGTGATAAAGGAAAAGCATGTGGACACCTGCACTTACAATCCAAAAAGGGCTGTGCCTCCAGTCGGAATATTTCAGGTGTCCACAAAAGTAAAAAAGGGTGCAAAGCACTGCCCTCCTGCCTATCCCTACAGCTCTAGCCATTCCCTCCTGCCTATTGCTGTCACCTATCCCTAACACTATTGGTTATATTGCCATTTCTACTGCACCTATTGCCAACACCAATTACTGCTGCCTACTGCTATTGGCTATATCCCCTCCTCCACCCCCAGCCTTCTTGATGGGCAGTTGACTAATGTTTCATAGAAGCAGAACATTGGCTACTATGGTTCCTCTGCTTTACCTGTGGCAAGTTAGGGTTTTAGATCTATGTTCTGCCAGGGTTGAAGGTAGTCTTATATAAAGATTATATTATGGCTTATGTTTAGGATGGTTTGGATAGGGATGAGCCTGCCTCAGGCAAAGGGTTGGACTAGATGACCTCTGGAGGTCCCTTCCAGTCCAAATTCTCTATGATTGATTTTAAGTTGTTATTTCACAGGGCATGCCAGTATAACAGACTTGATTCCCTTAGAAACATTTTCACCTTTAAATTTAATTACCATAAAGGGTTTCCATGACTCGCTTTTTATTGTCATTGTATTTAATCTTTTTACTGGCCATGTCTGAACCTGGTAGCAGAGCAGTAAAAAATTAGATTAGTGCAAGAAAATTAAAATAAATCAAGGGCCAAATTCCACATTCCAATTGATGTCCCAGGTTTGACATAGAGTTTAAAGGCCAAAAAAAATAAGTGAAAACCAAGGAGCAGAGCCAACCAACACATTATACAGCTGTTACAATCAGAACTAAAAACAAGTTAAATAGTTAATGTTTCAAAGAACTAAAGAAGTGAAGATTCTTAAAAATAAATGGGCAGGAAACCATTCTTTCTCACCAGCAAACACTTGGTATTAATAAGTTCTCTCTTTCTAGACTTACAGATCTAGTCTTATAGTTCTGTAAATACCAATGTTTACCATTGTACTTCCTTAACTGACAAACATTTTCACCTTAGGATTTGATTGTCTCTGAGCTACAGATAGCAACTGCACCCAGTCCTGAATTGCTTACCATAGTAATTAGAATACCCTGTGTTCTTTGCAGGGTTAGGTACAATATTGGTCACTTTAGTTCTTCCAGCTGTGATGCAATCATGTTTATAAAAGATAGGGAGTGGCTTGGATCATGTGTCTGCATCTGCAATTTGCCTGTTAATTCATTCAGCACATGGAACAAGTTGTCAAGGAGTGGGCTCTGCCTTCTGCCCTCCCAAATCACAGCCAGCAGAGCCAACCTTGTGTAATGAACATCTTCATTTCAGTGGTTTACATGAGCACCAACTTACAACAGGTGAGCATCAGAGAGGCACTTTAGCCTCCTTCCAATAGAATTTAGGTGACTAAATAAAAAAAATGATTCAGCATCCCCTCACCCCAGCAGTCACAAAACTCAGGAGGTCCATGCATTTTGGATCACAGAGCTCACCATGCACTTGAACAGAGGGTCCCACACGTAGGCACAAGTATTTCAGTCCCAACAGCCAATTGCCTAGGCTCTCCCTAAATCCCATCCAGTAGACCTGCAGGGCAAGCTTAATGAACATCAACAGCAGTGAGACTAACTCCAAACAGAGCAGCCATGGTCATTTTTATTCTAAAACATAGCCACGAGAAGTAATGCTGCCCCCCTTTTGTGCAATAACCTGGCAGTTAGAAGACTCGTGCATTAATTTGGGGCTTTCAGTCTAAAGAGATTCAAACTCACATCTCCCACTTCCCACCATAAGAAAAACTAATAACCACCAAGATCTAGGTAAGTCAGGGAGAGGAAGGGCTCACCCTTCCTTTTGAATTGAAGATAATGTACAGACAAATCTGGAAGTGTCATAAGGCTAGAAGGAGAGGAAGAGGGAACCTGATGCATAACATAATAGAGAGATGTGAATATGTGTTCCTATTTCCAGTAGTATTACTGGATTTTACTCAGTTACTATCTAAAAAATAATGCATCAATTTTCTTGAAAGTATGAACCAGAACCTAGACCATCCCCCTCCCGGGGCATGTCCATATGAGTATGGACTTTTGGTTCCATAAGAACAAGTAGCAGCAGCGCACCTTGTGCCACAGCTACTTGTCTCTAGGGAATGCCCATGCCATGTGTGCTTTGGCGCATGGCAATTTACCCCAGGGGGGCAGTAGAGAAGGCTGAGACCAGCACTGGGTTGGCCCCAGCAGCCTTACCTAGGGTCCTAAGGGCCTCCCAGGGCTGCAGCAGTTGTGATTATGCTGCACAAAGCCTGGCCAGCAGCCTCAGCACAGCTCCAAGTGGCCTGGATCTGCTTTTGAATGGTGAATATTGCCTGTGCGTGCTCTGCTCTGCTTTTTTTTCTTGCAGATTTTTTTGACTCCTGGGCTAAGGACAGACATTCAAAAAGTCCAAGCCTGAATTGATTCACTCTTTGCAGGTTAATCTAAGCTGTGCAGCTTAAACTGATTAATAACTGGACAGACATTCTCTGTTAAACTAGGAAATGCAGCCATGTGCTTTCAGTGGCTCAAGCCAGAAGCTGGGGAGTGCTAGAGCATGCCTGCCAGGCACTGCCAAAGGGGAGAGAAGAGAAACACCCTCCAAGGCTCTCACCCCTCCCTGCTGGAGAGGAAGGAGCATGGCTAGGCACCAGCCGGGGATTGCACAACACACAGGATATCAGCCACCAGCCTGGGAGGAGGAGAGGGGGCACCTGCTACCAAACTGAGGTGTGGGGATGGGGAAAATGTCCTGTCTCTGAAGCAAGCATGTATTGAACACAGCAATTTGCAAAGCATACAACAGGGAAACGCAAAAGCAGATCAGAGTGTCTCCTTACAGTCAGGTATTAAGAAAAGCTTTGTTTAGGTATATATCTGTGGCGTTGGTGGGTCGCACTTAATGACACCCCCTCATAGGTCACCCCTCTCCCTCGTCTCACCTGCCATGACTTTGATGGAACTTGTTATTTAAAGGAGGTGTTCAGTGGAGATCTTCATCACTAGAGGGGTCTCCCGCCGAGGGGTACTCACGATTGCAAGGTCCGATGTTCCACGGGGCTCAGCCACCCCTACACCCCGTCCACTTGCCAACCAGTCACTTGCTGGTTTGCTGGGGTCCCGATGAAGGACCCAGGTCCGTCGGTCAATTGGCGCTCGTTGGTCCTGGGGTTCGGGCTAATACTGGTACCCCGTCCATGCACCCTCAGACCCGGCCGTACTCCTTGCTATTATGGGACTTCTTCCTTTCTTGTCCCTCAGAAGAAATATTCTTCAGCCCCCAAGGGTCTTCCTGGGGCTGAGTATTGATCCGGGCAATCCCCGGGGATAAACCCTTCCGGAGAACCCGGAGCTTTAATTGCTTGATTCAGCCTCTGGGCTGGGGGAGTGCTGCCTGCCTGGGAGACAGCCTCCCAAGTTGCTGCAGCAATTCCCTCTTGCTGCCTGCCTGCCTGCTCCTCTCCCTCTCCCTCTCCCTCTCCCTCTCTCTCTCTCATCGCAAGGCTTGCCGGGGCTTTTAAACTTTCCTGCGGCAGCTGATGCAGCCGCTGCGATTGGCTCCACCATTCCCCTTTCAGGGAACAGTCATTTCAAAGCCCGGCACAGCAGCGGCTCACGCGACTGTAATGATGGCAGCCACTGCTGCCGCTGCGTTCGCAGCTCCAGTGCTGTCGACCCTCTGGGTGGTTGCCTCAGGGTCCCCTGGAGGGTCTTCCGGTCCCCTGTGACCCTCCTCCTGCTTTCCTGGTGCCCATGATGGCGGCATGCCGCCATCACAATATCTCTTTGCATTCCTTGGTAAAGCTGTCTGCAACTTCCCTTAACTATATTTCCAGCATGTGTGATGATTGTTAGGTTTTTGCCAAAACTTCCCACCTTTCAGTCTGCTCCTGCAGGTCTTAGCTCTGGGGTCACAGGGCTTGGATCTGCACCCAGGGGACTAGCTTGCCTCTCTATCTCAGCAGCTGCAGTCCCCAGGGTTTGTCAGTGGAGCAGGGGCAGGGGAGGGAAACAGAATGAGAAGTTTGCCTATGGGGCCATGGCAGACCAGTGTCAGGCCTCGCCCTACCTCTGCTCCAACTAGAAAGGAGAGGGGAGGGACCATCTAGCTCACTAGAGCAGAGAACAGAGCTCCACCCAGCCCAGGGAGCATGCCAGGATGCTGGGGGAGTCTGTTTTAATTTAAACCAGCAAGGGGTCTGGGACAGACATTGCATAAGCTGGTTTGAGCCAAATCAGTTAAGTCTGATACTACATTTGACCAGGTTTATCTCAAACCAGTTTCAGCCATTTTCAAACTGGTTTAGGTGCATTGAATGTCTGTTCTGTTACAGGTTTAAACCAGTTTCTGATCACTTCAACTGATTTATGTGTAACGTCTGTCCCTAGCCCTGGATATCTAGGGGTCAAAAAATGCAGAGGAAAAAAATAAAGAGCAGTGCATACATGGGCAGCATGCCCCTGCAGCGTAGAGAACATCTAAATGTGTGGTATGTGGTGCCACAGACGTGTTTGCAATGCTACATATAGTACATTGACACTCATCTGGACATAGCCCTATTATTCAAAGAACTTCCTTTTACTTGCTCTCTCTCTGGCCTACCAGCTTGAATGCTTGGCTGCACAGTGACCCAATCAGAGGAGCGGAGGATGTATCCTTCCCTTCATTCAGCTTATTCTAGAATATGCTGGGCAGGACATTCTCCTGGAAGGTAAGGTATATGGGTTTAACTTCCCCTCTGGCTGAAGAAGTCTTATAATGTAGGTCTTCTTTTTCCTGAATAACCGCTATAATCACTCTTGATCTAGACCCAAGTGGATGAAGGTGTCCTACTATGTATCTCTAAATCAGATTAATTCTGCTGCTGAAGAGAGAAGCAGAAGTTCTGGCATAACTTGGTGCTTAACATTTCTTGTTGGCTAACTCTAAGTGGCTCCCTGATCAGCTTGAGGGTTTCTGTGAATTACCCTGCAGAGATGCCTATCTCATTCTCATTGATTGCCTAGAAAACCTAGACATCTAACTCTGTTTTATTAAATCACTCTACTGGGGAGTAACCTAACCAGGGGAAAGCCTGAGAGGACCACCAGCCACAGGCTCTGACTTAGGGCACTGGAATGATGCCACTCTTCCCCAGTCTTTGCTGCATTTAGAGCAGCCCTGTCTCTCTGGCCATAGGAGTTGAACTGGAGAAGCCCTGCATTGCCCAGCATAGAAAGTGAGTTGAAGTAGGCCCACACTACCTGGCTGTAGGAGCTGAGTGTGTGACATCAGGAACAGGTCTGTGAGCCCCCGGGGTGGGTAAGTCCCTCCAATGCCTGGGCAGTATATGGCTGCTCCAGTTCAACTACTGGGGCCAGGCAGCCCAGGGCTGTTGCTGTTGTGTCCAGGCTCCCAGCTTCTTTAGCCAGGGAATTCAGGGCTTCTCCAAGTAGGCTCCTGTGGCCAGGGGGATACAGGGCTGTTCCATATGTGATAAAGGTGTGTTTACTGTCACTGTCACTGCCACTGCCATCCAAAGTTTTGCCTAGAGCAGTAAAATGTATAGTGACACATCTACTACTGAGTTGGGTGTGTAATTTGTAAGTAGTGTGGTGCCTAATTTGGCAGCATCTAATGGGCCATTCTGAACCTCACCCTGTCCCCAAAGTAGCAGCCTGTGATAACTATTTTCTTTAACCACGTGCTATAGAAAGATGGCAGAGGGCCCTAAGAGGTCCCTGTGGCTTGCCCTACTCCTCTGCACCATAACATATGGCTACTAGTAATATAACTCTTCATAAGAAAGTTGTAGTGACCTGTGAATTCTTTTCTCAAAAGTTGCCCTTTTTCAAATTAAAATAAACCCATTTTGAGCCAAATAAATTGACATAGTCCACAATAAAAGACTTTATTTTATTTATAAGCATTTTCAGGTTTGAATTTGAAACATGCACCAGTTTAGCATTTATTTTTGAGGAGAAATTGTTTTTCATCAAAGTTGTCAAGAAGCTGAAAGCTGATGGGTTAATCTACACGAAATGGTGAGGGTTGTTTACAGCTTTGTATGCAGGCTCACTAGTTTCAGGCAAACAATGCTGAAGAAACTGTTTTCCTTACTATCATGCCAATTTTAGCCCACCCACAAACCTACTCTTATCTCCTTTCTGGCCTGTGTTATTCTTAAGGAAAACCACTAGAAACAACTTCTTTTCAGGGCTCCATGTAGACTTAGTATGATCAGTATGAACTTCCTTCTCATGAGCAGCAGGCTCATGAGGGAGGTAGTTTAAATATGATCTTCCTTTCAGCAGTGGACCTAAAAAGGCAACTCTTGACATGATCTTTCATCCTGGCAGTGGGGCCAGAAGCCAGGAAAATACAGTCCAGTCTCCTACTTTAGCTCCATGGGGTTCTGCAAAACAGAAACCAATTCCTGATTCTGCCTCTCTTTCAACCTCTATAGAAGAAGAGCAAAACAGGATAATGCAAAATCAGTGACTAAGTTTTTTTTTATTTCTTGAGATCACAGTGAGGGATATTTGTTTTAATAGATACTTAGGATTTAGAAGACATTCCTAAGCTTGTAGGTTTGAAATAGCTCAAATGTATTTGAGCAACTTCCTACGAAAGTTGTTCTTACTCCTACCTTGGGCATCTTCAAGAGTAGATTAGATAGGTACTTGACTGGGGTCCTGTGACCCTGGCACTCGTTCCTGCCATTGGTGGGGGGTTAGACTAGATGGCCTGCTCTAGGCCCCTTCTGACCCTAGATACTATGTTACTATGTATTGCCTAACAGCTAAAGCAGTTTTAGTGAAGGACCACATTATCTGGGGCTAAGCCTAGGAAATGAGGCTTGGACACCACTATTTTGTTCCCTGTTTTTATTTTTTACTGTGGTAACTGTAGTGATAAAAGTTGTAATTTAGAGATGCTCCATTACTTAGAAGACTAGAAGTTTGGAATTGGGAGATAGCTCCTCAGTTTGGGTCGTTAATTTTAGAGACAGAGGTTCTGCAGAGGTTGCCTTCTGTTCCACAATTAACGTTGTTGTTTAGTTTTCTCATTCACTTGTGCCTATGTTTATTGAATCCAATGATCATTACAGGGACCTTGACTAAGTCACTTAATTTCCATATACTTCCATTTCAGTCTTTCTTGAATTATATTGATATTTCTCTCACTTTGTACATGTTTTGAAGCCCTTGCAAACCATTATAGGTTTGGTGTCCAAAAGGGCAGTCTGTTTTATATTTCTATTGTCTTATTAACAGTGGAAATTGGTGACATTGGAAAGTGTCAACTTGATATTGGCACTCTGAGCCAGGGTAGAGCAGAAGAAAAGAAAATAATGCATCTGTACAGAAAAAAATCAGCACTGCCTACACTGGGATGGTTCTTCTGCTTCTGAATCAATAGGTAAAAAATGTTTGGACTAGAGTAATAATATTTTCTTCATAAGCTACACAGCAAGAAAAACTTTAAAAACTTTGTTGATCAGAAATGCAAATTCTCATCCATTCCTGGTTTTTTAATTAACTTTTTAATTTTCAAACAGAAAGATAGTGTTGATGATGACTGGTAAGCTTGGGCTGAGAGATGTACTGATCTAATGCTGTTCTTTGGAAATCTACAGAGAAATGAATCTCAGGGAATAAATGAAATGATAATGGGATTTCACTCCATCAGGCCTCACTTCCACAAAATAAATGTTCAGTTTTACAGATAGTTTCTTAAAGGTCTTTTGCTATAATGCATAAAACTGATTCAAGACAGAGGTTAGTTAAAATTATTTTTATTTTTATTATGTATTATCACTCACTAGTGCCTAAGAGTCTCTTATCAGGATGAGGACCACTTTGTACACTGTGAAAACACACACGACAATACTCTTCTTGCCCCTGAAAGCTAACAAGCTCATAAAAAAGTATGGGAGGGATACACTCAGAAGTACTATACCACTAGGAGTATCTGAAGAGAGAGAGCAAGGCCATGTCAACCCAGCAGCTCTTAAGTACAGGAAAACAGTATATGATTCCCCTTAGAGCTCATGATAGAGGGTGCCACACATAAAAATAATACTACCTTTTAGCCTTAGAGACTCTCAGTTTGCACCCACCTGAACAAAACTGCCAGAGGAGGGAAAATGGAGAATTGTTATATACTAATATATTGGGGATTTTTTAAAGTTATAAAATAAGTGTCAGCCATTCCCACCCACCCCAACTGCATACATCATTAATAGCCTGACTTCTTATAGATGGTCAAGCTTAATTTTGAAATGGAAAGGTAGGAGTGGCCTTATGGATGAGTTCATATCTATTACACGTGTAATAGATAACATACAAATGTATGTTATTATATACCTTCAAAGTCACAAGAAACACTGGCAAGTGGATAGACAATGGCATTATTTTGACAAGAAGTGAAAGTGGTGAAATAAGACCTTGATCCTGGGAGGGGTGCTAAGTACTATCAACTATGGTAGGTACCAGTAGGAATGAAAAGTCAAGGGGAGTGATTCTTCCCCTCTATTCAGCACTGGTGAGGCCACATCTGGAGTACCGTGTTCAATTTTAGGCCCCCCACTACAGAAAGGATGTGGACAAAAGGATGTGGAGAAAGTCCAGTGGAGGGCAACAAAATGGTGTGAGGACTGGAGCACATGATTTATGAGGAGAGGCTGAGGGAACTGGGCATATTTAGTTTGGAGAAGAGAAGACTGAGAAAGGATTTAATAGCAGAAAAGAAGTTTGAAAGAGGATGGAGTTAAACTCTTTTCAGTGTTCACAGATGACAGCACAAGGAGAAAGAGTCATAAGTTGCACTAAGGGAAGCTTAGGTTAGGTATTAGGAAGAATTTTCTCCCAAGAAGGGCAGTAAAACACTGGAACAGATTACCCAGAGAGGTAGTGGAAGCTCCGTCCTTGGAAGTTTTTAAGTCCCAGCTAAACAAAGCTTTGGCTGGGATGATCTAGTTGGGGATGCTCCTGCTTTGAGTAGGGGGCTGGACTAGATGACCTCCAGAGGTCCCTTTCAACCCTGATTTTATGTGATTTCTATGATTTATAAGGGTGTTTAGCACCTGGCATGATCAAGCCCTGTTAGACCAGTACATACATGGAGGGGCAATGTTGTTAAGAGCTTGAAGGTAAGGACTAAGGGTCAGATACAAATTGACCTTTTAGATACTTTCACTTAAGTTTCTCAAAGCTTGAAATTTAGGAACATAGCTCCAGGAGGTTTTCTAAATCTACAAGGTTAAGTGCTGAGACTTCGTATAGAAAGAATGGGAAGACCTAGCTGCCTCCCAAGTTCAGCCTAGATCATATAGGTGCTCAGTAGTAAGGTACATACAACCAGAAAATAGTAAGTGGTAAACACAAAAATGTATCAGAACTCTTACTTCCTTGAGACTTAGGCTTCTGACATAGGACTGCAGGTGAAATGCTTCTGTCACACTGAGATTTAGACAGCTCAGAGGAGATGCACGTAGATGAACCTGAATGCCTAAGTGATAGCACCACCGAGTTTAGTATAATACACAGCATTCCCCATACCCGTTCACTTTTGAACAGTACCAAACTTACCTCAATTTAAGATGTATGTAAGATGAGCCTCAAATAATTAGATTCTAGGCATGACAAATGTATACATTTGCTATCGTTTTCCATGTATAGAATCTAACTACTGGAGGGTTGCCTTAAGGCATCTGTACATGTGCTCCAGGGTGGAGGGGATAGTGCTTTAATAAGAGAGCCACTCTAATTAAAGCGCCTGCAGCCTTATGTGTATTCAGTATCCCACACTTCAATGTGGTGGCAAGAAAGCTTTAATAAAAGCTCATTCGATGAGCTTTAGTTAAAGTGCCCCCACTGCCATTTTGAAATGGGAGGACACTAAATACATGTGACATGGAGGCTGCTGGTGTGCGCTAATTAGCGCACTCCAGCAAACTCACAGCAGACTCCATTAATCGAGTCTGCTCCAACGCATGCTAGTTAGCATGCATTAGAACACAGCTCCATCATGCATATAGGTGCTCTTATATTGCCCCACCAGTGCTGTAGTGGGGTAAGCAGTGGCAGGGGGCAGGCAGTGGGGTAAGATACAGCAGAGGAGTCAAGTGGCCTTAGCACTGCCCCTTTCCTCCTGCCAACTGTCTCCCCCACTACTTACCTCCCCTGCTGTCTTCCCCGCAGTGCCCTGTGCCATCCGCCCCTCCAGTGCCTGTAACCCTCAGTACCTGTTCCCCATCACTTGCTCGCCTGACACCTTCATCTCTTGCAGTGCCTTGCCCCAATCTGCCCCTTCCCCCTGACACTTCTCCCCACTCCTTCCTGCCCTCCTTGCATTTGCCTCTCCAGCACCTGCTGCCCTGCCAACTGTTCCCTTACCACATCCACCCTTCATTGCTGCTGCTCACTTTCCCATTGCAGCTCTTCCTCCAGTTTTGATCTAGCCCAAGGCAGAGGACAGAACACATGCTGGCTCCAGGCCCCACCCAGCCATGCAGAGGTAGTTATGGTGGTAGCAGCTTCAGCTCTGGCTCCGGCCCCAGGTTAGAGCCAGCTCCAGCTCCAACACCAGACCTGGAGTTGCATGGCAGGGGAGGGACCAGAGCCAGCATGTGCTCTGTGCCCTTTGCCAGACTATGGCCAGAGCCAAACCCACCATGGAAGGGTAAGTGATGGCAGGGGGGTGGTAACAAGGAGCAGGGACTGGGAGGGAGCAGAGGCTACAGAAGGCAGATGGGAGGGCAGAGGGGCTGCAGCTTTGACCTCATGCTGTAGCCAGTGCTCACCCCCATTTGTACTCAAATCCAAGATGAGGGGCTTTCCCCCTAGTTCAGTGGGTAAAAGAACCTTGCCCTGGATTTGAATAAGTACAGTGGTCACAATGTTGCTCACCTTTTGTCTAATAGCTTACTATCTAATAGCCCAGGAAGTCAGAGACTTGAACTCTAAGACCTCCTCATCCTGCGAGGATTCAAACCCCCATCTACCACTTCCCTGAGAATGCCCTAACTACCAACCTATGATTCTGCACAGGTGGAGGGGTTATGCATTCATTAGACGCCACTAATAAAAAGACAGAAATAACCCTAGCTGCAGGATCCACATCTCAAGACTGTCTCCAGAGGTGTGGCATGCTGTCAGGCCACAGAGTCAAACTCCTTTTTGCTTATTTTTCTTCCATCTATATGAACCTTGCATTCTTGACTTCAACAAGAAGTGTGGAGGGTTGTTGTTTTGAATCCATTCAGAGTTTTGTAGCTCAAGAGCCAAGGCAAAGATGTAGTGAGCTCCTTTGGCACCGTGGAAAAAGTGGGGATGGAGAAGACAGGGAAATTATACCAACCACTGGAGAGTGGCAAATAGGGAGTGGAATCTCACTTGCCCTACCGTGGCTGCTGACATGGCAAGGTAGGCTCAGGCTGCTGTGGCTGGGGAATGAGATCCCTACACATCAGTCAATGCACAGTACAGGTTTCCTAAGGACTGCCAGTGTGGGGTACTCCCTAAACTGGAATCTGGGGTTTGAATCTTGCTCACCAATCCCTAGATATGCAACTGAGCCCAGATGTCTTGTGCCATGTGCAAGTGCTCTTGCATCTAGATTGTTGGGCAAAAGGCAGGCAACTTTACTTCTAGTCATCGTGCTTTGAATTTTGCTGCTTGTGTGTTCTTGGCAGTAAAGTCTCTGTATGCTCTGTCCCTGCCTAAGAAGTCACGGACTCAGGTAGATGTTAGGCATGTCCCAGCATTGTGGATTGCAACAGAGTTTAGGTGGGATTGTGGTGCCTAGTCTGTGCTTAATTGGCATCACTTCCAAGCATGTGCAGTAGCTCAGATCTAAGCATCCAGGGACCTTTTCAGGTAAAAAATGTAGCTACCTAATAAATGTAGATGCCAAAGTGGTTTTATAGTCCTGAGGGGTTGAGTTGAATCACTCTTTGTAACTTTTGTACCTACTTTTGTATCTGGCTATATAAACTTGAACTTTATATGGTGGAACAAAGGGAGCTACTAGATTCAAAGGGAAGCAGGGAATCAGAGTAACAAGCAAGGTCAATAGTTTTAGCAGCTGATTTCTGAATAGATTGAATGGGAGGGATAAGTATCAAGAAGAAAAATTCCAAGAAGAAAAATTACTGCAAACTTAGACAAATGAATATTTGGTTTATGTGATTACTTATTGCAATGCAGAAATCAAATCATGGTTATGAAAATAACTCCATTTCCCTCACTGCTAGTTTTCAGTAAACACTTTGGACCTGATTTTCATTTAAACCACATTATACCACTCTATATTTATGCCAACTGCAAGGCCCCATCTTGCTACTACCGTGATGACGAGGCCTTAGTACAAAGGATGGATAAAAAATCCATAGGCATTACAGTACTTCAGGTCTCAATAGTGCCTTTTTCCTAACCAGTATTTCAAATGGAAGCAAAGACAGGACATTCTCAAGATAAACTTTTTGATTGCTTTTAAAACAATTTGTGTAAAAACAACTCATTACAATAAGAATTAAAATCTCAACCTGCATTAGCTAAGTGCCTCACATATCCCTTCTCTCACAGCTTAAAAGGTGTGATAATATTCACAGTGAGCATTTCTCATAACGGTATTTTTGGAACTGTCACTGAACCATCGCTCTACAAATTGCACGCATTTAAAAGTGTATGACTTTCCTTCTACTGAACACATACTATGGCTTAGGCTGTTGTGGGGGAAATAGGATCCTCTCTGTTTCAGACTAGCTGCTGTGCCATATAGGGCTAGCTATAAACTGCTGTATTTTAATAAGCAGAGTACTACAGTAAATAAATGTGCTAAGGAAGCACATAAATTAGTGAATTAAAGTTATTTAGATTACATTTTTTCCCAATTTTTAATTGAGAAACAATGCACGTGCTTGTTTTTCCACCTTCTTCAATCCATTCCACTTTCTTCCTTAGATGCACCTTCATTTTAATGCCAGGGAAATCAGAGGAAAAAGATCAAGTGAAAAGTCTTTTTGTTGAGTAGTGTTTTCTGGCAGGCTTCATGGTAGTGTGTATGTGCACATTTATATACATAGAAAATTAATCAATAATAAATAGGATTAAAAAGCCATCATGCAATTTAACTAAACTGCAGAATTAATAGACTTTACTCCATAGAAGCAAAAGATCTGAATGATCATGAGCATTACCTCATTCATAGCAACACATGGTTTCCACAAAGTCTGACATTCGGAAAAGACTGTTCTGCTTCTAAACCTGGCTGAAGGAAAAGGAGGGCTTTGTACTGACAATATATTCGATGAAGAAATTAAACCAAACAATTGGGGGAGGAAATACATAATGATAAGAAAGTTAACTAGCAGTGGTTACATTTTCCATGGTACACATAATTGATATGTTTGTTGTCTGTGATTCACACATTATTTTATGTTTCTGAGGGGAATTTTATTACAAAATATTCTGCATTTTAAATACTATTTAATTATGGTTTGTTTCCTAAGGGATTATATCACCATGTGATTTTAATTTGGTATATACCCTAAGGGGCAGCATATTTTCAATTATGAAATATTTCCTCCAGAAACAATAATGGTTCAATGATTTATTGCAGGATCCTATTATAAGGTGCCTCACAGAAGTGAAATCTGAAATGCAATTCACTTAGCAATATAGCATAGGCAGCACTAAAATGCATGTGAACTGAACATATGGGCCTTTTTCACAAAAATCATATTTATATACTTTCATCCTTTGCATAATACTTCAATTATTATATCTTGAAAAAAGAACTTGGAAAGCTGAGAGCTATGAAACATTTACATTATTATCTCTTCAAAAAGTTCATTTTTGGACAAGTATCATTTGGATAGGGATTAACTTAATCAGAGATTTTGAATCTTCTTTACTTTAATTTTTAATCTCTTTTAAAAAATATGTCTGAATCTTAAAAAGGCCTAAACCTGTAGTCACAAAGCACTGCTTCAAAAAAGGGGAAAAAAAGAAAAAAGAAAAAAGAAAGTTTTTAAAGCAGCCACCAGCTGTAAGAGAGATAGTGCAAGCAGCAGATTTGTGACAGAGTGGAGCATGAAACCCATCAGCTGATGAGTGAAAATCCCTGGTTTCTAATTAATCGAGGTACACAGGCCAAGGGATGAAGAGGATCAGGGAAATGAAATCAGGAAAAAGATACCATCAGTCATTTCTGCGGCCCATTGTCATACTTCAGAATCTGCTGTAATGAATCACTCAGGCATTCCACAGATACATTCAAATGGTGAAGAAAATTCATTGTCCGGTGAAGAGTGTTTGATAAAAATCTTTCTTTTCCCCCCTCTTTGTCAGAAGCCTATGATCAGAAAAGGAAATCCAGACAGCACAACAGGTGTGCTTTTGCAAGCCTGGTGAAATCTGCAAATGAACTGAGATACTAAAGAATTTTTTGTACTAAAATTTCACCAAAATGAAAAATGTATCTTGTAATAGCAGAGTGGTAAAATGTACTAAAAAAAAGCTAAAGATTAAGAGGATAAAAGGCATAAACATTCTTCTGGTTGGGGAGCTCTCATCCCTACAAAATCTTCTTATAGGAAAAATGTGAGCAAATATTTTGTAAAATATTTTTGCAGAGTTTAATATTTTTAGACATGGACATCTGTGCTGAAGAGCTATTAATCCACAAGCTAGCTCCAATTTAAGAAAGCATTATACTGTACCTCTAAAACGTAATTGGAAAAAAATCTACCTACCTGCAAGAAGACAGTTTAGATACATATTCATGTTTGCTCGTGTTTTTTAAAGTAAGAGCCAAATAAAGTTTAACACCCTCTCGGTGTCACCCCTCCTGTCCTGTCCTGTCCTCCCCTCACCATGGAACTCTGGAGTGTCGGGTTCCTAAACGTGTTTCTCTCCTATAGGATTCTATTGAATGCTCCTAGAATTCAGGGCTGAATTACACTGAAATTCTTAATGGATTGTAACCTTCTTTGCTTAAAATATTTTAAGAACAGTCTCCCTAGTATCTCTTCAATGACATGAAATGCTATTTCACCTATAGCTCAACTTTTGGACCCTGAACAATTCCTTTAGGCACCTCAAAGTAGTGTATGCCATTAGGCGACACCAGGATCTAATTGTTTTTAAATAATCAGGTGCTGTACTGAGACACATAAGTATGGCTGATTCATTTTAAATTTAATTACCATAATATAGGGTTTTGCTGTATATAATATCAATCACTAAGACACTTTATAGTTGATAATATTAGAATGGCAACAATAATGAGAATTCTACTTCGTGATGAAAATAATTTTAATCATGGGTAGATTACAAATCCATTTACTGTTATGGTTACTGAGGATTCTATTATCCACCTCCTATTGTGAAAGATGTTAAAACTTGTTTTCAGGAATCATAAAAGATTATGGAAGTATACTGTCTGTTTTATGTTTCTACCACAGCACAGTGACAAAGGCCTGATCTAATACTTGGAACTGCTAAAGATGAGGCTTTTAAGGTTCTTAGGTCTGGTCCTTCAACTGAATTTTTGTATCAACACATTTCTGGCAGTACAGATCCAGTTATAAGATAAAGGGCTAAATGGGAAGTTATTTTGGGGGATTGGCTGTCATTTCATATCAAGTCAGTCCGGAGGCCACTGTAACCGTTAGGACACCTTAGATGCTGTGCATTGTTGGTGATTCTTTGAGCAAAGTAACCTGGTGGCACCCATCTACTCTTGAGGTATGGATGGCTGTTGGCTCAAAGGGAGCTCATCCACACTTTGACAGGTCTTGCTTTTAGACCTACTGGGTGTCCACAGACCACCATCACCCAGGCTAGCCCAGGTGGGGGTGCCGGTTTAGTTTCTGACAACCCAACCATGTTAACCAAGAGGCTTGGTCTGACAGGGTTTCATATGAGGTTTTGTATATGTTTGTATTGGGCCTAGTATGGTGAGACCCTAGATACTACTATGATATGTATAAGTTGCTGCAGAGAGAGTATCGTCTGCTGCTTAGGAAACTCTAATACCTAGAAGAGTTCTGAGTTCACAACCTGACTTTTCTAATGATTCCTGTGCAGCCTTCAACACACCACTACACTTCTCTATGCCTCTGCTTCCCCTCATAACCTGTGTCTGTTAAGACTGTAATCAAGAAATGTATACATGTAATCATGTAGTCAATATATATTACATATTCTTACACAGACTTCCTGCCACCTTGGAGTTGGCTTCCAGATGCAACAAATAATAAAAAAATACAATTAGTAATAGATTGTGGAACCTTTCCACTTTACATCCTTGATCTTAATAAATCCAGTTTTGCAGCGGCCAACAGTCATTGCAATCTTGTAGTCTGCTTGAAATGATTTGCCTCTTCTTACAAGGTAGGTGTCCATATTTATTTGCAAATACCACTCCAAATGGTACTAACTGGCATCATTGTTGACAGGGAACGGCAGCAGGCCAAAGACTGAATAGATATGGACACTGAACAGTTTTCTCACTCTGAAAGTGGTCTTTTCAGTACAGAGAGGCAGAAGCATGCACTGAATAAAATACTTCAATGTCTAAGTGTCAGTCCAGTGCCTTTCAGGTACCTCATAACAATTTCATGTAAAATGGACAAAAAAACCACTAAGGAATTTATAATGAAGAGTTTCAGCCAGGGATTCCTATTCTACAAAACAAATATCATTCATTTCATTGTGTTCAGCTGTATCTCCAGTGATATACAACTATAATAGTTATAAACTCAGTGGAATTATTCTAGAATTATACTACTGGACCTGAGAACTGTGTGGGACAACATACTTTTAAAAAATGCCTTTACCAATTCTTTTCTTACAATTTCAGATGACAACCTGCTACTGATTTATCATCAATAACATTGGAGTGGGAATCAAGACTCTCTTTCCAGTTTCAACTCTAATTCCAGAGTACTGAAAAAAATACAAAAACTAAAATTAAAAATCTTAGACAATCAGCTATTATCATCGAAGTGAACAGTAGCTCATTTACCAATGTGCAAACTACGCCCCACACTGGTCCCCTGCTTTGGAGGAACTCTATGAATAAATTACATTTCTGGAGACTGCCAGCTTTATAATCCTGGCCTACTGCTCTTGGAAAAACAGTTCTCCCTTCCCACTTGCATAATATTTGTTGTTCTGGTGCTTCATTCTGTCTGTTCCTTTACTCTTGCTAACCAATGAATTGGGAAGAAGGAACAGAGGGTCTCAGAAAGTCCAAAGCCATAACTTACAATCACCAAGAGGTAAAAAAGATTTGGATGAAAAGAAAAGCATCAAAATACATTTGTAATATATTCTGCTTATGGAACATCACTGTGTAGTGCAGGTGTTTGCATCATAATTTGCAAAGATGGAATATAACATCAGTGAAGTAAATAATACAGATCTAGGATCAATCTATTTGTTACAATAAAAATCATTTGTACATTTTATTACAGGGTCTTTGCATATGCTTGATATATTGCTACTGAATTTTATTAAGCAATGATTTTTAAATCTAAACAATGAAACCATAATTTTTTAATTTTATCTTGGGTTTATAAAGAAAAAAAATGAAAAAAAACCCCAAAAAACTTTATAGGAGATGTGATCTTTTGTGGTCAAAAGTGCAAACAGTTATAACAACAAAAAAGCTTTTCTAATCAGCCTGTTTTGTAACTTGAAAAGACCATTTGGAAAGGTTTCATCAAAGTGATTTCTACAGATAGCTCATAGGTGATCAGGATAAAACCCCACAGCCTCAGCACTTCAAATATTTATCATATACATGTTTGCTTGAATCATGATAAGGGAGAGGTTTGGGACTTATGGACACTGAGATAGGACGTCACCTGAGACATCCATCTGATTCGGATTGCAGGCAGAAAGGAAGTGCCTGGTAGAGGCCAGGAGAGAGAGAGAAGGAGGGGAGGGAGTAAGGGATAGTAGGAATGGACAGCCCTTGTTCCCAGCTCTAATATCCCAGTGCAATTATTTTGTGGACATCCACTCCTTGCCTGCACAGGAGATAGGGCTATAAGTGTATGTTATTTTTTAATTACAAGGGGGTAGAAAAAATCCTGATGATGGGCTGGAAGGTGCCATTGCATTGTTATTTTTTTCTCTCCCTTCGTTTGCTGATTATGTGAGCTGGGCTCCTTTGCTAGCCGATGATAAGCAGAATTTCCATGTTCTCTGCATAATTAATCCATCTCTGCCTCTCTTCATGCCAACTCGCCCGTTATCGCCGGCACATGCCTGAATTGCAAAAGAATCCGCTCTTCAATTGGAACTTATTGATATTCTAAGAAAAAAAAGAGAGGGAGGGAAAAAAAACCTGAAAATCCTTAAGTTTAAGCTGCAGATTTTTAAATGGATTAATTTCGCTGCAATCGCAGCCATCTAAGGCGGGAAGGCAGGCAGAGCAAATTGAAAGCATCTCCATGTTTGCAGAATTGGGTCCAGAACGCTGAAATGTACTGGCACAGTTCTCTTTTAAAGTCAGAAAATTACCATTCATTTACATCACATGAAATACTTTTTTATGCTAGAAATATTCAACAGACGTTCTTTAAATGCCTGCTAATGCTTGATAACATTTCTAACTTTAAACATTTTGCTAGACTTTGATATGACATGATAGGAATGCCTGCCAGTGAGAAATATTATATATACCAGTAATCTCACTTTATCACATATTTAGATTATATCATCCTCCTCATAACCATCCTGAAGTAGTCTTTAAACAATGTACTCAGTGTCATAGGTTCCTGTTTAGTATATTCATGCAAGTCAAAGTTAGTAGGGGTATATTTAGACTTCGTCTACAGTGAAGTTTTTTTTAAGTGCCAACACACCTTCAAAATTGTAGAAGTTTATTTTTTTTCTGTTCTTTACACAATTAACTCTGATTTAATAGGATCTCTTTTTACTCGTAACAATTATGTTCCCATTTAAAACATGAAGTTTGTTTGGTTGCTTTGGTAGGGATTTTGCAGATTCTATTATATTTTGAGAGGGTTTATGTATTTCATCGAAGGCTGGTGTTCCACTTCAAATAGTGGAAAGGCTGTTGCTCCTTCTCTCTTCCAAACTCCAAATACCCTTATTTTTTTTGCTTCTGTAATACAAAAGTCATTTTCCTGTTTTCTTTGACCCTAGGAAGCAGCAGCATTCGGCAGTACTGAGAGGCTTTTTTAAATGCCTCAACTAAGCTACAATATATCTAGCATTCCATGTCCATATGCTAGAAATCAGCAATTTATGCTGTTGTAGAAGGTATTGTTGACATTCACAGTTAACAGAAGAGGGGAAAGTTGCTACATTGACTACAAATGGAAATTTAGCTGTTTTGAAATCTTTGTCATTATTAAACAGATCTGTTTCATTTTAAACATGCTATAAGAAAGAACTGCAAAAAAAAAAAAAAAAAGAGTCACTGGAAGGCATATGCCACAGGAAAAGAAATGAAACAGAAAAACAGTGATGTTCGTGGAGACATCTGCTTCAGTTTCAAAACAATGATCTTAATAACCAGTGGGCCGTCTTAGCATAAAATACTACCATTTGTGAGAAAATGTGTGTAGCTAACAAGTAACTAAAATGTCTGTATTCTAGTTGCTGTTTTCAGGCAATAAGCTGAACCATATAGGAATGATTAGTCACCATGTTATGAATTTAAAAAAAAACAATAAAAGAGAACAGAGAAGAATTTATAGTTACTTTCAAATGACATAGGCATGGTTAAGTTTGCAGATTTTGGTGGTTACAGTATTGTTGTTAGTGCATTTTTGCCCAATTATATTGTTTAAAGATGTGTTTCAGAGACAAGATTCTTATGTTCACATTTGGTTATATTATCTGATTAACTAAATATTAAAACCTCATTTAAAAGAACAGAATAAAAGGAAAAACCTCTAATTCTTGAATATATAATTTAGTAAATGCATGTATTCCATAACAATTTCAGTTACTTTCAAATACCTCTGCAACCTACATATATAATCTAAAAGTCACAGTTCTGAAGTGCCTAATAAAAGAATTTTCAGTCACATAACACTTTTTGAGAACAGAATTTAGCTTTATTTTGAGCCAAATTTGGAGGTTCTGAATACAGTACACAGGGGACATGAATTTCAGGTTACTGCAAAACTTCATAATCTAGGGTAAAATGCTGAGTGCACTGCGGTCAGTGTCAAAACTTTCCTTAACTTCAGTGGAAGAAGAATTTACCCCACATTTATAAGTAAAGTGGATATAGGACATAATCCAGATTGCAGGAAGGTCTCAGTATGAATTTACTGACATCAGGATTGTGACATTAAAAATGTGAATGGTAAATTTAAAGCAGTTTTATTGTTATATGTGTGTGTATATATATTATGTATAATATATAATATATGTGTGTGTAATATATATAATACATGTGTATATTATATATATTATATATTATATATATAATACATGTGTGTAATATATACACACACACACATATACTTACATGTGGAAATCTATACTCAATGTTAGATATTAAATAATTTCAATAAATCATAAATAGTAATTCATTAAAAATTAACTTATTGCCATGCTGTTTTAGTGTGAAACTTCATTTAATGTATTTTAATTCTGTATCTGACAACCATAGCATGTAATAATGTGAAAAAACACAATAATTAATAATAATTATTAAAATAGCTAGAGATTAGTAAATTTTAATCTATACTTTATATATGCAAGGCACATAATGTAGAAGATAGCACTATAGGGGTAGACAAATAAGGCCTGTTATTTTATATAGAAAAAACTAAGGCTTTCTCCCAATGATTCAGGAACAAAAAATCTTCCAGTAATGCTACTGCCTTTGTTTAGTATACATCAGTCAAAGGTGGTGTAAGTAGGATGCTCACTGTAAGTAACAAGAATGCCAGACTCCATAACTTTATTAAACAGCATGGGGAAAATAAAGGGTAGTCCTAGCAGCAAGCTGATTTTTCAACTACGGGCTGCTCTGGTTTCAAATGATAAACTGAAGACTTGGAAGTCCCCTGCCGGCCTGTGTCTACATAGATTTGGCCTTATATCCTACCATAGAATGGAGAGGTGCATTAGGTCATAAGTCACCAAACACTCTTTAATGTAAAAACCTAGAATTAGACCTGGGCTACTGTACTCGTGGATGTCATTAATGAGGGGTAGTGCATCCACCGTTAGCTGACACAAATGCAAAGCTCACCTTCCTATAATTTAATTGCCAATTTTCCTGCAAGGATTATACTGAACACTTCAAATAAATAAAATAAATGACTCTGTACACAATATATGTACACCTTATGCATTCATTTTAATATTATACTGTACCATATCTGTGTCAGACTACAAACTCCATTTTAAATGCGGGGTATGTCTACTGCCTTTGGCCTCCATATTTAGCTAAATCATACCGGAAGTGGCGGGAGAAATTCTTGCACCAGGTATAACAGTAATAAGGAATGGTCATTAGATTATGACGATCATCCATTTGGACAAACAGATGGCTACCACTCAAGACAAACCAGTTTTTTCAAACATGAACTTCATGGCAGAAGTGTAAACTAAGGAGTCAATCTCCTGATCAGCTGAAAAAGGATCTGGGAATAATAAAAGAAAAAGTCCCTTAACAGCAATTTTTAGACAGTGGAGGAGAAGAGAGCATAGGGATTCTGTATTCCAGAGAAGACGTGTAGGAGAAAGGATCAGAGGAACGAACGTGTTTTCAAACTCTGGTACCAACTGAGGAAGAATAAAATGAAGCTTTGAAGGAGCAAGAGAAATCCATGATTTGAAGAAGAATCTATGTAGAGGATGGGGGATCTTAGGTAGCTGAGAGAACACTGACTTTAGCCTAATAATGATATGAAGTGGAACAAAAACAAAATATTAGTCAAAGAAAAAGTTCAAGTAACACACCTTTCTGTGGGCTACACAGCCAACCAAAATAACTGATTGCTCCAATTCTCTGGGTGAATGAGCATGTTCAATGAGAAGAAGAGAGGCCAAAACAGCCTCTTTCTTAGCCTCCTTTAAAAAATTAGACTTGTCCAATTCCACCAGTCAAATTTAAACTAAATTTTAAACCAACCAGATGACTAAATATAAACCTAACCTAGGATTGGCTGATTGTTCACTAGGTTATGAGAGTCCATACTTGACAGTTGTGCCAACAGTAGGATGGCTTCACTCATAAACAACTCATAGAGAGGGCATAGGAGAGCGTGTGTACCCCGGTAGGGTTGTCCCTGCTGCCAGTGCCACCGGCAGCATTTGCGGGTGCTTGCCAGCTCTGTCCCTATCGCCTCCACTGGCTTTTGTGGGTGCCCCCTCAGACTCAGGAGGCACCAATCACCTGTGGCTTCACTGTCTTGAAAAGGGGAGGGAGTCCAGTAGAATGGAGTGTCATTATCTCTTTTATTTCATGTGCAAAAAGCAGTGCCTGAAAATATGTTCTCTATCCTCAGGATACTTGCTCTTATCATAATATAAAAACTAAATATTAAAAATGTATTAGTCAATGGTTACCACACACGTATCTGAGATAGCACAAATTTTCCCTATATGCCAAAGGAAAAATAAAATCTCAAATAGTACAGTGTGGTCATTTTGCTTTTTAGTAGTAACTTATATATTAAAGTTATCAATCCAAAACGTTTCCTCCCCTGCCCCCGCTTTTTTTTTCTGGACTTGCAGAGGAAAAGAATAAAGTGTGTCCAGTTCTAAACTTAGTTCTGTCAAGACAGAATGGATGAACTATAAATAACATTCAGTGGCCATGTCTATAGGAGATGCTTACTGCGCAGTAGATCATTAGTACTATGCAGTAGCATCATGGGGCATGAACTGTGACATGATGCTACTACACAGTTGTAACAAGTTATTGTGTAGTAATTAGGGATAGGTAAAGCTTCAGGTGCTGATTCAATTTGGAGGAGATTCAGCCCGATTCAGCAGCCAAATCTCTGAATCTGAATCGAATCAGAGGACCAATTAAAAGGTCCAAATTGATTCAATGCTCTCTGAATCAATTTAGAAGAGATTTGGAGGGCTTCAGTGATTTGGGCAGTCCAGCTCCCTGCTGTCTCCTGAGTGGGGACTCAGACTCCATGGTGGTAAGTAGGGGGCGGAGGAGGGGGGAGTTGGATGACGGAGGAGGGGATCATGGAAGGACCCCCAACACAGCCCATTCTCTGTGTGCTCCTCCAGCCCCCCTGAGTGCCCCCTGACCCCTGCCTGCTCTCCCAGCCCCCACCATGGCTGCCCTGCCTGACTCCCGCTCCCAGCTCTTTCAAAAAAAGCCCCCACTCACCTGCTAGTGTCAGGCAGGGGGGGTGAGCCCCACTTCCCTCCACTGCCCTGTTCTGTGGGGTGCTCTTCCATGAGCTCCCTGACCCCTGCCCACTCTCCTAGCGCCCCCCCATAGCTGCCCTGCCTACCCCAACTCCCAGCCCTTTAAAAAAAAAAAACCCAAAAAACCCTGAAGTCACCAGCTGCTGCTACAGCAGCCTCAGGGCTTCTGGGGACTTGTGACAGAGCCCCTCATGCAGCACAGGGCAGTGGGGAACAGCGGGGATTTCCCCCCACACTGGGCAGGAGCCAGTGAGTTGAGGCTTTTTAATTGTTTTTAAAGGGCCAGGAGCAGGGGAAGGTGGAGCAGCCACTGGGGAGCTGGGGAAGCAGGTGGGGGTTGGGGAGCTTGTGGCAGTGTCCCCCACACAACATAAGGCTGTGGGGATCACCCCCCTCGCTGGCAGCAGCCGGTGAGTGTGGGCTTCTTTTTTTTTTTCCAAAGGGCTATGAGTTGGGGCTGGGTGGGGTTGGGAGAGTGGGCAGCAGATGGAGCCTGTGTGATTCAGAGATTCGGCTGATTCAGCAGCAGCCAAATCTCTGAATCAGATTCAGCCGAATCAATTCAGGACAGTGATTCAAATCACTTGATCGAATCTCTGTTCCCTAAATTGGCTGAATCCAAATCCAAAGAGAATACAAGCTACTTCGCACAGGCCTAGCAGTAGGAATGAGCTACTGTGCAGTCAGCATCATCAGGAAGTCATGCAGCAATGCTACTGTGCAGTAATGCCAGTATGCAAACAAATTAGCAGCTACAATCTGTCCTGTAATATAAGAAAGCTCAATGACAAATTGTAACAAAAAGAAACTAGATCATGACAATGTAAGTTTGAAATGTAGGAACCATGCTATAAGACTGTCTGAGGTGCTATCCAAAAGAAGGTTTCAAGGAAGAATCTGAAGATGGAGAGACTGTTGCTTGCTACACAAGAATAGGGAAGCTATTCAAAACATATGGGAGAACATGGAAGAAGACAACAAGATGATATAGCAAGAATAAATTACATTAGGCTTTCAGCCTTTATGAGGAAGGGAATGGACTCTTAATAAAACCACTGACTTTTGTGCTGGCGACAAAAACAAAGAACTTGCTGTGCCTATTAAATGCCACAATTATATTGCTTTCTTCTTATTTGTTTCTAGACCTGTTTTTAAAAATGAAGCACGAGCCACTAGAGGAAACTTTCCACTGCAGTTTTGCTGAGAGGCAGATTGAAAACTGGAGAGAGAAAAGGCAGAGCCACAGAGCAGTTTGGAGTTGCCAAAGCTGGCTATCTGACTTTGTGCAAGAGGAACCCAATTCACACACTGATTCTGTGGCATCTAATAAGCAGAGACAAAATAACTTCAGAATATTAGTACAGAAAAATTAAATTCTCCAAACCTGCTCAAAGCATTTCCTGTGGGTTATTGTAGCTCAAAACAAAAGTAAGGATAAAACCTGCTCAAAACTGAACATATTTTTTATTTTTCCATTTGAAACCTGGGATTATTTCCTGCAGGCATTTGGAAAGACAGAGTTTGCAGGACCCTGTTTGCCAGTAAAAATTCAGTGTTGGAAACCATCATCAGCCAGCATGAAAATGGGTCCAATTCTATGAAAATGAGCTCATTTATATTATTTTTTTGCTGGCACCTGCTCAATTTGTGCTTTTTGAATGTTGTAAAACAGGACATGAATTACAAAGAAAAAAAACTGAGTTAAAAAAATATTAAAGAGTCAGTTGTTAATTACTGAGGAATCCAAACCTCTGTTTGAAAAGAAGCATTCAGACATCCAGCTGGACCTTGGGCCATATGCTATCCTCGATCCCTACTATAGCTCCAGTCCCTGTCAAATACTGAAGCCTGGGATAAGAAGTTCAGGACACAAAAAAGATTCAAATATAGTCATGGCAGCATGTATGCTGATACTCTAAAAATCATGGTAAAAAGCCAAAATATATCAGCACTGCAAGGGAAATAGTGGCTAGAGAATAAGTTAAATACTAGCTGTAAAATGTGCTTGAATTTCATTAATTTTGCTTTGTTTTCTTTGGGAGGGACCAACAAATCTGTTGATGTTTTTTTATTAAGGAGATTGCAGAAATCTAGACAGTTACAACTTCACAATTCAGTATTATTCATCTGCAATATATTAAATGTTTTAATGGCTTAATGAAAAAAATGAAGGCTACCCTCTACTTCTTATTGATCCCCAGGTATAATACTTAGCTGAATAAAACATGAAGAATCAAATACAGAGTAGTAAATTTTAACAGTGCAATTCAAAGGATAATAATATTGTTAAAAATATTATTCCCTCAAGAGTAAGAAGTCATTTACCTTTAGCTCTAAGTTTCTGGTTGTTCGTACATAAAATATACACTTAATAAATTATTATAATGGTATTCTATACTGTATATTTTCCAAATGCAGATCATCTAGATTAACAAAAATACATTTGTTTAACTAAATCACAGTTATTTTACAGTATATTCTTATAATCTAGGAAATAAAAAACCCTCATAAATGAAAGGCAAGATTCCATGATGCTCAAGGCAACGTCTTTGATGAAATGGCTATTTTGGTCTGATAGGGTAAAATGAAATGACAGGTATGAGTGGCAATTTATCATGGTCACCCTTAAAAATTCAGCAAATGCTTATGTGAGCATATTTGCAAACATATTTAACATTTAAGTAACTTACCTTTAAAACTGTTTTGTTAATCCAACATAAAGCCAACCTAAATCTAAGATTTAATTAAATGTAATTGCATTTTATAATAGTGCAATTTTTCATATTTGTGTGATATTTGCATTACTTTCATATATTGAAAATATTGAACTGTAATTATATTGAAGTAATAGTGGGCCAGATTTTTATAGAAGTTAGGTACCTAATTTGTGCTTGCAGTTTCCCTGATTGTATGAGCACATTTGTATATCTAATTTGCAATTACAAGTGATTAAAGCTTAGATCAGCAATTTAAATTTGCCAATAACCTGATTTCCATGGGGAGTCTTACCTGAGGAAGGATTGGGACATTGATATCCAAATTTTACAAAGACATTTCTGAATTATCACCCTGTGTTCTCCTCAAATCTTACTGCCACCTGTGCACGAATTGTATAAAATAGAGATTTAAATACCAGAACAATAAACAACTAAAGAATAATGCAATTGGTCACAGCAGAAACTCATGAGGTAGAAAATACTACACCAGGAAGCTTTCTGTTTTATGCATGTGAAACTCCTCTGGAAATGAGGAGTTCTTACTGGAAAATAACGTGCTTGATATACAAATACATTCAGTATTAGGCTATATGTGATTTAACTATTATGATTTATAAACAAATCCTTTGTGATTTGGGTTAATATTTATGCAACTAGTCAACATTGTATTTGCAAAACATGACTTTGAAAGCAAAAATAATGTAGTAGCTTAAAGACAGATACTTACATGTTCATCTCCCATGTTCGTTAAAGTAAATATTTTCATGAAGAAAATAGTAAAGAAAAATCCTGTTTAAAGCTCACTTCCTAAGCAATTCATTTTCTACTTTAGGAGCAGTGTTTCAGTGATCACTTTGAGCTGAATGATTGTTTTATTTCCATGAATTATTAGTGCCTTCTAAAATTGTTCTGTTTCAAATCTGAAACATGCACTATTTTACATTACAGTAATACTTAATACAGAAATGAGACTTGCAAGATAGTTTACAAGAGGAACTAGTATTACATTTCTTGTAATATATTTCCATTAAAAAGTTAACAAGCTGGATTAATTGCTTCATAATAAACACTCCTTTTAAAAACTTGCTGTTTTCCATACAGCAAAACATAAATACTGCTTAAATATATCAGTATTAGCCTGTTTTGAAATATCTCTTTTCTCCCAAAAGTTTATAAAGTAGGCAGACAATCTGTATTCTAATGTTCGATTTCATACCATAATAGGTTAACAAATCAAAAACCTTTAAAGAATCAGCTCAAATGTATTAGCAGTTTGTATGAAAAAGCAAAGTTTGTTAAAATAAATTATCATAGACTTCAGAATGTAACATCAGACAGACAGACAAGACTTGATAGATTTAATATTTCCAAAACTAATGGTTACAAACCCTTACAATTAATTTTATATTTACATTATTTTCTCACTCATACGCTGTTGTGATGGGCAACAATATAGGAACCTTGATAGAAAGCCCCAAAATGGCTGGTAAAAATGTAAATATTATGCAGAACAAATAATATTAGATAAGAGTCAAAATGAAAGTTATACTAAATAAAATGCATTGTTTTTGACATTCATTTTTACCAGTAAGCTAAAAGTAACAAGTAGTAGTGTAATACACATTTATATTCTAATGATCTATTTTATTATTATTGATTACAAATTATGATTTAATAGGATATTCATGCATTTTACATCTATCCATAGTCATCTTCAAAAAGAAAACATATTGTCAAGAAAGTACATCCAATGTGCTTTGAAAATATGTTCTATACTTGCATAGTTCAATCAATATATGACTTGACATAGTTCTCCAATAAATATAATTAGGATTTTATTCAGTAAAAATAAGCTCTACTCAGAAAAAGGATTTCTGCAGCTGTAAGTTATAAGTACTTGGAAGTTTACATTGCTTAGGACTTAACATTGTTGGACAAGAGAGTTATGGGTCAAATCAGGTTTGTTTTCTGAAGAGACAGTGTCTAGGAACTCCAGCACTTAAAGACTAGCACCCAGTACCATTTCATCTCTAAGGGCCTTAAGTTCCACTTAGGGAAGTTTCTGGTGCATAAATCGATGAAGATGATCCTATTCCAAGACTCTGAATTCTGTCATAAATTGCTTGTGTTCCACTTCGGCATCTCCATCATAGCCTCGCAGACTCCTTCCAGTTCTTTAGATGCCTGGGTCTGGCCTACTAAGCATACAGTACTCAGACATGAGCCAAGGCAGCCACAGCGGCATCTAGTTTTGTTTCCAGCACACACTGTTCAGTTTGGAAAAGTGTATAAATTCCATGCAGGCTTCCAAATGTTGGAGCAGAAAAGGACCTCACATATAAGCTCTGTGATACTGAAAGTAAGTGGCCTGGTGGTACTGCCACAGTACATCTTTTGCCCAATGGTTAAGGCATTTTCCCAGGTAGTGGGAGACCTGGATTTTATAGCCCTCATATTGTGAAGGAATTTGAATCACCTCATGAATCATAATTGTGTCCTAATAAACTGGCCATGCTCTAGGTAGGGCTAAAGGCAGCTCCTTTTGGGGTTTGGCAGTGCTGAGACATCCTACAGCCTTCCTTTTGAAAGACAGCCACTGGGTAGGAGAATGAGGATTTCTAGAGGCCAGGAGGAAAGCAAAGAAGTGGAAGTATGGCAGTTTGGCCCAGTGAGGTATCTTTGAAGGTAGGAAACTCAAGATCCTGGCTTTTTATTCAACATAATGCAAATTGCATAAACAGTCCAGAGAGCAATAAAGAGGGAAGCTGATGCTATAGCCCCAGGTTTAAGACATTCAGCTTCCTGAAAGCAGGAAACGGAATCCAGGGTTTGCCCTTGACATGGAGTGGGTATAACCACTGGACCACAGAATCATGTTCCTGTTTGCTTGTTTTCTCTTTGGTGGCACAGATCTTGTACTCCTCTCTGCCCGGTGGCAAAATCTCATGCACAGAGCTGATGAATATTCTCATATAACTAGTTCCATAAGCTCATGGTTAAGGCTTGCTCCCAAGAAGTGAAAGTTTTGGTTTAAAAATCTCCTCAGGATGAGTAGTGCCTAGCAACCTGATTTCTGGGTGAGTACTCTAACTTTTAAATACCACCACCGTTGTTGTTGCATTTTAGCTGAATTCAGTGCTCTTCAGATAAGTTAGATGTGCTCAGAGTAGGTCTAGTAGATTGTATCCTTCTGGGGACTTAGTCATCTCCCTAGCAGCAAACTGGATTGCATTAGAGGTTCGGTTCGGTGTGTAAGTGATCAAAGTGGATTAATTATATGCAGGCTCAGAAGCACAAGCCCAAATGTTGACAGCTAGTCCAGGTACAGACATTACACTTTTATTGCTGTAAGCAAGGAGAAATCACTCTATACTCAGAACAGAACAGTTCAGCTTGCACAGATTGGTTTAAAAATGGTAGAACCCAGTCTAAGATTTGCTTCCCCCCAACAAAAGGTGAATATATGTTCTGTTTGCTAGCAATCTAAATGACGCCGCTTACAGAAAACCACGTAATTTAGATGAATTCAACCTTGGGCTTTTTAAGTATCTGTACCTAGCCCCAGGGACCACTACAGTCCACAATGGAGGCACTACCTGAGTAGGGGTATGCAGTTGCAGTGGAAAAAAAAAAGCAGTAGCATAAATTCGTGCCACTGCTTTTAGCCCTAGTGCACAGCCCTGCCTGCACATGGGGTTAGCACAGGGGAAAATGCTGTGGGTGGGGTAAAAGAGGCTGAGGCCAGCACCTAGGCTGACCCTGGCAGCCTTACCTGCAGTTCTGGATCTAGAGGTGACAATCCAGGTGCATAGAGCCTTGCTGGCAGCTGAAGCATGGCTCTGGCCAACCCAGCTCTGGTTTCAGGCAGCACACACTGTAGCCATATGCACTGCCCCACTTTTTTCTAGCATGGTTTTTATTTTTGACACCAGGATCTCAAATTAGCAGCATTGTGAATGACTGCATGTGGTTTGTGGCACTCGGACAGGTCTGCAGTACTGCAAACCACATGTGCGCACTCATCTAGATGTGGCCAGGATGGCTTACAATGAAACAAGATCCACAGACAGGATTCCTCAAGTGATAATGATTCACTTGAATGCACAAAAATATAATACAAAATCAAAATGCTGATGTTACCTTTAACTTTCATAAGTAGGGAGAAGTAGTTGATTGTGTTAATAAGAAGTCAAGCAGAAAGCAGGATAAGGTGGCACCTTAGAAACTAATTTGTTCAGAAATGTGTAAGTTTTCATCAGCAACAGCCTACTTCATCAGATGCTATGAATAGACTTGTAGGGGGCAGGAATACTAACAAACCCAGATGCCAGCTTTGCCTTCTCATCAACACAGTTCACACCATTACTGGACCCAACAACATGGTTTATAACATCTGGGTTCATTCATTTGCTCTTTTAACAACATCATAAATGTCATCACCTGCTTAGTGTCCTTCTGCAGTCTGCATTGGCCAGGTGGGGAAATGTTACATGAAAGAAAGAATAAACACCAATTTCCCATCAGGTTTGTCGGTTTTTTTACTGTCGTCAGAAAGACACAAAAGTCTGTGCAGAACACTTGAACTTCCTGGGCGCTCTATTACTTACCTCATACTAAACACCAAGGCTTCATAATCTAACCTGAACATGAAACTGACAAACAAAAAATCATCCACTGACTGAATTTATGGATTTCTATCACATTACATGAACTAACATTTATAATCTCTGTGTTCCTTTGTTTTAACTGTGTTGTTTTTTGGTAGGGTTTTGCTTTCTTCAATTCACCTTCCTATTTCAGCAGTGTCCACAGCCCCTATTCATTCTTTCCCTTTCCCCCATCCCTTGTCTTTAAATTAATTTATTGCTTTCTATTTAGTATTCCTGCTCTCAGCTTACTTTGTCAGATGTTGTAAATGGACTTGCAATCACCTATGAAAGCTCATGCATTTCTGAATAAATTAGTCCCTAATCAGGTCTCCTTTACACATTACAGGTATGGCGCTATTAGCTGGTTATTTATACAAGTAACTACAACCACTTACACATGCAAAGTATCTATCACACTATAAATAGGTCCAACCAGCTGTAAAGTTGGAGCTCAGAAATGTGTAATAACCTTATAACTGGTTGCTCTCCAGCTTTAATTTGCATGTGAAGCAGGGTCTGCTTAGTGCCATGCCCAGCTGAGGCTGTGAATCCTGCAACTTAAGGGATTCTTAGCTCTGGCAGCTGCAGATTCTGGGTCTCAGCAGCACTCCTCAGGTTATACCCTTGGTAAATCACATCCTTTGTCTTTTTTCCTGTATGTCTGGAGCAATTACTGCCAGTTGATGCTATCTGAAGACTTCACTGAGGTCCTGATTCATTCATAGCACTTTAGCCTTAGCCTGAAGTCAATGAAAACAAGCCCATTGTGACTCTGGAGGCCTTTGGCTCAGATCTCACAGGCAGAACTAAGTCCCACTGACTTCAGTAGTAGTATTAATTTGCTGGACATGGTGCATATGCTTGTGTGCTCTGTGGGATCAAGACACAATGCCCAGAATTTTTTAGGATTGAGCAGATTAGATGGCAGGTCAGAATCTACTGAAGTTCATGAATCTGAGTTCCCTTAGGCTACCTACTCATAAGCTGTGGGCACTATAATAGCAGTAAAAACATGCAGCATTTAAACAAATTCACACCTCTGATTAAAAGTAGTTAGGGTAATATTTGATGGCTTCCCGGGTAGGCTATAAACTGTCTGATTTGAAAGTTAATTAGTATAACTTAGACCTTAATTAATAATAAATTAAAAGTAAAAAGATGATGCTTAAAAAGAACCATAAAGTAAAAAACAGCTTTGGAAAGAACACAGGATTTGTTTGACCCTCCTCTGCAAGGCTGGTATCATGGTAAAGTAGAGAAATTTTGCCTTAATTCCATGCCCATGATGCCTTCCATAGGAAATGTCAGAAAAGCTGAAACCTATTGTGCTTGCCCTACACGCTATTCATAGCTTGGCCTAATGCTGTACAGAAATGATTTCACCTAGACTGCATGGGAAATAAGATCATAGATCATTTTTCACAATAAAGTGCTGGGTTTTTTAAAAATAGGCATTGTCTTTGTTTAAGAAGTTGTCCTTCTTTCTTGAGTGAATGCTTAAATAGGGCCCTCGGAGGCAACAGAAGCAAACAGGTTGTTTTTTATAATATGTGATATTTTAAAAAGATGGAATTTGTTAAATAAATGGTATCTCAAGCAATGCCCGTTATAAAGTTTTGAAGCATTGCATAATTTGCATCTTGGATAATGGATTTCTTATTAATAAATATATAACTCATAAATCATTTATTCATACACGGCTATGTAGCAGTTTATTACATACTGTGTGAATTTTGTAATCAGGGAATCCCCTGATGAAAAAAATTGCACAATATTAATTACCAGCACCATCTGTGCTAAACAATAGGAAGAACAATATTTTAATACAATGACTTCATGCATGTCAGTTATCTTCAACATTAAACACTGCAGTTTTGTTGATGTGGTTTACCTGTCTACTCATTTGAATAACTGATGTTCTTACAAAGGTTAAAACTATGAATAAATGAATTAAAATTAAAAATAATGAAATATACTAATAGTTACAACATGGATCTAGCTCATTCATCAAATATGTGTGTGTGTATTTGTGTGTGTGTGTGTGTGTGTGTGTGTGTGTATATTTAATGTGTCACCTGCCAAACAAGCATATTAGTTTGCTGTAGGTTTGTTCAGGTTTTTTTTTTCCTTTTGAAATTAGCAGTACTGTTGTCACTGGATTCTCACAGTGGAAATGTGAAATTGTAGAACTACTTGACAGAGATCATTGTGTGAGTATAAGGTGTTTTGATGTACTGAGAATGGTTATAAGGTGCACTTGGGCATTCTAGACAGCTGGCTGAGAACCATGCTATCCAAACACAATAGTGTGCATTCAGGATAGACTCCTGCCTTTTTTCTTGGTTAGAATGAGAATGAGATGAAATGTTGTTTTTAAATGCATAGAAGCTTGTTTTATGTAATGACTTATTTTATTTAAAATACATTAGTTAAATGGAAGTTATTCCCATGAGATGGGGAGAACCCTGGTGGATAAGTTAATATGGAAAACAATCAACATGGAATTAGATCATTCTCTTCTTTGAAAACATAATTTGGAAATTTTAATCAGAATTCCTATTCCTTCTTTGGTTGTGAAGACTCTTTCACACCCATGACCTTTCTGTTTTCTGGAATACTTATTATACATACTCTACCTAGTATTCATTAATTCTGTCAACATTTTCTAGTTTATCATGAACTCATCATCAACACAAACTACCTAATATATATACTTTTTCACAGCTTCTCTAACTTGCCTTGTATCCTATTTACAAACTTATTGTATCCTATTCTATTGCTTTGACCTGTTCCTCATAAAATCTAGACTTGCTTATAGCTCATGCCTTCCTGGGCACACATGACTTTCAAATGTGCTTGCCAGAACCTTAAAAAACAATGGGTTATGTCCCAGAATAGCATTTTTCTTTGTTGAAGCCCAGTGTTCTCAGTAGTAGTAATAATTTGTGGTTGTTTTACATCAGAATTTTCAATTGCTGATGCACTTTTTCATATGTATCAGGGATAATACTGTTAGCTAGGAATTTGCAAGAAAGGAGCCAGTAATGAGACTCCAGTAGCTTTAGAAACTGCCCAAAGCCAACATTCTCCACAGTAAAAATTAACTGGTATTTACAGCCATCAGCTCACCTACTGTAGGGCAGTGTGAATTCTTTTTGCCTCTGGGAAATCAGTTTTCCCAAGGCCTTCTATAAGCTGCACATTATTCTTTAGTTCTCTGATCCATGCTTGCTTGAGGCTACATGGCTATTCTAAAGACATGATGCTCCCTGCCCTTCTGTATAGTATCCTACCATTTCTCCAGGTGCCTGATTTCTACATACTTTCTCATATCAGGCAAGGACTACCCTGACAGCTTTTCCCTAGAGACTATGGATTTGTAAACTTTGCTGTTGGCTTGGAGTTGAAACAAGCCAAAAAACCTCCCAAACATTATTGCACTTCTCTGTTTATTTACTCTGCATACATAACAAGGTAAAACAGGAGATTTTTTTGAATAGCACTTACCTAAGTGGCCTTGACAAATTGTGACATCCCCCAAACACTATTTATGAATCCTTTTGCCATCAGTAGATTGTTGTGCACATTTGACATGGTACACATGCAATTAATTTAAGCAATAAACTCGGGCACATATTGCACCAGAGTTTATTGCTCCTGGCCACCGCATTTGAACTTGTACTTGGGACCACTGCACACTGATGCAGGTTGGAGCAGTCCTGGCTGGCAGGGGGTCCGAGAAATCAGTCTGCCAGCCTGGGAAACCTGTCCTACAGAATGGCTGGCTGGGGTATGAGGGTGCTTCAGTAAGGGGCTAGCTGTCAGGCAGCCCCCACACTGAAGCACCCTCATGCCTCAGCCAGCCCCATCAGTCTCTATATATGTGTTGCAAGTTTATAAGTACTAACCTTCAGCAGAGTTTATTAGTTTACTTCACATTTAGATAATGAGCATGTCTACTGACAAGTACTAACTTAATGTGCCATAATAAGTGCTACTTCGCATTAGTGCAGATAAGCACTTTTTTGTGATGATAATGCACATTAGACTGAGTCTACTGTGCATTAGCACAGTTTTTGCCAGCTGTGCTAATATGTAGTAGATTAGTCCAATGCACCCACTGAGACATTTACTGTGGAGCTAATTAGGCAACTCCACAGTATGTATCTTGTAGATACACCTATTAGGCATGTCCAGACATACATGGACATTTGGTTCCCCAGGGACAACTAGCGTTGGCGTACCTTGTGCCACAGCAGCTTGTCTCTGGGGAATGCCCATGCCATATGCGCTTTGGCACACAGTAAGTTACCCTGGGGGCTGTAGGGGAGTCTGCTGGCCCCAGCAGCCTTACCTGGGGTCCTGGGGACCTCCTGGGGCTGCATCCATGGTGATCCTGCCAGGCAGAGCCTGGCTGCCAGCCACAGCATGGCTCTTGGCAGCCTGACTCTGCTTTTCAGCAGTGCATGCTGTTCAAGAGTGTGCTACACTGTCTCACCTCCCCACTCCCCCCTGTGGGTTGTTGTTGGGGTTTTTTTTGACCCCTAAATATCCAGGGGTCAAAAAAAACCTGTGGGGGGGAAAAATGGTGCAGCTCATGTGTGGGCAGCATGACCTTGCAGTGCAGGGAACACCTCAATGTGAAACATGTAGTGCTGCAAACATGTTCTTGGATGCACCCATTGAATCCAAATCAGCTACTCATCTCCTTTCTAGTTCCATCTCTGTCTAGTAGGAAAACTATGAATCATACTAAGTACTTCACATGCTTGCCTGTGGTGGGAGCAAGGGAAATGCCAAGCCATGGAGATCCAGCGGCAATGGCAAAAGCCCTACACCAACGAACCTGCCAGCAGTGTCACTGGATACCGAGGCATGGGAGCATGGCAGAGGTTGTGGGATCGCTGTGCCACCAGCAATGCCAGTGACCCCACAGCACACAGGGCTGTGGAAAGGAGGCAGCAGAAGTGGAATGGCCATGCTGGCAACAGTCCAGCCCCCTAGGATCCAGAAGCAGGATGGTGGCAGCAGGTTTGCTGTGCTGCAAAACTTACCATTCACCTAGCGGCATCCCATGCCGTAGCCAGCAGGATCCTGGAGACAGGACGAAGAAAAGAAGCTGGTGTGGATGTGCTTTGTAAGCACATGCCAGCGCTGATTCACTGCTCGGGGCAGTGAGGCACCTATAAAAGCCCTGGGTGCTGGTCCATTGACAGGACCAGAAGGAAGTCACCAGCAGCTGAGGGCAGGCTGTGGGATGAGCACAGAATCAAAGAGAGACTGGCGGTAGCAACCCCAATGTAGGGGGCTGGCTTCGCATACTGACTCAGCAGACTCAATTGATGTGCTAGGAGAGGAAACCTGGGAACCCTACTGTGGAGAGGGCTGGGAAGCACAGCAACAGGAATACAAGACAGGATGAGGACCACAACTGATGACCACACTACATCTGTGCAACATCAAAGTAACAACAGGTTGGCACTAGGTGGGGCGTAGGGGAGCTGTAGTCCCAAGTTCCTCATGCTACTTAGTGACTGTAGCGAGACACCACTGAACAGGGACTGACAGCTGTCCCTAAGATAAAAGATTTCCATCAAAGACATGGTGGGTGAGAAGGTTCAGTGGATTAGGTAACTGGTGCCAGGGCAAATTGTTGGCCTATTGGACCACATTTGGCTCAGGGCAACAAAAAATCCTAATCAGGGTGTTCTGGACAGGCATGGCAAGTTACAGTGCCCTACCATTGCTAATTCATTCTGATTTATTTTTGGTCCTTACTTCAATGTGTGCTGGCAATCAGTGTGCCACTTCCAAGCCAATAATTCTCCTCTCTATACAGCCCCTCAGGGCTTATTTTTCCCTCCCAGGATTTTCTTGGACATTTCTAAGGTATTTCATTTTGTCCATCAATCTCATGGTTCTCTAATTCATGATGATAACACCAGGCTGGTGTTTCCTCCTTCCTTGCCATAAGCCTTTTTTTCCTCCTTGACTCATTTTCTTGGTCATTCCTAACTAGAAAAGAACATCTATATACTAGGCCGCAAATAGTCTTATTTTGTTCTCTCACAAAAATCCTTGAGAAAATGTCCTCTAACCTTTCCAACCATCTGTAAGGCAATACTGTACTTGAATGTTTTGAGCCTAGGTTGCACTTCCACTATAGTATGGAAGCCACTTGCTTTTTGTAATTAGTGATTTTCTCTTCTTGTTGCCCATATCTCATTATTTCCTTTCATTCTCTTTGACCCAAGTGCTGTCTTTGAGAACTGTGGATGCTCTTTGCAGCTTGATCATTTTTATAGCAACAAAAGTGTAACTCTGACCTGTCTCAGTCTTACTTCCATTACCTAACAATATTTTTACTTTCTTACTGGTCACTCCAGTTAAGTGACAGGGACCATCTTCTATAGATAGCCTCAAATTTTTTAACTCTTTTTTTCCCCCCATCTTTGTCCCCTAAAGACCCTCCTGGCTATACAATTCTAGCCACCTTTTTCAATTTGGATGTGCAATTATAAATATTTGTCTATATCCAAACACAGGCAATGTGAAGGGTAGGCACAGGAAGGCACATGCTCCCACCCTGAGATTGGCTGTCACCGGCTTCTGCAGGCAGTCACTGTTCGCACCCTCCCCGCCTCGCTGACATCATGGGTGGCAGCTGCAGGCAGTTCCCACTCACTGCCATGGTGTCACTCCAGTCATGGGAGGCACCAGTCGTTCATGCACATGAATGTCTCCTCCCTGTCCATATGCCTTCTGTCTATCTTGGCCAGGTAAAACCAAAAACAAAATCCCCAATGCAACACCCTATGGGAATCAAAGGACTTTTTCCTTTGCATTTCCTGACATCTGAAGCAACCTTCCTATGTCCAATGTATAGGCAATGTATACATATGACTGTGTCCCAGGGGCACAACCATGAACGAGCTGGAAACCCTCCCCTCAGGGGACCCTGGGACAGGGGCTACTCACCCCATGGGGAAACTCCCCCCAAAAAGTAACTAGTTACTGTCCACAGGACACCAGACACCAAAGGAACAAAGAGCGAAGCCTGCGTGGTTCATTAGCTGCACCTGTATATAGCTGGAGCCAGTGGGTGATGTCAGGAGCAATCACTGGCCGATGAAGATAAAAGGGAGCATCAGAGGAGAAACAGGGAGAGTGGGAGAGGCAGTGGAGGATGTGGAGGCTCTTTGCATCGGTGGCAAGTAGCCCCAGTGTGAATGGGCAGATTACACTTGGGGAGAGGAACCCCAAGCAGCAAAGAATAAACCCTATGCCAGTTACGAGCAGCACTGGCAACCAAGGGATGACCTCACTCCAGAAGGAGCTATAACAGACCCAGAGGTGGTGGAGACTTCCTACTCTAGGTTCTCACAGGTACCAAGCCATGGAGGGAGACTGACCTGGGAAAGGGCAGAAGATACCTCAGCAAAAGCATAGAGCAGAGCAGGACTGGGAGACGCCACCTGGCTCAGGTCCTAGGGTGGAGGAAAGCAGCCGTGGAACCTGATATCTTTCTATTCTCTCCAACCTCTTACCCTTTTCTTTAAAACCTTTTCACTTCTTCTTACTTTCTACTGGTCTGGATATAGGCTTTTGTGTTGCTGTTGTGCTTTTTTTTTTCCTTCTTTGAGTGCCTCAAAGGTTAGGTCTGCCTCAAGGGAGATCTGGCCAATACTGCACCATCAGGGCAGTCATAAGGCTCAAGCAGTAACCATAGAGAATGGCGAAGAGAGATGAGATGGGCAAATCCAGTAGGCCCGCAGCCTATGAAAGAAACAAAGTTAATAACTAATCCAGAAGAGGGCGTCAAGATCAAAGGTCATCTACACCGGAGGGATAGCCACATTAAAATCAAGTGGCCCACTGGAGGTTGGCACAAGGAAGGGGTGTAGGGAAGGTGGAGCTCCACAAATATCCTTCGGGAAGAGTGACCTACCCCAAGGGAACTACAGAGGAAGACTCCTCCACTGGAAATACATTCAAAGTCATGGCAGGCAAGTTTAGGGGCTTTCTCTGGGGTGATTGAGGTCTTTCTTCATGGCCACATGAACCCTCACCATGCCCACCACCAGGTACACGTGCTAGGGCAGCATGTGAATGGGTGTTCGAAGCGAGGTGGGCACAGACTGTTATATATAAATATTGTGAAAATTCCTTCAACTGGTATTTTTTAAATAAAAATTTAGAAAACTGCAGTAAACAAGGAGTATCTGTTTTATTAAATAGCAGACTGAAGAAGCAAATTCTCTAGCTTATCAGCATATGATATAAATATCTTCTGTACTCAGACCTTTGGAATATTTAGAAAATTATAGGTTTTAAAAAATATACCTACTTTCAGACTTGTGTTTTACAGTTTGATGCCTGAGCCTTTAAACACCAAGAGTTGCACTGGCAACCTGCCAGGTATGGGAGTGCTGTGCTTCATTTGCATTAGGAATGACATAATATTGTAAATACAGACTATAAACACGCAAACATTGTTACCAATAGATGTACTATAATTGCTTATCGCCTCAGTTCACTGGCACTAAAGACCTGCCATTGATTAGATTTGTTCCAGCACTATAGTTAGAAGAAGGTTACAGCAGCAGTTACAGCATTTATTCCAATCAAAGATGAGCACCTCCCCATTCAACACTGGGGGAGCCCCTCATCTTAGATTTGATTACAATTGGGGGTGGAATAGACAATGACTCCAACTCTGAGCCCAGAGTCTGAGTTGGATCTGCAGCTGCTGCCCCCTGCCACCTGCCCCCAACTTTTGCTCCCCACTGCCACTTACCCTCCCCACTGCTCCCCACTTTCCCTGACACTTACACTGCCCCTTGTAGTTCCAGCACTAGACAGGGGCAGGGAGCATAGACCCCCCCGCTGCCTCTTGCCCCAGCATAGCTATGGAGTGGCAGTGCTTGCTTTAGCTGTGGTTTCAGGGTTGGAATTATAGCTCCCACACTGGCCACTGCGTGGCTGGGCTGAGGCTGGAGGCAGCACATGGTCTGTGCTCTGAGTGGGGCCTCAGCAGCAGACAGAGCTTCAAGGGGAAGGTAAAAGGTGGTGACAGCAGTGGTGCAGGGGAAGGGATACAGAGGAGAGTTAGTGTGTGGAGCAGGCATCAGGGCAGGTGGGAGCAAATATTGGGGGAGACTGGTGCTCATTCATCACAGGGAGAGGAAGGCATAAGGGGGTGCAGGCTGGTGGGAAGGGGGTAAGTGGGGCAGGTGTCAGGGTGGCAGGCTCCAGTGGGGGAGCTGGATGAACTATAAGTGTGTGGGGGGGCAGGCAACAGAGGTTACACACACCAGGCACATGTGTTATGCTGCTGCTTCACATGTCAGAGGAATGACCATACCTAAACTTGTTTTTTTCAGCAGCATAGCATTTTGGCTATCATGAGTCTGAAAACACATAGACAAAATTGACTATCTCATTGTCAGTTTTCTGTTTTATTCTGAGGTGGACTCCTTTTTAATATAATTTGTATCTCCTTAATTTCAGTTTTGGCAATATTCTGCTTTAGTAACTGTTGAAGGACTGACAGTAGGGCATTAATATATATTTTTATAAAATCCCTTCACAGTATTTGAAATAATTTTCTAAGAAAAAGGCAATCCTTCTTTCCTTCTCTGAGTGGCAATACATACTTGCCAAGACACAATGTCTGACCAATTGCCTGTGCAAAACACAGTTGTGTGCTAAAGTTTGCTGTTTTATAAATTGAACCCCTATTGTGTAAATAGTGTTATTTAAGAACGAAGAATTTTTGTTCTGTTTTGTGTCTTACTTATATTACATCTAAGCACACATTTTTAGCTAATAGTCTTTGTAGTGCTGAGATTTACAGGTAAGGCATTTATATAGCTGTAGGATGGTAAATAAATCACTTCTAATTAAGTTTTCTACATAACTCCTTTCCATTTTTTCCTTAAATAACACAAACATTAGAAACTGGACATTGCTGCATTTATCTACCAAGCAGAGGTTAAGATTTGAATACTGGTTCACTTCAGAAATAGAAATTTTTCTCTTACTTACTGTTACTGCGGCGTGCCGCCATTAGGGGCCCAGGGCAAACCAGAAGAGGGTCCCAGGGGACTGACAGACCCACGGGGGGAGCCAAAAAAAACATACTTACCGACAGGAGAGTCGATGAGACGGGAAACAGAAATGCAGCAGCAGCAGCCACCCCCACCATTGCAGCCATGCGAGCCGCTCCTGCGCCGTGCCTTTAAACGGCTGTTCCCGGCAAGGGGAACAGTAGAGCCAATCGCGGCAGCCACGCTGGCTGCCGCGGGAGAGTTTAAAAACCCCAGCAAGCCTTGCGGCGGGGGAGAGAGGGAGAGAGGAGGAGCAGACAGGCAGCAAGAAGGGATTGCTGCAGCTCCTCGGGAGACTGTCTCGCAGATAGACAGTACTCCCTCAGCTTAGAGGCTGAATCAGGCAATTGAAGCACAGGGTGCTCCTGAGGGGCTTATTCTCAGGGATCATTCAGAGCAAGGCTCAGCCCCAGGAAGTCCCTCAGGGGCTGAAGAGTATTTCTTCTAAGCGACAAGAAGGGAGAAAGTCCCACAATAGTAGAAATTACGGCTGGGTCTGAGGGGGCACGGACAGGGTACCAGCATCAACCCGAACTCAGGGATCAACAAGCGCCTTTTGATCAACAGACCAGGATCCTTCATTGGGACCCCAGTGAACCAGCAAGTGACTGGTTGGTGAGTGGATGGGGTGTAGGGGTGGTGGAGCCCCATGAAATATCGGACCTCACAATCGTGAGTACCCCTCGGTGGGAGACCCCTCTAGTGATTAAGATCTCCACTGAACCCCTCCTTTAAATAACAAGTTCCATCAAAGTCGTGGTAGGCGAGACAAGGGAGAGGGGCAACCTACAAGGGGGTGTCATTGAGTGCGACCCACCAACATCACACTTATGTCTCCAGAATTGGCTGCAGCTTCTTCTAGTGTAGCAGGACACAGCTCTTGATAGAGCAGGGATAGGCATTTTTCCCCCTCACCCAGCAGCAGCTTCTGTCCACCTGCCACTGCTGCTCATTTTGGGTGGGCAGGTCCAGAGCAGGTGCGGAATGGGCTGGGGTCAACCCAGGCCAGACAGCATCTGGGCCAGGTGGGACCAAGGGATCTGTTATGGGCCAAACAGTGTCACTCTGCAGGCTGGATTGAGCCCATGGACCGTATCTTGCCCACCCCTGTTTTCAAGCATGGAAACACAATATGAAAATGGTAGTTGAGATCAGCACCCGTAGTGTATTACCTGCCACTGGAACACCAGCAGTGTGACTTTCTGGTGTGTATACTAGTGTAATGAAACAGATAAAAAGTAAAGGAAATAATGCACTCTGGAGAGCAGTCATAATTTTTGTTTGGAAAAAAATGATAGTTATGAACTGTCCAGTTTCTGGGTGAAAACTGCCCACATGGCAAAATACATTACTACTACTGACAACTTTGTTAGTGGACTCAGTAGACAGGTCAAAGATTGAACAGCTATCCCCACACTCTTCAGAAACCACTGACACATGAGCAGGTTAAACAATGGAAAGTCAAGATGGCCCAGTTACAAAAAAGAAAAGAAAAGGCCGAATCATTGAAGCAAAGTAACTTTGTCCTCCTCACTAAGGGAAATTGACCCCTGGTTGAATCAGGTCAACTTTCTCATACTTAAATGCATCATGCATCAGGGCTTTGTTTGTATGTGACCCATCCCCAAGTGGTCCTGTTGGTTCAGCAGCTTCTTTGTGGTACTTGGTCAGGATGCTTGGATTATCTTGCTGACATCTACTGGTCTGAGGTAACTAAAGATTATCTTCCACTTTAAGTTCTTATATATGGCCAAATTCTGTCCTATTCTGCTCAGATGCTCTAAAAGTCAAGACATTGAAAGTTTTCCTCTTTACAACCTAAAAACCATGAAGGAGGCCCACTGCTCACCACCCCAGCAACTGGAGCAGTGCAGAGGTCCTGGATGATCTGGGGAGAGACAAAGGTCTAGCAAGCCCTCATAAAAGATCACAAGAACTGGATACCTCTGAAAATGGAAACTATAGTATCTGAATAACAGTGAGCCACTAGCACAATACTTTGCAGTACAACTCGAAGACAAAGAACCTTCAGGCCATCTGCATATAAGCAGTAGATATTAACTGGTCACTGTTAATAATTGTCACTGTTATAATTGGTCACTGGCCATGCCATTGATCTGTGATTTGAGGAGCTGGACTGGATCTTGCCAGCAGATCATATTTTCAATCCAAACATCATGGTGTCTGTTTGCCAGTTAGTAGTCCAGACTTTCATTTAAACATCCCAACCCAGAGACTGAGGCAGCACATAGAGTTATGTGCATGAGCTTTTCTTTATCTGGCATGTTTTAATGCCTCCTAAAACCAAGTGTTTGTGGTAGCTGCTATTGCAGAACAGATAGAGATCTAGAGTTTTACAGTGCCTGTCTTTCTGCTTCCTTTTCTTGACATTGGGCCAGGCCCTCAGTCTTCTTACTAGGATTATGTGTAGGACACAAGTAATTAATACCAGGCAAATGCTGTTTATCTGCTTCCAGCCTGACAGTGTGCACCTGGTATCTAATCTCTAGCTATGCAAAGGCAAATTCAGATCTTTCCTTACAGCGGTTCAGAAATAGTTCCTTTCTACAGTCAAGGTGCCTGATATAAGTTTTCACAAGCCATGGCAGGTAGGAAAGATTGCTGAGCATCATTAAGAAGATATTCATAAAACTGATCTTTATGCTAAGAGCAGTTCTAGAAAACTTGCCTTTTTTCACTAGGGGAATCAAAGTGCAGTGGATGTAAAAGTTCATGACACTAACATTTTCAAAACACCCTGACTTTAAAGGGGTGAAACTCTTATGGTTGTCAATGAAGCCCAAGTCTTATACTTGGTTTACTGCATCTCCCTTGGTGTAGCGTATGCTCCTTTCCATAGGTGGCTACTTTGGCTACAGACAGAAATGACATAGAAATCTGTATGAGTGATTGGAAACTGGTTCAAATTTGTAGCACAACAGAAATTCTATGTGCATAAACCAGTTTCAAAATGGCTGAAATCTATTCAAGATAAACCTGGTTGGATGTCCTAGATCCTCTCCAGATTCAAATTAACTCACAGTCCCCTAATATTTCAGGATGCTTTGCACCTCCCCTACACATCCCCACTTCAAAGGTGGGTGGGCTAGCCTTGACCCAAGTCGTGTGCTCCAGCTAAATAGGGAGGTGTGCTCTAGTGCCCCCTGGCTTCTGGCATGGGCCACTGCTGGTATGTGGCTGCATTTCTGGAATCAAAAGTGAATGTCTTTGCACTTGCTTATCAGTTCAATCTACATAGTTTAGGCTAACCAGCAAAGATTAAATGGATTCAGCCTCAGGCTTTTTGACTGCCTGTACTTAGCCTTTATGTTCATTTGTCCTGTCTCCAAGATATTCCATTGTATAATTTACAGTGTGTGTACTAGTCACTATGTTTAATTTGTTTAAAATGTGGATCAATTTCTATATAAGATTAACCCTAAATCTCTCCCTGAAGTTATGAATATGCATAGAATTTGTCTTAAATATTTGGGGTTCAGCCTGATCTTTATATGAGAGTAAGTGGAAGTACTCCTTTCCAAAAATGCAGAGCAACCAGAGATTCCTGTTAGATGTGAATGTGCTGGATAAACTGAATTGAAATTCTAATAGTATATGAGGAATGGACCCTAACTTCCAGCACCCATTTTTTAAAATGTTTTTAAAGTGTTTTGAGGTCCTAGGATGAAAAACATTGGAAATTTGATAAAAAATGTTTTGGCAGTCCACCAAAGTCATGTTTTAAACTTCCTTTTAAAAATAAGTTGTAAGTTCTTTGGGGCAGAGTATAGAAGTGGGTTCCATGCTAGGTACCATGTACATTTATGCCACTCTATAAATGGTGATAAATTTAAATCAGGCAATGACTATAAACTCTAAAAAGGTCTGAATTGTTTTTGCACTTGATATACTGTAAATATATTGACTTGTAATGTATTGTGTATCAGGATATTGAAATGTGTGTCCTAAAATGTCACTGGCAGAAGCAGTTGGTAAAAATTTCAACTTTGTAAGGGTGTTATGTTTGTATCCACTAGATCATGACGATTTGTTAGATGCACAGCAACAAATGAATGCCACACACTATGATCTATTTGATTCATGAGTGGTTGTACAGTAGTTGAGGTACAAAGACATTGGATGTATATTTGAAAATATTTCACATATTTCTAGGTAAGTGAGCATTTACTTAATGTGTATTTAAAATACCAGCTGTCTTCCACAGTTTCAAACTCTGAGACAAAAGCCCCTTGGTTCTCTTTTAACATCTTGCAAACATACTACAATGCCCATTAGGCCTGGGGTGAAATACAGTCTAAAAGCTGCTAATATTAAATATTTTATCTGAGAATCAAGGAAGATAGCTTGTTCTGGGTTCTCAAAACCTATAACATATCAGGGTTTCCTGAAGTCATTTATGAGCCACTGAAGACATTTATGATGGACCTGGCCATGTTTTGGTCCACTGGTCCAGATACTGCAGCGAACACAGAAATTTAGTTAAAATAGAAGGCTACAACATTTGCTAGCTAAGATGTAACAGAAGGAGGGTTGTTCTGCCAGGACTGCCTCTCCTCCAAAATTATCCAGCAGAGTAAATCCAAAGCAGGTTGCATGCAAATGAAGGCAGAAGGAAGGTAGAACAAGCAACCTCCTGCAAAATCCTTTCTGATCTGGGTTCCAGACCCCAACTCTGCTTTTCTCCATGCAAGAGATGAGGGCTGAAGCACTTCTTTCTTTACCAGAAATGGAAACCCTTGTTCAATCACATAGTAAACAACAAGGGTCCAGTCAGATGCCATCCAACCATTGCTCAAGACTACAACAGATTCCTGTCTCCAGTCCCTTATTCTAGTTTCATCAAGGTTCTCTCATTCATGATTGTGGAAGGGCACTGTTGGTGCCTGCCACTTTAAGGACTGAGCCAAGCAGCCAGCAGGTGCTTGATTGCAGTGGCCATTTTAAATCTCTGGCCACCTATATAAATAGAGCAGTTTGATGCCGACAGGCAAGCAGGAACATTGCCTGCCTGTAAGGCTGAATGCAACATCCTGGAGGTAAGGGCAGGAGCTTAAGGGGATGGTTTGGAGGCTCCTGGTCCTGGGCATGACCTAAAACTGCACCCTGCTGGGAGTTGGTGGCCTGGTAGGTTCCCCAGTGGTGTGGGAGCCCCCAGGAAATGCCAGGCCAGTTACCACCCTGGTGAAAGGTGGGTTGGGGTGCCTTAATAACCCCAGCTCCCACAACTGGGTGGATTACCCCATAGTAGGGTCAAGAAGGCAGACCCAGGTTAGAGAGTAGGTTAGAGGCTCAGAGACCTGACTTGAAACACCCTCAACTAGTCAATGCTGGGGCCAGAACCAGAAGGGTCATAAGGGCCAGAGGCCCACTGCAAGGGATTCCCTGAGCACCTGGAGGCCTGTGGTTTCCAACTGGACTTTGAGATGATGCCAAGGCCTATGTGCCAAAGGTCCTGGGTGGACCGCACCCAAGAGGGGGAACAGTTCAGGGAGCAAGGCAGCCCAGAATGAGGGCAGAGTAGGCTGCCTGATTGGAGGGATCTGGTTGGGGTCTGATTGGAAGGATTTGGGGGCCCAATGTGGGGCTGGTGACATTAAGAACTGTGGATGCCATCTGCAAGGCATGGGCTGTGGTGTAGGGGAGGAATGGAGCCACAGATAGTGCCCCCTGGTATCAGGACAAGAATGAGCAGCCTCCCACCTAATTAATATCATAATTATATATATCATGAAGGCATGGCAGGTGAGGAGGTGGGCAGTTGCCCATAGAAACAGGTGGGCAGGCCAGCATGAGATCTGGCCCTGAGCACGCCCCCTGTTACAGTGATCCTTACATGAGCATCAGCACATCCCTCCCAACCTAGCCATGAACCGTGGGCTGTCTTTTCTCTGCTACCCAAAGCAAACTTGCCCCTAACCAGTGGGACAAAGAATAGCATTTGCAGGAGTCAGCTGTTATGTGCTTAGTCCTCTATTCTGGAGACTTTTCTTCCCACTTCATGTAAGTGTATTTTGCCAAGACAGTGGGATTGTAGAACGCTTTTGAAACAGAAAATGTGCACATTTAGACGAATCTTCTAATTTATCCCATTTTAGGTAGTTCATTAGAATTTTTTTTAAATATGTTATGTTTGTTTGATTCCTGTGTAGGCTCAGAGACTTTTCTAGGAAGCACCATGCTTTCATGAGTATTTCGCCTTACTTTCTCTGGTATGCAGAAGTTGGCCATATGGAACAGTCTTTGATTTAAGTAATAGTAACAATGAAATTATATTATTGTTGTTGTTGTCAATTTAGAAATTAAATGCATTCTTGCTATCTGTTGCACATATAAAAGGCTCCCTGTATCCCACCATCCACAGCATTCACAAACTTCCTGTCTACCACATTCTCATCCTTTTGCACTTCAGGAGCTTCTTACAACTCCCTCATAGAATCATAGAAAGTTAGGGTTGGAAGAGACCTCAGGAGGTCATCTAGCCCAACCCCCTGCTCAAAGCAGAACCATCCCCAACTAGATTATCCTAGCCGAAGTTTTGTCTGGCTTGGTCTTGAAAACCTTCAAGGATGGAGCTTCCACCACCTATCTAGGTACCTGTTCCACTGTTTTACTGCCCTCCTGGTGAAAAAATTCTTCCTAATATTTAACCCAAACTTATCTTGCTGCAACTTGAGACCATTGCTCCTTGTCCTGTAATCTGCCACCACTGAAAACAATCTAGCTCCATCGTCTTTTGAATCCCACTTCAGGTAGCTGAAGGCTGCTATTAAGTCCCCTCTCAGGAAGGTGACTCCTCTTCTATAGACTAAATAAGCTCAGTTCCCTCAGTCTTTCCACAGAGGTCATGTCTCCCAGCCCCCTCACCATTTTTGTTGCCCTCTTTGGACTCTGTCCAATTTGTCCACATCCTTTCTGTAGTGAGGGGGACAAAATTAAACTCAGTACTCCAGAAGTGGCCTCATCAGTGCTGAATAGAGGGGAATAGTCACTTCGCTTGACTTGCTGGCAACACACCTACCAATGCAGCCCAATATGCTGTTAGCCTTCTTTGCAACAAAGGCATACTGTTGGCTCCTTCAACTTATTGTCCCCTGTAATCCCCAACATCCTTTTTTGCAGATCTGCTGCTCAGCTAGTCAGTCCCCAGCCCATACCGGTGCATGGGATTGTTCCATCTTAAGTGCAGGACTTTGCACTTGTCTTTGTTGAACCTCATGAAATTCCTTTTGACCGAATCTTCGCATTTGTCTCAGTCATTCTGAATCCTAGCTCAACCTCCATTGTATCTACTACAACCCCCGAGCTTTGTGTCATCTCTGCAAACATGATGAGGGTGCAATCCATGTCATCTCCTCGGTCATTGATAAAGACATTGAAAAAGACAGGCCCCTGGGGCACTCCACTTGAAACTGGCTGTCAACCAGGCATTGAGCTGTTGATTATTACTCTTTGAGTCTGATGCTGCAACCAGTTTTATTTCCACCTTACAGCCCATTCCTCCAACCTATACTTTCTCTGCCTGCCTAGGAGAATGTTGTGGGAGACTGTATCAAAAGCCTTGCTAAAATCAAGGTACACCACATCCACCGGTCTCCCCACATCCACAGAATGAGTCATCTTATCATAGAAGACAATCAAATTGGTTAGGCACGACTTGTCTGCTGTATCCAAACTGACTGTTCCTAATCAACTTCTTCTCCTCCAAGTGCTTAGAAATGGTTTCCTTGAAGATCTGCTCCCTGATTTTTCCAGGGACTGAGGTGAGGCTGACTGGTATCTAGATCCTAGATCCATCTAGATCCTCCTTGTTCCCTTTCTTAAATATGGGCACTATGTTTGCCCTTTTCCAATCATCTGGGACCTCTCCTGATTTGCCATGAATTTTCAAAGATGATGACCAATGTCTATGCAGTCTCATCAATCAATTCCCTCAGCACAGGACTGGATAGTCATGGGTGAACTGCGCAGCCACCCAGGTCCTGGATAGAAAGAGAGCCCCAAAATGGTATTTAAATATTATTATTATCATTATGGCTGGCAAAGTGGGACCTGATACTAAAAGTTTGCTTGGAACTACCAAGAGTCTAGGTACGGTGCTGCCTCAGCACCTTTGGGTGCATCCCATCCAGCCCCATGGACTTGTATACATCCAGCTTTTCTGAGCAGCCTCTAACCCATCCTTTTGTCACTGAGAGCTGCTCACCTTCTCCCCAAACTGTGCTGCCTGGTGCAGTAATCCAGGAGCTGGCCTTGCCTGTGAAGACTGAGGCAAAAAGGTATTGAGCACTTCAGCTTTTTCTGCATCCTCTGTCACTAAGTTGCCTCCCCCATTCAGCACACATTTTCCCTGATCCTCCTTTTGCTACTGACATACTTGTAGAAACCTTCTTTGTTACCCTTCACTTCTCTTGCTAGCAAGCTGCAACTCCAATTGAACTTTGGCCTTCCTGACTTCTTCCCTCCATGCCTGAACAATGCTCTTATATTCTTTCCTAGTTATTTTGTCAAGTTTCTGCTTCTTACAAGCTTCCTTTTTGTGAGTTACGTTATTAAAAAGTTCCTTGCTAAGCCAGGTTGGTCTTCTGCCATACTTGCTAGTCTTCCTGCATATCAGGATGGTTTGTTCCTGTACTCTTAAGTAAGGCTTCTTTAAAGTATAGCCAGCTCTCCTGGACTTCTCTCCCCTGCACTCTGGCTTCCCAGGGGATCCTGCCAATGAGTTTCCTGAATGAGCTGAAGTATCATAGTATCATAGTAGTTAGAGTCGGAAGGGACCTGGGCAGATCATCTAGTCCGACCCCCTGCCTTGGCAGGAAAGAGCACCGGGGTCAGAT
>JAGPOW010000261.1:31451526-31480536 GCA_030014935.1 Caiman crocodilus | reverse complement strand
TTCTTAATTCACGGAACTGTGACTGTATGTGCTTTTTCCACAAAGAAACAGTTTTGTCTATGCTTTAAGTAAAAAATGTTGACAGAGCCAAATGGTGGCTTTTTAATCCCCCCCCCCCCCCAAAAAAAAAAAAAAAAAAAAAAGATAGCAGTATTTTGTTTGAAACTAAAACCCTTACACAAAACCAGAGCTGGTTTAAAAACAGCGTATTTTACTGTAAAACATTTTCTAATTTTTTCCCCATTTTTCTTGCATTTCATTGAGATGAAAAAGTTTGTGTTGGTTCCAGAGTGATTCAGAAAATAATACTTGAATTTTGTTTTCACTTTGTGTGGTGTTTGTGTATTTAATTCTGTTTTCAGATGAAATGTTAAGGTATAATTTTTCTCACTAGCTCTACCTGAGGTACATGTAGGCAAATGTTCTTTCAGAGTCTCTGGGAGTTTTCCTTGAGGGCCTATAGAATAAGGACTAAAGAATGTATTCCAGTAATATGATGTTATACAAATTACTCCAGTATGTCTGTACAGATACTATTTATAGATTTGCCCAGTAGTGACCAAAATTTGTCCCTCATATCTACATAGCTAAGGTCCTACCTAAGTCATGGGGAGACAACGGGTTTTTTACTGCACACTCGTGGCATGCAGAGCTGATTTAGAAGGTATTTTGCAGTGGACCCACCCCTCACCACTGATTGGCAGAAGGTGCCTTCACTCAGTCTACTTCACTACCACTTTCTTTGCCCTTCCTCTCACTGCTGATTGGTGGAGGGCACCTTCACACTGTCTACCTCACTACTGCTTTTTTTGTCTTGATTGATTTCACAGGAAATTGCAGCCAATGCCAGATTTCTGTGTGATTGCAGCAATCACTGAACACAAAGAACTTTTATAGGTAGGTGCCAATGGAGAACCTGAGGGTTATTTGACTTAAGGTCATGCAGATCTTTAGAATGGTGGATATCATCAAGAGAAATTTAGAGGTTCCTTTTGATCTTTACAGCCTAATAGTATGCAATGGTATACTACCAAATGAAATTATTTTTTAATTAAATTTAAAAAGTTGTTACCCACAGAGCATTGCAGGCAAGCCCACAATCAGCTGTTGTTCTACCTCCTAACTACCCTGTTTCCTCTGCATGTACTTGCCTTGTAGGTAGTAACTAGGAATTTGAATTACTTGGGTAGAGATACCCAAGGGGTGTGGGTGGAGGAGAGCAGTGCTGAATGCATGTTAGGGGCTGCTGCCATAAGGAAGACACTATGCTAGCACCCTCTCTAATTCAGTGCTCAGGGCTACTACGCTGCTTACCCACCTCTACTTATGTTAGTGTCCCTTTTGTGCACCCTATATTAATGGTGATGTTGCATTAGGCTGTAAAGACTGCTGAAGTCTGGTGGTAAACGTGCATGAGCTCTTCCGTGTGCATTGCTGAAGAACCATGTGATCATCCTAATGTATTAGATAGGAAATACAACTCATTTTCTATAAAACAATGAAACTGACTACATGCAAAGTATTGCTATATACACAAACTGCAAAAGGAGAAAAATATTTTTGTTCTCTAATCTCATTCAGTTACACTGACTTTGGAGACCAGTTGTAACAATAGCAGAAACAACATTTCCAGATGGAAATGTGATTTTGAAATTGTTGTCCCTTTTAAGCACTCTGTATTTTGATAAGCTGCCTTTTCACCTCTTTCTCACAGATTGCTGAGGATGTAAAAGGGAAGAATATAAATGAGCAGAAAAATCAGAGTACAAATCAATCACTGAGCAAAGAAAATATTAGATTATTATAATTTAATATAGGCAGTATTTGGTAGGAAGACAACCCATTCTTATTAAGGGCAGGATTCAGATATCCTTACACATATAAAGCAGAACCTTAACCCTTAAGCAGTCGCACTGAAATCACTTTATAGCTTTAATCTTGTAGGGTGAAATTTTGATCCACTGTTAGTGCTCCCCATTAAACCAGGATTTAATCCTCAGTATTTTAGATGTTAGACATTTTTTTTTTAAAAACCTGGCACTTAATTAGATACCTACAGAAGTAATACAATGGCAACTACCCAGGACCACAAATAAATAAAACAAAATAAAAGGCAATTTAACATTAAAGGGTGAAAGGGTTTAAGTCTGTTAAATTTAATAATATTGTACAAATTCTTGTCCAAAACTACTTTGGTTATGCTACACTGCTTTTTAGGTAAAATAGCTCTTGTGGAACTCTCTTCCATTGCTTCCAGTCATCTCTGGTAGCTCTACGCTGCACTGCATTATGCACTGTAGATGTATCTTATAAAATACTGGATCTTGGTCGCTTGCCCTTGAGTCCCCTTGGCACAAGTTATGTCACATAAAATAATATGAGAGATCTTTCTATATAACTCCAAAATATGGCTCACCATCAGCTACACTCACCTGTAAACTGTTCTTGTGTTTTTAAAGATAGGGTGGAAGGCAGTATAGCAAGGTAGGACTCATTTCGATTTGGGGTCTGTTAAAGGAATTGATGGATTTGTGAAGAGGAGTACTCCCATGGGGAACTAATTACCTGTTTGCTTTTTATGGACGGGACACTTCTGGGGGAAATAGAAGCATTGGTTTTGTTGGTAAAAATCATAGCTCACTCTTTTTTTTGTTGAGGAATTTCTGGTGCACAGTAGCTGATCCAGGAATGGGACAAGGGAATTGCGCCCCCCCACCCTCACTCTGGCTGTCATGAATACCCAGTAAACTCTGAGTTTACTGCCTGGCCAGTGCACTGTGCACTCCAAGCTCATCAACAGATCAGGGCAAGGTCTGGCCAGAGCCCAGAGGATGAGCACTGCTGCTGTTTGCTCTTCCCCTCCATTTGCATTCCTGCTGAGTTCAGCAGCAGGTAAAAGGAGGGGCTGAGCAGTAGCAGCAGCACTTGCCCCCTGGGCTTCCTGAGAAAACGAGGGTTCCAGCCAGACTCATGGCAAGAACTTGTGTGAAGCTCAGCCAAAGGATATACGATCATGCCACCATATCCTCCCCTGCTGGTGAAGGAGATGAGGGCATCATTCAGAGTTTGAAGCCCCTTTTAACATTTTTCTTAAGGACCTGTCCAAAAAAATAATTGGACATATTCATGACTGTAAAAGGTCAAATCTGATCTCACAAGTGCCTGGGAGTTGTGTGTGATGAAGCCCAAATTTGTTCAGTCACACACATTAATTGCCTTTTCAGATAGGTAGGTTAAGCACTGGCTCTGTGCACTGAGCATCAATAAATCTCAAGTTACTTTTGTTGCTTGTTGTTTTGTTACTGTCATGAGTGTAGGGAATGAACTTGGTTGAGGTCATGCAGTTTTAAACATGATCCTCTCCAGGATAATGAGGAGTTAACTAACTCTTGGGCTTATTCTGTCTGCTAGCCAAGAAGAAATTGCCTAGCAAGGTTGCTAGATTGTAAACTCTTTTGGAGCAGGGAATGTCTTATACGTCTTATGAAGTGCCTATACACCTTACAGGTGTTTGTAGTAATAATAATAATAATAATTCACTGTTGTGCATTGTGATCTGGCCTCATTTATATTCAGGATGATTGGTTATACTGCATTGCTGTCCTGTTTGTCACTTCTCACCTTGTACTTACAACTTCTATTATTATGGGTATTTTTAGAATATGTAAGGTATTCAAATAACATGGTTATAAGTGTGGAATAACAACCTAGGAAATAAATAGGAGGATATTTGAAGCAACCCATTTGGACTGTGAAGGATAAAGATCAATACTTAAAATCAAAAAAGGAAAGATTGCCTTATGAGAAGAAGAATAATTAATAAACAAAATATAATTTAGTGTGATAATACTTAGTTCTCCCATTCTCTCACATTTGAGATGTGTAGAACAAATTGATACAGTGGGAACATGTTTACAAATGCAATTACAGTGACTAAATAAACTGCAGAGCTTTTTGCTCCACAGTTAATTGCTCCTGGGCACACCATTTGAATGTGTGCCCAGGAACAATTAACTCTGGAGCAATAAGCTCTGCAATTTATTCAGGCACAGCACGTGGAGCCTGGGCAGGGGCACTGAGGCTCAGCCTGCCAGCCCAGGGCTTTTCCCCCTGGCTCATTGTGCTGCAGAAGCGCTGTGTGGGGCACAAGAGAGCTTCATTGCAGGGGATGGCTGGCAGGGGCACCCTCGTGCCCCAGCTAGCTGGGCAGCACCTATACATGTGCTACTATGCAGTTTTTTACATCGTGTCTCCAGTCCAACCTTTCTATATAGTCTGTTCCCAATATTCTGCACAGGCCACTGATTCCGGTGTTGGTGTTGCCAGATCTTGTGAGGTGTATTGTGGTGCTACACTGCATCTCGGGAGACGATCTATTGTTTGCTTCTCCTGATAAACACACTGGTCAGTTGCATAGAGGTCCCATGACTTCATGAGAAAGTTGCATCTTTCAAGACCCACTCTCAGTCTGTCTAGGTTCTGCCACATATGCCATTTGTAGTTAGAGCCAGATGCTCACTCCTAACAGGGGGTAATTCCTCGCTGGCTCCATTTAACAGCTTTGTTGCCTAGTTTCTCCCGTTCTTTTTGCCAGAAGGTAGTTCTGGCTGAATCTGGTGATGTGCTCAATGGTATGATAGAGGACAAAAACCTATTTCTCTATGAGAGACCATGGTGCAATGGTTGATGTCCATATAGCAAGTGGCAGTTGTTTGACTCTTGTCACTGCTGGTCAGTGTTGCCTGTTACTTTCCTTCTGATGTAAGGGGTGCTATGCCATATAGTGCATATAGGCAGGGAGCAAGGGTGTGTTTTAGGCAGCCTGTTATAATTCTGCACGTATCATTTAGGATGATGCCAATATGTTTACTATAACTTGAGCATCCTCAGGTGGTGCAGGAATATTCAGCCACAGAGAAAGAAAGTGCTAAGACAGTAGTGTATAAGAGGGATGGATGTGCTCCCCATTTGGAATTGGTGAGCTTAGACAGAATATTGTTTTGTCTGTTGACCTTGGCTTTGGTATTTAATATGTGCTTTTTGTAACAAAGTGTATGGTCCAGTTTTACCCCTAAGCAAACCAGGTGTTTCTGATGTTTTTACTTTTATTTGTAAGTATTATCCTGCTGCAGAGAATATTAGGTTACTCTAGCCTAATAGGAACACATCTATAGACACCAAGATATTTACTGCATAGCAAATGAGTCTACTGCACAGTAAATATCTTCTGTAAATGTGCCCTGGAAGGTAAAAAAATGACCGGATGTGGCATCCCATCAGGTTACTTTGCATTCATGAAATGAGACTAGATTATATTAAGGGGGTTTTTTTTGTGGGAGCAGAAAAAGATTCCGTAAGGTAGGCTTCCTATTAATCTTCTGAGAAATATATCTCTTTTCTGTGGTGGTCTGGTTGGGGCAAAGAGGTGGTATTTAGTTGCAGGAAGGGACTGTGACCAGAGGGAACAGGTTAGAGATTCAATATGTTCTTTCAACTTTGGACAGAAGAAGAATCATGAGCGTACTTTTTGCACACCCCTTTTGTTGCTTCACCTTGCGCAAGGCAACAGCTTCAACCCCTATCTTCTGGAGGGCACTAGACTGGATGAGTCAGAAAAACATCTTCAGTTTAGCTTAAGGTCTGAGATCAATATATTATGAAAACTTAAAGCTGAGTGGTTTGTGGTAAATGTGTCTCCTTCAGATGTTGGCAATGAGGTATCCATGTCTAAGATGAAACAAATATTTTAAACTCAGAAAAAATTATCCCAGATGTTTCTGTCTTCTACTGAAATACTGTCAATCAATGCCACAGATAATGCATTAATGTCCTATTTGTGACAGTGAAAGACTTCTGATATTATTACTGAGTAAAATTTTAAATATATTCTTAAAAAGAAAGAAAAGATGATATTTTTCAGTTATTTTCTAAACTTGTAAACAATTCTCATGTAGAGTCATGTTTATAGGGGACATAAGACTGGAATGGACCTCCTGGATCAGACACCATCTGTCAAAGCCCTTTTATCAACTCTGCCTTATAATACCTTTCTTTAATGGATCAATTTCCATTCTAACACCAAGTTGAGGGGGTGGGGGGCAGGTTCAGTGGCTTGGTTTGATTTGGGTGCTTGTTTGCTTGTTTTTAAATGCCAACTACTCCTATTAGAAAGCTTTCCAGGATTCCACTCACATAGTTGTTAGAAACTTCTAATTTCCAGCCTATCTCTGTTAATCGGCAGTACATTTGTTCTTGTGCCAATATCGTCCATCAGCTAAAAAGTTCTTCTCCTTCTCTGATGGCTACTCATCCAATATATTTATAGAAAGGAATCATCTTCCCTCTTGACTTCCATTTTTCTGGGCTAATTGAGATCAAGCTCTCTGTCATCTCATACAATATGCTCTTTATTTCCTTGATCATCCTAGTACCAAAACAGGCTCTCCTTTTACCTGATCATCCTAGTGAGGATGTTTTGATAAATATAATAAATAAAAAGCAAATGTAGAATATGTTGATTGTACACAAACAGCAGTTAGAAGTTATTTAATTCAGAGAATGTCACACACACTTATCATGGGCTATCAGTTGTCCAAATACTATAATTCTCTGTTGGTGTCGTTATTGCTTATGTCCTGCCGAGTAAGAAGTCAATATAGTTTAAAATTGGTCTAAGTGGAAAGATGGCATCCCTGTAGAGTTTAAATTGATTTTGAAGCCAGCACTAAGGCTTGATTATAGAGGCAATCAGATGTTGAAGAATGGGTGTATAGATTGTTTTAGTTGAAATTAAAGGTAGCTTAGATAAATTGTTGGAATAAATAAAGGAAGCTTCTATTTTTTTCCTAGAAGAATGAGTTTGGACCATACATTCATTGCTTTAAAATACTGGATTAGTGACTGTTAAATCATACCTCTATTATTTTTTTTAACAGCATGGAGCAATGTAATTTTCCTCTCACACTTTTTCTTTTAAATATACTTGAAGAGAAATTTCTGTAGGTCCCAAAGGTTGTCTTGGAAATATAGTAGTTTAGGAAAGGAATCCATTTTAAGAAAGATAACTCAGCCTGAAAGGGATGTGGATCCATCTTTCTAAATCACTTTTAATTTTAATAATGATTTGGAGAAAGTTGTGGTTATTGAGGGCAGAGAACATGGTACAGCGTATAAATATTCAAAGCTAGGTGAAACACTTAAAAGGCTGTAGAAAGTGGCAGTTAGTAAAGAGATGTCTGGGGACATTAGTTGACAGGGTCAAGTGCTCAGATTTAATCAGATGAATTTTGCAGCCAAAGATTTAGCTGTGGTTTTAAGTGTTCATTCCTCAGGTAAAAAACATGTGAGCAAGAAAGCAGTATGTCACTTGTATAAACTAAAGTCAATTGCTCACAATCATTTACTTCATGAAAGAATTAAGAAAGGCTTTTGAAGCCTAGTTCTAGTGTGCACCTCTCAATGTTGCTAGGTGGTACTACATCATAGCTGTGCTTTGCTTAGTATTAATGTTATATATGACAACAGTTTAATGTAACTAATCTGAACTATACTGATACAGCTAAATTCAGTGTCTTGAGATCTGAATTCTACATCTGACTGGTTAAAACATTGTTTAAATTTAGCATAAATTATATATTTAGCCCTTACTTCTATTCCCAGTGAAGATAAAGAACTACTTGCCATTGACTCCAGTGATAGCAGAATTAAACCCTTAGATTTTTTTCTGTGTAATTTGGACATTTGAAGAAACACTGAAGAAAATCAGAAACCAGAATGAGAACCATGAAACTGATGCAGACTGCAGCTGAGGTCCCACTAGCAACTGGATGTTAAAAGCATTTAGAATTTGGAGCTGAGAAGGAAGATTCAAAACAGTCTTATTCAGTTTTTGAAAATATTAAGGATTTGAAAAGCTCATTGGAAACCAGGTGGGACCAGAACATTTGATCATTTTTGTCCTGCTCTGGGAAAATGTGATTAAAATTCAAACACTGGACTTAGATTTCACAGATTCACAGAAGTTTAGGGCTGAAAGGGACTTTGTGAGACCATTGGGTCCAGCCCCCCTGCTCTGGGCAGGAAAGACTGCTGAGGTCAAATAACCCCAGCAAGGTATGTGCCTAGTCTCCTTTTGAAGAGCTCCAGGGTAGATGCCTGCACCCCCGTTGGGACTCTATTCCAGAGTCTGTGTATCATAAGGAAAAAACATTGTTTTTATTTCCTAACTAGAGGAGTTTATTATATACATACCTGTATTAAATACCGTGTTTTCTCAGGTCATTTGATTATTAAATACCTTGATCTAAGCCTTTGTAACTGCAACTGTTTGCTCTTAAGCTCTGTTCATTTTCACTGATATAAGTTCAAGGTGCACTTTTATATAAAAATGTCTGCTTTTAGTTAACAATATATTTAAAATGTTAAAAGTAGTTTAAAAAATAGAGGAGGGGAAATTTTATACCTGGATATGTTAGCCATAGAACTGGAGATATTAGAGATGGAAAAACTCATTTAGATCATCTAGTCCATCTTTACAAAAGTTCAACAACATTCCCTAAAGCATATTCTCCACCATGCTAACAAGTCCTGCTATTCACTCCTGCTCTATGTTGGCCAAATATGGAGAAAATATAATGTAGCTGTCGCAGGGCACCTCACTGCCCTGCTCCTAGTGAGGGGTAATCTGCTGGGGAAAAGCCCTGGCAGAGATGATAAGAGCAGCTGTGAGTTGCCAGGGCAACTCCGGACGGATTGACATGCAACTGACAGCAGTCAGCTAGTGATAAGGGACAGGGCCTGGCTCTTATAAAGCCCAGAGCCAGGGCCAGGCTGGCAGTTCCCTGCCAGCAGCTGGAGGGGTGGCATTGCTAGGGGCCCAGCATGGGCATAGAAAGTCCCCAAGCAGGGGAAAGTAGTGGGAGGCCCAAGACGGGTGTGGCGGGCTCCAGCAGTGGCCGAGTGCTGCAATTGTCTCTGGAAAGGCCGAGGTGCTGTGATTGTCCCCAGAGAGCAAAAGCGATAGTAACGCAGTTGAGCCCAGGGAACAGAGAGTAGCAGCGTGGTGAGCCTGAGGGATCAGAGGCTCGAGGCCCGCAAGAGGCAACACTTGGGAGGCCCGCGAGAGAGGGCGTACATTTGACACACCAACGTCCAGGACATCTGCGAGGCTTGGGGCGTGGTATTAGGGGCTGGTAGGAGCCACGCATGGCCCTAAGTCCAGGGTGCCTGGAAGGCACCCATCATACAGGGAGACAGCCTGGTGGGTCCGGGAGATCATGGGGACAGAGGTCCCGATATACCGCCCTGGGCACGGCGTAAGGCAGCCTCCCAATATACTCTTAACATCTAAGATGTGGCAGGAGAGAATTTGAGGGTGCCTTGGGCTGGAATTGGCACGGGTAGGGGGCTTTAAGGCGACCACAGCCCTCCTGAAGGACCCCGCCGTGACAGTAGCCATTGTTCTAAGCAGCAGACAAACCAAGCCTAGCCAGCACCTTCCATAAAGCTTCATGATTGCAGTTGATGGCCTCTGTTAGGTCAATGAATGCCATAAACCACTTCTGGTGTTGCTCTCTACACTTCTCCTGGGTCTACCATGCAACAAAAATCATGTCAGTAGTACCCTGAGATAGTTTAAAGCCACACTGAGATGATGGAAGAATATCTTTGGCAAGGGGGAGGAGGCAATGTAGAAGGATGCAAATAGGATTCTTCCTGGCAATGGAAAGGAGGGCGATGCTTCAGTAGTTTTCACACACTGACTCTCTTACCACTGGCTCAAAGCTGTAGTTCCCAGTCTGTAGTTTCATTTCTTGAAGATGGTCACAAGGTTGGCATTCTTTAAGTCAGGTGGAACTTCCTTGTTAACCAATATTTTGATGAGAAGATGGTGAAATGTTTGCACTAGTGTTGTTCCATCAGCTTTGAAGACACCTGCAGGGATGCCATCTGGGCCTGGTGCTTTATTGTTCTTGGTTTGAGTAATGGCACACCAGACTGCCTTGAAGGATGGGAGATCAGCTGGAGATTCTATTACTGGGTGTTGAGGGATGGACTCAATGGTGGCAGCTGATACCACAGATTCACATTTGAGTAGTCCTGAAGACTCTTTCCAGCATTGCTTGATGGATACATTGTCCACCAAGGGTGGAGCCATCCTGGAATGTGGTCCATGGATGTTTTTTATTGCTTAAAAGAAGCTTCTCATGTCATGTTGGTCAGCAAAACTCTGGATCTCCATGGCCTGTGTTGCCACCACTGGTTCTTGATATCCTGTAGCCTCCTCAGAACTACAGCTTTGAACCAGCAGTAAGATTCTCATTGCTGGTTGGAGGGTTCATTTCGCCAACTGCAAAACAGCTCTCTTCTGATGGCTAAGTGCTAGGATTTCCTCTTTGTTCTCATCAAACCAATCCTGGTGACAGCAAGTTGAGTATCCAATTGATTCAGTGCATGCCTTGTGAATAACATTCTTCAGCTCTTCCCAGGGTGCCTGGATGTCCTTGATGTCATCAGGTAGGTTAGAGAGCCTCTCAGTAAGGTGTTGCAGAAGAGCTTTGCATCTAGTTTGGTCTTGGAGAGTCTTGATGTTTAAATCATTTCCTCATTTCTTTTGGTGGTTTATGATGTTGTAGTGAAAAGTTAGCATACTGGCATCACTGACCTTCAGTACTCTGACAACTGTGTACTCCTCATGCACACTGAGGCCAATCTGCAGTTCACCCTTGACCTTTTCTTGGGTGCTTATCACAGCCTGGGACTCTCCCTTAAAATTGGGAAGACCAAGGTGCTCCATCAGCCTGCCCCAGCACAAGCTGCTCCTCTTCCCCCACAAATTACTATTGGTGAAGAACCCCTAGAAAATGTTGAGCATTTCCCACACCTTGGCTGTCACCTCTACCAGTCAGTCTTGATGTAGAAATAAACATAGGATTTGCTGTGCCAGCATATCCTTTGGAAAGCTGCTTTGTCTTTCCTGCAGATGGAAAGAATACCAGAGATATTCAGAATATGTGAAAATCTGCAGATGGAAATTAAGATTCTGGTCTAAAATGCAGTGGTTATCCCTCACACTCCTCTATGGGTATGAGATGCAGGTTACATACCAAAGCTACCTTAAGCATCTGGAATGGTTCCATCAGCATTGCCTGGGGAAGATTCTTTGCATTAGATGGGAAGACCACTGCACCAATGCCATCATCCTCTCTGTAACTAACATAACCAATATTGAGGCAAAGATCATGAAACAATAACCCTGCTGGAGTGGCCACTGTGTGAGGATGGCTGACACTCATCTCCTGAAGCAAGTCCTCTTCTTTCAACTTAGTCATGGTAAGAGGACCCACAGAGGACAAAGGAACACTACAAGGACACCCTGAAGGTATATCTTAAGGGTGGCATCAACCCTACAAATTGGGAAATGCTGGCTGGTAACAGGTCTCACTGGTGCTGTACCATACATCAAGCTGCAGCCCACTTCAAAAAGAACCATCTTGCTCAGGAAGCTGAGAAATGGAAGAGGAGGAAGGAAAGTGCACAACCTTCTGGCCAGCAGCTGTGTCCCCCACAAGTCACCAGTTGTCATACCTGTGCAGAGTACATATTGGACTCTTCAGCGCCTTAAAACTCAGCAGTAATTCCCTCTTCTCCCCTCGCCCCCTGGCCCCCAACAGACATCATCCTCATATCAAGGAATAGCCAATGACATGACTAAATCCCTATTATTCAGCATATTCACCACCAGAATCCTAACAATGGTACTAGATGCAACCTGTGCATGCACCAAACAATAGGCTTATTATCTAAATGATGTGAATGACATGGGCAGAGCAGGAGTATTTGTGTATATGAACATAAGTGTCATACTGGAGAAGGCCAATGGTCCATATAGCCCAGTATTCTGACTGACAGTGGTAGAAGTGGATGCTATAGATGTACAACATTGAAGCAGATATCACTGGAGTACTCTGTCTTCTATTCAATATCCTCCCAGTTTTGGTTTAGAGATGTCAGAGAAAACTTCTCCAAGCATTCTGTTCAATAGCCATTTATTGATCTAGACATTAATATAGGTTTGAGTAAAATATGGCCTGAGGCAAGATCCCGCCCACCAGGCACTTTCATCAGGCTTGTGGCACCCCCCGAGTAAATTGCACCCTGCCCAACCCTTCTGCCCACAGGGGTGGAAGTGAGGCACCCATGTGTACATCCCCCCCTAACATCCCCTATTAGGCCTTGCTCCCACCACCTTGGGCGAAAGGGCTCTGCCCAGCCAGCAGCTTCTGGGCAGGGATCCTGCTGCAGCCTGAACCTGCACACTCGGAGCAGTAGGTAGGGAAGCAGTGGGGCTGGTGGGGGGAAGGAGTCCCTGAGCAGAAGCAGGAATGCAGTGTGGAGCCTGCACCCAAAGGGACAGTGGAAGCATGGAGCTCAGGTGGGTAAGGTGTGGATGTGAAGGTGGGGGGAGGTATACGGACCCCTCACGTGCTCCCCCCATGTTGTGTAGCCCTAGTAGCAGCAGCAGGCAGGGAGATCAGGGTGCTAGTGCCCAATGCAGATGCCTGGTGGGGCATGGCTCTGGCCAGTGCTGTGTGGGGGGAGAGAGTGCAGCCTGCCCTATCACTGGGGCTTTACACCATGCACCTGCAGCTCTAGCAGCAGGGGAAGACCTGCATTGGAGCCTGTTGCTTCCCTCGTTCTGTGCTGCTCAGGTCCCTGCACTCTGCTGGGAATGGAGGGAGCCCCACTACCCTGCTTCCTGGTGGAGTGCAGCATGGGGCTTTCCCACTGTGAGGATGGAGCTGCAAGTGTGTGGCGCAGAGCCCTGCAATAAAAGTGGCTGGGCAGGCTGCATGGGGGGGCAGGGTGATCTTCACACCCAGCACAGTGATGGCCAAGTCCATTGGGGTCCCTACACCTCCCCCCTCACACCCACACCCTGCCCCCACAACCTCCATTGACATACATAGTCCCCAACATATCCTATGCGAACTTGTATAGCCACATCCTCTCACAGCCTCCCCCACAATATAAAAGAATGACACTTTATTTCTGAGTTATTATACAATCCCTTCTATATAAAGTACATAATTATAAGTTATGACAAATATTTTTTGTTGTAAAATTAAAATATAGTAAGTGTTTGACTTCTAGGATGTAATGTGTTTTATTTTCTGGTTCTAAGATGGCAACCCCACTCCTGAATGGAGTATGAGTGGGGGGGAAGCAAGAGCAGGGACTTTCAGTGGCAAAGGTTAGGGGGCAGGACTTCTGGTCTTAATGTGGTTACCAGGGGGTGGGGCAACTGTCAAGGGGCAGGGCTACCTATGCAGCCCCTGACAGCTCACCAAAACTTGTTAAACGGCCCTCTGTCCAAAATAATTGCCTGCCCCTGCATGAATAGATTAATAGACCTCTATGAATCTGTCTGTGCTATCTGCTTCCACCATCTCTTGTGGCAATGAATTCTATATATTAAGTATGTGCTATGTAAAAAGTACTTTCTCTCGTTAGTTTTAAACCTGTCACCTCCTAATTTAAGGACTTTCTCCCTAGTTCTGATATTCTGGGACTTGGTGAACAACAGTTCTTCTAGCAAGGTGCTGGGAAGCAGCCAGGTGCTGGGCAAACAGTCAGAGAGACAAGACAATTTGCAGGTGTAGAGAGGGATAATTGGAGAGTCACCTGATCATCAGAAGGCTGGGCCCAAGGCTTCAACTGATCAGGCAGCCCTGGGGGCCAGGAAAAGAGGAGCTCCTGGCAGAGTAGCAGGACTCCTGAAGTCACAGTGAAACTGGGTAAATGACTCTGGAGGTCTGGGAACAGGGGAGAGGCCAGCTTGTGGAGGCAGGGGTTCCCTGTTTATGTTAAGCCCTGAGAGAGTTTAGGTATCTGCCAGACAGCATTGACATTTTGTTTTAAAGTTACACTGGTGGTTTAGCCTTGAGACCTGCTGGGGCAGGCTCAAGACCTACTCAGTGAGCCAGTAGCTCAAGAAGGGCTTTAGATGGACTGCCAGGGCTGGGGAAGTTAGGTGGTTGCAACTGGCCCAGGATTGGGGTCAGGGCCCAGGAGGGACCAAAGGTCCAGGAGAACTCACCAAGGACTGACTAAGAGGGTCAGGGACTGGAAGGCAGGGAGGCTGGAGCCTAGGAGCCAGGCCTTGTACTGTGGGCTTGGGCTAAAGGACCCAGCAAGAGCATAGAGAAAAAAGGTTGATAAGGCCAAAGACCCCTACGGAGTGAATGATGATACTGTAATACCCATGAGGCTTGGGGTGAAATAGGGAAGGAATGGAGCCACACAATTTGCCCTTAAAACTACAGGTTCCCTTCAGGGCCATAGGCAAGCTAAGAAAGGCCTATTAGCTTTGAGGGATGAGCTAAGGTGAAGGGATCCAGGAGGGGCCTGATAGTGATTGCATGGACTTAGAGTCTCTCTAATAACCCACAGGCAGCTTCTTTTATACTATATCGAATAAGAAAAAGGTGTGGCAGGAAGGTGAACAAGCAGGGGCTGCATTAGAGCCTGGGCCTGCTAGGCCACATGCAGCCACCAGCAGCATCATGGCTGTCCCAGTGGACATAAACATACTACAGTTCCCCATTTACTTAGTCCACACCCTCCATGGTTTTACAGACCTTTATCATACTCCCTTCTTTATACCCCCCCCCCCACCACTCAGCCTTCTCCTTTCCAGACTGAAGAGTCCTAGCCTTTTTAGTCTTTCCTGTATGGCAAATGCTCCAGCCCCCTGATCATTTTGTTTGCCATTTTCTATACTACTGCATCCTTGTACTGCATCCTTTTTGAGATATAGAGATCAGAACTTCACACAGTATTCAAGTTGTGGGCACACCATGGATTTGTGTAGTGGCGTGATGATCTCACTTGACGTGGTGTCCAGAGGAGCTGCCTTGCCAGGCCTGGGTTGACCTGTGAGAGAGGGTGAAGTGCGAGAGGCCCCAGTGAGAGGGGAGCAGTATGAATGAGTATGTGAAAGAGGCCTTGACAAAAGACTAAATTCAGTCCGGCTTGAGGCCGGGGGGATAACAACATCTTGGATGCCATCTGCAAGGCATGGGCCACAATGTAGGGAAGGCACAGAGCCGTGGATAGTGCCACCTGGCATTGGGGCATAGAATAAGCAACTTCCAAAATTATAGCACTAGTTATGGGAACAGCAAAGTCATGCTGGAATTGTACTGGAATACAAAATTTTAATGATCTAAAGTAACCTGTGATATACACAGTCTGTAGATGCAAAATGAATATGAGCTGGTCAGAAAATTAATTTTGCCTATGAAATTTTATATTCTACCTTCAACCTTTTGTTTTACCTTATCATCATAGACTACTCAAAGTCACATTCCTGAAGAGTTGTCTTCTATTTTTAGTGTCATCTGAAAATGTAATGATTTTGCATGTTAAACTTAGCTTTATAGCTACCCTAGATTAACAATGCATAAATAATTTAATAATGTTAATATTGGTGTTGACCAAGGATATTAAGAGGTAGAGAAGGGGGACATTTTAGGGGATTGACTTTATTATTGATTATTTCAAAGTGGGACACTTTTTGGCTTTTTTAACTGATAGTGTCACTATTTCAATAGTGGGACTATCTTGGTTACATGAGGCAAAATGAGAAATCAAGGTAGATAAAACATTAATAAAAAAGAAGCAAGAAAGAATATCTCAGAGTCATATACAAAGGGAAAGGAGACTGGTGTAAATGGTGACGCTACAGACCTTTCAATAAATGGCCGTGATATCAACCACAGAGGCACAGACAGAGGAGGGAAAATGGACAATAGCCCATGGGATTCAGTCACTAGTGGTTTCTTTACACATTATGGAAGTCCCAAAATATACCACCAGGCACAAAGGAAGTGTACAAAGTGAAATGTAGAAGTAAGAAATAAATTGGTTGATTCATGCATTCACATTGGAGTCTTTAATTATGAATTCTAACATGCTAAAAAGTTTGTCTCTGGGACACGGTGGGGTTTTATATGAACATCTATGAACAGAGGCCTGAAATGGAAATGGATTAGACAATTTTAGAGGTAAACAGGAAGTGATACCACTAAGAATTTAGTAGCTGCAGTAATAATGGGTCAAGTGATTTTAGATTGTGACCATCTTAGGATGATGATTCTGAGATCATAATGAACTACAGGAATGTACTGGACTGCAGATGAAAATGGAAAAAAAACCCACCTCTAAACAAATGTGAAATAGTTGGGGCAGTATAAGCAGGCCCTGATAAGATTGTGCATGTGCGTGTGCGTGTGCGTATGTGTGTGAGAAATATTTTAAAGTGACTGACCTCAATTCTAAGTGCTTTCCCAAACTACTTCAAGCTAACTGAGGACATTTGTTTGTTTGGAGTTACCTGTTTGGGCATGCAATTAAGGTAGAGAGCTAGTAAATATAACAGCATTTTCACACTGAAAATTGTATTTATAGTTATAAAACTGAGGGCACATTTGGGAAGCTAATCAGATTTAAAAGATCCAGGGAATAAACTTGTAGCCATCTGAGTGATGAAATGTACCATTTTTCGGTTGAAGAGTGTCTATGGCAACAAGCTCCAGGGTTTCTGAAGTGATTCATTGGTCAGTGGCCAAAGAAGAGAAATTTATCAGAAAGCAGCTGAAGGAATAGGAACCATGTTGTGTATTGTATTAGATGCAACTAGGATTCTTATAACCGAAAGGCAGAAGGTAGGGTGGCACCTTGAGCTGGGGTGAGCAGCCTAAAGCCTGCAGGCTGAATCCTGGCCAGGAAGTGGTCTAATCTGGCATGTGGATTGGTGGCACTGAGCTGAGCCACACTGCCCTGTTCACGGCTCTCTCCTCCACTGAGAAACCTGCTTTGCTGCATCTGCATTTCCTTCCTGCACTGGGGTCAGGTATTTGTAGCAAGGGTGAGTGCAGGCAATTGTTTCAGAGGGGCATGAGCTTTTATAGGCAACAACCTACTTCATCAGATACTAGCTATTCTGGTGTGACAAAGTATTGTTTGCCAAAAATCCAGTCATCTTCTCCAAATGGTGGTCCAGAGAAAATATAGAACTTCAATACTATTGGTGACTCATTTTCTATCTGTGGAAAATAAGCTGTCTTTCTAGATGCAGGAACTAATGGATAAACATATATATAATAATAGCTTGCTTGGAAGTTTTAAGAATTCCAAACCATAATATTAACATGATCATGAAAACTATCTGAACACCAGAAACCTGAAAGGGAACAATGGATTAAATGTTGTTGTTATACCACTTGGCATTCTGGCCACAATTACTAGTCAGTTAAACAAATGATGAATTTGGTGTGCTCTAATTTAATTAATGGGATAATATAGGAAATATGCATATTGGGTTGCATTCAACTATTACTGTAGTATGGATATTAAATATATAGTAGTAGTTAACTTTGAAAGGGATATTAACTCTGATTACTTAGAGCAATGGTGCTCTACCTTTTGGTGCTGTGGGCTAGATGAGTGGCCTGGGGCTGGTCTGCAGGCCAAATAGGGTCCTGCTCACCAAAATCAGGCCTTGTACTGCCAGCTGGATTGCAACTTCATGCTACAGGATCAGGCCCCATGTTGTCTCCCTGGGACTTGTGCTACCTCCATCTGGACCCTATGTGCTCGGATTGAGCCTTGGGCCACCTCTGCCTGCCAATCTAGTGTGCTGTCTGTCCTGTGGGGCCCCCATTTGGCAGCAGGGGAGCAGCAATTGCTACCACTGCTCTCACACCCCCAGAATTTTGGGACCCCTGGGGACCCCTGTGGGCTAGAGAGCATGGCTCCAGATCTAGCCTGCAGGCCAGGGTTAAGCACCCCTCATTTAGAGTTTAAGAATTTTTCTAATGAGACAAGGATGAGACCTAACATGAAAGATAGCCCTTTGCAGGGTTCCTCAGGTAGTCGACATTATCATAGGCTATGTAGTAATCCAGTGTTCCTCTATTTATGTATAGAACTGGTAAGCTATGTTTGGTATTCAAGAATCAACTCAGTAGTAATATACACCAAAGTTGTTTGGTTTTGTCTGTGTAAAAGCATATATCATATTTACCCACATAAAAGACAATGCTGAATATAACATGACCCCCCAGTAGATAGATTCCATCTACGGCAAATTTATAAATTTGGTATAATTATAGAATCACAGAATCTAATTATTGCAAGTTTGCCGTTGATTTGTCCCCTTCATACTACTAAACTGCACTGCCACACGTATCTGAACGTGTGTCTGTTGGGAGCAAAATTACTCCAGATGGTAATCCTGCCCTGCTCCTGCCCTGCCCTGCCCCTATACTGCAGCCAGAGGGAGCTCCAGGCTTCCCTAGGTGCCAGCCCTGGGCTGGCGGGGGGCATAGAAACTGGTCCCAATCTCCACAGGGTGCAATCTCCACATGGCTGGCAGGCAGCATCCCGCTGAGTTGGGAAAGCTCTTCTTACCCTCTGCAGCCCCCTGCTGCATAAGCTGACCAGAAGCAATTGTTCCTGTTCAGCATCTACATATGTGCTTCAGCAAATTAGTTTATTGAGCTGATTTCTAGTACCTGTGTCTATGATGGTGTTTCACACAACTCTAATAGTTGTGCTTTATGTCAGCTCTGGCAGAGAAACTATGAAGTATTACTATGGTAGAGAAAGAAGAAAGATGGTACTAGAAAATGGCACTTTAGGCTAATTACTGTATTGCATACATGTAGATCATGACACTTTACTGTGCATTAGATTAATCTAATGTGCAGTAAGTATCTCATGTAGACATAACCAGTGGATGCATCTACACATTCATTAATGCACTGTAGTTACTGCACATTTAGTTTAGTACTTGGTTAACCAAGTACTAAATCAATGTGCAGTAACTCATGTTACTGTGCAGTAGCACTGGTGCATGCGTTTTCAGTGAGGCTGCTGCATAGTAAGCATGATACTATGGTGCTGTAGCATATTAGCACAGTTTTTGCCCAGCACGCTACAGCACAGTGTTATTAGGATATTGCACAGTAGCATATTAACATGGTTTTTGCCCAGGATGCTATGGCACAGTGTTATTAGGCTACCGTGCAGTTAATGTCTCATGTAGATGTGCCCAGTTTGACCTAGGAGCTGTTATTTAGACATGTAAGAAAAGCACTCTTTAGTGGGCTAAAAACAACAGAAAAATGAGTCTAAAGCTAAAATATGTGTTTATAAAGTTACAATATATCACTGGCAGTCCCACTACAGTTCTAGTGTGCCTGTTGTGGGGTCATCCTACATGGTACAGATTTCTTGTCCTTTTTAGTTTCTATTGTGTTTCTGCATTGATGGTTGAGAGGCCAGATTTAGAGTGTAACCTGCTGCACCAAATCTAGATTGTTTATTTAGGGATAAACAGCAAATTAACTGTATTAAAACATCTCACAGAATCTGGCTATCTAAATAATTGAGACATTATGTAGTACTCCAGTGTGGTTGCTGAATCAAGTAAAACTAGGATGGAAAAAGAGGGGAAAGGGGGTACCATATTTTATCTTAACCTTGATTTTAATCAGCTTTATATACTACACATATATTTCTGTCAGAAATGTTGTCTATTGAGGTGATTACATAAACCCCATTTTTTCTTCCAACACTTTTTCTCTGCGGAATATGTAAACAATATTTTAACAAATTGCCACTTTTGCCTGCCCCTCTCTTTGACACCCCACCTGTTGTGTTTTGGTTTTTTTTTGTCTTCCCCTTCTTTCTCTGGACACCTCTCTTGTTCTTTCTCTAGGATCAAAAAGAAAACTCATGCTAAGGCACTGTGAATCTTTACAGAGGTGCCTTTTCTAGCAGCAATGATTGTAGAATAACAGTGATTAGGTCTGTGCTAAGGGACATATGTGCCTATGGAGGATGGGATCTCAGAATGAAAAGAAATTCAGTGACTTGCTACAAAACTGGCCTCAAAAGCCCAAACACATGCCAGCACAGTAAGTTATTGCTGCTTTGGGCTGCACAATCTTGCTATTGGCAGAAATTTGCATTGTGGTGTGGGATGATATAAATGTTTCAGTAGGTTTCTAAGTTTTCAGTGGCCATCTGTAAACAGTGGGGGTGTTTGGGCTGGATTTCAGACAGAGGGATCCAAAAAGGTTGCTTCATAGGACACTCTGTTCCTTCCACCCTACACTCCAGCTGCTGCCATATGTGTGACAGAGCACTTCTTTCCCAACATATTTCTCTTTTTAGTTTTTTCAGTCAAAAGGTTTTTCTAGCAGTGCCACTGCTAATTACTGAAAATCATGTTTTCCTCATGAAGGGTGACATGTTTCATGTTAACTTTTGCAAAATTCTGCCGCAAAAATGACACACACATCTTGGTATGTTTTTTTTTTCTGCAAAGAGGAATGTGTAGCCTTTTCATAGATGTATTTTTTGTTGTTGTCAATGGGAATTTTGCCTGTATAATGCTCTTCATCTAATGCTGCTGCAATTCTATGCAATGGAAAAGAAAAATCTCCACGAAGCTGATTATGCCAGTTACCTTGTTTCTTATTTGATTTAAAGGAGGTTGGTTGCTATTTCAAAAGGAGGGTCCAGGGTGGGTAGACTAGTGATTTGTTCATCCTAGAGCAAGACTGTTTCAGCAATTTTGGTGAGCACCCAATCAAGAAATTAGGAATGATATTTCCTCTCATTTCTCCCTGCCAAGATGAGACATCAGTTTTAGAATGTGTGTGTGTCTGTGTGCGCGTGCACGCATGCATGCACATAAGGGGAAATCATGTGCATGGTAGTCATGGTGGTGGGAATGTGTGCAACTTAAATACTCTATTCCAAACAAATCTTAGTTGGAGGCAATAAAATAACACTTTGGAGCCCCAAAATATTAACTGATGTCCAAATTGTTGTCTTTGTAGGAAATATGTGCTTATGAGCCCTTTTCGATCACCACTGTTGAATTCTCTGTGGTGATATTCTCCCTTTTCTATGTGGATTAAACAAGGGTTTGGGACTCCAGACCAGCATAGAAAAATGTATGTGGAAGCTAAGGACTATTTAAGGTTTCAACAAGCCACGTGAAGTCAGTGACTTGATGCTAGCACTAGTTCCTCATATCTTTGACTCCCCATGTCTCCACTCTATGCACTGAAAACTTGTGGCCAGGAACTTTATCATAGTTTTCATAGTACTGCATAAGAAGTGGGGCATTAATACAGAATAAATAATATTTTTTAAGATTTCAAAGATTTCATAGATGTTAGGGCTGGAAAGGACCTCAAAAATCATAAAGTCCAGCCCCCTGCCCCAGAGGCAGGAAGTCAGCTAGGGTCAAAGTATCCCAGCAAGATAAACATCCAAGCATTTCTTGAATGAGTCCAGAGTAGGTGCCTGTACCACCTACTCTGGAGGGAGTCTATTCTAGGTCTTGGAGGCTCAGACAATAAATAAATGTTTTCTTATGTCTATCCTAAAATAGTTTTGGAGGAGTTTATGACCATTGGTCCTTGTTTTCCTTGGGGTGCTCTGGTGAACAGACATTCTCCCAGATCCTAATGTACACCCCTTATGTACTTATAAGCAGCCACCAGGTGTACCCTGAGCCTATGCTTTTCCAGGCTGAAAAGTCCCATGTCTCTCAGCCTCTCTTCATAAGACCTATTCTTTTGCCCTCTGATTATGTGACTGGCTCTCCTCTGGGGTCTCTCAAGCTTCCTTCAACATCCTTCTTGAATTGTGGAGCCCAGAATTGGATGCAGTACTCCAGTTGCGGCCTCACCAAGGCTGAGTACAGTGGGAGGATGACATCCTGAGATTTACTTGAGAAGCATCTATGGATGCAAGCCAGAGTTTTGTTTGCTTTACCAGCTGCAACATCACATTGGTGGCTCATGTTCATCTTGTTGTCAGTCATGACCCCCAAATCTCTTTCAGCAGTGGTGCTAAAAAGCGTAGCAGTGCTGAGCCTATAAGTATGCTGCAGTTTTTTCCCCTCGGAGGTGGAGTACTTTACATTTATTGGAATTGTATGTCATCAGGTTTGTATCCACCCACTTACTAAGTTTATCCAAGTCAGCCTGGATCACTAGCCTGTCCTCAGGTGTGGACTGCCCCAAAGTTTAGTGTCAATGGTGAACTTAGCCACTGTGTTTCTGACACCAATGTCCACATCATTGATAAAGATGTTAAAGGACAGAGCCTTGGGGGATGCCACTGGTCATGGAGCACCATAATGATTCACTACCATTGACCACTACTCTCTGGGTCCAACCTCGGAGTCAATTTCCCAGCCATCAGACTGTGGTGTAGCTGATTTTTCGAAAGTTGGACAATTTTTCCATGGGGAGGTCATGGGACACCAGATCAAAGGCTTTTTTAAAGTCCAGAAATATGACATCAATCTCTTCTCCCTTTTCCCAATCTCTTCTCACCTGGTCATAGAAGAAGATGAGATTGGTTAGGCAAGATGTATCCATGACAAGCCTGTGCTGGCTATCCCTTAGGATGTAACCCTCAGCCAGTTTATCCAGAAGGGTCTCCTTGATAATTTTCTCCAGAATCTTACTGGGGATTGAGGTCAAGCTGATTGGCCTGTAATTCCTGGGATCTTTCTGCTGTTTCTTGAAGATGGGTACCACATTGGCCTTCTTCCAGTCTTCAGGTACTTCACCTGAGCGCCACAAATTTTTTTTCAATATTCTTATCAGTGGTTGGACTAAGACACCTGCCAGATCTTTGAGCACTCAAGGATATAGTATATCAGGTTCAGCCTTTCAAGGTGATCCTTTACTAGATCAGCATTGATGCTGGGTATAAATACGCCCTCACCTTGGCCATTCCATGTCTTGCAAGACAGGGTGGTCCCATTGGACTGATGAAAGACCAACATGAAGTACTCATTAGGCAGATTGGCCTTTTCCTGGGTGTCAGTTACCAGCTGTCCCATTTGGTACAGCAGGGGTCCAATATTACCCTTGCTTTTTTTCCCGACTCCCTACATATCTGAAAAAGGACTTTTCATTATCCTTGATACATGAAGCCAGATGGCGCTTGACTGCAGCCTTGGCTTTCCTGATCTGCTCCCTGCAGGTATGGACCAGTGCTGAGAACTCCTCCGTGGTGGTGATTCCAGCCTTCTATCCTTTATAAGTCTCTCTTTTGGGGCATAGGAGGTCCTCAAGTTCCCTAGTGAGCCAAGGAGGTTGCTGTGCCCTTTTGCCACCTTTTCTCTGAGATGGAATGAACATCCCTTGTGCTCTCAGGATTGCTCCCTTGAGAAGCAACCACTCCTCTTGGACTCCTCTTCTAGTTGTGTTGTGGTCCCTTAGGGGCTTGACAACAGGCCTCCTGAGCTTGTCAAAGTTAGCTTTCCTGAAGTCGAGGACTTCTGTATTGCTGACTGACTTGCCAGCTTTGCAGTGGATAGTAAAGGTGATCAGCTCATGGTCACTATCAGCCAGCTTTCCATCCATTTTTAGGTTGATGACTAGGTCATCCCCTTTGGCCAGTACCAGATCCAGCAATGCTTTACTTCTTGTCGGCCCATAGACTGCTTGAGTCAGGGACAGCTTGTCCACGCATGTGAGGATGCTTTGCGACCTATTGAATTTAAACGAGCACTCTTCCCATGAGATGTCCGGGCAGTTAAAGTCTCCAATGACAGCCATACAATTAAACTGCTTATTCTAAACTGGATGTGGATGTGCTTATTCTAAAGTGGATGTAAAGGCAGTGCTCATCCTTTAGACTACCAACTGGTTATCCTCTGGGCATCCTCAGTGTTACTGAAGTATCCTTGCAAGGTTCAAGAGATGTGGCTGCTGAGGGATCATTTCCCACATTTTCCTTTCTGTACCTTCCAAAAAGCATTTAGAAGAGTTTTTGTCTCTTGTATCTACAGAAGCAGAGGGGTCTTCTATATCTAAATCTAAAGCCCAGACAAGACAAGCTTATGGCATCTCAGTGTGCCAGTATGTTTTTTCAGCTTGCAGTCTTGTGATTTAGAATCTAAGCTTCCTTTTCTTTATGATTTCAGCTGGTGCAGTTGCAAAGAAAATATCTAAATAATGAACAAGCATTGAATTGAGTGCAGACAGTCTGAAACAACAGCTGTAAAAGGTGCTAACAGTCCCTCTACATCTTAATGAGATGCTAACTCAAGCTTAAGGATGATAATTTAATTGTCAACATCATCAACTATCCAACTCCTAATGAAAGAAAGGAATCAAATGATTTCACAAAGATCTGTACTATTTTCTGTGTGTGACAACTCATCTTTGCATGACGATTGGCCATCTTCCTATTATTACTATCACACACAAATATAACTAATTCTATTTCACCATAGGTGGAACAGAAAATAATATCCTGTGTGTGCATGCCAAAAGTTGGAGTTACTCAGCTATGCAAATCTAACTTAGGTGTATACAAGAGTGAAATAGGATTTAGATCATTGTTTAGAAAGATGCCTAATGATGCCTCTTAAATAAATGTAAACTTAAATCTCTTGAAGTTGAAGGATTCTGAGTTTTATACCGGGGTGCTCAACCTCTGACTCACAGGCCAAATCTGACTTGTGGAGCCATGACGTCTGGCTTGCGGGGATCCCCACAGGAGATGAAACTTAGCAGTGGAGAACAGAGGAAGCTCCACACAGCCAGATCCAGCCTTACCTGGGTTACTGCCAGCGCAGCAAGATCAGGACCAGGTCTAGCTCCTGCATGCCTGGCTCCGTTCCATCCCCCCATGTGCATCCATATCGGGGCTGTTCAACCCTGCCCTGTCCTGGATGGAGAGATTAGAGTGGGGGTCCGCACCCACTGCAGCTGGATCAGGGCCAGTAACTGGATCCGGCCCATGGAAGGACCTGGCATCACCCATCCAGCCCATGGGGCAAAAAGGTTGGGCCCTACTATTTTATACCAATAACTGGGTCCATACTATGAGTTTTAATTGTTTAACTATACAAGTATAATTAAACTGGTGTATTTGTGATTAAATAAGCCCCTTCTTTCAAAGCCTTGAAAGAAATATCAACAGTGAACCTCTTGTGCAATAGTCATTAGGGCTGTGCAAAATTTTGCCCAATGTTTCATTTTGAAACTGCTTTGATGTATTTCGAGCTCAAAATAGTGAAATCAAAATGAAACAAAAGGCTCCAAAACAGCTTTGAAATGAAATGAAGGCACTCAAAATGTTTTGAAAGTTTTGAAATGTTTTGAGTTTCAAAGCCAGATTTACTTGGCTTCAGCACTGGTCATCCGGTGTACAGATCCGGGGGCCCGCACTCCCAGGAGGGCTGCGGGGCTGTGCCAGACTCCTCCCGAGGGTGCAAGCCCCCATATCTGTATGCCAGATGACAGGAGGCTGATGCTGCTGCCTAGGACCGGAGGCAGCAGCAATCTTCCTCAGCAGTGGGCACAAGGTGTGCCCAGTACCAGTCCAATTTGGCAGAGGTAGCCTCTTCTCATCCATCATGCCATGGACTTGCACCCTTGAGATGCCTGAGGGCTGTGCCAGACTCCTCCCAGTGTGCAAGCCCCTGGATCGGTGCACTGGATGAGAGGAGGCTGAGGAGCAATTTTCTCCAGTGTTGGGCACAGCCCACACCCAGTACTGGTCCCATGTGGCAGAGGCAGCCTCCTTTCATCCAGGGTACAGATCTGGAGGCTTGCATCCCCAGGAGGAGTCCGGCACAGCTTAGCAGCCCTCCTAGGGATGTGAGCCCTGGATGAGAAGAGGCTGCCTCTGCCGCATGGGACATGTGCTGGGTTTGCCCCACGCCCAGTGCCAGGAAAGACTGCTGGTGTCGCAGGTCCCAGGCAGCAGCAGCAGCCTCCTTTCACCTGCCCCCAGATCTGTGTGCCTCACACCCCCAGGAGGGCTGCTGGGCTTTGCCGGACACCTCTTGGGGGTGCAAGCCCCAGATCTGTGCACTGAATGAAAAGAGGGTGTCACAGCAGCAATCTTCCCCAACACTGGGTGCAGGGTGCACCCAACACTAGTCCCAGGTGGCAGAGACAGCCTCCTCTCATTTGGGGTTGCCAGGCTGTGCTGGACCCCTCCCAGGGGTGTGAGCCCCCAGATTTGCAGGCTGAATGAGAGGAGGCTGCGTCTGCCACTGAAACAAAATCAGAAGTGCTACGAAACAAAATGATGAAATGAAACACTGTCCCTTTGAAATGGCGAAACAGACGTTGAAACAAAATGATGGTGTTTCATGCAGCCCTAAGAGTTGTGCTGTATGTCATCTCTCACAGAGAAACTATGAAGTATTACTATGACATAGGATGAAGAAAGATTTCTTGTGATACTACTGAAATAATTGCATTAACATGCTGCCTTCATTAAATGAACAAATAGTCATTTTAGACTTAAAATTACATACATACTTTCTTTTTAGCAAACCCTTTTATATTTTATCTTTTCAACATCTTTCACATTTTTTGTGGAACAAATAATGCTGTAAGTCCACAAACTTACATCAAGATAAGCAATTGTAACACTTCTTTAGGTAGCCAGATGGATAGTTACAGAATAGCCCTATGAATAGTTGCAGAAAATCTAGCTAGATCAAGTTTTGGTTAGCTCAGTGTAACTCTGATGTCTTGGAAATACATAAAACATGAAACTGAATTCATATTACAGCTTAAATATTTAAGAAAGCAAAAGTCAGCCTGTGAATAACCCTGTTGTATAGTGCGAACCTTACAAGAATAAACCCTTATTTTTATATGGTTTCCAACACTGTTTTATCACCTTTATAACTTAGGAAATAACTCGCTTACTCCAGCAATATGCATTTAATTTTATTAAGGGGTAGAAGAGAATGATGTGGTGAAGTTCCTGGGTCTTTATTGTGTCCAGCTGATAAAGCACTGCCCAAAATGCCTTTCTTATACCCATATTTTAGACTAGTGCCTCTTGATATGTCAGCTGACTTAGGAAAGAAAGCAGGTTATAGCAACAACTCAACACAAAAACCATTCAGAACTCGCTCAGGCCAAAGCTGTGAGGAGTGGATGATAGGGCTGGGATTTTCAAAGACCCCTAACATGATGGCTTTGTCGGCCATCTTCCAATCCACATGGAAGATAATCATCCTAGACTGTGAGGGACTGCTGAAGAATATATATAACTGTCTTATGTGAATAATAGGTAACAGGTATACAGATATATATTAGACCATCCACTTGATTCTAGTCAACAGTGCACAAAAGCTTAACAGGTAACACAGTGAAGGTACATCCCGTGGCTGTAGCCAACTCTCCCTCTGCCTGAAAAAGGGTGTTTTTACCTGCAAAGAACATTTTTTCCAAGTGTTTAGTTGGTCTAATAAAAGATTTACCCAAAAAACCTTGTCCACCTGCCTTTAGACCAACATGAGTCTAAACAACACCAACACCCCTGTAGCCAACAACACACAAAAGAGTCAATGTTGCTGTCATCGTGTCCAGTCTGATTCCTGATGGTGAATGAACAGGCATTTGGGTACAGCAGGGTCTAGCAGGGACCACCTTTGCCATGACTTACTCTGTAGCAAGGCATATTAACCACTTCCCCACCATTGAGTGTCCAGTTTCCTCATGCTTGCCCATGTCAGCGGGCAGTGCCAAGTCCCCAGCAGCACTGCGCAAGTCCGGGTGCTATAGCAGGCTTGACTTCCCCTGGGGCTGATCCTAGAAGTACCCCATGTCTGTCATGCCCCCCCCCCCGGGGGTCTGGGACAGAAGTTTCATAAACTGGTTTGACCTACATGAGTTAAGTCTGATATTACAGATGATAACAACAGGGACAATCTCATCTTACAAAAGGCTGATCAACCAGGTTTATCTCAAACCAGTTTCAGCCACTTTGAAGCCGGTTTATGTGTGCTGAACTGTTCTGTTACAGGTTTAAAACCCTTTCCGACCATCGCTTAAACCCGTTTATGTGTAACTTCTGTCCCTAGCCTAGGTCCCTTCAGTGGTTCTCGGGAAACCTTTCACCCTCCTTGGGCAATGCGGGAGTGAGGCGCCAGGTCTCCCAGAGCCGGAGAGCCCGGGCTGGTCCCGGGTGTGGGACAACCAAAGTCCTTTTCCGAAGCAACCCCAGAACAGCCCACACAGCGGGGCCGGGCGCGGTGTCCCCGGGCACAGGTGGCGCCGCACGCGGGGCAGTTGGACAATTGAAGCCTCCCGCCGTCGCCCGCCCCGCGCCCGGAGGCAGGCGGCGATTTGCATGCGGGCTCGCCTTTGGCAGCCGTCGGTGCCCGTCAAGCCTGATGGACAACTCTCCCCCGCCTCGGGAGGCCCCTCCTCCTCCCCTCCCTCACTCCCTCCGGCCGCCTCTTGCCGCCCGCCCGCCGGCAGAGCGAGTGAGCGAGCGCGGCGCGGCTGGGTGCGCGGCGGCACCGGCGCGGCTGAGCAGGGGGAGCGGGCGGGGGCGAGCCGCGCTCCCGCCGTCCCTCCCTCCCTCCCTCCCTCGATCCCTCCCATCTCCCCGCCGCTTCCCCGCGCTCGGGGCGCCCCGTCCCTCCCTCCCCCGCCCGCCCCTCTCCCTCCCCGGCTTTCGCTGCCTCCCTGTCATTTGACTTTGCATCTCGAGGCGGCCGCCGGCTCCTCCATGCCCCCCGCGCACTGATCCCGCACCCCAGCCGGCGCCCGGCGGAGCGGCGGCGGCGGCGGCAGCATGTCCCGCAGGAAGCAGAGCAAACCCCGGCAGATCAAACGTGAGTTCCCGCAGGGCTGCCCCTTTCCCCCCGCTCGGGTCCTGCCCGGCGGCGCCGCTCCCTCTTGGCCCCGCCGCGCTCGGGAGGGACGCGCGGGCAGGGCAGGACAGGGCAGCGCCCGCCGCGCCCGGTCCCGGCGCCTGGGACGGGGGCGGCGCAAAGTTGAGCCAACTTCGGCAGCGGGTCCGCACGTGTGTGCGCGTGCGAGCGCCAGTGCAGTGCGCGCGAGCAGGGACCTGGGGAGCGCGGTGCGTCCCTCGGGGCGCGGGGAAGGAGCCGCCAGGTGCGGCGGAGGCGATGCCGGT
>JAGPOW010000261.1:31436526-31446526 GCA_030014935.1 Caiman crocodilus | reverse complement strand
TACGTTCTTTAACTAAAATATATTTAGTAGCTCATGTAAGTATAATATGAACATAAGTATGCAAAACTTCAAATAGTTTCTGTTGTCATTATTTGTTAAACTTTTTGTTTTTGTTTTGGTTATGGGTGTAAACATTCAATTAAAGAAATGGGTTTGAGTGTGGAGTGTGTTCAGGAAAGGGACATAGCCCTTTAAAGGTATTAGCATAAAGATAGCACATTTGTTTATTATGTTTCAAAATCAGCTGCTAGTATCTCTGCCACAGGTAACAATTGACTTTTCAGGCTTCAAGTTAATAGCCTTGTCTCTTGCTTGTAGGGATCAATATTGGTATTAATTAATCATCATTATCAGACCTAGAATCTGGTTCTATTTGTTGTTACATCAGCAAAATATCAATATAGAAAGTGGACTCTCTGATCGTCATGGCAACTTCATCTCTTGGGTCAAAGAAAGTTTATCTTATCTGTGCATAGAGAGTGGCAAACTGTTTAGGGATCTAGTTTGAACTCTAAGAACATTGATTTAGTTTTTGTTTGTGAATAGAGGCTGAATTCCAATCACAAGGGATAGGTAAGATTTAAATATTAATGCCCACAGGCTTGTCTGAGAGGGTGTCATGCCATTACTGTCAGATTTTTTTTTTGAGATGACACAAAGGTAGAGAAGGAGAATTGTGTAGTCAGGATTATTTAAAGCTCAATATTTTGTGCATTTGACAAACATTTTAAATGAAGTATGTTATTTTTATTTCATTTATGTGACGGTATTCCTTTTTCTGTGTAGCCTCGCAGTTGAAGTTTTCCCATTTTATGTAGAGATCCATATAGAGTTAGCTGAGAAATGTGTGGGACAGGTGAACATGTATTTATGTATTCTATGTTAAGAGATTAAAAAACATGTCAAACCTACAGTAATGAAATTGGACCTCCCCATCCTATTGAAATAATGACGAGGAAACAAAGACCAGAGGCTATCTTAATGCTATAGCCTAATCAGTTATATTTATCCTTGGAGATAGATGAACTGATAACAGTATTATGTGAGGCTGTAATAATAAAATATCACTATTGCTATTTTGTTATATACCGTAACCTATTAAAATGAACTTCTGAGAGTGATATCTTTGTCTGAAATGTTGCACTTGAGACCCTTGAATATGTGTGTATATATAGGTTAAATTTTATACTGGGATGTTTTAAAGAGATGAAAATCCTAAGTGAATAGTTTTCTGAAGCACAAATGTATCTTGTGTACCTCTGTTAAAAAATGGGCATATATTCAAAGGTACAATATCAGTAATGTTTTAGTGTGTGTTTTGTTTCTGTTTTTCATTCTGCGCTGGCAGGAAAATTTTTAAAAGGGTATGTGGCATCTAAAATAGTGAAGCTGATAATGTGTGTATATATATATTCCTTTAGGAGTACCAACTCTAAAGACTACGTTAATACATTTGCAACTGTAAGGAAGAGTTCTTTGAAAAACATGAGAATGATCCTTACACTGCAAAAGGAATCACTTCTTGGTATTGACATCTCTCATTGATTATTTACTTTTATCTAATGCTTTGAAAGGGTAGTGCCATCATGAGTTGGTAAGTGTTGCAGATGGTTGTCATAGTAGGTTTCCCCTTGTAGCAGAGTGAGTGTATATAACATTTTCATTTGTAGTAGTTTTAAATCTATTTGGTATAATAAGTACTAAAAAGTTTTAGTATGTTTAACAAACTTAAAAAAAGGTATACAGATCTACTCCTCCCTTTCATTTAGATATGGTGAGTGAACCCAACTGTAGTTCTGAATCAATCTTCCTTTTTTTTTTTTTTTTTTGCACTTGTCAAAGACTTTCCATTCTGAGAGGGGAGACACAAATGTTGCCATCCTTTCTTTCTGTAGACCTCTTCTATTATTTTGGAAAGTCTCGTAGAATTTCTAATCAGTTTCCTCTTTAACTCTTTCCAACATCTAATCATAGTCTTCAGCTAGGAAATATGGAGAGAATTTTTCTATCCAATTAGAAAAATGTATTTGGAAAGCTTTGGTATTCTGATAATAGTCATTTAACAGTAATATGTAGAAGGGAGAGTGTGTGTCTTTTATCAAGAATTCTTAGAATAAGTTTGCGTTTAAAAGTTGTTCTTTTTTTTTTTCCTTTTATGTTTAAGAAATGTCTGGATCAAAAACATTTTGGGTCATATTTACCGTTCAGATTTATAACCACACAATTTCATCATTACAAGCATGTAAATAAAGGTGAATTGTGGCCTCTATCTTTCTCTTTACTGAATTACAACCTGACTGCTTAGTAGAATTTCTATCAAAAGAAGGTAACACTAGACTACTAGGTAGTTATATTCACATCACAACTAGTAGAATATCTGAAATAACACCAGATTAGCAGTGAAGTATTTGTACTTTTCTTAAACTCTTCTTGACCATTACTCACTGCACTAACATAGATGCGTTACTGATGTTGCTTTGTACTAGCAGACAAGTGGACTTACAGCTTTCAGTCTATGATTAGCTGATATAACTGTTACGAGCTATGTTTTTGGTATACTCTTATCTTTTTACCTTGGATTCATAATAGCAAAGGACAGTTAAAAATCTCCCTGAACCTAAACTGTTTTCCATTATTTTCAAAGGAAGTAAAATGCAGCATAGAATACGATGCTGCAGAATTTTTCAGTTTTGTTTCTTTTGGTCTCTGTCTAACCCTGTTTGAAATGTATGATACCGTTCTAATTATAAACTGAAGGGAACAGACACTATTTCACTTCATACACAAGTAGTCCTTTTAATGGTATAGCACAAAGTATGTGCAAATATGTTTACAGAATTGGGGCCAAAGACAGACTTGCATATAGTGAAAATGCTAAGAAGTTCAGGGAACGTATTGAAATACTATGGGAACCCCGTTTGAATAGAGTGCTTTCTGCTTTACTCAAATGATTTTCATGGCTCGGATTTTGTGCCCTTTTGAAACATGTCAACTTTTACAGACTTTATTTTTCATGCTTGAGGTATGCTTTTCATGACAAAACTTTGTATTGCCTGTTGAAAGCATTTATTATAAAAAATGATTTTTAACAACAGTACAATGATTTATAAGTATCAAGTACACTACGCCTTATTGGTCTAAGTGTAAGAGAAGAAATCTTGACTTGCCTTTTGTGAAAATTTTTTTTCCCCCTGAAATTCACTAAACTTAAAAAAATACATTCTAGACTGTTCATGGAGATGTTAATTTAGGCAGAAAACAAATTATTTAGGATTGATTTCAATCTCATTCCTGCTGGTGTAATGCTGCTAGGTACTATTCATTTATGCCTTTATAAATGAGATCAGAATAGGAACTACTTTATATTTGATTACTCTGTCATTACAGAGAGAGAGAAAAAAAAGTTTAAGGTTAAGTTTGTTAGAACTTATAGCTTGGGGAAAAATGTATGCACTCTTTGTAGGTCTTAACATGAAAATGATGTGAATATTCTTGTGGATTTTTTGGATCCTATATTTAATTTGTATTTCCTGTTTTCCTTTTCTGGCTATATATTTAATTAGTTATGCACATTCGCACTCTAAAACATCTTTGAGAGAAGTAAATCAGGGCTTCTATGTATAAAAGCTTCACCAGCAGCTTTATACAGAAGGAATGAGCCATCCCAACCAAGGACCTGATCCTGTACCCACTGCAGTCAGTAGCAAAAATCCCACTGGCTTCTGTGGCACAGGAAAAGTCCAGGACTGTAAGCAGTTTAAAAAATCAGTTTCCTCTTTAACTCTTTCCAACATCTAATCATAGTCTTCGGCTAGGAAATACGGAGAGTATTTTTCTATCCAATTAGAAAAATGTATTTGGAAAGCTTTGGTATTCTGATAATATTCATTTAACTACTTCAGTCATTTTGGTTCTTAGAACAGTTGGCTTTGGGTTCCCTTACTTGTGTGAGCAGTGCTTATAGATCAGCAGCCCCAGTGTTAATGAGATTGATTATTCATGTGAGGGTTCCAGGATCAGCCCATGGCTATGCTATTAACTTCAATTTATAAAAAGAAAAGACTTTATTTTTATATTAAATGCCCTTTAAAAAAATTAGGAACACCTGCTTTGGTGGTCATTTTTTAAAAAGATGTGGAATTTAAATGAATATAGACCAATTGAAAATTGGAGGAAATACTGAAATAGTTGAGCGCTCATTTTGAATATATATTCACTGTTCGCTAAAATATAAGTTCACTCCTTAACAATGTGCATCTTGGACAAACAGATGCATATTTTTGTCATCAAGTTACTTAAGCTTCTGAAGTCAGGGCTACAACTGGGTCAGATGATAAGATGAGTACAACAGAAAAACGAAGAGCGCCTCTGATAAAAACTGATTGATTGATGTCTGGCTTCCCCACCATCACAAGCAGTTGACAGTTAGTTTGGGATCAGATGATTTGGCTTTTGCGATAGAAGATGGGGCCTGGTAGGCAAGTCTGAAGGACAAAAAGGTCGGTTTCTGTAAAGTGTCAAGCAGTGCTGGGCTCCCAGGAGGTGGGGCTTTGGATTGTTGTTTTGTTTCCTTCCAAGACCTAACTTTTTGTGGTCTGTTGAGAGACCAGATAATCTGGTCAATACCCATATAAGGAAAAAGAATAAGGAGACGGCAAGAAATAAAAATAAAACCGTGCTACAATAGTGAATTTACAGTAAAATATGTATTTCCCATCTTTTAAAATATTTACTAATAATACAAGTTAAAGAATCACCTAGTTTATAACCTTTGATGGACAATACACTTAAGCCTAAATTTGGTACTGGATCAGCAATAAAATAATGGTCTGGTATGTGTTTGGTTAAGATATATAATGTCATATAGAAAACAACTATTTTATAACTTTGTACTTGGCCATCTCCACTGGGCTGTGTTATTTTTGACAAGATGTACATAATTACTGTACTATATTTTTAAAATTTAATAAAATGCTAACATTCTGTAAAATGTAATTTCTGTGAATTGAGTGGGGAATAGTCATTGGAATGCTGCTATAGAATGAAGAACTGTGAGTTTAGGAAGCTAAATATGCCAGTTCTTTGCAGAACACATTGTAATTAACAATCAAGATACAATAGCTATAACAGAAAAAATGAAAATGGATATATCATAGCTTTCAAGTGGGAAGGTTTTCAATGTAAGCCATGAAAATGTGTACAACTGCCACAGAATTGGAATTCGGACAGCTTGGATTTAAATTTAGATTTTGGACAGTTTGATACTCTAGAAATCCTTTATGATGTATCGCTTTTCTCTGAGTTTTAAGGGTCAGATCTCCAAAGGACAGTTGGGTCTCGGCTAATGCTGCTGGCTTAATATCAGTAAGATGAATTCTGCAAGGTGCTGTATTGCTGATAGTATGACTGGAATGAAGAATAAAAGAACCCGTAGTATAACCTGGAGTGCTACCGGTAATAAGTGATCAGTGTAGGTGAACTGGTGGTCATTTGAACAGTGATTAGTTATACTTCAAGAAAGGCTGGTTTCTTACTGTCTAATCTCCAGGAACCCAAGTCATTTTATTTATGTATTTATTTATTTATTTATAAGCCTTGTGCAGGAATTACAGAATTTTATCCTGCATCTTTCACATAGGAGTTGAAGTATATGTTGGAGGCATGATTCAAAAACTACAGTTCAAGGCTTACAGAAGTATGCGAATAAAGGTTTTAATTGAGACTGTCAAAGCATGTAAAACCATCCTTGATTTTTGCATTTTGGCACTTAGGCTCCTTTGTAGATTTGTAGACTTGTGTTGTACTTTTACAGAAACGTTATGAGTACACCTGGTGGTGAGAAGCAGACTGTTGAAGTCCACATATAGTTTCAGTTCTATTACAGATTCATAAATGTGTTTTCTTTAGTAAATATTGTATCCTAAAACAACTTGATTTTTGCACTGAGTACAATACTCTTTTTTTAAAATTTCAAATAACTGTATTTTATAAATCTTATAGGTGCTTTTTCCTGTTGTTTCACAAAAGCATGATTTTTTTCATATGTGACCATGTAAAGTGCCTTCTTTACCTTGCCTGTTTTGGAGTTGTACACCTCTTGGGTGTGTAATTGAGAGCTCTATCTAATTATACACAGAGGAAAACAAGGGGTGATGAATTAAAAAAAAAAAAAAAAAGTCACGTAGCCAAAATAATCAAGATCAGCAAAAATGGAAAGTAACAATCAGCTACTCAGACCAGCTAGAGTGTGTAATTTTATGATTAGTCCTGCAGCTTAGGAAATCTCATTTAAGTGGGAGTGTGCATTGGGGATGTTATGACTGGACTGATTAGCCTGACATTCACTTTGACGTTATTTGACTGTTGGTTCAGAAGTTTTTGCTGTCAAGAAAGAATGTTGAAAGTCAGGTATGGAATGCTTATGACACACAGCTTTAGGAAAGGTGGGTTGTTTATTGGGGGTTTTTTTTGGTATTTGGGCGGGGGTGAGGTTGGTTCCCCCCAACACTGATTAGGAGACATAATGCACTTCCCAAGAGAATAGCTCCTTAGTGTAAGACAAAGGAGCAAACAAAAACACTGAGTATTTGATATATTATTCTTATCTTACTTAAAGTAGTGTAAATTAAGATTAACTATACAGTTGCACCAATATAAAACATAGGTAAGAGAGAAACCAGAGGCACTCAAGTGTTGATTAACTCTTTTGAAAAACTAAAGTTCACTTGTATCCTTCTAAAATATTTTAAAATCAGCAGTCGTGTGGTGTTATTAGGATATCAAATACATGGCTTAAAATCAATTTTGACTTGAATCTTATTTTTAACTCAATACTGGTTTATATCAACTTTGTTTTTATATCAACTCTTCCCAGATGTCTTCTGTCCCCTGAGGTGCTGAATTATACATTGAATGGTGTACAGTTGGCAGGAGTGTGGGGAGAAAAAAGCTATCTAAAAATAAATCCTTCTAACTAATTGCATTTATTATAAAATATTTATTTATTAAAAGAGGAACATTAAAAAAATTAAAATTCATTTTTGTCATCTCTCTCTCTCTCCAGTTTTCAGTGGACAGATATTCATATTACAATAAGAACCACTATACTGATGGCAATATATGGCACCTTTATTTAGCCTTCATCCTTGTTATCATGGTCAGGTTGAAAACCAAACAAATTTGTAGATGCTCAGCGCAACTTAAAGTGTATTTTATGAAGAATTTCTTGAACGTCCCCTGCTTTCCAATGCATCCTTATTGTAGATAATGTTAGAGGTGTTTTAACTTGTTCATTAAAGCTGTGTGAATGTGCGCACGCATGTATATATCCATTTGCATTTATTTGTTTTATAAAATTCAGTGTTTTACCACAGAATGTGTGCACATATATATTCTTTGAACAGCCACAATGCGTAATATTAGAGATGATTTCTATGCTCATATTAAATATTTATACTTTGTCTATTTGTTCTTGGACCTGAAAATCACCTCTAACAGTAACTGTTAAACAAGATCATCAGCAAGTTTTGGGTGCTCCAAAAATATGCATAAAATGAATAGTAAATGGTGAGTAATATAGCTGTAAAAGCTGGTGATGACATGGACAGACAGATGATGTGAGGTATAAAAGTTAGTTCCTTTGCACATTCTTGTTTTAGCTCCTCAGTGAGGAAGCTGTGGTGTAAGTTCCTAGTAAGCAGGTAATTGGAAATCATAAAATTTTGAACGTGTTCAAATTCGAACATTTCAAAGCATTTTACACATATTACTGAATTAAACCTCTGAAATAATGATTTCCAACCCCAAATGAGTATCTCACAGATGATATTCACAGATGGGGAAGCTGTAGTTAGAGAAAAATTAAGGCTTGTATTTTTTAATACAATATACAATATGCTCTAATATACAGCACTATTGTTTCTGAATGGCCAGCTCTAGATACCCAGGTATGATTTTTTTTTTTTGTTTAGCATCAAAGTGATTTATTTTCTCTTTCATTGAAGTTATTGATACAAGTTTAATATAAATAAACTATACCTCTTGGCTTTTAAAAATAGCCCGACTGTAGTTATTAGCAAGTTTTTGCTTTCTCTTTTTTTTTTTTTTACAACCTGCAGAAATGATTTGGTGTAGATTACTATCTTATTTTAAACCAGGATAATAAGTAGGGGGATACTCCTTTTCTACAATGGTGGCTCTGTACTTTCAATAGATGAAATGTCTGTTTTATTAATCTTATATTAATGGTATGGAGTTCTGTCTTGGAAATAGTTTGTGTGTCTAAGATTTTGATGTCGTGCTATTATAGGAACCATCATACAAAGAGAAGTTTATCTCCCTTAGGATGTTATCCTAAGTTCTGAAATTTTGAACTGCTGTGCCAGAAACAGTTCATCTTTCATACATATCAGATGTTTTACATTCTGAGTGATTTTAAGATGCCTGTCATTTTTATCCAGACTATTATACCCGGGCAGACTTTTTATATATATATATATATATATATATATATATATCTATCTCTCGGGGGGGCGGGGGGAAGAGGGGTGCGCGCGCATGCTTGCACGTGTGCATGTACACTATATAAAAATCTTTTATATAGATATATAGATCTCTCACTATAATATATATTATATATGTATAAACTAAAAATTTGACCCAGTGCCAAGTGCGTTGCTTATTTTTTTAACCTTATTAAAGATGCTATATCCTGGAAGTTCATCCCAATTATTTTTTCTCTATCACTGCTTCTTTTTATATGCTAACATTTAATAAATGGTGGCAATAAATATGTAAACTCACAAAAAATGCATGAAATCAAGAATGAAAATGTTCTTTTCTGCACGTCATCGTACATCTTTTTGCTTATAGGTATTACAAAGCAAGATAGTAAATGAAGCATTTTGATTCTCTGTGAATTAACTTTTGAAGGAATGATATGGAGATGAAATATAATTGGCATGAGCAAAGAGTTATGCATGGAAATAAATGACAGCCTTTGCTCTCAACCTTATGAAACATCAGGTTTAGAGTTCAATGGAAATAAAACGTGTTTTTTAACACTGAGTTATTTTATAGCAGATGGCTTTCACTAGGCTGGCTAAATTATTCAGTGAACAATTTTCCAAAAAAAAAAAAAAGGATTTATTTATTTGTTTATTTATGTGGATTTTACCTAAACTAGTCCAATTTGTTTGACTTGCCATTTATGTAATGTATTTTAACCTATGGGTAGTCTAACACTAGACATTGAGGATTTTTTCATATTCATGACTTAAACACTACCACATAAGAGAAGGGTTTGAACAATGAAGAGAAGTAATTTGTGTGTGTGGGAGGGAAGATACCATATCCAGCAAAATCAAAGGCCATGCTGGATTTAAGACAATGTCCCTGTTCCTTCCTCCTCTCCCCCCTGCCCCAAAATATTCTGTACATGGTAGATGTATACATTTGTTACCATTTTCTTTTTATTGTTTGTAATTATTGGAAGATCATTTTAAATTAGTCTCCACCACTGCAGTAATAGGAGGACAGGTGGTGGGGGAAGCAGTTGGGCGGTAGGTGGGAGGGGAAGCAATAGGGGAGCAGGTGGTAGGGGGCAGGCATCTTGCCCCCTGCTGTGTGTACCCCCTCACTGCTTACTCTTGCTCTTCACTGGGAGGCTCACTTCAACTTGGCCCCAGCCCAAACCTGCAGCAGCAGTATGGAGCTGGCACCTCTGCTGTGGGAACAGGTTGGGGTCATGCTCTGTGCTTCAGGCTACAGTGGGGAAGGAGCCTGCCAGCATGAAGCAAGATTAAATGGTGAGGGAGAGCGTGTGAGGGCAGAGGCTGTGGAGGGAGAAGCAGGGGGTGGGGGCGGGGGCAGGAACTCAAAGCTGCAGTGTGGCGGAGAGGAGGGGGACAGGGACCTGAGGCTTGGGGAGGGGTGGGGGGAGACACAGCTGTGGCTCCAGCCCATATGTAAAGCCAGAGCCATAGTCGCTGCCCCCCCCCCC
>JAGPOW010000261.1:31379557-31436426 GCA_030014935.1 Caiman crocodilus | reverse complement strand
CCCCCCCCCCCAGCTCGTGCTACTGTGGCACTCAATTTCAAGACTATTATTATTTCCTCTTGCTAAATGGTGGTGCATGGTGGGGGGGGAGGGGATGATGTGCTTCATCTTGGAATCAAGTCTATATGTTAATTAGACCTATGCCATGTTAGGACACTTTTTTTCTTTTTTTTTTTTCTTGTTTTTCCTGATGGTGAAGTGCATTATAGATGACTATGTGTAGGGATGCTATACTTTAAACTGCACAGGGAGAAAAAAGATGTATATACCATGCTTGTTGGTGGCTTATATTTTATTTTTTAGTTCTTTACCAGCAGTAATTGTATTGTGTGTGCACCTCATTTGATTATTTCAGGGTCAGGGCTCTGGTTAGAGGAATCTGAGGTTTTGTGTTTATCATTGGTCATGGTGCACAAGTGTTAAAATATTTTACATATTGGCTGAGTATGTAGCCAATTTTATCTTGCACTGTTATTAGGCATTCATTACTGCCACTAGTTGTAAACAACTGCAGTAGTATTGTATTTGCAGTATGATACAGAAACATACGTTTTGTATTGTAACTTGGTAATTACTGGTAGATATGTACCTTTTATTTCATCACAGCTGTTTAATGTACTGCTAACCATATGTCTACATAGCTGATTGGGGTCAGTCTTAAGACTGTCCTCAAGCCCATAGCTGCTAATAATCATCTATGCTGAATTCCAACCACTGGTAACAGTTCAGGCCAACCTCAGAAGATCCACTGAATTTAATGGTCTTGGATCAAGTCTTATTCTTAGCCTGAGCTACCTTTACAGTGTTTTTGGAATTCAGCCGGACTCTGCAGGCCCCAAGCACCAGCTGTTATTTCTCACTTCCCTGCACCATACTTCCAACTTCTATCCACCCCTCTCTCTACTTCCTGTAAAAAGAGCCAAGCATAGAAGGACACAAATAGTGGACATCTTAATTCACAGAAGTGCTTTGTTGAAGAAATGGGCAGCACAGTGTGGACAGCCTTTGGTGCAGGCTTCAAAATACCTGGGTGGAGATGACACACTCAGTTAGGATTGGAAGGGACCTCATTCATAGCAGAAGCATCCCATCTGAGTAACCTTTTCCAGTGTTTTACTACCCACCTAATAAGGATATTCTATCTAGCCTGTACTTGACTGAACAAAGAGCAATGTGTTAAGTTTCAGTAACTGATCTGCCACCACTGAGAACAGTCTAGCTCCATCCCCTAAAGCAGGAGCTTGACCCAGGTGGAACTTGAACCTATGCTCCCCAGCTCCATACGCTGGTGCCTTTATCCATTAGTTTGGGAGAGTCTACTGGATGTATCTGCTGTCCTCATCTTCCTGGCTGTTTGACAATGTGGGAGCTAAGGGCTGTCCCTGTCAGTCTAGGTATAGCCTAATGACAAGACATGTTATTAAAATACAGGACTTAAATAGCCACACACTGAAAGGGGCACGTGTTACACAGTCTGTAAAGATGTAACATTTTATTTCATACAGTCTACATGGGATTCCAGGCTGCTCCTAGGTCCTTTTTGATTATTATTATTAACCATGTCAGTAATAATATAACAATACTAATAAAACTCCAAATAAATACTAATAAAACTCATTCTAAATAAACTGTAATAAAAAGTACCTAGGAGGAGTATAAATAATATACTAATAACATAAAAAATCCTAGAGCAAAACATTTTCTGTAGCATTTTAAACCACTTACCATTCCAGTTTTTGGATGATAATATAGAGTAATATTTACAATTGGTACCTGGTGAAAGAGTTTGTTTGTTTGTCCTGATTTTAGTTTGGATTTGGGAGTGTTGTGTCCCTTTTTAATATTCATGAAATAATAATTCTCTCTTTGATTGTTCTTCTCCTGATGTGATAGGACAGTTAACTCCAGGTATAAAAAATGAGCATCATGAGCAATTGTCCATATTCAGCCTGTGGAGTAAGTAGGGCTGAGTCCTAATATACCAAATCTGAAGTACTGTCATGAATGTTTCTTTCCCTATGCAGCATTTGGTAAGAAGTGAGTGAATGGGGGGTGGTTAGTGGTAAACACCAAAGAAGACGCCGTGGTATCATAAGCTTGTTTGTGCTGTTCTCCGTTTCACCTTTTGGGATTGGGTCTTGTGGATCTGAACTGCAAATATATTACTGTATTTTCTTGCATGCCACGCAACATCATGTAAGTGGCACATCTTGTCTGTGGAAGGCAGCATGTGGGGGGATGGAGAGGCGGAGATTTCTTTTTCCAGAGCTGTGGCCTAGAATATGGTTACCGTATTTCCAGGTCCAGAAAAGAGGACACCTGTCACAGAGGGGAGGGGGGCCAGGGGGAATATGATGGGGAGCAGTGGTGTCTGTCCCTGCCCATTCTGTTGCCCCTCACTGACAAGTCACACAACTCCTGCCCAGCCCTGCTGCTGCCCCTCACTCCCAAACAGCAGTGCCCTGCTCCCCACCCCTTGCTGGTGCCCCTCACTCCTGACCCCCTGCACACCCAACCTGCAGTCACCCATCTTGTACCTATGCCCCTCACTCCTGACCCACAGCCCCTGGCTGCCCACTCTTGCTGGCAGAGGCAGATTAATGTGTACTGGGGTCCTGGGCAAGCACAAAATTGAAGGCTCCCTTCCCCCCATGGGAGCTGGGCTGCAGTAGGGAGGAGAGGTTCCCCTTCCCCTCTTAGTGCTGGTGGGGGAGGCTGAGCGAACGCCTTCGAGTTGCAGGGCACATGCACCTGCCTCTTTCCCCTGCTTCCTGCTCCCGCTATAGCTGAATGTGCACACATGCACACACATGGGTACACACAGACACAGGCATGTGCACTGTATTCTCACACTCTGCACATGGACACAGGCACACATGCAACCCCCTCCCCACAGAGACCCCCCCTCCACCCACCCACCCACACAGACACACTTTTCCTTCACAAGACCTCTCCCCTCCCCCGCTCTTGATTACAGATGCAGGTCCCCCCCATTTCCCCCCCCCCGTAGGCTGCCTGTGGCTTGGACCCTGTTACACTGACCTGGAGGGAGCTGCTGTAGGCCACAGCAGCATGGGGAGGGGTGGCTTCAGGGGTGCCAAATGAATTGGGGGGGCAGTAGCCCCCAAGGCCCAAAAAGCACCACTACCCACAAAGGCTCCTGGCCCAGCCCAACCACCCTCCCTTCTCCCAGCTCAGCTCCTTTCCTATTCCCTCCCCTTTCCTCCTCTCCAGACATAGTGCCACCTGGCCCAACCACAGCCTCCCTCCCTCCCCCCGCCCCATTGGTGGAGGAGCCCTGCTTCTACCTCCCAGGAAAGCAAATGTGAAAACTACAGTTTTAAACTTGATGCCAAAGATGGGCTCCAAGGTGAAAACTGCAGGTTTCACTTCCCTGCTGATGCAGATCCTGGGGCCAGGGCCCCAAATTGGTAGAGGCCCTTGGACTGGTACCCAGCTGTCCTGTGCATTCATATGCCTATGCTTGCTGGTGCCCCTGACTCCTGACCCACACACCCCTGCTTCTCTAGTATCATAGTATCTAGGGTCAGAAGGGGCCTAGCGCAGGCCATCTAGTCTGACCCCCCGCCAATGGCAGGAACAAGTGCTGGGGGTCACAGGACCTCAGCCAAGTACCTATCCAATCTACTCTTAAAGACGCCCAAGGTAGGAGCAAGAACAACGTCTCTCTTGCTGTCTCTCATGGACAGCCTGGACACAGCACAGGTGTCCAAAAAAGAGGGCGCATTCAGGAAAACCTGGATGTATGGTAACCCTAGCTTAGAGCTGGCTCTTGTGGACAGGGTGTGTTGCAAAATGGCTACTTCTTTGGGACCACAGCATCATATCAACACTATAAATTCTCATCTGAAATCTCTGGCTTTATCTTGTGAATCATGTTTTCACATGTAATAGTGATAACATTGTGTTATCTCAAGGCACCCCAGTGCTCTGCTACCCTTGCTGAAACTGGCTGCTTTAAACTGTTAATCAAAAAGGGTGCTTTAGCTATTCCATTTGCAGTTTGAAAGGTGACTTTCCAAAAACAAGTCCTAACTGCTTTTGTGCCATTTTTGCTTGTTAGGATTTTGTGAGATGTAATGTGGTGATGGTTTAGTTGTTTTAAAAAAAAACGTTTTCTCTTGGCTTGGGTTTACTTAAAGTTAGTAACTTACTACCCTAGAATCGAGAGAGACATACAGGAACCAGTAGCATTGTGATAACATAGGAAGCTGAAACCGAAGCAATTCAGAGTGGAAAGATTTTTTTTGGGTATACCCAACTCTGTGGGCCACTTATTTAAGCAAGATAAAGTTTTAGAGGGATTTTTCCTTAACGCCAGTTTAATATACAACATGCAATAAAGATTTGTTAAGAAGAAAATGTTTATTAATGATTCAGTATCTCTAGTTCCCACATTCAAGTTTTGGAATCTCCTAAATTATAATGAAGACACTAAACTGTTTTCAGAAAGCAAGGAAAGATTGCATTTGGCATTCCTGATTATTCTAAATTCACATTATAAATAAATAGAAAAGATGGGAGTGTTCTTTTGTTTTTAATACTTCAGAAGCAAAAGAGAAAAGACCCATTTAAAAAAAATGTTTGCAGGATTAACAACCTTTAATTCAGTTAGATAGCAGCAGGTCATAGATTTAAATTAAATCAGCTAATTTTCTAAATAGTCCTTAATAGAGACTGGTGAAAGGTCAAGTTGGAACTTAAGGGGTTAAAACGCTGAGCAGTGACCTGAGCAAAGAGTTGTTGTGTCTCTGAATCCCAGACATACTTTATTAGGACAATCCAGCTGGTTTGCTATTTCTATCTCCTCATTATCAACACGCTTATGGTATGGCCTCTTCCCCCTCACTTCCAATGCCAAGAATTTGGCAGGGACACCATGTGAAGAGGTCAGAGGGTGATTGAGGGGGAAAGAATGAAGTTGAGACTGCAGCAGAGAGCCCAGTGGGTGAAGCAGCAATGAAGGTTTGTTTATCATATGAAGACTGCCAGTTAGTGCTCCTTTGGAAAGCAATGATTACAGCGCTGTGTGCAGTTAATTACTGAGCACATTAGGTCTGATTCTCCTCTCACTGACAGTGGTGTAATGTAAGAATAACTACACTGAAGTCAATAGACTTATACATGACAATCAGTGTAATAAAGAAGAGAGTTGATCCTTTAAAATCTTCTTTATGCTTTGATGTCTTCATTTATTCAAAGATGAAGAAATTCTGAAATTTTAGAGTATTAAAAGAAAAAGCAAAGTTTAATGGATGAGAACAGCATGCCAGTGAATTGTTGTATGTGTTGGATCTGATTCTGTATGGCTACAAGAAAAAAAATTCAGCAAATGTTCAAAGGAAGGAAGTGGGAGGAGAAAAAAGGCATTCTCACACTATATACAGAGTTTTCATTTCAAAATAAATGCACATATTTGCATCTACAAAATGTGGTTTTGGCATTAATGATGGTAAAACCTATTGCATGATAGCACTGATAAAGAGAAAAAGAAATCCTATGTTCACATGTCCAAAATACTGTAAAAATACAAAAGGACAAAAGCTTTAATTTTTATGGAAGATCAGTTTCTACACCCCAGAGGGGCCATTCTTACAGTGTTTCTGTAAGACAATATGTGGTTCCTCCCTTCAATAAGGTATGGATTATCTCAAACTGGTCTACTGTGGATAACATACGACTAAAAAAAAATCTTGTTTTCATTTTCTTACTGACAGCTCTCTCCCTTTCCACATATTTGCGTATCTGAAGGGAAAAGCAAGCCAGTTTCTGGGTGCCTCATTTTGAAGCTCTTATGCCCTTATGACTCCTGTAGAAATAAACAGAAGTTCTGCATTCACAAGAAACTGCAGAATTGGATCGGAAGCCAGCTTCTTCTGTGATAATGTTACAGTAGTATTGTATCCCATCCTACTTGTATTAAATTATTAGTGTTCATTGTACATCTGGTTGGTGTCACTGGTGTTACTCTGGATGTATACTTTTGTAATTAAGAACATATTTTGTACCTAATATTATCATTATAAACTCTCAGGGCCAGACTGTCCTTACGCTCTGCTTAGACCTCTCATTTGGCAACAGTGGGATTTGCATTACAGCTTAGGGGGCTATCTGTGACCCTTAATGTATGAGTAGTATGTTTGGCCCATAATGCAACATTCCTAAGAGTCCTTGATCCTCCAGAGTCCTAGATTACATGGTAAAGTCCGTTTGGGAGCATACTGGTTGACACATTGTTAGTAATTTATAAAGAGTGTTAAAAGCATTGATTACATAAGAATTAATGGTTATATGGTAGAAGGAAAAACAAGCAACTTCTTTCTTTTTCTCTTTAAAGAGACATTTGTTGGAAAGGATGAAGCAGAGAGAGATGCTTGCTTTTGTTGGTAAAAGGAGGTACCTCCTTAATTAAACACCCTGCAAGCAGGGGGCAGATACTAGGCAAGAAAAAGGAAAGGTTTCACTCTGGGCTGGGATTAAACCCTGGGGCTTTCCAAATGGGAATACTTCTTTATATATAAAGAACTTATTCTGTTAGTGAAGGGAGAAAAATCTTGATTGAAATTATGCCTGCAAAGCTAATATTCTCGTGTTCATTCTTAATTTTAAAAGTACTATTTATGTTGTTATTTTTATACTATTCACAGTAAACTCGTGACATTTCTGCCCTCTCACAACAGACACCTAACAATGAAACAGCTTCAATTAAGAAACAGAACATCAGCCTCTGGCATCTTATTCTGTTGTTCCATCTTTTTTGCTAGGGAGAATTCATTTGTTTCTTAATTAAGAAAAACACCAATAGCATGAAAAATCTGCTTATGGTACCTGAATGGTAATTAGGTGAAAGGTAAAAAAGAAACACACATACATTCCAGTAGCAGCCAAAATGAACTTGAGCTGATAAAAATGAACTAAACTACCCTTGCATAAATCAAGGCTGAGAGAAGTGTACAGTCATTATGGCTAAGACAATATGCAAACTATCTTCAAAGAAATCAAATTGCTAGAGTGTTTTCATTTGCATGTATTAACTATTAACATAATGAGGAGAAGTGACATTGGACCCGGATTGTGTGTCTGTTCGGATTGATAACTCTACTGCATCTTCCAACAGGCGCCCAAAAATCACACTAGTAGTCAGATCAGTGTTGAACTCTGAAGTGTGTATGGTGGGTTTTTTTTTTTTTTTATTATTACTATCTGGAGCCCTGAACAAACCTGCTGGGGTGTTGAATGCAAGCCATCTTTCTTTTTTTCTTTTTCTTTTTAGATGATGATCCTGTCACACAGGCACTGTACTCCATGCTTTAAAGAGACAGTTCTCAATTTTGAACTTTTTCATCATAGATGGTACCATCTGTATAAAAAGACTTGTGTAGGTTTATGGCTGCTTAATAACATTGAATTGTTGAATAGTTTTGTGCAGTAGTCATTTAAAAATATATCAACACCCTGATAAAAATTTTGGTAGGTAAATTCATAAGCTCAGTTGAACTCTGACTTTTGGGGTGGTCAATTACATAGTATTTTACACAGTTACTTTGCACAGTATTCAACAAGGTGTGTAATTACAGTACTTTGTCTTGCTTAAATACTTCAAAGGTGTTTAGACTCTGATATGATGGGTACCACATAGGAGCCCAGATAAATACAGCATGTGCTATGCTTCTGCTTGGAAACATACATAATAAAAGCTAAGATGACCAAATGATGATGAAAAAATAGATAAACACGTCCCTAATTTTTTTCATATGTTTTGTTTGAAAGATTTTAAACACCGTTGTACTTTAGTTGTTGTTCTAAAATGTTATTGGAGGAAAAGGTTTTAAGGAAGGCATTCATTAATGTAAGTGAGATGGGAAAGCAACAAATACTTCAGGAAGTTCAGGCCATGTGATGGGCTAGCATAGGAGCAAACTGCTGCAGAATGTATCAATACACTGAGTGCATGGATGCCTTATGTGTTTGTTTTTTTTTTTCATCCAGTTCTGTTTTTTGTGGGACAAGAATAAAATGGTGACTACCTCCTGCTTCATTAATACAAGGCCATATTTGAATTCCATCTGTGAATGTAAGAAGTTTTTCCAGAAAGCAAAAGGGATTTCCCCCATGGCTAGACTTGAGTGTGGTATACATCTGTTTGTAACTATAAACCCAGCACTCAAAAAAAACAAAACAAAAAACAAACAAACAAAAAAAACCCACCTAAGGTGGCCTAATTGTGTAAGAGAGAATTATATAATGTCTTTGTAATTTGGTGTTTTATAAATAAAAAACAAAATAGTATCACATGTACCAATGAATACATGCATAGAAAAGAACTTGCCATATGTAACATATTTTAAACTTGATAGCTAATTGGATGGTGGTAGTATGGTGAAGGTGGAAGAAAAACATACCTTTTTGCACTCCTCAAAAGCTTACAAAACAGCTGAAGAAGTGAGTTCTAAGATTTTTCTCCATCATTAATGACATTAAAGAAAGCAACTACTATTGTCCTTTTCTGCTCTAATATTGCCCATTGCATTAGGATGTTCAGACTCAGTGTGGAGTTCATGTCGTCAGTGTAGAAAGAGGTGGAAATATCTCTGAAGTTTTTCTGTGTACATTTGGGTATAACAGTTCATCTGCCAACATCTGCTTGCGGGCTTGATACTGAAAGTGGAAATAGACACTTCTAGAATTTCATTACACTCTAGCTAAGTACAGACAGTCAAAGATCCCTAGGCTGAATCTATTCCATCTTTGTAGGTTAGTCTGAGCTGTGTAGATTGAACCAATAAGCAAGTGAACAGACATTCTCTTCTGATTCAAGAAATGCAGCCACATGCCTGCAGTGGCTCAGGCCAGAAGCCTAGGGGTGCTAGAGCACGCCTCCCTGCTTGGCTGGAGTAGGCCACTTGGGCCACCGCTAGTCTGCTCACCCTGTGAAGAAGGGTTTGCAGGGTAGGTGCAAAGCATCTTAGAGTGCTGTGGGACTGAGAGTTAACTCAAGTCTGGAGGGGATCTGGGACAGAAGATCAATAAACTGATTTAAACTAAATCAGTTCATCCAGGTTTATCTTAAACCAGTTTCAGTCATTTTGAAAGCTTGTGTGCTGAGCTTCTGTTGTGTTACAGATTTGAACCAGTTTCCAATCACCTATATCAGTTTACGTGTAACTTTTGTCCCTAGCTGAGACGGCCTTATAATCATTTCTTATGGGCAACAAAAGGCTGTAGACATGCCCAACGTAAAGATCATGTAAAGATTATGTAATATTAAGCAGACAACCTCATTAGGTTCTCTGCTTTTCATGTATGGAGGTGCATGCACACGCCAGGAGCTCCTAGTCTGGAACATTAAATTTGCCTCGGTGACCAGTGTTGGACTGTTTTTTATTCTTTATATTTTTACTCCAACAATTAATGACTAAACTAAATAATCTTGGAAAGAAAACCTAAAATCACTGTGTGTGAGTATTTTTGAATACATATAAGATAAAATACATACATTATATTGCTCTTTGGAGATGAATAAGCTGCAAACCAGCTTCCCTGTCTCTGAGAACTCTTCCACTGTATTTCAGGTATTAATGCCCAGTTCTTGACATTTTTGCCTGAAACTCCACTTTAGGTAGGATCCACCCTCCGTCTTATGAGGGCTGTTCAGGCCTCAAAGAGTTTCTCTCAGTTAGTACAGATTGAATATATCTCTACAGGGATTGGATCCGACATGTTTTGTTACATTTCTTTATCCCAGTAAGTGCTCATAACAGGAAACATGTTGGTTGGTTTCTGTGGTTGAGAGAAGAATTATTAAAATTCCTCTCAACTCCTTTTGGTCCTTGGGATACTGGACAGATTAATTACCCCCCTGCCAGCAGGAGCCAGAGCTCACCCAGCCCTGATCAGTCAGTGGTTTTGTTTTTTCTTTTTTAAATGGATACTCCATTTCAGTTAACCAGACTATGCCCCTCTTTTCAAATGGTTGTCAGAAAAGACTCCCTTCTAGGCCCCAACTGCCACACACTCGCACTCACTCACTCACTCTCTTTCCAACTTGGTAGTTATGATTGTGTTTACTCCCTTCAGTCTTAGTAGTACATCCAACATGTTGACAGCCACCACTATTTCCCCACCCAGCAAGTTCAAGGGAGTCTTATTGGCCTTTCCAAGGTGGACACATTTTGAAAAATTTCCTTCAGTGCAATTGCAACCCCCTTGTACTGCTATCTTGAAGAAAGGCAGCAGGTACGTGCTCCTGCTAGTGCACTTCTTTGCGTCCTAGAAAGATCTTGCATTTCTGCTTTCGGAAGGAAGCTACTCCTGTGGCTTCCAAGACTCCTAACTCTCCTGGTACATTACAGTAGTTCAAGGCACAATTAAACCTTAGAGAATAAAATCTGCTTTTGTATGTGAGCTTCAGGATAATATATCTGGTTGGAAGAACTACTTGATGTCCTCATTCTCACCACTGTCAACCAAGGCGGATGGCTTGAGGTTGCTCCTGCTGGGTCTGAAGATTCTCTGAGAAGGCCTAGTTTTCTCCTTAGGTTGGCCTTTGGGCCACGGGACCCATGATGTGCATAAAGCCACTAGCCATACCTCTGGCCTAATTATACTTATGTTGTCCATGGTAAGTGGCACAGAGGCACCATGGAGCTCTGTTATGTTGCAGTCAAGGAATGTGCGACTCAGACAACTCAGTCACTTTTTTCCATCTCTGGTAGGAACGTGATATCTTTAAGGCTTTGCAAGCCTGTGCCTTGCCCTACGACTCCACTGCATACAAGTAATATTTAACATTAATAATGCTCCCAGAATTTTAAACATTTTAGTCTTGAGTAAGAACCATGGAATTGAAAACCAGGGTTTGAAGGGACCTCAGGAGTTCCTCTAGTTGAACCCCCAACTCAAGGAAGCATAACCCTGTTTTTTCTTAAGCCTTTGCCCAACCTAGTGTTGCCCAACCTTTCTGGGCTGTAGGTTGGAAGAGTAGTGCTGGGTTGGTCTATGGCCTGATTTGGTGCACTGGATTGATCTGTGGACTTAATCCAGTGCAGGGTTGGTATCTGGGTACAATCCAGGCAAATAGCATGGTCCTATGCACTGAAGGATGAAGGTTGATCACCACTGATCTAATTAATTTGGGAATAACCCTCACAACCAGCAGATGTAATGCCCGAAACATCAAAAGCGCTCTAACTTGCAGCTAAAACGGGGATGAGCTGGGGAATCAGTGTCCTGCCAGTTTCATAATAAAGAGTCCTTCAGTAAAATGGGGAGGAATAAGTAAGTTCAGCAGTAATTTGTACAACTGCTTTCTTCTCTGTTCTTGTATTGAGCACAATTCTTAAAAATAAATAAATAAAAATTGATGTGGAGGCACAAAATATACAGTAGCTTAAGTCTGATGTATACATGTTTGTAGGCAGATCTTTATGTGAAGCTATGATACAGAACTTATTTGAAATCTGGCATTTTATTTTTATATTTTTTCTTTTTAATTATAGTTGGAATTATACTGAAGGCACAAGGTGAAGTGGGGAAGGGCTTCTGTGGGAAAAGTTTTAACAAATGCAGTTGATAAAGCATCTACCTTACCACTAAGTACTGAAGTTGGGATCTTGTGTGGGTTATATTTTTAAGAGATGCTATTCCTACCTATTATTATCTCTTAGCTCTTAAATTCAAGTGAATAGGCATACTTTCAACTCTCTTTATCAGTCCTCAAATAGCTGTAATTTAGGGACAAATCCTAAACTTAGTGTTCTTAAGTCCTAAACCTAGTGTTCCCAGGAGGGTGGGGGAGCTAGGCACTGTGAAGTATAGTGAGAGAACATCTCCCAAGGCTGGTGGTTTTCAAACTGGGTTACAAATACCCCACATACATTGTGTTTTGCCAAGGAGTTTGCGTCTACATTTTAATAATGGCACTGGAGCTTCTGATCAGTTAACGTGTGGTGAGTAATTGTGGTGTTGCATGCTAATGTTGGTATCAACACACTTTATAAGAAATGAACAGCTAGGGGTGTTAGGTATAGGGGATATAAGCAGCAGTATTTGCAGGTAAAGGGGTACATGTCCAAAAAATACAGCTTTAGGCCATAAAAGACCTCTTTCTGTAGGCCATAGCAACATTATTAACGTAGTTCCCAAATTCTTGGTGTGTGTCTCTGCCTCTTCCTGCCCCCAGTAGGTAGAAGTGTTAAGTGACAGTTGGAGTACATTTATGGTAGCAAATTTTGAAGCTCTGCACTGCCTTGCTTCTAGTACATTGGCTCAGCTCCATTGTTTTCTAGCCATAATAATTTGGGGAGTGCTGGGTCTGTATCCAAGTGGCTGCTGCCACTTTTGCCAGAATTTGGCACTTTCTCTAGCCTGACTTCTTGGAGTACTTTGCCAAAGGAAAATGAAGAACATTGCCAGTGATTATGAAGTTTGTCAGACAAAGCATTTATAAATAAGAACATAAAAAACATTATTATTTATAGTTAAAACATTCTAAAATTATTTCAGTTCCTTCCCCCTCACCCTCCCCATTGTGAATTGTGAATGCACAGAAAGAGACACAACTTTTTAAAAACCTAAAAAAACTGTATTGGGGATGTCAGATTGGCTTAGCATTTGACCTGTTCTGGGAGAACATAGGTTTATTGGGAGACCACAAAACCTTATGCTTTCCAGAGGACTGCCTCTCCTCATACTGTGTCTTTTTTTTTTCAATTGTTGAGCTAAAAGCTAAATCTAAATGCAAGTTTTTAAAATATAGATACACCTCTTATGGTTAAACAATTGCTTTTTAAACTCAGGTTTTCACATGAAATACTTTGTAAGCAGTGATTAAATGATATGCACAATATTTTAAAATATATACAGCAAAAGCTGCGTTATCTAGCACCTTACAAACTGGCATGATCTAACCAGCATGCCAGTCGACAAATCAAAAGCGAAAATCGAAGGGCCCACCGTGGCAATTCTGGTTTTGTTGAGCCCCCGTGGCCCGGGGCAACAGAGATACAAAGGAGTGGACTGAAATCTTATCCATCCAAATGAAATCCCGTAGTCTCAAGACAAATCTAATAAAAGACCATAACATAGGTTTTTTGTCATTCAACTTGTAGTTCCAGCTGTGCTGGTAAATGGCTGTTTTTTGAATGCTTTAAGTGACTTGCCAAACTCATTTAATAGTTCAATAAATTTATGTTAATGTTAAATAGTTTTGTCTTGCTTACGTTAGAATATTTATTAAAATGTGTTTAAAAATAGCCTAGCATTTTTACAAATGATTAAAAAAGATAAAATATAAACAGTTGAACATTCATTTGCTTGTTATGTCTTACATACTGTTAAACTAGCTTAATACATCTAATGTTTTTTGTCCATAAACTGTGTTCCTGGACAAAGAACAACATTGCTAACTAGCTACAATGACAAAGCTAACTAGGATAGCTATAAAATAGAAACCACCTATTGTAGGTGTTTAACCCAACAAGCTGTCAGGTGTAGACCTGTAAGAAGGACTTTAGGATGTTTCAGGAGTGTGCAGTGCAGCATGGGAGCTAATGGTTTTTTTTTTCATTTTTGGAGGAGGGAATGTGATTAAGATATGAGAAATGGAAATAATCCATACAAAACCAGTCAAATTGTTAAAATATTCAAATATGCCATACTGTAACAAGAAAGCACTGTAATGCACTGAAATCAGCAATAGAACAGCTGTGTTTTAAAGGACAGTACTTTGAATGTCACTTGACAATTTGCTTTCAATTAGAAGTAATTTACAGGAAGATGCCCACAAGCTAATCTTTACAGGATAATTAAGTTCCATTTTCTTTACTTTTAATTAAAAAGCAGAAAAGATTTAGCTGATCCATAAAAAATGTTCTGTTTAAACATTCATCAGACTTCACACTTTTTTTTTTTTTGTTATTTGTTGTAGCAGATGTTATCAAAACTGCAGCCTGGTTTGCTTTAAACCCAGAATATTTGGTAAGGTAAGCGCAAGTGAGAGAGCATCATTTAGCATCTGTATATTTAAGTATTCGATCTCTCAGCTTTAATCCTGTTCATTCCATTCATTTTCATTTCTTTGAAGAAAAGCAAAATAGTTTAACAGGTATGTTGATGGTTTGTGCTGAATTGATCATCACTGTTCTCTTTTTGTTATTCTCTTACATGATGTTAAGTTGGAAATAATTTTTTTCCATGAAACTTGCATGTTACCAGTTTCTAGCAATCCTTTAAAATGTGTGAAGTAGAAGGGAAAACATGAATTAAACATGAGACACGTGAGCAGTTAACTAATGAAAAATACGTACTGTGGTGATGATGTGGAGTAGGAATATGGACAATTATCCCAGCCACTTGTTTGATGTCTTGGTATATTAATGACGTAGGGGAAATTTGTTCACAAATTCAAAATACTTTAAAATTTGGTCTTTAAAAAAATTAAAACATTTGAGGACATACTTATTGAAGACTTGGTAAGACTAAGGCATTAAATTTGTACAATTTGTGCTGTAAGCAGCTAAAGCTCTAAGTTGTTTGGGTTTTTTGTTGTTTTTTTTTTTAAATAATAGGGTAAATTCTCTTGACTATATATTAACAAAGGTCTGTTTACTTCAGTGAAGCTCTGAAAATTTACCATAGCAAAGAATTTGGACCCTGATCTGTGAAAGTAGCTGAACAGCTGTCTACAATGTAAAACACACTTTTTTTCCTGTAAATTGGCTAAATGAAATTTGTTAAAATTTTGTATAAATGATAATTATTTTTGGGCTGAGGATTAGCATAAAATTTTTAGCCCAAATGTTTACATTTTATCAAGTTAGAAGGTCTTGTAATCTAAGATATTTATGAGATTTGTCTGCATCATATTGTTATAGCATCAACAAAGTTCTTGTTATTGTTATAACACCCACAATATGATGGCTAGCGTTTTGTGTTAGCAAAAACACAACTGTTCAATTTAAAGTAGTTTTTCAGTAAAATTTTATTTTTAGACATTTGAAGTGTTAGCTTTTACAATTACATTGTTAAATGAATCCAGGCATAAAAAAAATATTATGTCAAGGCCTGTAGAGAGTGGAGTTATTGATAAATGAAGAAGTGATCATTTCCTCTCCTGTAGGTAAATGTGGCCAAGAAAAACCTTGCAGAATTTTTGGCAAACTATCGTCAGGGAAAGCTGTTCAGGGTAAGATCTTCAGATTCACATAAGCCGAAGTCATCCTGCGTGGTGAACTCCTCTGTATGCTACTTTTCCTAGTAGTGCTACTTGTGGCTGAGGGCCGTGGTGCTCTTGTCTACAGTATCAACCATAGATGATACGTCTGAAATATATCAAAGTATTTCCTCAGTGACTGTGGATACATAAGTTACAATTTCTTCTTGTTCCAATTGTCAGAACTTTTCAAACTATCAATGCCTACGCACATCTCTACAAAAATGCTATCATTGTATTAAGCAGAAGATTAATACCTACAAATGTGAGATCTATGGACAAATCTTGACCCAATTCTGCAGTTGTTTTAAGTTGTAGCTAAGTACATTTGGCTCAGATTGTAATCAGAGGTCATTTGGGAAAGTAGAATGTCTTTCTAAGTTGGGTAAAAAACAGGCCAGAGGTTTGTATGTAGAAATGTAGGTATTTTGAGTGTGTAATTGTTTTTGTATTTGTTGTTTAAATTCAGATTTATGTGCAAAAATGCCTAGGATGCATTCTTGGATTTGGTTACTCCGGAGTGATTTCTGGCATGAGATAAATGAGGAAGCTCTACCTGTATTTAAAGAAGAAGTATAAAGTAATAGTTGTCTTCAGTGGCCTAATTTATTTTAATATACAGAACGTGTCACAAAATGAGTTTATGAAGTCAGTAGGAATTGTGTGGGATGAGGCTGCAACAACTTTCAGCTTATGGCCTTAGTCTGTCTTTAGCTATGTAAATACACTTTTATTAGTTCCTTCTATTGAAGACAATGACAATCTTGTGTAAGGAATAAGTACAAAATTGGACTCAGACATAGAAGCAATTGTCCTCATGGTTAGACAGATTAAACTAAGATGAACTAAAGAAGGAATTGCCTTCGGTTTTAGGGTACTTCTAAATAGAATTTTGGCATTTTAAGTTTTCATATAAACAGGCTGTAAACAGTGATTCTCATGTCAGTGTGATAGGCATAATACTGATTTTTATTTGTTTTATATGCATTATATTTATTTTGAATATTTTTGGTACTATTATAATACTTGTGAGGCTTACAAGTATAGGCTGTTCAATGACACTATCCATATGAGAGTCCTAACAAATTTACTTGTTATCTTCCCTGGTTCTGTTGACAGTGAGCAGAATTTGATTTTCATTAAAACCATTTTTGATAATTTGTCAATTTATCTTGTTTATGTAAGCAGAATAAAAAAAAAAGATGTGATTTATTACTACTTGCAATTCCAGAACTGGAACTTATGTTCTGAATGTGCAGTAAGAAAAGGTACTTCTTCCCCAGCATGTACATGACAGTTTAGCAGGATTGTCTCAGAACTCTTGCTTAAATTTCCACACCTATAAAACTTTCTCATTATTTAAGCATGTTTTACTTTGTGTGGTGATTTACAATTGCAATGTGGCATATCAAGATGAGACTAGATTCCACAATGTTAAATAAGGAATCAGGATTATATGAGAGAAAACAAATTCTTTCTTTACAAAAAAGTGTATGACCCATGCACCTGTGGTCAGCCTTAACTTTTTTTCCCCACAGTCCGTCTTCAAGAGTCTTTCTAAATTCTGAGCTACCAAGACACATCCTGCTCCTCGCTATGTGATTTTGTGCAAGAACAGTTTAGCCATATAACTGTAAAATGGATAAGATTCTTCTTGGAAAGTAGGCTGTCGTGGTGGATAAATGGTTTGAAATAATGTGCACTTTAAAAATGGGTTTTGAAACTTTTATATCTAAACCTGTATACATCGTCCAATATTTTAGCAACGGTACAATTTGACTGGAGGTATGATTTGTCTGTTTAGAGGAGGCTGAGAAAGAGGACAAATGTAAACAAATGATTCATAGCAAGTAGGAGCTTACATTCTATACATTAATTTTGGGATTTGGGGTGGTTTAAATTATGAGCATCAAGGAGAGGTACAGGGAAAGGAGGGGAGGCTGAGACATTTTTGTATTTAATTTTTGCTACAAACTAGTTATAGTCTTTAATTCAAACCATTTTTGACAGAGTATATTACAGAGACGGGAAAGTTCTTTGTCATAGAACTAAATTGTTTGAAATTGAAATTTTGAGTCTTTTTAAAAAATCAGTGGCTATTTGATGTTCGGTGAATTGTGTGTGTGGAAAGGGGGGGGAGAGAAAGGAAAAGCTATGTTAGTCTGAAGGCAAGCTAGAGGTACACTTTGTAGACTAAGTGGATCAGTGAGATATAAACTTTCATTGGCCACAGGTCATTTCATCAGATATTATGAAGAGAGCAGGCAGAAGGGCTATCGAAGATCTGAGAAGTAGGTAGAAACAATTTATAAAAGTGGTCATAACCTGGTCTGTGGGCCAAATGCAGTTTCCAGACCTTTTCTAATAAGGTTTAGAACTGCAGACCATCCATTTCACAGGTGAAAAGAGCAGCCTTCTGATTTTACTTGCTGTTTTTGTTGCATAGAAGGATTAAAGGTGTGTTGATGTGGAGTCTGAGAGGGCACCTGTACATGTGGCCGACGCCTCCTCTGATATGTTCTAATTAGAATGAGTTGGACCAGACCTGATTGATTAAGTCTGCTGAAACATTCTAATTAGACTGTTTCAGCAGCCTCAGCATCATGTGTATTCAGAGCCCCCACATTTCAAAATGGCGGTGGGCTGCTTTAACTACAGCTCATTGAATGGGCCTCAAAGTGCCCTCTCCACCATTTTGAAGTGTTGAATGCTGAATACATGAGATACTGTGGGCATTTTTAATTAGAGCAGCTCCTGAGAGGTTCCCCACCTCAGAGCATGAATAAAAATGCCCAGAATAAGTTGACAGGGGATAAGACATGAACCACTAAGCAAGGGAGCAAAGAAGTTACATGTAGCTTGACAGAGTTTAATTGCAAGACAGAACAGTTGTTTTGGGGCAGTACCAGCTCAGGAAAATTCCCCAGGTTCCTGTGATTTTTTTTTACTTCTGTACACATGCCAATAACTGTTGGAAGTAAGTCAGAGTGGGGAGATGGGATCAGGGGCTTGATTTGCTGAGAGGGTGTTGTGGGGGCTAAAAAATATACCTGTTCTCAGGAAGGTGGGGAAGAGCCATCAAGCCTCACTGTGAACCCTCACCCCAAGTCTGGTTGCTCCTTGATCACTTGCATCCTGCCTTACATTGGATCAGTTGGCCATTTTTAACTCAATCTAACCTCCCTCTAATCTCCCTGAATGTCTATATGTACTTCAAATGCACTGCATTAAGCATGAAGCAACAACTATAGTCAACAGTGGGCCTAGATTCTGGGGTCTGCTCCCTGGACTATTTCTACTTTTAATCCATTGTCTATGTAACAAAATTCATAATCAGTCCCTAGGGCACAGAATGAAATCTAGGATTACCCCCTCCCAGCTGAGTGCTGCAACCACTAAATATAGTGTCATGCTGCTTTTCTGGTACTCCTTGCATTTTTGGCTGCACGATAGCCCAGCTTCAAAAACAGAGGTGAAGGTTGCTTTCTCTTAACTTGGCCTACTCTGTGCTTGGTTCAGGCATTCCTTCTGGCAGTGTGGGGCAGAGCTGTACTGTTATCCAGTGTATCCAGAGGTGGTAGAGAGTGGAATGACCTTCAGGCAGGGCCATCCCAGGAGGGCGGGAGGGTTGAGGGTGAATCCGGGTGACTGCACCAGGTCCTGCACTTTGCAGGGCCCCATGGAGCTGGGCGGAGTGGCCAACTTCATGCTTAGTCATTTGGCATCTGCTGCCAGATTCCTTGCATCTGGGGGTGGGGCTGGCACAGGTTGATTTGCCCTGGGCCCCACACCCTGATCAGGTCATCCCCACCTTCAAGGAAGGTTAGCTGTGAAATGAGCTAACCAATGAACTCCAATGAATGAAGTAACTCCAATGAATAAGCAGTCATGGACCAAGCAGTGGCAGCACCACCAGATGTGGTAAGGACAGCAGATGGCAATACTTTCTGTCCTGAAAAGCTGCCAAATATATCCTTTGACGGTGCTGTGACATGGGGAGTAGAGGTTGCCACTATAATTAAGCCTGCCCAGCCCCCAGCCATGAGCCTACAAGGCCTCAGTAGTGGAGCAGGTGGAAGAAGATGCTCAAATCTCAGTGGCTATGGAGGTGGATGAAGGCTGCAGTGGAACAAGATCCCTAGTTGTTTTGGTTTCTTTGCCATTGGATCAAGGTACCATTTGGTCAAGAGCTGTGTGGAAGCTGGTGTGTAGCAGCTTCTTCATGATGAAAGAAGTCACATACAGGCAGCTTACATGAAAAAAAAAAAAAAAGCTTTCCTAGCACATTCCTCAAGCCCTTTGGTGACCAGCTAATGGCAACTGGGGCAGGATTGTAAGATCTGGAAGCTCCTGGTCTTGAACTGGCATGAAGCCAACAGTTACAAAAAGATTTTCTAGTGCTTGCACAAGACAGAAGTATGATTCAGCAGCTGTAACTGTGACTACTCAGCCCTCTTCAGGATCCACTCTTCTCACTTGACATGGGGAGGCAGCTAGAAAAGGTGCCCTACAGTGTAACCTGTTTACCTTATTTCTGACTCGATAACTTCACCAGTGGGGAATCACCTTTGGTGCAGTTGAAAATAATAGCAAAAATGCATCATCATTTTCAGGACCTGGAAGATCAGGACCCTCATGGATGACCCTAATAATGAATGCCCAGAGCATTGCACTGCAATCATGGCCTGGAAACTCAGGTAACACAACATTGATGTAGCTGCACTGAGTAAAACATGGTGAGTGGGAGATGGGCAGTTCAAAGAACATGGAATATACCTTCTCCTGGAATGGTAAATAGGAAGGAGAGCACCAACTTCATGGAGTTGGTTTTGCCATTAAGAATGAACTCAAAGCAATTCAATGAGTTCCCTACTGGAATTAAAGAGCGCCACATGACCTTCTATCTAAAACTGGCGGGGAGCCAGTATGCCACTGGCATCAGTACGTATGCCCTGACTCTTGTCTCTGTCAGTGAAACCAAGGAAGAATTCTATGCCAGCCTTTACCAAGTTTATAAAACTTCTAACAAGGTTACATGAATATATCGTCTCAAATAGAATGCAATTAGAAGTTATCCCTATTCCATGATGATATCTTTGAGCGCTAACATATCTTAAAACTATCTTCATATAGGTTTATTTTATTAAAAAAGTATCTTGGAAAAAATACAATTAAATAAAATCTGGTTTAAATATAATTCCAATTATTTATTTATTTTTTAATAATCATTAATTTTTACCCACTCTGCTTGGGAACGGATGCCTAATGTTCAGAAGACTAAGGCCCTCTATCATTAAGTTCCTAATGAACAGTTCCCAGCTCCAGTAATCCGGATCTATGGTGAGGCACTGGGGAAAGTTGAGTATTTTCCATACCTCTGAAGCAATCTCTCACAGAAAGTTAGCATTGATGAACAAATCCAACATGGCTTCAAATGTTCCAGTGCAGCCTTTGGATGCCTAAAGAAATGGGTGTTTGAAGATTGCAACATTAGATCCAAAACCAAGCTCATGGTTTAACAAGCAGTCAAGATGCCTATGTTGCTGTATGGAGCTGAGACATGGACAACATACAGGAAATGTGTAAAGTTGTTGGAGAAGTACCATCAATGTTGCCTGTGGAAGATCCTCCAATCTAGTGGGAAGATGCATGCACCCACATTAGTGTCTTCCTGCAAGCAAACACCATGAATATTGAGGCAATGATCATCATATGACATAAACTTTGTTGGTCTGGCCAAGTCATCCAGATGTCTGACTCCAGACTCCCAAAGCAAGTCTTATTCTCCCAGTTCAGCCAAGGCATGTACTCAAGAGGAGGACAGAGAGAGCACTTCAAGAACACCTCAAAGCCAACTTAAAAAAAAATGCAACATTGACGTCAACTCACGGGAGACTGTCTCCCAGGATTGCCCCAAATGAAGGAAAAGTCTGCTGCAGGAATCTCAGTATTTTGTAACCTCATGACAACAACAGGAGATGGAAAAGCAGGAGTGGCACAACTGTGTCATGGACAAAAATAAGCAATCAAGCATTACTTGCCCCCCTGGAAACGCATGTCTGAGCTGCAGTAGTCTGTTGATCCTGAATAGGCCTCGTCAGCCATTTTTGGACATAGAGATAAGATAAGACAGTCAAGAAAGACAATCATCCAGAATTTCAAGACACTGCCAAAGAATAAAGAAAAAAGAAGAAAGATTGGATATGCGGAGCCTACAACCTAGCTATCTCACTTGCTGCTGGAGTTCTTTTATCAGTAATATTTTTATTAAAGAGAAGCACCTCCATAATCTTTCTGGAACGAAGACCATGAACCCTATTTGGATCTCTGGAAGAAAAAGAGAAGAACAATGGAAAAAACCTCCCTTTCAGCATCCACTCTCTGCCTGTGTGTGCCAGAATACTGGTCTGATCTGGTAAAATATAGAATCATAGAAAATTAAGATTGGAAGGGACCTTAGGATGTCATCTAGTGCAATCCCTGTTTAAAAGTTTTGTATCCCAGCCAAGGCAAGATCTTAAAAACCTCCAAGGGTAGAGATTCCACAAGCTGTCTAGGTAGACAGTTTCACTGTTCTACTACCCTCCTAGTGAGAATTTTTTCCCCTGAATTTCTAACCTAAACTTCCTTTGCTGCTACTTGAGACCATTGCTCCTTGGTCTATTATATGCTACCATGGAGAACTGTCTAGCCTCATTCTCTTTGGAACCATGTTTCAGGTAACTGAAGACTGCTATTAAATCCCCACCCCAAAGTCTTCCCTTTTGCAGATTAAATAAGCCCAGTTCTCTCATGCTGCTTCAGAAGTCATGTTCCCCAGCCCCCTCACCATTTTTGGTACCCTCTACTGGATTCTTCAATTTGTTCACATCCTTTCTATAGTGAGGGGCCCAAAACTGGACCCAGAACTTCAGATGTGGCTTCACCAGTGCCAAATAGAGGGGAATAAATACTTCCCTGTACCTGGTGGCAATGCTCCTACTAATACAGTAAGGGTGTGCGAAGTGGACCATATATGATTTGGATTTGGCCTGAATCGGGGACAGTGATTCAATTAGTTGATTTGGATTGCTGTCCCTGATTCGATTTGGCTCTCCCCCCAGCTCAGTGATCAGACATGGGGGGGACCCTGGGTGTCCCCCGACCCCCAAATCAGGAAGCACCAGTTGCTGAGCTGGGAGGGTGTGGAGGTGGGGGGCGGGTTGCCCAGCGCGCTCCCTGGTGGACCTGGAAGTGGATGGGAATTGCTTCTTGTCCATTTCCTGGTCTGTTGCCAAGCATGCTGGGGAGCCTCCTGCGCCGATGTGGGACATGCCATCCACCCCAGTGTCTTGGCATTTATGAGTCTCCTGGTACCTTGAGGTATGTAGAAAAAAATATTTTAAAGCTGTGTCTGTCTGAATCACCAAATCTTTCCAAATCTCTCCAAATCAATTTGGAAGGTTCTAATTTGATTCGGAGAGATTAAAGGGTCTCTTGATTAGATTCAGATTTGGTGATTCCGCTGCCGAACTGAATCGGGGACTGAAGCGTCACACAGCCCTATAATGTAGCTCTGCGTGCTATTAGCCTCTTTTTGCAACAAGGGCACACTGTTGGCTCATACTCAGCTTATTGTTCCCTGTAATCCCAGCTCATTGAATGAGCCTTAAAGTACCCTTGCAACCATTTTGAAGTGTAGAATGCTGAATACATGAGGCACTGTGGTAAGTGCTTCCCCACCTCAGAGCATGTGTAAAGATGCCTGAAATGACTTGACAGGGGATCAGATATGAACTACTCCATTGTATCTACTACCTCCCCCCTAGCTTGGTGTTATTAGCAAACTTGCTGAGGCTGTACTTCATCCCATCTTCCAGATCATTGATGAAGATATTGAACAAAACAGTCCCCAGGACTGACCCCTGGAGCACTCCACATGAGACTGGTTGCCAGCTAACTGGTCTCAAACATCAAACAACAGCTAACTGAGGCTCAAACATCTGAGCCTAATTCTTCAGGCAGTTTTCTATCCACCTTACTGTCCATTCATCCAATCTGTACTACTTTAGCTTGCTTGCAAGACTGTCGTGGGAGACCATATCAAAAGCCTTGCTAAAGCCAAATTATATCACATCCACTGTCTCCTAGCATCCATTGAGGCAGTCATCTCATCATAGAAGACAATCAGGTTGATCAGGCATGATTTACCCTGTTCTATGCTGGGCAATCTATGCTGACTGTTCCTAATCACCAAGAGCTTAGAATTGGATTCCTTGAGAATCTGCTCCATGACTTTTCCAGGGATTGTTGTGTGGCTGACTGGTCTGTAGGTCCCCAGATCCTCCTCCTTCCTTTTCTTAAAGATGGACACTATATTTGCCCTTGTCCAAGTATCCAGGATCTCTCCCAGTTGCCACGAGTTTTTGAAGATAATGGCCAGTGGCTCTGCAGTCATGTTGGCCAACTTCCTCAGCACCCTCAGGAGCATTGCGTTTGATCCCATGGTACACATTCAGGTTTTCTAAATAGCCCCTAACCTGTTCTTTCACCACTGTTTGCTGCTCCCCTTCTTCCCTAGCTGTGCTACCACGTCCAGTAGTCTGGAATTTGACCTTGCCTGTGAAGATTGAAGTAAAAAAATATTCAGTACATCAGCCTTTTCTGCACCATCTGTCACTAAGTTGCCTCTTCCATTTAGTAAGGGACCCATACTTTCCCTGGTCTTCCTCTTATTGCAAAATACTTGAAAACTTACAAACTCCTTCTTGTTAACCTTCACATCCCTTCCTAGCTGCAATTCCGGCTGTATTTAGGCCTTCCTGATTTCCTTCTTACATGGCTGAGCTATACTGTTATAGTCCTCCTTAGTCATTTGTCCAACCTTCCACTGCTTGTAAGCTTGCTTTTTTGAGTTTTAGCTCACTAAAGAGTTCCCTAGTAAGTCAAGCTTTTCTTTTGTTATACTTGCTAGTCTTCTTGTGCATCAGGATGGTTCATTCCTGCACATTCTGTAAGGTTTCTTTAAAATACAGCCAGTTCTCCTGGACTCCTCATTCCCTTAGATGGGCCTCTTGAGGGGATCCTGACCATAAGTTCCCTGAGTAAGTAAAAGTCTGTTTTTCTGAAGTCCAGAGTGCTCTGCTACTCTCCTTCCTTCCTTTCTTCAGGATCCTGAATTCAGTCATCTTGTTGCTGCTGCCCAAGTTCCCATCTACTTCTACATTCCTCACCAGTTCTTCCCTGTTTGAGCAGCAGGTCAAAAAGAGTATGGCCGCCCAGTTAGCCTCTCTATACCTGCATCAGGAAGTTGTCCCCAACACTTTCCAAAAACTTCTTGGATTCCCTGCACACTGCTGTATTGCCCTTCCAGCAGACATAAGGGTGACTTAAATTCCCCATAAGAATCAGGCAACTTCTGCTGGCTGTTTGAAGAAAGCCTCATCCACCTCATCCTTCTGGTCTGGTCTTTAGCAGACACCCACCATGATGTCACCCTTGTTGCTCTCCCCTCTGACCCTAACCTACAGATTTTCAACAGGCCTATTTCTAGTTCCATACTGTACCGCTCTTGTACATAAACCAGAACTCTTTTCCCCCCATCTGTCCTTCCTGAACATCTTATACCAGGAGTGGGCAGTTATTTTAGGTGAAGGGCCAATTACCCAGTTTTGGCAAGCTGTCAAGAACCACAAGGGTAGCCCGACCCCTTGACATGCTCCGCCCCCTGCTTGCAATCTTGGGCCAGAAGTCATGCCCCCTAACCCTCAACCTTTGCCACTAGAAGTCCCTCCTCTTGTCCCTGGAAATACTCCTTTCAGCAAGGGATTTTGCAATCTGGATTGCATTCTAGATGCCAAGTGTCTGTTAGCTTGTATTCATAGGGTTGGAAGGGACCTCAAGATGTCATCTACTCCCATCTTCTGCTCAAGACACGATTATCCCTGACTGAACTATTCCAAACAAATATTTATCTAACCTGCTTGTGGGGAAAAAAAATGTTCAGCGATGGAGATTCTACACCATCTCAGTCTTAACTAATATCAGTTTGGATTGTGGTGTCATAATTCCTTGCTGCTTTTGAGCTCCAGTGGTTATATTACACCTAACATGTTTAGAAGAATGGCTGCCTCACTTTTGGAAAATGGCAGATTCACTTTTTTTCTGTTTTATTTATGTGTGGGTTTTTATTTCATATAAAACTCAGGACTAACACATTCATCACAATGATGACTGCTTCCTAGACTTTATGCTGTTGAGTATATGCATTCAAGTACCAGCTACTATTTAACAATCCCACCAGATTGCTTGAAATCCAGTGGTACGAGCACCTATACTATGGAATTGTTTCTCTTTTGAATTTTGTTTTCATTCTTATCTCTTAAAATACATCCAAGTTTTGTTTTCCTTTTTAAATGTAACAGATTTCCTTTAATTCTCTTACTTTTTTTTAAAATTCTATACCTCATTTTTAATCTTTTTTATTATTGGTAGGAATGAAAGGTACTGCATATATAAAATAAATTCAGTTTTACACTTAAATGTAAAAGGAGTGTAGCAAGAAGTAGTCCTCTTTTGAAATTGAATATGTAGGCTTGCTTACTGTAACTTGTCATAAAATATATTTTTTTCTACATGGATTGTAGAATATGCTTTAAAGCTTCCCAAAAAGTGAGTCTTCCCTGTTGGAGACGTCACAACTTATAGCAGTGGAGAAAATTTCAGAAAGTTATACTGCCAAAACTAAAAACTGCTCTGATATTATATATTATGTAATATTATGTAAGCATTTTACCTTAAATGGCTATCTTTCCCAACTGAACTGTTATAATTATTTAAGAGTTTTCATGTGTTTTACAAATGCAATATTTTGTTATTTATGTCCAGTATTAAAAATATAACGTTTATCCATCTAGATTCTTTGTTGTTTGTAAGCTAAAGCTACATTTAAAAAAAAAAAAAAAAAAAGAGAACCTCAAACAAAACCAATCTTAAATTTTTGGATCCTTTGCAATTTTTTGTTGACCCTAAGGTATATATTGAATAAAGATTGATTTTTTTAATATGAAATGTGTAAGCAATTGCTGAAAAATGCTCATTTCTTAATAAGTTAATATACACCAATCATTAAGTGTACATTAAGTGTATTTGTGTCCTGATAAAGACTAAAATGCAACAAATGTTTGAAAACATGAGTAAAGTAAAAAAGCCTGGGGTACAGAGTGGGAAGAAGAGGGGTTAGTAATTAAAGTGTTTTTTTTATGTATGTCTGTTTCTTTTCATCAGGCATAATAAATATTTTTTATCATTAAGAGTAAACTTTTCCCATTTAATATCAGTAGATAAATAAGGTTAGGTGCTTGGGATTCTTCTGATGGTGGTCTGGCCACAAGTCCATTAGAGGTAAGGTTCAGTTATGTGGGTAGAAGGAAACTGATTTTTATGGTTGTGAGAATCCCTCCTTTGTTCCATCAGGATCAATAATTTAACTTCTAATAAATGTCTGAAGAGAGGGTCAGGTTAGTGATCTGTACTTTCTGTGAATAACTTGTGACGTTACTATTGGAACTGAGCCAAGATTTCTTCCTTTTTATCAAATTTATTAAATATATAAGCTTAATTTGAAGGATTGCATGTTACTTAGATGGCATCCTAACTGTCACTAAACAAAGTTTTATATGCCCATTTCCTGAGGATGTTTGTTTGGTTTTGTTCATTTGTTTGTTTGTTTTTTAAATACAAGTTTCATTCACATAGTTAAGGCAATAAGGGAAATGCAAGTGATAATAATGTGAAGCAGCCGTCACACTTTATTTTGCTGATTTTTATAATTTTGAGATCAGAATTTAGTGTCACAAGTTGTTTTCTTATTCTAAGAAGAAAATAAGCTAGTTAAAAAAACTAAAACAAAACCTGTAACAACAAAACCTGTCACATGCAAGTCTAACATCACCACAAGTGGGTTAATATAAGGGACCGAACATTGGAGCTTCAGTTCAGATCCCAAATACTTGAGATTAGTTGGTGGCCGCTGCTTAAATAAGCTACTAGAGGAGGACTTGCTGTATGCTTTCCAAATTGGTTACACAACTGGTTGCTGGACAGCAGCACTATACTAAAGATAGGAATCCCTGCCTCTGGGAGAAATGTGGTTTTGTGGTTAGCGACAGGCTAACCAAAGTGCAAGCAATCTAAGAGGTATTGTTGCTGAGTAGCTAAGAGTCAGAGTACCATTGTCATTGTCGGTGTTGTTATTTGTATTACATTGGCATGGAGGAGCCCTAAATATACACCAGGATCCCATTCTCCTAGACACTACAATCACAGCACACAAAATAGAATCCCTTCCACAGTGTATTGGGTTCACTTCCAGCAGTGACCTTCTATAACAAATCTTCCTAATTTATATATTAGCTAGCAGTTCCATATTTTGACCATTCAGGAATGTGGGATCATAGGTTTGTTCAATAGTAAGGAAGAGAAATGCATGGTAATATAAAACACAAATAGAAGAGAGATACTCTTCGAATCTTTATTTAGGTGTCTCTATCTGGACTATAAGATTTTAAAGAACATTTCTTACTTTCTTGGCATTTTACCTTAAGTGTCCATGATACAACTTTACTGTTAAAAATAGTTTGGCTCTAACATGAATGCTTTCTTCATAAAAAAAAGTTATATTAGGAAAGGCATAGAATCCTTGACAAGATACAGAAAGCCTTGCAGCTCTGTTTGTTAAGATCAGTTACTTAAAAGAAAAGCAGTGAGTAAATTTGACTTCTCAAAAGTGATTTAGGGCTACATCTGGTGACTGGTTTATGTGTTTTAATGCTTGCTACCATAATGCTTAACTTTTAGTTGCCTGTTGATGAAACAGAATTGAAAACCCTTTGTTAAATGACTACTCTTTCTATGTAATGCATGGGGAGAGTTAAGAGTCTCAGAATTGGGATTTGTGCCAACTAGTATGAATGAGAAGCCACCCAGGTAGTCCATGGAGTGTGTTTGAATAGGGTGTAGATTAGGTATCTGATTTTTAGGCTCAAGGGAGACACCCATTTCAGATCCAAATTCACACACAGAAATTTTCTAAGGCACTTAAGTTGTTCCAGGGAGCGGGATTATGTTTATTTCCAAGATGCCACATATGGTGGCCTATTTATAGGTTAGCTAAGTGATCTGAGTAGCTGCCCATAATGTCAGTGTTTAGTTCAATGCCCTTCTTGACATGTGGAAGTTTTAACCCTCATCCCTTGCATCCCAGGAGGGTGCTATAACCACTGGGATATGGGGTATTCTGGGGTAAGAGGAGCACATCCACTTCCATTTATAATGCTATTTCTTAAGGAATATCTGATCTTTATATATTCATTGCATATTTGTTTTCTTTGGAAAATATGCATTAGGGTGAGAGGGGTGTGTATGTGTGTGTGTGTGTGTGTAATATAAGATTACATGTACACAAACACACAAACTGTATGTGTTTGTTACTTACATACATACATAGTGTGTGTCTCTGTATTTTGTGTGTGTAATATGGTTCAGTAACTAAAAGTCCAGTTTGAGTTTTAAAACTTTTAAGGGGAGGTTAGAATGCCAATGCACACAATAATCTAATTTAAACATTTAGAGTGGGTGTGTCTATACTGTAGGGAGGTGTGCACACACACTCTCACTGCCCCAGTGGCAGGGAAGGGGCATGGCCAGAGGCCAGCCAGCATGGCCCCTTGGGGCAGGGATAGAGATTATTTCCCTCCTCCCTCTGGCATTTGGCAGAGGGGGCTTATCCTGCTGGTTGTTCTCTCTAGGGAGTGAGCAGGCAGTGATCAGGGCTAGCAGCCCCCGCTGCAGTCCTCTAGGGGCAGAAGGGGTGGAATAACCCCTCCCCCTGCCCCCCATCTAAGGAGGCCATGCTGGCTGGCTTCTGGTCCCAACCATGCCCTTGGAATGGCAAGGGGAGAACAACCCTGACGGAGCCTGCAGCTCCTGTCCTGCTGTCCTGGAGTGCAAGCCTCTTCCTGGCAAGGAGCAGCTCTCCAGAGTGGGCAGAGATGCCAAAGACTGCGTGGGGTGAGCAGCAGCAGTGATTTGAGGGTTCAGGGGGCTATGGCCCCCTCCAAGCCCCAGTGCCACCACTTGCTCCGCACGGTCTGTAACAGCTCTGTCCCACCTGCTCGTACCCTCCCCCTGCCCCCTCGCTCTCCAACAGCAGGGTCAGGGGCCTGGCCAGAGGCTGGACATCAGGGCTCCTTAGGTAAGAGGCCAGGGAGGGGGGTTATTTCCCCTTCCTTTTGGTATCTGGTGAAGGGGGCAGGAGGGAGATTATCTCACTGCTCACCCTGCATAGGGAGTGAGTGGCAGCAGCAGTGGGCAGATCTCTACTGCAGTCCCCTGGTGGCAGGGGGGAAATAAGCTTCCTCCTTGTCCCTTCTGCCTCAGGGGCCATGTCTGCCAGCATTTGGAAATGATTTGGCTCCACTGCTGCAGCAGGGAGGAGGAAGCACCAAGCAGACCCCAGCTCATGCCCATACCGGTGGGATAGGGAGTGGAGAATTAACTCCCCTCCCTAGCCAGTTCACTCCAAGCTACTTCCAGGCTGGCCATGTCCTCGCTGAAGGAACAGCCAGTGGAGAAATGCAGGTCTGCGTCAGGGGACAGGTGAGTGGGGTGAGGAGGGATTAATAAATCTCTTCCCTGCTCCCTTCCAGGGCCAGTGTCCGGCTAGGCCCTCACCCCTTCCTATCTCTGTTCCAGCTAGGGAGCAGAGGGCACGAACAGCCCTGCTTTGCTGGAGCAGAGAGCACACCCCAGCCCAGAGAGCATGCTGGGGGACTCTGTTTCACTTAAACCAGGAAGGGATCTGGGACAGAAGTTGCATAAACTAGTTTGAGCTCAATCAGTTAAGTCTGATACTACATTCAACCAGGTTTATCTCAAACCAGGGTCATTGTGAAACTGGTTTATGTGCACTGCACTTATGTTCTGTTACAGGTTGAAACCAGTTTCTGATCACTTAAACTGGTTTATTGTAATTTCAGTCTCTAGGCCCAAAAAAGTACAGTCTCACCACATTCTCCTTTAAAGCTAGAGCAAACCAGATGGCCGTTGGTCATAGGCAGTTAGTCTTAGTGTATCACCCTAGGTTTAGCAGAGTGGAAGACAAGGTCCAAGATTGACGTTAGTCTTAGTCTAGGATAGCAAGGCAGGGGTTGAGGCAACAGTCAAGGTTGTGGGCAGGGTATCTAGAGTATCCAGACATGAACAGGAGCAAAGAGGAATAGGCAGAGGGATCCAAGCCAGAAGTTTGGACCACAGAATTACAAGCCAAAGGTTGAAAGTCACACAGTTCAGACATTCCAAGCAGGCCAGAGGTGCAGCAAGGATGCTTTCTGGTCTCAGCTTTTATATAGGCCAGCGTGGCAGCAGAGAGAAGATCCCTCTTCCTAGGGGATAACTTAACCTAATTCATAGGTGGCCAAACTATGGCTTGTGAGCCACATGTGGCTCGCTGGCATGGTACTTGTGGCTCTTCCACTTCTCCCAGGACTGCTGGCTCAAGCACTGGCCTGCCAGGGTGGGGACTGAAGCTATTCCACTTATCCTGGGGTGTGCTCCCTATGGGGAAATCTGGAGCTGGGGGGTGGGCACCTCCATTCTGGGTTGTTCACCCTCTCCCTGTCTCCTCTTGCTCTCTGGCTCTTGAATTGCTGTGGAAGATCGGATGTGGTTCCCAGGGTGAATAACTCTGGCCACCCCTGGCCTAATACTCTGCTTTATTTCCAACTGGGGACTGGATCTACCCCAGCTGGGCCTTGGCTCCTTACTAATCTTCTTTTTGTACTGAACATGTATCTGTATGTACTGCATGTATGCCAAACTTTACCTACACCTTTTATCTGTTGAAACTCTACACTGTGCTCTTTCTGTTTTCAGACTTGTGTAGACAAGAAATGGCTTTAGAAGATCTTTATTTGAGTTTCCAAGCACTAAGATATCTAGAATAACTAACACTTTAAAAGATAGGTTGGAGGATTAAATTTTTCTTTAAAATTGTCTAGTAATTTCTGCACCAACAACAATCTGTCAGTCCATTGAGATCATAAATAGTAGCATTTAAACTTCAAATTGTTCGATTATGCAAATTTAATCAGAAAGAGCCAAACCTTTTGATATGGATCTAATCTAACTATTTAAGTTTAGTGTAGTTACTTGAGATTTACACCAATGTAACTGATGGTAGAATCTGGTCTAAACGCTGTCATTTGCACCTGCAGTTGATTATACATATAAACTGCCCCTGTAAAAACAAAATCCTCATTTGAAAATCGGTCTTGAAAAGCTATGATTTACTTCTAGTTTTAAGGGGCCGTGTCAGAACAGTTACAGTTTACATTTATCTCATATTTTATAAGATTGTGTTATCATAGAAGCAGGGTCAGAAAGGACCTTGTAGATCTTCAAGTCCAACCGCTTGCCTGGGCAGGAGGAAAACTGGGCTCAAATGACCCCAGCCAGGTAGGCATCAAGCCGCTTCTTAAAGACCCCCAGAGTAGGAGCCAGCACCGCTTACTTCCCTTGGAAGTTGGTTCCAGATCCTAGCCGCCCTAACTGTGAAGTAGTTCCTATGGATGTCTAATATAAACCTACTCTCCAACAACTTGTGGCCGTTATTCCTTGTTATCCTGGAGGGCGCTTGGGGAAACAAGGTCTCCCCCAAACCCTTCTGGTCCCCCCTGGTTATCCATTTCTAATTTTCAAATCAATACTTGATCTTTTTTTCCTTTAAACCAAATATATGTAAAGAAGTCCAAAAGATTTAAATTGGGAATAGGTAAAGCTTTTGTTCTTTGCTTAGTTGTAACTTGATTGATTAGCTTGTTCTTTTTGACAAGAAATACATTCTCATAGGCTGATATTGTAGACCTTACCTATCAAACATATGACTTGGAGGGGTAGTTTCTGAATAATCATTCTACTTTCTAGCAGCTTTTATAGTCAGAGGTATAGTATAAGTAAGGACTTTTCAGTTTTAGAGGCTAAGAAACAGCTGTCGGCCTGATGATGAAATTGAGTAGAATCAAGGGATAAATCTCCATTGTCTGAACCACTGTCCTGTACTTCCACGCCCACAAGTCCGGACTTCCACACCCATAACTCAACTGTGTATATTTGGTAAAAAGTTCATTTCATAGTACATGTGCTTCAAGGGTTTGCCATTTACAGCAGTCTGTTATCTTAGCCTTCTTAAATATAACCATCAAGTCTGCATGTCACATTTGGCTCTAAGTTAGCCAGGAACATTGCAATCCCTCTCAAAAGATGCCAAATACATTTAATTTTCACAGTAGCCTTGAAAACTGTCCACACTTGGCAAAGGTGATTCAGTTTCCCATTTATATTAATTAATTGTAATTTATTACTGGTTTAAGACCTTTCTATATGGCCAAACAAATTGGGCAGGTGAATATATTAGGCAGTTCTGTTAATTAAGTAGACAAAATATAACACCTTGGGAAAACTTGTCACTTTCTCCCCAACATTATGGTCTTTCTTCTAATTTCTGTGGAAAGTAAGAAGACTGATTATTCAGCCTTTTCCCACCAAGGTGCTTGTCCCCAGTGTATAGAATATGTCTGGGGGGATAGTCTGGGGAACTCCTCAGGCTAATTCCAACCTTGCATTCTAATTCAGGGGTGGGCAAAATACTGCGTGTGTGTGTGTGTGTGTGTGTTCATAGGGTGACTTCCACATGCACAGCCCACCATACACATGCATTCACACCCCCCTTGTACTGCCATATACCCAGATCCCCAAACCCCCTCCCACATATCTACATACACCACCACATGATCCCTCACCCCACTTACCCACACACCCACAGACCCCCCCCAAACCTATATGCATCCCCCACAGTATACAAAAGTAAGAATTCAGTTTAAGCTATTGTGCAATCACTTCTGTATACACTACATAAACACATGTAAATCAGGACAAAAATACGTTTTGAAATCAAATTAATGAATGCTGTAGATGTTTGCTTTTTAGAATATAATTTGGTATTTTTCTGTTTTTTGAGATGGCAAGACCCCTTGCAGAAAGGAGTACTTCCTGGAGATGGGGAGGGACTTATGGGGGCAAAGGTCATGGATTAGGGGCAGGATTTCTGGTCACAAGATGGCGACCAGGAGGTGGGGCACCTCACAAGAGTTGGGGCTACCCATGTGGCCCTTGACAGCTTGCTAAAACTTGGTAAGCGGCCCACCGTCTGAAATAATTGCCTGTCCCTTGTCCAATTCCTACATTGTAGAACTCGCTTTCCAAATTATTTTTACACTATTCCTGAAAAAAGAATAATAGTAACTAGTACAGCTTCTGCAGGAGTAGACTCGGGCAAACACTGTATAAATCAGCTGAGAGTCTGTAAGTAATGTGGGAGGGATCCATCAGCTCAATATGGTACTGGTGGACTCTTAAATCTATCTGGTCACCTTTAAACAAAGCTCCACCTTGCATGTGACCAGCTTACTTTGCAGTACAGAGTAACCTTTTGTGATGTTGTCTCCTTGTAATCTGGTTAATCTTGCAATATGAATTGTTTTACTACTTATAGCACATCTGTGAACTTTGTTGGATTGCTTGGTGTTTCCCAGAAGAGATTTGGAAGGCAGTTGTAGTAGAGTAAAAGCCGTGTTAGCCAGCACTTTATAAGCTAGCGTGCTCTACTAACTGGCTTGTAAGATAAAGTGAAACAGGAAGTGCTCACCGTGGCACTTCTGGTTTCTCCGTGCCCCCACAGTCCAGGGCAAAGCAGCCCTGTGCTTGTGAGCCCCTGTGGCCTGGAGGCATAACAGGCTGTGCAGGGCCTGCCTCGCTGTCCTGTGGTGCTTACAGGACCCACAGGAGGGATGTCGATGCCGCGGGAGGGATGGTGATGCCCTGGGTGCGGTGGGAGGCAAGGACGCCTGTTCTGGCTGCTCAGTTAACTGGCATGTTTTGTTCCCCATTCCCGGAGAACAGAGCTTTCACTGTATGTCGATAGATTGTCATTTTTACCTGTAGAACTGCCTGTGTTGTGCTGTAGCAGGCTGCCCTGCCAGATTACATTTGCCACAATGCTAATATTTCTGTGTGGTATTTCTGTCCTCTCAATTGTATCGGTAAAGTTTCAAGCATTGTTGCCTGGGTATACACAGTAACAGCTTCTTCATGATAGTATCTAATTGCCTGTGAAATCATACTGTACATCCAACTTGTGTTCAAAGGTAGACTGATGGAATAGTCCCAACCCAAAGAAGCACCTTTTGTGTCTAAGCATATTCCTTTATGTCTATAGTGTCTGAGCTAATAAATGTTATGGGCTACGGTCTTGCATTAGTCTTGTTCCTTGAGTGCCTTCTAAAGCGTTTCACTTTGACCCTAGGTATTCAGTAGCATTATTTTAATTTATGACTGGAGCCTCCCTTAGGATTTTCTTTTCTCTCTCAAATGCCATTTTTCTTATAGAAAACTGCTCCTGCAAATTCCATGAAGATTGCAACAAAGAATATTTCCATTTTATGGATGTGCAACCAGCAAATTATTGGTTGATCAGAAGATTCAAACTAAAAGCCCTCACTCCCAAATTCATGCTCTAGGACATAGCAAAAAATGACCACAAGTAAATGAGTTTCTAAGAGTTTTCATTGCAGTTAGTGAGCTCTTGTACCCTGCCTTGGTACAACCTGGATGATCTAACCTTTTGGAATACTGGCTAGTTTTATGTGACTAAAGCCAGAATATAAAGATCATTCTACCAGTCCCTTACCAGTAACTTTGTGTCATATGTTTATTACTTGCTTGTATTCCTTAGAAGTTGATATTTTAAGACCTAGAATTAAATGGAAATTCTAACTGCACATGAAAGGTATTACATACTGTCATATGATGAAATATGTATAAATGTCTGAACTACCATAACTGGAAAGTATCATGTGATCACAGCAACTAGGAAGAAAGTGATTTCAAAAGTTAAATCCTAGTCTTACTGGTGAATACTCTAATAGCATGTTAAATTGCTGAAAGTGAGACCCATACTTTGAAATGGAGCCTTGAAGGATGTAAGCTTGGTTCAAAGCATAGATTCAAATTTAGATGAATTTCTGTACCGTGTATCCAGGCTTCAGTCTTGAATTGCAGGCTGCAACCTTTTGAGGCAAAGATGTGACAAAATGTCTGTCAAATTGAGGTACTGGCCAACACATGTCCACAGGTGGGCTTTTGTACATCTGTTTCCTTCCCCTCTCCCCAAAATTAGGTAGTTTAAAATCCAGTAGAAAACTTTTCTAGAGAATGAGTAGGCTTTCATGGGTTTTAAATTGACATTGCTATCTAACGTTTCATGTTGTGACAAATTAAATTAGATAAGGTTGCTTGTGGCACAATAAAGTGTGACCAGCAGAGGAGGAGATTTTTCTGGTTGATGGACATGTGAAATAGAAAAATGGCAATATTAATTTAATATTTAGTATCAAGAATGGAGTTGAACTGGAGACATTTATGAGGCCTGTGTGTGTGTGTGTGTGTGCACGCGTGCGCACATACACACTACAAACATCTTCAGGATTGTGTGCGTCTGCATCTGTGTGTGTGAAGGTTATATTGTAGGAAAGCTAATTTGATAAAATGAGCTTTTTATATTGCTTTGCATTTTTAAAGGGTCACAGAACTGATCACATACGGGCATGAGTTCAAATATCCTGTCCTGAAAAAGTTTTTTTCCTCTTCTCATTAACTTTTCCTTATTGGTTGGTAATTTCATTACTTCTGTCTTATGGCTCACAAGGGGCCTAGCATGTTAAACTTCTCAGAATAAGGTCTGGACCTGTTATGGGCTTTGAGTATGAGGACAATGCCATACAGCTATACTTTGTACTGTTGGGGAGCAACCAAGAAGACGTCTTAGTGTTAATATGGGCATGTGATAGTTGTTTCAAAAGACATGGTCTGTTAACATTTTATACAAGTAAGAGCAGTATAGGGTGTTCAAATTCTTGCCAAAATGAAATGAATTACATTAATAAACTTGGGAGGCTACAAATGTATGAATTGTTATGATTAAGTTGGTGCCTGATAAGCTTCATTGTCTGGGAAGCTGTTAGGTTGTGGTGATTATTTTTTGTCATTCTTTTGGCATTCTTTGTGCAGCAGTCTAAAAGGATCTGAATACTGCAAACCAAATTAATAATCTCCTGGCTTTTGAAAGCTAGCAAAGCTGGCAGAACCTTATACCCAGAACCAGATACTTGGCAGTATCTGTTTAACTTGCTTGCAGTTTTAGAAACCTGTTCTTCATCTAGATCCTGATTTTTGGCTAAGCAGTATAACGGTGCTTTCATATTTTATATAATAAGTATAGAACTGGGTGCCACTGGTGCACATCTAGGACCTCAGCTTATATTATTTTGCCAGTTCTGTCAACAAGGCAATTTGTTGGTATGTGTGTGTGTGTGTGTGTGTGTGTGTGTGTGTGTGTGTGTGTGTGTGTGTAAGCATACACATGCACATGCATGAGAGAGACTAGAGCTGACCTTTGTGAAGTTCTAGACCTTGGAGCCCAGAGTAACAATTGCTCATAATAAGCCCTTTGTTTCTTGTTTGTTTTTTTTCTTCGAAAGGAAGAAAGGATGTATTTTTCTTCATCCCCATAGCTTATTAGTGGTGAGAGAGATACTGAAGAGATTTTCACCAGGATGGGTATGGATATATTACACTTGAGCTTGTACAAAGGTAGGATCATCCAATTCAGCAACAAATTTTGAAGCATGCTTAAGTGAAATACAGGATACTGTAGGCAAAAAGGTGATGTTGTCAATCCCCCCACTTTTAATTAGTTTGCTGAGAAAAGGTAAGTTAGACACAATTGGGTAGTTAATAAAGTCTCTAATTTTTAGGCAGTGGATTTTTCAGTACAGTTGGCTCCTTTTGGTATGTAGAATACTTCTGCCTTCAAAGCTTTATTTACATCCTCCATTAAGACTCTCTAGATGCTTTCAGTTTCCTTCCAGAAAAGCCAGGAGGTCAGGGTTTCAAATAGTGGCTCTGGCTACTATCAGTGCTTCTGTGACGACTACTTATGAAAAATAATTCTTGGAAGGGTATCTCATATTTTCATTTCTGGTTTCAGCTTCTTGTTTTCAGTGTCCAGGGAAACCAATTTTATATGTGGGCAGACTTCTTTGTGAAATAGTTATTTCTTTATACCTGGAGGTTCTAGAATGTATAAGGTGATTTACAGAATTTTGTGAATTTGGACCTTGCTGCCTAGGGCAGAGAAGAGGTAAGCTCTCTTCTGTTTTAATGGCATGAAACTAGTATTTCTTGTTTTATGTTTTAGTAACCATAATTGTCAGTGCAGAATGGAACAGCCTAAATGGGCCTGATTTTCTCTGCATCAGTTTTTGAAAATTAGAACTATTTAGAATGTCTGGAGTTGAATGCCCCAAATTACTATTCAGCTGTGAGAATCGTGGTCTATATTCACGCACTGCACACATTGAAATACTAATGCTTTCTGTGGCGAGTAGCAGGAGAAGTTAACAAACAGAAGGGCTGTAGAATTTTGGGAAAGGGCATCTATGAAAATTCCTATCATATGAAAGGCACCATAAATAAAACTTACGCAAATAAAATTAGCCTTTTATACAGATTTTAGATCCTATTTCCAGTAGGAAAGTGCATCGATCTGTGCAAGTCATGGTGGGTGCAGAGGAGGAGGAAAATATTCCTCTCTAGTCCAGTAGTTTAATTGTTAGGGCATTTGCTTGGAGATAGGTAAACCCAGGATTTCACTTGCACAAGCACAGAAGTGGATTTGAATTTACATCTTCCACTTTCCAGAAAAGTACCCTTAGCACTAAGCAACTAGCTTCCTTGTGAAGTTGGCCAACTGGTAAATCAATAAGGGTCAGCAGGGCCAGAAGGACATCAAGCCAAAGGGAGATGGACTTTTTACCTCAATGAGATGGTCACTGCCCAAAAGGGTATACAAAGATACATTTTATTTGACATTTCTTTTGTCACCAGATGATCCCAAAGGAAGCTGTCCCTTGTTCTTCTCTCCTATATTACACTGAGTCTAGAGTTGAATTCTCTTTTTATGTTACATTGAACAAATATAAAGTAATATAATGTTACATGGCACTACCATTTTTAGTATTTCTTCATACTTTTTAGAGCTTTTCCTTTTCACAAAATAAAACAGGTAATTAATCTTTTAAAAGAACTTAAGAAGTTTTGTGTTATAAGTATCACACATGTTTCTTATTTATTTTTTAAGACTCTTAAATACTCCTCAACAAATTATGAACCTTCTTTTAAAGCTCTAGAAGTAAACAAATGAAATGTATATATTGTCTAAAGGTAGAGTTGGGCCTAAAAGTCATCATATTTATAGACTGTTTTTTTCAAGGTTTACCCTGTCATTTAAATCACTATTCTTTTTCAGGTAATTGTCCACAAGGACACTACTCTTTGTGCATGTGCATATGTGGGTTTGCCTGGATTCTTAACAGGATGTACTTAAGATGTGCTAGCTTTCTGCCTGTTTGAGGACATAAAGGGTAAAGTGAGCCTTATTCTTCCTCAGTTCTCTTTTTTTACCCATTAGAGTAAATGGAACTCTTACAATTTTTGTTCAATTCTGATATCTAGTATTAGTAATTTGTTAGGTCATATTAGTTAATTTTTAGTCAGGGCAATCTATTCCTATACCTAGTTCAACAGATGATTTTTTAGGCATTCAAAAGGCCTGCTGAAATACATGGCTGATACCCTTGAATATCTCACTGGAAGCAGTGCAAGAGAAATAGTAGAAATAACTAGACATTCCAAACCCTTCCGTATCTGGTGGATTCATAATCCCTATGAATAGAGGGACAGTTGAAGTCTACAAAAGACTTGTAGCAGACTCCAGCCACTCCTAAGTTGGTAGATAGAAACTTGAACTTTCTTTCAAGAGTTTTGAGAAATTGTATTTGCTTTGAATATACAGTATACTTGTCTTAGCAGCTGCTTTAAGAAGACCTTGTTGCTTCCCAAGCAACACAGGGGGGAAGGATTGTAGCTGACTGGATCTGATTGTTAGTGAAATCTACTCTGGCAGTCTCTGGGCACACATTGCTAAGAAACGTGCATTTCTGATGAAATATGAGTATTTTATCTCTTCTTCCAACAAAACTAATTTAGTGGATGAAGGAAATACACTGGATACGTTGGACTTTAGTAAGGTTAAGTCCTATGCAACCTTCTTGTAAAAAAAAATAGGAGAAATGTGAGAGAAAAATCCTGCAGGATGGGTAGACCAGTGGCTTAATATATGCAAGCAAAGGGTAAAAAATAGATCCGTGTTGGAAATACAGGAGGTTGCAAGTGGTATTCCACTTGAACAGTGGTATAATTTGTTCTTGGTCCAGTGCTGTTCAACATATTCATAGATGTTTGGGTTGGAAGGGACCTCAGTAGATCAAGTCTGACCCCATGTCATGGGCAGGAAAGAGCGCTGGAGTTAGATGACCCCAGCCAGGTGCATGTTTAGCCTTCTCTTAAAGACCCCCAAGATAGGGGAGAGTGCCACCTCACTTGGAAGCCCATTCCAGATTCTGACACTGCTTACTGTAAAGAAGTTCTTCTTGATGTCTAACATAAATCAGCTCTCCGTCAGTTTGTGGCCATTGTTCCTAGTTATTCCAAGGGGTTTCCCGGTAAACAGAGCATCTCTTATTCCTTGCTGCCCCTTCCTCCCTGCCCCCCCACCTCTAATGAATTTGTAGGTGGCCACAAGATCACCTCTCAGCCTTCTCTTGTGGAGACTGAAGAGATCCAGGTCCCTCAATCTCTCGGCTTTGCCTGCAGGCCCCTAATCATACGAGTGGCCTTCCTCTAAACCCTCTTGAGGTTGTCCACATCCCTCTTGAAGGGCGGTGCACAAAACTGGATATAGTATGCCAACTGTGGCCTGACCAATGCTACATAAAGGGGAACTATCACCTCCCTGGACATGTTCATCATGCACCTGCTAATGCATGATAAAAGTGCGGTTAGCTTTACTGATCACTTCATCACATTCATAACTCATGTTCATCTTGGTGTCAACAATGACCCCGAGATCCCTTTCCACTGCTATGCTTCTGAGAAGGTCATACCCTAGCTTGTAAGTGTGTTGGTGGTTCTTTTCACCCAGGTGCAGCACTTTGCACGTGTCTTTAGAAAAGTGGGCAGAACAGAATAGGATGCAGTTCATCAATCTGTCCAGCTCCACCTGGATTCCTTCCCTACCCTCTAGTGTATTAAATTTACCCCATAATTTGGTATCATCTGTGAATTTGGACAGAGTGCTCTCCATGCCCTCATCCTAGTCACTGATGAAGACATTGAACAGCACAGGTCCAATGACTGAGTCTTGTGGGATTCCACTGTCCATATCTTTCCAGGTCGATACCGACCCATCCACCACCACTCTCTGGATGTGACCCCTAAGCCAATTTGCCACCCACTTAACCATGTAGTCATCTATGTCACAGCTGCTCAGTTTATTTATGAGACTAGGATGAGAGTTGTAGGCCTTCTTAAAATCCAAGTAAATGACATCTACCTTGATGCAGAAGCATCTAAGCATTTTTTGATCTGGTCATAAAAAGAAATAAGGTTAGTCAGGCAGGATCAACCTTCTTTGTTGGTTGCCATTCAGCATTATTTTTCCCATTTGGACTCCCACAAATGTGATCCTTAATATTTTTTTCAAAGGTTCTCTCAAGCATACAAGTGAGACTAACAGGTCTAAAGTTACCCGGATCCTCCTTCCTCCCCTTCTTGAAAATAGGGACCACACTGACCCTTTTCCAGTCCTCTGGAACCTGACCTGAGCACCACGAGTGCTCAAAAAGCCGTGCCGGTGGCTCTGCTATGACACTGTTGATTCCTTCAACATCCTTGGATGAAGATCATCCGGGCCAGGACTGCTGTCTTAAACACATCCAGTCCTTCCAAGTGTGGCTTCACCAAGTCAGTGATAACAGTTGGTGGGCTGGTGTTCCTCTTATTCCTGTCTATGATCCAGTTGGGAGATTTGTCTTGCTCCATGTTCAGTAATACAGAAGCAAAAAGTCATTGAAAAGCTCAGTCCTCCCTAGCTGTCACTAATTGCCCTAGCTTTTCCTGTAGGGATCTTATGTTACCCTGTACCTTCTTTTTATTCCCTATATACCTGAAGAAGGACTTTCTTTTTGTTGTCTTTAATTTTTGTTGCCAGCCTAAGTTCCATTTCTGCTTTGGCCTTTCTAACTACCTCCTTGCAAATGTGGGCCAAGTAGGTATATACTGCCTTGGTATTTACCCCCCTACTTCCATAGCCTATATGCCTATACTTGATCTTCAGCTGGAAATTCTGGCTGTGGGGCTCTGAGTGGTGGTCTGCAGTTTGTCAGGCTGCAGCATAGAAAGGTTGAGAACCCATATTTTATGGCCCTAGCATGTCATAATTCCACCCTTCTCACTAACGAATCTCCTGAGCACAATGAAGTTAGCTTTTCTGAAGTCTAACACTTCTGCCCTGCTGGTTATCTTTCCCACCTTACATCAGATAGTGAATTCAATCAAGTGATGGTCACTGTTCCCTAGGTTACTTTGTGTCTGTAGATCCCCCACCAGGTCATCTCCTGTAGCTACACCAAGTCCAGTAAAGTGTTTCCCCTAGTGGGACCATATACATCCTGTGTTAGGTGAGGGTCCTGTATGCAGGTTAAGAACCTACATGAATGGTCAGATCTGTGGGGGCCGAGAAACTCTGGCGGAATGAGGCTTACTTACAGTCCTTAGGCTGTAGGCACGTTCCTTGAAGTTACAAAACTCAAAACAGGAACTCAGGCACACAGAAGCTCACACTCATGCAGGGTATGGGGTGTCGGATGAATCCGGTGGGGAGTCATTGTTGGTTGATCAGTCCTTGTCCATGGCTCGGAAATGCAGGCGGATGTTTCCTCGTGTGTCCCAGCTCTCCAGTTTGGGCAGGCATCGCCCAAGCCTCTTATTCAATCCGCTAGCCAATCGCCAACTGACACATATGCATAATTTAACATAAGCCAGTTGCAAGCATGCACTCGCTGGTGCAGCTGCAAGGTTTTTGTGGGCTCTGATCTTGCACCAAAATTTTTCCCACACTACAGGGGAAACTCCCTGCTTCCGTGCTCATAATGTGCTCAACACAAGCTGTGCTGAGGCATCTGTTAACCATTATGCACAGACAAGATCTAGCTGACTGCTCTTCCCAGCAGAAGTTGGGATAGTTTAGGTTACCCGTGACAACCATGTCCCTTGACTGTACAGCCTTGGAGACCTGTGTTGAGAATTCCAGGTCCAGCTCATCCTCCTGATATTGTGGCCTCTAGTAGACCCCCCACTACCAAATCCCCTTCCCCCTGACTCCTTGTATTCTGACCCACAATACCTCAATTTGCTCCTTCTCTGATCCCATCTTGATTTATGGAAGATGTATATTGCTCCTTAACATAGAGAACAACATCCCACATTTTCGCTCTTCTCTATCGCATCTATACTGCCTTTAGACCTCAATGCTTACTGCCCAATCGTGGGTAGAGTCCCGCCAGGTTTCAGTTAGCCTTGCCAAGTTGAAGTTCTTGTTTGCAAGCAGGAGTGTGAGTTCCTCCTGCTTGTTCCATATGCTCCTAGCATTAGTATAGAGACACCTGAATCTCCCAATGGGTGACCTGATGCCCATCAGGCCCTTTAGTACTTACATGGGCTATTCCAGTACATGACTCCTGGTTCGTTGATCCTAGGTTCTCTCTGTCATCTGCATCCCCATCCTCCAACAAACTTAGTTTAAAGCCCTGCGCAGGAAATCAGCCAACATGTAAGAGAACAGATTTTTACCTTAATATAATGTATTAATGATTTAGGTGCTGGAATAGAGAACTTCCAGAGCGGTTGTGGATGACAAGAAACTGGGAAGGATTGCAGATGCCTTGGAGGACAGGAGGAGAATTCAGAAAGACCTTGATGAATTGGGGAGATGGGCTAGAGCCAACAAGAAGAAGTTCAGTGCAGACAAATACAAAGTGATACACCTAGGGAAGAGTGATCAAAACCTCAAATACAGAATGGGTGATAACCAGGGTGTCACAGGAAAGCTGGGCACTGTGAGTTTACCAATTTTATCACAGGCCAACTGGGCTGTTTGATTCAGTTTCAGATTGAGGAGGCAAAGTTGGGAGTGAAGCAAAGGCAAATTTCTTATAGCTTACATACACACACAACAGATAACAGAAAGATACATGCGATAAGCAGATAATGCAGTATTAAAGAGCTAATAGTAAATAACAACAACAGATAGATCAATTCTGTCACAGACCAACTGGGCACTGTGAGGGTATTAGCCACTGGGCTGTTCAAAACAACAGATAGACAGACAGGGGCACAACTCTGCATCACCACCCTTGCTGCTGCCTATTGGGTAGGGGACACTTTGCCATGGCACCATGGGGCTTGCGGCGACAAGGAGCTTCCCTGTCTGGCCCTGCTCTGTACTGTGTCGCACCTGCTGGGCTGCAGAGACCCTGGGTGGAGGGCAGCAGAGTGGGGGATCTCTGAGCCTGTAGTGGACAGCCTGCACATGCCTGCACCCTATGCACAGATTTGGGGGACATGCCTACCATGTCTTCTCCTGGGGGGCATGTACACAGCAGTAGGAAGCCAACCCCATGCTGCCCATCTCCCAGACAAGTTGCCCGCAGCCCCATCCCATTCCCCACTGGGGCCCTGTGGCCATGCATTCCAGCCCTGTGCTCCAAGCCCCATGCACTGTCCCAGCTGAGCAGCAGCCCCAGCCCTGCCCAACTCACTCCTTCCCTCCCTCCCTATAGGTGTATCTCCTCTTTCCCCCCACCAGACTTACCTGCAGGAGTTGCTTACCAGGCTGCCTGTGGCCATGTGCATATGTGAGTGTGCATGTGCACATGGTGTCCCCTGCCTGACCACCCTTCTCCCATTCTCCTGAGCTCCTTGTAGGCTGGAACTCTGCCATCCTGCAGAGAGCTCTCTGCAAAAGTGGAAAATGTGTGTGTGTATTTCCATTAGGACGAAGAATCCCATTTTTTCCTCCGTTCAAGGGGGACATTTTGTGTGTGTTCCCATTTTTCCATGGGAAATGGAAAACCCAGATCCCTGGTGATAACTGACTGGGTGGCAGCTATGCTGAGAAGGCTCTGGGGTTTTGGTGGATCACAAACTCAACATAAGTTATCAATTTAATGTAGTTGTAAAAAAAGGTGAGGTTTTATCAGCAGGACTATTAAGTATAAGATGTGAGGTGATAATGCTGCACTGCCTAAATTCTATTTATTGTATGAAGTTCCTGGTCCACATTTTAAAAAGACAGTGGAGAAATTTGTGTGCTCAAAGGTGAGTGATGCATAAAGTGTTTGGAAGGCAAGCCACCAAGGAGAGGTTGAGAAAATAAGCATGTTTAGATTGTAGAAAAACTGATTAAGTGGGGCATGATAGCAGCCTTCAAGTGTCTGAAGGGCTGCCGTAAGTGAGAGAAAACAACTTTTGTTCCTTGCTTCAGAGACTAGGATACCTAGCTGTGACTTACAGCTGTAGACTGCATATCAGGAAAAACTTCTTTACCATTAGAACAGTGAGGCAATGGAAAAGACTGCCTAGGGAAGTTGTGGACTCTGTCGTTGGAGGTCAGGGTGGATTAAAATCAATTATTAAAAAAATGGATTTTTAAAATTTATATCAGATTTTTTAATTGAATCATATTTTTATTCTTTTGTTAAAATACTTGTAAAAACTATATAAAGATGGTTTTAATTTAAGATATGTTAAAGCTCAAAGATATAATCATGGAATAGGGATTATAATTACTAATTATATACTATTTGAGACAAAATATTCATGTAACCTTTTAGAAAAGTTATGAATAGGTCACAACAGGCCATATTAAGGGCCCAATCATATGGGTTTCCCAGAGGCTCCTCTATAGATTAGTAAAGATTAAAGAAAACCTCTCTACACAATGGGACTCAATGCTCAGTCTAGAAGATCTCATTAAGCAATTCTGTGATGCTTTATTTCAGTTCTCCAACTGGATTTGCGTTTCCTGGTTAACAGCAATATATGGGGATGAGACATAACAGCCCTGATTTACCTACTCATTATCCATAGTTTTACTCTGCAAGTTTTCATACACACAGTCAAGCCATTGTCTCTCTAAAAGTGCAAAGTCTCAAGAAGTTAAATGAAAAGAGGATTGTTGGGGGTAGAGTAGATCTGGGCAAGGAGGAAGAGTCTGGAGATAAATGCAAGGAGGGAAGGGCAGTAGAAACAAGAGAAACATTTTGAGCAGAATATTCTAGAAATCTTGAGGAATAAGTTTCTGAGTATAGCCTTTCCATTGATTTGAGATCTAGTGAGGGAATGGTATGGCAGAAGGGAAAAACTATCATGGCAGCAGGCTTGCCAGGCTATGAGAGAGAGAAGAAATAAATAAGAAGAAATCTAGGAGAAAGTGAAGAAAGCCCCAAGCTAATAACATATGGCTGCAGTACTTGTTTGATGTCCTCCTAGTACAGTATGGCGCACACATCACTTAAACATCCATGATTAATCTAGTGAATTGGAGATGGTTCACCTCCCAATGACATCAGAAGTTTCTGCTTCAGTTAGCTTTGGTAAATAAAATAACCAAATCAATTCAGTTTTCTGATGTAGTTGCAAAATTAGTCTGGAAAAAATATCAAATCACTGCTTTAAAATGTATAATTTGTACCTTCTAAAAGTGAAACCTACATCTATCTCTGAGCTGTTCGTAATATGTCTTAAAGTTATATTAAACAAGAATGCACCTGTTGTAGAAAACAATGATTAAATCAAGGCTTCTTGACCAGTGATTTTAAATCTATTTGATTTCTATCAAATCCACCCAATTGGAGGTGTCCAGGAAGAGATTGTCTAAGCATTGGCCAGGGAAGACTTGGGAGTATAAATGCCTGCAGTGTGCTGGCAGACAAACAAGTGAAATGGTTGGAAGCCCAGGGGACATGTAATCATGCATTGCTCAGATAATGGGATCTCTCTAGCCCAGAGCAGGTGGACAGGTTGGAGAGGAACATGCTCAGCAGCAGAAGACTTAAATGATGCTCTACAACCACCTTGGCTATGTAAGAAGATTAGAGGAGCTGGATTAAGTTCATGGAAGGGCTAGAATGACAGAAAAGGGAGTTTTGGCTTTTCAGTCAAGGTGTGTGATGTATGGAGTTGTGTTTGCGATTCCTAGGCTGCACTGCAGTGGAAGTGTTTGGTTATCCCATGCTTCTGGTTTTACCTGGGAGGTAAATTTTCTGTCTGAAGCTGTGAGTATTTTTTTTTTACTTTCCACAGAAGCATTAGGTTTTGTCAGGAGCTGTTGCTGTGGGTTTTGTCTGGGATGATGATCCTGCTAGGGCTTAAACCCAGAAGTTTCTGTATTGCTGCTTCACTCAGAGTCAGACTGATGAGCAGAGTTTGGACCATGAAGAAATTTTACTTCATGGTCAGATTGGCCTGGACTGGAAGGTGTCAGGATTCCCTTGTAGTGAGGGGCAAGATTTTTTCAGACAGTACCCCTGTACCTGCCATACTGTTTAGCTGCATGTGAATTTCTTGTCCCAAGACTGGTTTTGATGAACTCCACATCCCAGAAGGAAAAAGTACTCCCTTGAATTGTTTAATAAGAATAGCACCTCTTGTGTCACCATTATTAATATGTATGTCTTTCCTCAGTTTTGAATATTGAATATCCTGAGGAAAGTAAGGCAAGTTCTTGACTGATGATTGATAGGCCCAGCATAGGCTAGGGAGTTCTGGATTCAGGCGTTATGAACCGGTTAATTTGTTCACTGATCTTTTGGCTTGCTGTGCTTGTCCATCTTGTTAGATTCTGAGTGTAGAGTCACTAGGGGTGCACTGATAGAGATTTGGGGGTAGATATCAATACCCAATATTTAAGGAGGCATATTGGCTGATACCAATCCGATTCCCAGTATAGCTGCCTCCAACTGCTCTGTCCATTGTGGTGGAAGAGGAAGGGGGAGCAAAAGGGTGCGTGTGGGGGGGGCAGATCAACACCCCTTGCGGTGAGGAAGGGGGCAGGTGTAGGTGCTGCCCAGTCGGAGTGGGAAGGCAGAGCCATGGCCCAAGGTGGGGGGTGTCTCCAGTTGCTGCCTGCACCCTGGGAGGGTGGGAGGGGGTGTGTATGCCTCCTGGATCTGCACAGGGTGGGGCAGGTGGGCTGGAGCCGAGGCTGCACAGGGGTCTTCTTGGTGGGGACAGGACTCGGAGCGGGATACTGCCACCTCACATTTTGCTGCATCTGTTCTCAACACTGCCGCCAGCCACCCAGTGCAGCCCTGGCTCAATGCCCCACCTCCACGCATGTGCCAGGCAGGTGTGGGATGGCAGCTCTGGAAATAGAGCTGCAGCAAAATCTGGGGTGGCTACAGCCCCTTCCCAGTGCCTCTAGTGCCTGCTTTGAGCCCCGCCTCTGCTAAAAAGAGCCCCAGACAGCCCCACCTCCAGCCAGCAGCTGCAGCCCACCCACCCATGCAGATCTGGTGGCACACTTCCCTTCCCCATGCCTGTGCCCTCCCAGGATGCAAGCAGCAGTGGGAGCTGCCCCCCCCCCCCATGAGCCATAGCTCTGGCCCTGCCTTGCCCCACCTGGGCAGTGCCTACCCCCTCCCTCCTTCACCACGGGGAGATATTGATCTGCCTCCCCCCCATGCCTTCTCCCTCTCCCCGCCCCTTCCACCACACGGGACTGACCAGCTACATGCAATTCTCCAAGCTGCCGGCTCTGCTACTTGCTGCCTGTGTACTGTGCTGTGGCTGTGCACAGCATGGGCATTTATTGGCCAAATTATCGGCCCCTTTGGGCTGATTTCTGATGCAGCAAATGTTCTTTATATTGGTACTGATCTGATATTGGACTGATATATCTGTGCACCTCTAAGAATAACCATTATTGTGCAAGACAGTCCAGATGGTCAGTGATTGAGATTAGGGGTGTGCGAAGCTGACAGTATTCAATTTGGATATGGATTCAGCCTGATTCAGGGGACAGTAATTCAGTTAGCTGATTTGGATTGCCGTCCTAGTTTGACTCAGCTGAATCTGAAGATTCGATTCTGATTCAGAGAATCAGGAATTTGGTCATAGTCACAGCTTTATATTTTTTTTCTACGTACCTTGAGGTACCAGGTGCAGCTCATGAACACTGAGATGGTGGGGCAGATGTAGTGTCCCACAAGAGTGCAGGGGACCCCCTCCATGTTCCCCCGGCTCAGTCACTTTCTGCAGGGGCCCCCAGGTTCCACCCCCCCAGACCCAGGAGACACCAGTTGCAGAGCTGGGGGGGCAGGGGCGGGCCTCCCATGTGCTCCATGGTGGAACCAGAAGTGGGTCAGAAGTACCAATGACTATTAAATGCAAGGGGCACTGGCCCAGCTTCAAAATGAGCACTGGAGAAAGGCTTGGGTAATAACAAACCTGGGTCTGGGTGGTTAGAGAGCGACAGGTTCAAACCCTTTCTGGGTCTCCTGCTTCCTGGGTGAGCAGCCTAAACACTCACCTATTGGGACTAGAACATGGGTGCTTCCCTCTCCCACACTTTTTTTTCCTGGCTTTATGCTTAGGTACACATTTTGTTTCAACTGTTCTGCTTTTTTTTTTTATGATGAATTAAACTACCTTAAATATTATATTGACAATATTTTTCTGATGCATCCCCAATGATAACACCATGGTCAGAGATTTTAATTTTAATTTTTCCAATACTGACCACTATGTTATATGTATTAAAATAAGGGGGAGGGGTGTTAAAAAATGTAGTTTTGAAAAAGCAAAGTGAGCTGGAGATAAAAATGAGAAATCCTTAGCTGTTGTATTCACTATTTTCCATATTTCTTACTGACTTAATCAGATAAAAGGGCCTCCAGAGTCAGTCTAGGTAGTTGTGTGTGGGATGGATCTCACTAAAACCTGTCAATTAGTAGGTCTATCACAAAGTTAAGGTTCCCTGTGGATATAACCGTCATTGAATTAAAAGCTGACACATGGACAGTTTATGAAAAAAAAATCATGGATATTTTGCTGAGGGTCATTTTGCTTCAGTATAATTTCTCTGTTGGCTGATATTTAGTATTTAAAGTTACCTGCAGTTTGAATTTTTGGCTTTCCTGGAACAGGTAGGATGCAGATACATATGTGGTTTGGCAGAATGAACATTACCTATTGCAATTCCTTTTGAATCTCTTTGTATCTTCACTGTGGCAGCAGTGGGCCTCCAGTTGAAATGCCTCTGAGTGCACGCTATCTACCTGCTTGTATTTGCATGCCTCAGATATAGAAATATGTCAGTGAGGCTGTCCTGGGATCATCTGAAATGACAGCTCTTAAAACCTTGGTTCCAGATGCTTGAGACCAGTCACTGGGGAATGATGTCTGAGTAGCTGCACTGCTGTGTTTCCAAATTTGGAGTGTACACATGGGAACACTTGGAAAAGGCTTTTACTGGAGCAGGGGGTGTCTCCCTGGTTGGGACATACTGCTACCAGTATAAGAATACTTTTAGACGTCTTGTGACACAGATGTGGTTCCTGTAAAAGTGTTACATCTGTGAATAGTTCTCTTAAAATGTAGCCACTATTTTAATGTTTTTTGTTTGGTTTATTCATCTTCCTTTTGAGTCTGTGGAAGAGGTAGTTTTTGATTACCTGCTGGTATTGTAATTCTGTGTCCCCATCAGAGATCGAGTATTTATAACTTTGGAATCACTTAATTGTCAGAATTCTCTGTTGGTGTAATAATACATTAGACAAAGACTTGTATGGGATGACTTGAATAAGGATGATCTTGCCTAGGGGCTTCAACTAGATGACCTCCAGAGGTCCCCTCCAGCCCTGCTAGTCTATGATTAAAGCCAGAAGAAAAGTAGAGTCTAGGAACTGGCAACAGAATAGCCTTTCAAGGATATATCAAATCTGATGGTTGATGGTATGAAAAAGATTCTATTGTGAATGTTTGTTTTGCTTGGATATCAAGCAAACCCTCAAACTGGTACTTAAGAGAAAATCTGAACAGCCTTACACTAATTATACAGCAATTAAATGTTTCTAGTGACATAACAATTGCTTCAGCATTTATGTTATGATGGTTATCTGTAAATATTGATGATAATTATAATATAAGATTCCTTTGTTAAATTATGAAAAAGAAAATAATAAATTCTTGCATGTATTGGCAATGAAGTAAAATGATGAAAGGGTGGGGGGGATTAAATGTAGCCAGTCACTATTAACCACTAAAACTGAATCTCTGCTTATGTCCTGCTAGTCATATCTCAGCTGTCTGCATCTTTTCCATGCATAAGTGAAACAATCCAATATTCTAAATTTCAAAAATGACCCCCATAGTGATGTAAAAGTATTAAAGTAATGCATGCTGACATTTTATATTATTACAGTCTATAGGCTTTACTTACTTTTTTTAATAGCAGTGTTACTTATATAAAAATGTCTATCTTGGACATCTAATTATTTTCAAAAGAATTCCTATTACTATCCACATAGAAATGACAATGTTATATTGCCTATGACAAGCGCTGTTGAAAACCCAGTTTAATGTTTCTGTATTACTAACGATGGCTGACCATTTTTATTAATTTATTATATTTTATACTTTTGTTCTAAATCTCTTTTTTTCTTACTAAAAGCAGGCTTTAAAATGACAGTATTTATTGTGCTACTTGTTGGATTCGGATACAGCCATACCTGTACTGAATAGCATCCAAGTTATTTATTACCTCACATCTTCAAACTGTGCTCTTATTTCAGTGTCTTAGGCTCTAGACTCTCTTCTCCAAAGTATTGTGTAGTGCTGCAGATTGAACAATATTTGCTTTGTACAGTTTTCTTTTCTGCAGTTTGGAATAGGGATCTGCCTCTTTTTGACTCAGAAGAGACTACACCTAAAAAGCTACATTCAATTCATTCACAAGGGAGTTTGAAGATGCAAGCAACAACATATACGAGGAGCTGTAGGAGTTGAAGATAAAAATCAGATTTAAACATTCTATAAAACTCGAAACTTGGTAAACTGATGTTTTAAGTGGATCATGACAACTGTCTAGTCATATATGAAGGATTTAAATGCAAAGGAAAGAGAGAAATTATCCAAGGGGTCATAATCAGTGTAACAAGTGGGCCTTTCCGGGGCCAGTCAAAAGTTGGCCCACCCACCTGTTTCTGGGCTAACTGCCTACCTCTCTTGGCTGCCACAACTTATTGGAAAGTGATTAAGATATTAGAGTGTCAGGAGGCTGCCCACTTTCCTGCCTCAATGCCAGGGGGTGCTATCTGCAGCTCTGTTCCTCCCCTACACTGCAGCCAAAGCCTTGCAGGTGTTCCCTCCAGCTAGCTAGCACTGGGAACCAAGCTCTGGAGTCTCACTGGGACTCTTAATTCCCCACTGGATCTCCTGGTTCTAGCACCCTTACACTGGGTTTACTCTGTACATGTGCATACAACAACATGCCCCAGGCCCGCACACTGGGCTCCAAGGCCACACATATACTCACAGGGCTCCAACTCCTGTCCCCAAGCCCTCCCTGGGTAATCCCCTTATCCCTGGCCTCAAGAGCTTTGTTAATAGCCCCTCAAGGCTTGGGATCCCACCTCTCAGAGCTTCATGCTGGTTCCTATATGCAGCCTCGGACCTCCACCACAGAGACTGAGCACTGCTACAGGTCCCTCCACCAACCTGGGCCCTGCCTTGCGGTGAATCTGGGCCCCCCTTGCTCAGTCTTACCCACTAGGGATGTGGGACCTGGGCTTATTAGGCACCCCAACCCACCTTTCACCAGGGTGGTAACTGGTCTGATGTTTCCTGGGGGTTCCCACACTACTGGGAGCCCTACCAGGCCACCCACTCCCAGCAGGGTGCAGCTTTAGGTCATGCTCAGGACCAAGAGCCTCCTATCCATCCCCATAAGCTCTTGCCCTACCTCCAGGGTCGTTCCTGCTGCAGCCCAGCAAGGCAGTGTTTCTGCCTGGCCTGGTAGCAGCAAAATGCAGCCTTTATATACTGAGTTCTCTAAATGGCTGCCAACATCAGGCACCTGGTAGCTTCCTGACTGCCCTTAAAGTGGCAGGCACCAGTAGGGCCCTGCCACAATCAGGAAGAATGGCTTGGAAGTTAGAAGGGTTTTTTAGTAAATGGCAGGGAAGTTTTAAAGCAATATTGATTAGCTAATAACATATTTGAATGTTCACAAAATAGTCGTAAGATCTTTTAAAACTGTAATATATGAAATGCTAGAAAGTATATTGTAGAATCAGTTCCATGTTGTTTGTTTGACATTTGACATTACAAAAGAGGTTCTGTGATACTAAAGTTGAAGTAAGTGGACTGTTTTATCTTTGTACAGGACATTCAGAAGAATAACTATTATGCGTGGTTGTATAGTTTCATAGTTGGTAGGGTCAGAAGGGACCTAAGCAGATCATCTAGTCCAACCCCCTGCAATGGGCAGGAAATGACCCCAGCTAGGTGGCCGTCTAGCCTCCTTTTGAAGACTCCCAGGGGTAGGGGCAAGCACCACTTCCCTTAAAAGTTGATTGGTTCTAGCTCCTAGACACCCGGACTGTGAAGTAGTGCCTCCACATATCTAGCCTGAATCTACTCTTAGTCAACTTAAGGCCGTTGTTCCTTGTAGTAGTTCCCGGTAGTGCCTGGGGGAACAGGGCCTCTCCCATTGCCTGTTGGTCCCCCTTGGCAAGTTTATAGGCTACCAGATCCCCTCTGAACCTTCTTTTGTGGATGCTGAACAGGTTCAGGTTCCGTAGCCTCTCCTTGTAGGGCCTACCCTGCTGCCCCCAAATCATGCGAGTGCCCTTCCTCTGGACCCTCTCGCTGCATCCCTCCTGAAGTGCGGTGCTCAGAACTGGATGCAGTACTCTAACTGCAGCCTAACCAATGTTGTATAGAGGGGCAGGATCACTTCCTTGGACCTGCTCATCATGCATGTATAGATGCATGACAAAGTAAGGTTAGCCTTCCTGACCGTGTCCCTACGTTGTCGGCGCATGTTCATCTCAGAATCAGTAGTGATTCCAAGATTCTTCTCTGCCTCTGTGCTGATGAGAAGGGAGTTCCCCAGCCTGTAGGTATGCTGCTGGTTCTTCCTTCCCAGGTGCAACACCTTGTACTTGTCCGCATTGAAACCCATCCTAGTTGCATCCTACCACCTCTGTAACCTGTCAAGATCTAGTTGTAACCTGTCCCTCTCTTCTAGCATGCTCACTTCCCACCACATCTTAGTGTCATCTGCAAACTTGAACAAAGTGCTTTTCACCCCCTTGTCCAAATTGCTGATGAAGATATTGAACAGTGCTGGCCCGAGGACTGAGCCTTGGGGAACTCCACTGCCCACATCTCTCCAGGTAAAAAATGATGTGTGCATCACCACTCTCTGGGTGCAGCCCTCCAGCCAATTTAAAACCCATCTGACTGTGTAGGTGCCAACACCACAGATGCCTAACTTTTTAATGAGGATGGGGTAAGAGACAGTGTTGAAGACCTTCCCAAAGTCCAGGAAGACTATGTCCAATGCAACATCTGCGTCCAAGGCTTTTGTGACCTGGTCATAGAAGGTCATTGGGTTGGTCTGACAGGACCTGACTCTAATGAACCCAAATGGGAAACACGGCACCTTCTCACTATGCAAGGTGTACGTGTCATCTGTCTGTAATATAAGCCTATAATTTACACTAACATAGTTTTACAATCTTCCCCCCTTTATTTTATTTTGCTTTGTTAAAGTAATGTAAAAGCCAGTTTACACTGGTTTAGATTGTCACATGTCAGTCACCAGGGACTGAGAGGTCACCACATTCAGATATTTGATGAACTATTTCCTAAACTACAGGTGAGTGAACTGGTTGTGACAGAAATCTGATTAACTTTCATTTGTAATATGCAAGTCCTATTTTGGGACTGGGTGAGGACTGCCGTACTTAATTTTTTTTCATGCATCTACAGTTGAGAAAAGGAAACAGAAATAAAAAAATATTATAGAGAGGCCTATTCTCATAGAATAACTGACTCTGTAAAAGGGAACTACAAAAGACAACAGGTTTTCATGATGTTATTGGTAAATCTGGTTGGAAAACCATCAGCAGTACAGTTTTTTCATTTAAAATAGGGATAGAGAAGGAAGGAATGGAGGGGGTGTTGTGCTTTATGTCAAAGAGCAATACACATCCTCTGCCAGAAAAATGGGGTCAGAGGAGGGGCAAGCTGAAGTGCTCTGGATACAAGGCACTTAAGGCAAGGGATGTAGTTGTCATGGGTGATCTAAATTACCCGGACATCTGCTGGGAGGAGCAGTCAGCCAGGTTGGACCATTCCAGGAGGTTTCTGGCCGAGATACAGGACCTCTACTTAATCCAGGAGGTGCACAGTCCCACCAGAGGAAATGCCCTGTTGGACCTGTTCCTGGCCACAAGCGATGATCTGGTAAGGGGACACCAGGTCCTTGACCACCTGGGCGATAGTGATCATTGCTTGCTGGAATTCACTATCCAGTTCAGGGTATCAAGGGCCTGCAGCGGGATGGTATTCCTAGACTTCAAGAGGGCCAACTTCAACGAGTTGAGGAGATTAGTGGGAGAGGTGCTCAGGTTCTTGAGGGCAGGGGAACTCAATGGTTGTTCTTAAAAGAGACAATACTCAGGGCCGAAGGGGTGACGATCCCAACAAGAAGCAAGGGGAGCAAGAGTGCCCAAAAGCCCCCCTGGCTCACCAAGGTTGCCAAAAAGGTGGTGTACACCCGGTGAAAGGCAGGGGCTATCTCTAAAGAAGAGTGTATCTCCACTGCTCGGGCCTGTAGGGGGGCTGTTAGGAAAGCTAAGGCGGTCATAGAGCTAGGACTAGCATCCAAGATCAAAGATAATAAAAAGTCCTTCTTCAAATATATAGGGAGGATGAAGAAGGCACTGGGAAACGTGGGGCCCCTGCAAGATACGCTGGGCAATCTGGTGGTTGTGCCAGAGGAGAAAGCAGATCTCTAACAAATTCTTCACCTCCGTTTCCTTGTTCAAGGACTGGGACTCCCCTACCGTGATTCAAGACAGACTCGAGGGGATCACCTCCAGACCTAAGGTAGAGGAGGACAGGGTTAGAGTGCTTCTGGAAGGACTGGATGTCTTCAAATCAGCAGATCCAGATGCTCTCCACCCCAGGGTGTTGAGGGAGCTAGCAGGGGTTATTGCAGGGCCCTTGGTACAGCTTTACGAGCGCTCATGGTGCTTGGGTCAGGTGCCAGATGATTGGAAGATAGCCAATGTGGTCCCCATTTTTAAGAAAGGGAGGAGGGAGGACCCGGACAACTATAGGCCCGTCAGTCTTACCTTAATCCTGAGGAAAGTCTTTGACAAGGAGCACATCTGTGATGGGCCGGCATTGGGGATGATGCTCAAGGGCAACCAGCACGGTTTCATTAGGGGCAGGTCATGTCAGACGAACCTGATTGCCTTTTACGATCAGGTCACAAAAGCATTGGACGCAGGTGTCACTGTGGATCCAATGCTTGGACTTTTCAGCAAGGCCTTTGACACTGTTGACCACCCCATCCACATTAAAAACCTAGGCGACTGTGGCATTGATGCCTACACAGTCAGATGAATTTCAAATTGGCTGAAAGGTTGTACTCAGAGGGTGGTGGCGGATGGGTCATATTCAACCGGGGGGGGGAAGTGGGCAGTGGAGTCCCCCAGGGCTTGGTCCTTGGGCCTGCGCTGTTCAATTTCTTTATCAGCGATTTGGACAATGGGGTGAAAAGCAACCTGTTTAAATTTGCTGCTGATACCAAAATTTGGGGTGAGGTGGGCACACTGGTAGGGAGGGAAAGACTGCAGCAAGACCTGGATAGGTTTCAGGGGTGGGCTAACAAGAACAGGATGCTTTTCAATATGGGCAAGTGCAGAGTGCTGCACTTGGGCAGTAGTAACCAGCAGGACACTTATGGGCAACTACCTTCTTGAGAGCACGGAGGCAGAAAGGGATCTTGGAGTCATTATTGACTCCAAGATGAACATGGCCTGACAATGCAAGGTCACGGTCAGCAGGGCTAGCCGGACCTTATTGTTCATCCACAGGTGCATCTCAAGTAGGGCCAAGGGGGTGATCCTCCCCCTCTATGCGACACTGGTCAGGCCACAGCTGGAGTACTGTGTCCAGTTCTGGGCACCGCACTTCAAGAGGGATGTGGACAACATTGAGAGGGTCCAGAGGAGGGCCACCCGCATGATCTGCAGGGCAGATCCTACAATGGGAGGCTATGGGACCTGAACCTGCTCTGCCTTCACAAGAGAAGGCCAAGGGGGGACCTTGTGACCATCTATAAACTCACTAGGGGGAACCAGAAGGGTTTGGGGGAGACCTTGTTTCCCCTACACCCCCCCAGGATAACAAGGAATAACAGCCACAAGTTGTTGGAGAGTAGGTTTAGATTAGACATCCATAAGAACTACTTCACAGTTAGGGCAGCTAGGATCTGGAACCAAC
>JAGPOW010000261.1:31366099-31379457 GCA_030014935.1 Caiman crocodilus | reverse complement strand
TGGAGAGTAGGTTTAGATTAGACATCCATAAGAACTACTTCACAGTTAGGGCAGCTAGGATCTGGAACCAACTTCCAAGGGAAGTGGTGCTGGCTCCTATCCTGGGGGTCTTTAGGAAGTGGCTTGATACCTACCTGGCTGGGGTCATTTGATCCCAGTTTTCCTCCTGCCCAGGCAGGGGGTTGGACTGGAAGATCTACAAGGTCCCTTCTGACCCTACTTCTATGATTCTATGGAAATGTTTTGATAAATTTTCAATAAAAATTACAGGGAATTTTTTTTTAATTGATCTTTCCAACAAAATCATTTCTTTTTATTTTATTCTATTTTTATATCATTATTTTTACAATATTTCTTGATGTCAGTTTTGTCTTGTATGGCACTCGAGTTATCTCTGCATCTACATATGACATACTGTAATGTGATCGCTAAACTTGTATTACTTTTTAAATTTTTAAAATCATTAGAAGTCAAACTGTGATTGCAGCACAATCAAGAGAGGTTTCAAACTAAGATATGTTAATATCTGCTAAATTGTTTCATTTAATGATTTAAAAAATAGACATTACATGATGTATCAACTATTATGTCATATTTTGGCATATCATTAGTTATAGTGCATAATATGCATGACCATTTAATAAAAAAGATTAAATATCTATCAGATGAAATTTCAAACACATTTTGAAACTCCTGGGGTGGGGAATAATCCAAATCACACTTTTTCCAAACTGTTCAGTATCACAGGAAACTTTATCTTTTTAAAAAAATTAAACTCCAGTTTAGATCAAAGGACAGGTTTGAAGCATCTACATTTCCCAGACACTGAAATTCTTTCAGTTACCTCTGTCAATCACATTTTGTAGTTACTTCAAATTCAGATAGTTCAAAGTAGTTTTCAAGTTTAGTAATAGTTAGCATTCCATAATGCTATCTAGATATTAATGATATTTTTAGAGGCTTCTCTTAATCAATTCTCTAACTAGCCAGGCTTAATATAAGAAAAAAGGAAAATTAATATACATCAGAAGTCATTTATTTTACCCAAAGGATCAAATCTTACACCAAAGCAAAGAGGCTCATAAGGTTGAGTGATAATATGGGGAAAGGGCCCTAAGGTAGCCATCACCAGTAGGGTTAGTAAGGAAAAAAAATTGATCAAAATGTTGAAAAAGCCTGACACTGACACAGTTACTGTGATAGTAAAAGTTAGCAATAGGAAGAGAGCCAGTGAACATGAACAGAATAAGGATTACAGTGGAATAAAATTAATTTGTTTATATTTTGATATAGGACAAGATATTCGGGAAGATGGGCGAATAGGTGAAAGCCATTTTCAGACCTTGTGCCATGAAGAAAAGAATGGAGAAAGGGTTGCATGGACTTGAATTCTTTGTCAACCTTTTTGTGGGATTTTTGTTTCTTCAGTAGTAACTTTGTTATACATGCTAGAAATCTTGCTAAGTATAGAGCAGGAAGGGTTCCTATTTTGATGTAAGGCTCATTGTCTTGAGAGTTAACTTACCTCATAATAACACACACAGGCATCTGGTTTCCAAAGAAAAAGCTTCCCTCTCTACCCCCCCCCCCATTGAAATGACTAGGACATACCGTGCACCATTTGCAATCTCATTGTCTGGAAATGACACAGATGATTTTGGTTTTTCAAATCTATTAATTAGTGATTAACTGGCAAAGTTGACAAGTTATACAGACTCTGGCAGAAGCTCAGTATATTTTGTCAATCCTAAATTGTTCATGATATTCCTAAGCAAAGCTATAGGTGGTAACAAATAGCATTTAAAACATGACATTTCCTACTGGTTCCTTTAGCATTTTGTTATTTTGCTGGAAATAGGTGGAATTAGTTATTTGAGTGAAATGAAATGGACTGGAAATGGTGATTGAAAACAGCACTGAGGGAATAAGTATATTAACAGGAAAATTCATACATTTGGGACATGAAAGTGCAGCATTTATTTCCAGAATAATCATAGTAACAAATCGTTTGGGTTTTTTTGGCCCCTCAACTGTTCCTCAAGGCTAAGTACAAACAGTCAAAAAGCCAAAGTCTGAATCAGTTCAAACTTTGTAGGTTATGCTAAGCTGTGTAGATTGAGCCAATAAGCAAATGAACAGATATTTAGTTTTGATTCTGGAAATGCAGCCACATGCTTGCAGTGGTCCAGGCCATAAACTTGTGGGGGGGCGGTACTAGAGCATGTCTCTTTGCTCGACTGGAGCAGACAGCATGGGCCAAGGCTAGCCTGCTCACCCTGTGAGGTGGGGGCAAGGGTGGGGAGCTTGCTGGAAGGTGCAAAGCATCCTGGGATCCTGGGGAACTGTGAGTTAACTTGAATCTGAAGGGGATCTGGGACAGAAGTTCAATAACCCAATTTAATCCAAATCAATTACATCTGATACTGACCCATCCAGGTTTATCTTTAAACTAGTTTTGGTCATTTTGAAGTGGCTTATATGCATGGAACTTCTGTTGTGTTACAGATTTGAACTGGTCTCCAGTCACTTATAACAGTTTGTGTAACTGCTGTCCCTAGCCCAAAAGAAGTCCTAAGAAAATATATATGAAAACAAGTCTGTCACAGGGTGAATTACAATTTTATTCTAAATTGTGCACCTTTTAAAGTGACTGCTACCTTATGGTTTTTTGTTTGGCATCTGATGCCTTTTTGGATCAGCACTTCATTTTCAGTAGGGGTGCAAAGGCAGAACACTGAAAATATCTCTTCACAACTCCACAGATCTTTCTCTGGGCTTGTGCCAAAGGCTACTGCCTAAAAACCTAGCTATCAATGTGTATGAGGTCATTGAGGCTGGGGAGTCAAAAGGTGGTTGAATGTGATGCCCACATCAGTTCCTTCTGTGCAACAGACTACAGGAAGTGGTGCATGTTGATCATGCCGGCCAGACTGTCTGTTTGGCTTGGGTGGACCTTTCACCCCTTAGTTAATTCTCCAGGAAATACTGTGCACATTGCCACACTATATTTTTGTCATCTCAGTTCAGCTGGATCTGAAATATAATATAAATGTTGCTTAATACAGTTAGTCCCTAAGATGCTACTTTGCTCCACATTCAGCCTATGTAAGCTGAGAAGGGATGCAATATCTGGGCTTCAAATATTGTGGGCCATAGTCACTCCTAATTGAAATGAATTGTTAGGAAAAAAACTTGGCTTCAGAAGAATTTTATTTATTTAAACAAACCTCACTATTGATTAGGAGATGCATTGTAAAGTGAGCTAAAGACCAAAGCAAAAAATGTATTTTTATTTAAGGACTGTGGTTCTCTTTCATTATGTTAAGTAATTGAGAATGTACTAACATACACAATACCATATGTTGAATAATAATAAGACCTACACTACAGAATGTTTATATTTAATCTTTTACTGAGATGCAAAGAGAAGCTGCCAATTTTTTACTGATGATAAAGTAGGTGAATTGATTAAGTACAGATTATCAGCCTTTCACTATATTTTATTTTAAGCCGCTAATGATTTAATAGAGCTTTACTCTCTAAGACTCTTAAAAGCCCCCTATGGTACTATAATTCTCTACTTTACAGAACCACTACAGTTAACAGTATTGTCACAGTTATAACATTTTGTTTGCAAACTCAGAGGTTAGAAATGTCCTGAAATAGGAACGACTCACTACTATTCTACAGGAATGAATCCTCCAGGTCGAGGCTGTTTTGGATCAAAGGGGCAATGCTAATGGCTATGGTATTACTGGTTTTGTAGCTAACTGCTGCACTTCAAGGCACCAGATTTTGTTTAGGTTATTTGATTTCTACATAGAGTATGTACTATTCATTTCTGTTGCACTCTAATCTAACGAGTCTGTTCTAATTTGAGACGCTTCGATTTTTGCCCTGCATATTGATAAACTCCATAATAGAGTTCAAAATTGCTAATGAAGCCTAGTTACTTATCTCACACCCGGGGTCCTAAAGATCATAAATAATTAATTAAATGCTTGTACAGCTCTTAGACACTCCTAAGTATGATGATGATGATGATGATGATGGTGGTTATTGGCCAGCTTTTGTAAGACCCTTAATCAGGTAAATTGCCACTGATTTCGGCATGAACCTGTTAAAAAAATAACTGATTAAGAACCTCAGCATCTAAGTTTATTTATATTTTTATTTTCCAAATTATCCTTTATATTTGCTTCAGGCCTACCAGCTAGGTTGAGCACTTTTATTAGTAGATGTTTAGGGTTGTAAATCCCAGAAAAAAGATGACAAAGCCGATGGGGAAATACAGAGCACTCGGGCGAGGGACTAACAGTTGAAGGATGGGAGTGAGGTGGGAAATGCAACTAGGTTACAAGCCATACAAAGTTAGCCAACTAAGCCTGGGGGTGGGGAGAGGGGGAAAGGGGAGGGAGGGGTTTAGTGACACTGAGAGAGAGAGAGGATAGAAACACACATACCTGTGACTGGTCCTCAATGGTGGAAGAAGTGGTCCGGAGATAAAGCATCTCAGTCTATATACAGTCTATTGCGGGGGTCCTCTTCGGGTGGGACGGGGTCGTCCTCCGTTGCTGATGAGTCCTCTTGAAGCGAAGGTCCGTCTGGTGCAGGGAGGGGTTCAGGCGGTCTCCTCTGGGTCCGGTCTGGCGGCTGTTCTCCTGCCGGGGTCCGTGTACTGGCGGTGGCCCATGATATGCTTGATGTAAATGTCGCAGGACCACCGAATGGTGTTGGACAGCATGAGGCAGCACATCAGCTTGGCGTAACACTGGGAGACACTGCAGGCTCGCAGGATGCTCTCGTTGCTGGGGTCCCAGGCTCCGAGCGTTCCCATGATGAGCATGTCGATCATCATGTCGTAGCCACGGCCCCTCAGGGTGTCGGCCAGTGGGGTGTACTTCTCCCGCTTGCGAGCCCAGGTGTTGGTGAAGGCTTGGCACCGGTTCTCAAATGGGATGGTGATGTCCACGATGACAGTCTTACTACTCTAAATGCTTGACCCAGCGGCCCAGATGAGTGGCATGGAGTTAATATGTGGACCTGATTTCCCAAGCTGGAACCAGCTGTGGACTGCCTCATGCATTGGCCTGGCCCTGTGCACCAGCATAATTTTGGCATGTGAAGCTATGAAATCTAGTCTATGGAGCTCCCCAAGGGCTTAGAAATTTGGTGATAGGGAAACAGTGACAGTATTCATTGCCATGGCTCTGGGAGAGCAGCTCTGGGGCAGCAATTAATGCTATTACTGTTCTTCCACCACCACCTTTTCAGACCTGTGAAGACCTCTGTGGGCTGGATGACACAGCTCTGCAAGCTCGATCTGGCCCATGGGCCATACGTTGAGCAGTATTGATGTCAAATGTGATGTTTGTTTCTCTAGGTACATTTCCCTTAGACATCCTGCTACATTGAAATTCTTGACTGATCTATGTTAAGGAGAGAAGTATAAACTTTAAAGGTACTTGTTTGTAGTTTGCATTTGGGCTCTAATGCTGAGCAAGACAGAGTGGTACATGTGAAACTTTGTTGTTCACAACTCCATAGAGCAGATGAGGCCATCTGGGCTGTGGGGCCACATTTCTCCTGTAGCAAAGGACAGAGACATTTATCACAGGAGAACATGGGGGAAGAAAAGTAATGTAAAGAGGAATATCAAACTGTAAAGGGAGTCACAGTGATAAGTTACACAACATGGAGAGACCAGAGTCTGTGTGTCCTGTGTCTTCTTTTGATTTTATTGTGAAAATGAGAAGCTGCCAGAAGGGAAGAAGAGGAGAGAGCAAATGCTTAGAAACAAATAGCCGGGTAGTCTGTAACCACATACAAAAATAGAAAATATTAAAGAAACAGGAATGAATTTTAGTTTTTCATCAGTAGTACAGGATAACCTTGCTTTATGAGAGAAATTGGAATATGGTGTGTTTAAACTGGGGATGCAAAATTGCAGTGAGTAATGAGCGTGTATTTCTCTGATCCATTAATGTTCTCGATGTGAGGTTCCTCTTTCATCGTAGCTAACATGCTGTCCATTAAATGCAGTGCAGCAACATCATTAGTGGCTTCAAAGTGATCCTGCTTGCATCACATTTTTCCTTCAGCAGGTGAGTGAGAGAGATGATTAGCTAAGACTAGTATCTCTGTCACTCACAGCTTGTGTGATCACCTGAAAAAAGCTTGTGATTGGTATGTAGTCCATAAGACTCTACTGATGTTAGATACAGAGTGAACCCATCTCTGTTTTGCAGGCTTTAATGTTCCAAATAGCTTTATGTTCTGAGAGTCACTTAGGCACATGTGAGAGAATTCAGCTTAGTTGGTATATCCTGCTTGAGACTGCTTTGCATGGTGATACTTGCTAGATGAGAAGTGCTGTAAAAAAAAAAAAAAAAAAAAAAAGCTTACTGTGCATAAAACAGTCAGCACATTACCTGTATGTTTGAGTTTTTTGAGTCATTAGATTAAGGCATGCAAGGAAGTGTCTGTTGTTTTATAACAAGTACCACAGTGCTGTACACCCAGAAGAAAGGATACAAAATGAAAAATGAATTGGTGACATTCTCTATTGCTTTTCCCCAGGGATTTTATAGGATTGTTCAGAACTACATGTCATGTGCGAAGAGGAGTTAGTTGACGGATGTTGATTGGTTAGTGTAAATATAACTGTTTCTTGCTCTGTTGGGTTAAAAAATGTCCTGAGTTAAAGTATAATGAAAATGGAGTTTGTCTTCCTAAAACTAGAAAAGATTATTTTGTTTTACCTTTGATTTTCAGCTGCTTGTAATTATTAATGGAAATAAGAAAATAAGGAAATAAGAGAGGAAAGTATCATGTATTGGACAGGTAACTTATGAAAGTTGGCTCTGGAAAAATTGACTAATGTAATAAATGGCAGGTAGAAGTAACCAGGTGGATAAAAAATCAACATTTTTTCCATCAAAACAGTGAATTTTTTTTTTATCTAATACTTTTTTTATTTAATTGTTTTTTTTAATATTTTTAAGATGCTTTTTAAAAAAACATATATCAAGTTCATTTTAACTTAACTTTGAGCTTTAACATATCTTATCATGGAATAGGGTTCATAATTTTGAATTTTATACTATTTGTGACAAAATATTTATGTAACCTTTTTAGAAACGTTTTATAGTCCATGGCCTATTGTGACCTTTTTATATTAGGGGCCCAATCGTGTGGGGTTCCCAAAGGTTCCTCTATAGGTAAGTAAAGATTAAAGAAAACTGCTCTACTCAATGAGACTCAGTGCTCAGTCCAGAAGATCTCATTAAGCATCTCTGATGCTTAGTTTCAATTCTCAAACTGGATTTGTCTCCAGAGATAACATCCTTGTTAACAGCAGTGTATGGAGATGAGAGATAACAGACCTGATCACCTACCCATCAGCCCTCTTGTTTCCCCGCAAATTTGTGTACACAGAGTCAAGCCCTTACCTCTCCCTAAAAGTGCAAAGTTTCAAGAAGTTAAATGAATAAAGTATATCAAAAAACAAAAATGCAATTTTTGTAGAAAACAGTAATTACATTGAGGTTTCCTGACCAGTGATTTAAACTGTGAGTTAAATCATGATTTAAATCGCTTTGATTTAACTCAAAGCCATCCTGCAAATAATGGGGCATTATTCTCTCTTCTTCCATATTCATTCATTTGTTTACTTGCTATCCTTCATACCAATGTAACATTGGGGTCAAAGGTGCTAGAGGAATGGTAGGTTACATGTAATCTAATGGAAACCGTGACAAGTAAGCTTACTTGATGGTTCCCACAGAAAGACTAAGTGACTTCTTCAAGGTCACCCAAGAAGTTAATGGCAGGGCATTTTGAGTGTCTGTGTCACTGTCTTGCAACACTGAGGGCCTTTAAAGAACCAGTTGTCAAGCCTGTAGGGAGGAATTGCTGACAACTGATAGAGGAGATGAGATTATGTAATATAATGGTGATCTAACTGGGACCACAGTAGAGAAAAATGGATTAGAGAAATTAATCGGATGCAGTTAGTCAAATGCATTGCAGACCTGACTGCTTCTGTCTGTAGAATGGAAGATCTTAATAGTTTCCAAATTTTGGTTTAAATACACTGTTCTTTTAAACTTTTCCAGTGGGTATATTTCACTGTGTGCTCCCCTTGCTCTTTGTTGTCAATTGTTTCTCTTTTTTCATTTTTTGATGAAATGATAATAATGAAATGGTAAGTAATAGAAAACAATATTTTGAGTCATGTTCCATGTGGTTTAATTTCACAACCTATATATAGGAGTCTTTCCTTTGCTTGTTCATTAGAGAATTTTCTGCTTATGATTAACTGGTTAGATGTTGAACATACGATGGCTTTTTCTCTCTCTTAAAAACTGCATTTTTTGATCTGGAGGAAACTACTGTGCATATGAACTTTGAGCCAAAAGCATAAAGTATAATGGAGGTAAAATACCTTAGTTTTACTATAAAATAATTTTCCTACTTTCATCTAGAGTTAACTTCGGTATGTTTACCTTACAGTAAATTGAAGTGCCCTGTCTTCATTGCTTTCACCCCAGGATAGTTCTCATATTTGTTACTGCAAGGCCTGTACTTCTGCCTCACTTACAAGGGCATAACTTAAGTAAGGGGTAGAGGCAGAAAAAAGGATTTAAGGTCTAATGTCATTATAATGAGATATTTAACTAAACATTTGCCTTTCAGGCAAGAGCAACTGATAAAGATTTTCGAAAGTGCTTAAGTAGGTTAGGTGTCTAACTCCCCTGAAAATCAATAGAAATTAAAATTTAGATTTACAAAGGCATTTTTAGGATGTAGATAGACAAGCAATGGTTTTTCCAAAAGTGACTAAAAAAGTTTGTTGCCAACAGGCACCAGAGGATTTAAGCCCCTTGCTTGTTTAAGAACTTGTTATAATCCCCCTATATGGCAACCTTTGAATACCTTCAGAGCTGAACCTAGATACCTATTTTGGTAAGGTGTTTCTGGAAAAAATTTCCACTCATTGGATAGCAGTAGTTTCCATGATGAAGAATCAGATACTCATTGCTTTCCTGGTACTGCTCACTACCATTTAGCTTTCTGTTATCCAATTTAATCAGGAGGTAGTACAAGAAACAGATAGAGCTGAGATGTAGATCAAAAGTAAAACCCTGAACAGGCAGCTTTGTACTAACTATAATCTGTACTAAGCCCTCTCGGGAACATCATAAAATAAAGCAACACAGTTTGGATATGACCAACATGGGGACCACAATTCAGTATAAAAATGAGAAACTATGTTTTAAAATTTGAAATGTATAATAGGTTGTAGATGGACATTGACATTATCCTTTGAGGTGTTCAAAAGGACATGACTGACATGTAAATAATGTCATGAACTTTTAAATGCCCCTAGAAGTAAAATTCCAATTTGCTGCTATTATTTTTTTTTAATCTCGCAAGGCAAAGTTGTACCTAGAGTTCTAGAAGCCCCATATAATGAGCCTCCTGTTTTGTAATTTTGGGTGTTAAATACCTTGCATATCATTACATAGACTCTGTCCAATTTCTGCTGAAGAAATGTCCATATAATACTCCTTACTGTTAGTGCACTTGGCAATCATTTTGTCACCTTAGTTTGCTACATACGCATCTTTACAACTTCAGCTTCCCTTTTATTTCCAGAAGTAGTCATTCCACTATAGGATTGGGACTATGAATAAAGATGTGGTGTTACTGCCTATGTTGTATCTTTAAAAAAAGATTCCATGTTCTTGCTGTTCTGTCAAAAGGGCCACAAAGCTGTCATAAGTGTCATTCCACTCTACATTTATTTTTAAAGTTACAATAAATGGAACAACAGTGTATGTTAGGATCATCACATAGAGTAAATTCTCTTTTCTGATTGAACACAGTAAAGGCAATCCATTACAATCACTTACTGCCAGTGAGATGGCCAGATCACACATTTTTGGAGGGTGATAAGTTATAAATTGATTTGATTATAAGTGTACTACAGCACATGATTTTCACTGGACTCTCCCCTAGAATTGGAACTTCAGCTCTGACAGTGTACTTGTATTCTACTTTTCAAATGCAAGAAAGTATTCTGGTCTTGGCTCTAAGAAGGACAGAACAGTAGGCACTCACCAGTTTTATTATAGTCTCCTGGTTAATAGTAAGAGAATGGAAGACTACAGTATAAATGAATATGAAGCTCCAAATTACTGGTATTTATAAGGTCTTTGAAAAGTTTGTATACAAGCATAGTTAATGCTCTTATGCACCAAAGTGCTGAAGATGTAGCAATGAAGAATATTAATCCACTTTTATAGAATCAAAGGGTTCATATTTTTACTGCAAAGAAATAATTTGAATAAAATTTGACCCTTTCAACAACAGTCTTTGGGTCAAATTGAACCCACCATTAAAATTCTTTAATATCTGTCTTGTATTAGCATTTCAAAACTCAATAAAAAAAGATGTACAGCTACGAGCAAAACCTGAAATCAATTATATATAAGAAATAACATAACACATGGAAAGAAATTAATCAAAAGGAAAAATTTCTACTATATGATTTTCTTGGTTTGCTACCTGCGGGCAAGGAACGTAAGTGAAAAAAAATCAACATTCTGCTTGCAGATAAGAAAAAAATTAATAAAAATGTTTCCTTCCTACCAGATCCCCTGATGCAACCTATGTTAAAAGTGAGTGGCTGCAGGAAGAACTTACTCATTTAAAATATATTTCTTTAGTGAAAAAAGAACTACTTTATTTTTGCTGTTAAGCTCAATTACATGAAGTTGGCATTTATTAACAGTGTCCAAAGAGCAGCTCTCCTCCTATTCTCTCCTCATTAAATTTGTTCTTTAAAGTGTCCTCAAAAAGTTTCTGCCAGTTTGAGAGAGCACTTGTTTGTTCCAGTAAGTCTCCATTTAAAGTGCAAGGAAATTCTCAAACTGGCTGAATTTTTCAAAATGGAAGAAAGTATTTAATGTTGCCAATATACAAGACAGCTATACCAGAAGACTTTAAAGTGTGCTTGCAAGGTAATGAATATCTAGAAGTTGGCATCTTAGTGGAGCTGTTGAAAATCTCAACAGGACAGCTAGGAATTACAAAAATGACTTGTTTAAGCTTAACAGAGCATCTCCATAGACTAAGGAGAGAATAGTCTTCTTTAAGCATTAAAGTGATGTTATTTGACATGTGTTGACCTTCCTAAGAATGATATTTAAGTTTTCCCACTTACTGAACAGATATGGTGGTATGTGCCTGAGTGCCAATCACTTATTGCTAGGAGTGTGCTTGTAATTTTAAACTATTCATTTTACAGTCATCTCCAGGGATTAGGTGTTGCTGTATGTTGCCAGGCTGCAGGAACTGGGATTTAACTCTGTTTCAGTCTTTTTTTCAATATTGATGGGAACTGCGTAATGAAGATGCTATCCTCCACTTCTGTGGGAGGAGGGCTAGTTTTAATTTATTATTCCCTGAAAATTCATGGCTGTTTGAAAGCAATATTAACTGAGAACCAAATACTTCTGTAGTGCTGAAAGACATTCAGAGAATAATGTGCCATGTTTGTAGTTTGGGAGCTATTTCATGTAAAGCAAGAATTTCAAATGTTCCTTGATGTCACCAATGTGAGCCAGAAGCTCTGCTGCCTCACTTCTGGAATTCGACTCAACCATATTGTTACAGCTTGGGAGGTTCCCATGGTATGTTAATGATAGTGTTGTAAACCAGGTAGTTAGAGCTGAATGGAGTTTGTGGTTCCTGAACCTGGGACAGAAACTAAAAGTGGAAAATAAAGTTATCATGAAAATATCATTTTGGCCATGGATTCATCTGCTATGTTTTTAGCATCCCATACCTTCACAATGGTGGAAGATAATAAGTATGCATATAGAGCACAGCCAATAAAAAAGCTTGTGAACTAGTGTAATTTCAGCATCAATGCTTTGGAAATTCTATAAAGTATACCTGAAACCCTGGGGAAGGCCAAAAATATGCTGGCGGGCAGGTTTCTGAGAATCCCGTGTTAATGTTTCTTTTCCAAATTGAAGAAGCCAGGCTGCTTCGTTTAATGTGTATGGAGCTCAGACCTTTCTCTGAATGCTGAGAATCATTCTGGCTAGAGATGACTTTTCCTAGGGCCAGTAAAAACGCTGGAGGAATTTATCTGGTACCAAGTATTCTCTGAAGGAAGAGAAAATCCCAGAACCAGCCTGCAGTGTCCTCACCTCACACATTTTGAAGTGGAATGGGTTGAATACTGCCCTATACTGTGTATTTTCAGTTTAATTTCTAGGAACAGATTTCTCAACATTTCCAACATGTGCATTAAACTAATCCTGTTTGGCCGGTGCTGTGACTTCTTTCTCGGTTGTTTTTGAGAAAGTGGTTTTATTTGTACAAGAAAACAAATGAGCGGATTTTCCAGAATCTTGGCCCTTTTGCCTCACATAGACACCTGCCTGGGACCTGTGATTTTAACACAGACCACGTGCCTCAGAACAGTTATATTTTTAAAAATGGTTTCCAACTGGTTACTCTTGGGAATGTTTAAGTTGTTACATTTGTCCACACCCTAAGCATTTTATCAGCCGGAGAAAACATTGAGTAGATCATCAAGATCATAAAAAATTCATCCGGTGGATCTGGTATGTTTTAGGACTAGGTAATGCATATGACTTTTTTTAGAAAAGTGTTATTATTTAATACTACTACAACTACTGATTATGCTCATTAACCTCTCCCCAGCCACTCACCAGTGAGGATTTGTAGGCATTCGGAAGCCTTCTTAATTTACTAAGAGGATTGTTTGATGTTGCTGCTGTCAGAATAGCGGAGGCTGGGAAGAAAGTTAACCACTTATGATTTTAATGAGTTAATGATTTCAGTGAGACTTCCCCACAGCGTGGAGCAAAGCATTTAAGCAAACTGTGCAGCAAGCACTTCAGCCTGTGCTCAAAGTTAAGCACATGCTTAAGTGGTTTGCTACTTAGGGAGGAACTGATGATAGGATTTGATTCACCACAGCATTTCTCTGGGTTTTATGCTTTTCTAACCTCACTGACTTAATTAGAATAATACCATCATGAAACTGAAATAATGCATTGGTGCATCAGGCCCAGAGTGCCTATAAAGGCAGCTGTTCTCATGGCGGGATGTTTCGCTGTAAGCTGCATTCCCTTTCTTACAGGAAAAGAGAACTGCTGCAGCAGTCTGTTCCCACATTACCCATTTTCTTTCTTAAAATGCTTTCAGTCACTTTTTTGTAAATATCACCTGTGCACTTTGATTTATATTTTCCTTTTATTTTTAGAGGTGAGGGGAAAGGTTTGCCAGTGTTGCCTGTTTGTGCACTGTAAGAA
>JAGPOW010000261.1:31321521-31365700 GCA_030014935.1 Caiman crocodilus | reverse complement strand
TGGTCAGTTACCTCCATGTTTATGTACATTTTGAAAATAAATTAATAGCTATATATTTGTGTTTTAATGGTTAAGAGACTAATAATGCTAGAAAATATGTGCTTGTATATCTGTAAATCTAGTACAAATTAGGGAGCTACAGTTCAGATTTTCTCATACTGTTCTGCCAAGTGGCCTCAATCAGAAGTAATTTTCTCCATGAAGGCACATGCAGCTCACTCGTCAGTCTCTCCTGAGTAGATATTGTTATTTGTATCAAATTATATGTGGTGATTTTTCTGAAGTGGACTACTGTGCCCATTAAGCCATACAGGTTTCTTGCTGCATTTACTCCTTCATTGTTGTTGTTAATTTTAGTTGTGATTTAGTCTTAATTCTAAAATACATGTTTTATTTATTAAAAACACGTTTTAAAAACAAGAAAGGGAAACTTCCACTATCTGAATATACCTCATTATTTATAGGAAGCTCAATATAGGAACTGAAATCTGCTCTAAACTGTGTGAATGTCTCGTAAAGGAAACAATTTCTCAGTTCCCAGTGTGACGTCTGGGTTGAAGAAATCTGTAATTCAGTTGCCTATAGTAGCTCATTTAAGATCAGAAATTAAGCTTTTTATCTAAGTGCATTCGGCAATTCTTAACTCCTTATCAAGTTATCTGGTCAGCTAATCTGAAACCCTTGAGATTCACCTCCGTTTTAGATTACATCAAATTCTTTTAGAAAGCCCTAATAAGAAACTACATTAAAATTTAAACAAAAAAAAAGTTGTTAAAGCAAAATACAAGCATTTACCCCAGAATGAACCCTAAAGTCCTAAAGCTTCTGGGTTTGAAATGTACTACTTTATTTCAGAAATCCAATCCCAACACAAGCTAGTAGGTTCTTCTACCAGAGGAGTTTTTGTTGAATTACTTTGATTTATTCATTTGCTATATTGTTTGATTGTTTGTTTTACCCCTATTTATGTTTTATTCATGTTTATTATATAGTTGGTATTTTCCACTTGGTAAACTCTGTCTTCATATTTTTCAACAAAATAAGGATTGGAGTTTACATCTGCTGAATAAATGGCAATAAGATAGGAAAATATAATGCTTGCATACTATAATTTTACCATAAAGTTAAAAGTACCATTAACAAATGATACACATCAGATTAAATCAAGGAATTAAAAGGAATGCACAGACTAAACTTCTAACTAAATAGATTTAGTTGCACCCAGTAATCCAAATTTATTGAAGGTAATACATCAGTATATTTGTTAATCCAAACAATTGAGGAAAAATGCTACATCAGAGAAAAACTGCTGAACAAGAATAGAGCAGGATTTCACCTCTCTTTGTCTTTATGATTCTTTTTAAATGGTGACACTTTTATAAAGGAGAATGAAATTGAAAGCGCTCTTTGTAGACCAGGCAAATAATGTAGGTCCATTTGTGTTCTGTACTATAAATTTGGTCTTTCTACAAAGGGATAGATTTTCCAAAACACATTACAGGAGTTAGGCAGTTAACTTTTGGAACCCCTCCTACAAGCTTTTGTACCATTGAAGACCTCATACTTAATTTAGTTGGTCTCAGAGTCACTATCTGAAGCATTTATGTAGAAAAGTCTCTGTGCGCAAAATTGCCTTAATCCAGAAAATGTAACTTCAGAGAAGTTGTAAAATTCTGACGTCTACGGTAGTTGCAAACACAGTGCATGTCTCTGAACATACATTGTCAAATAAAAAAATTGCTTAATCAAGGGTAATAAATTAGTTTTTCTTTATTTTACAATGAAAATTAAGAGTCTTACTGATGTTTCACCTATTGTATATTTGAGGTGATAATTAGCTTCAGAAATGGAGCATCAAAGTTTTTGTTCATGGAAAGCTAAAAATCAATAAACATTGAATTGTGCTATCATATCTGCTGGTATTCTTTCAGTAAGAAGTGGCTAACTGTGTTTAACTCTATTAAAATTATTTCATTTCAAAATCTGGTTATGATAGTTTTTAGTAGCACTACCTGGGGAGCAAGGTAGTAACTAACTGTGGCAAGAATAGGCATGGAATCCATTTGTAAATAGATTTCTAAAAAAAAAAAAAAAAAAAAAATGCAGCTTAATCATTAGGTTTAAAAAATAATGATTATTTATCCTTTAGGTACATGTGACCCCTCCATTTTAGTAAAACTTCCCATCATTTTAATTTGCGACCTGACTTTTTGCCCCTGATTGTGGTTGATTTTCTTGATCTTTGCCTTGGGATAGCTAGGTATATCAGCATTTCAGGAATGTAAACATATTGGTGATTTGTGTTTAGTGCATCTTCTGCATACCAAAAAAAAAAAAAAATCCATACACCCATATAAAATCAGTGATTTTTGCATGTGCTTCACAAGTTTCACATATTTAGCCAGATGTATGTACAAGTTAAGAGAATGATTTGTACCTGGGAGCTATCCACAGAAGTGTTTTGAAAAAAAAATGTTTTTAGTTTAGTGTCGGAGTGGTGTTGTAGTTGTAATGGTTCGAGAGAGATGTGCAAGTCAAGGATTTTTGTGGATGCTATCTTTTAAGCAGTTGGTCCAATAAAGGATGGCACCCACAAAAATCTTTGCTTCTCATGCTTTTAGTCAGGGCATTATTTAAAAAAAGACTAGAACTAGAAACTGAAGTTCTTGATTTAAATGAAATTCATGGAACTATACCAGTCCATCTTTTTCCCCCAATATATATTTCTGATATGTCATCAGTTGTTCTGTGGAGCAACTAAGCCATGTGCAAATTAATGTCCGCTCTTCATTCTCTGTGCCTTCTAGTTGCTGACTTCTGTGACTACAAGAAGATGCAGTTGATAATGATTATACTTTGGTAACTTTATTTCTTTAGCCATCCAAGCAAACCATTATGATAAGTACTAGATTGTGTAACCCTTACTTACTGTGGTGATTATATATTCACATGAACCTTTTGAGTTGGCTTCTCAGCTGGCATAAATCAGCATAGTACCATTGAAGGTAACGAAGGTATGCTGATTTGGGAATCTCACTCAGTGGTTTCAATAAAAGGCAAGCATCTTATTTTTCTGAACAAGTGTTGCGCAGTCTAGCTCCAAATGAATACGATTACTTGATACAATAGAGGCAGTCACTGGTTTATAATAAACTATATGAAATTATAGAACAGTCAATATTCGATTTCTTTTAACAACTTTATCCCTCCCTCTTCATTGAGTGCCACAGAACCATTTATGTTCTGCATCTCAGTATTACAGATTACATAGAAGTAGTATTTTTTAATACTGGAAAACTATCATATAAATACAAATTACATTTTTTCATTAGAAAACTAGCTTTCATTTCTAGCAAGAAATCTTCAGTCAATTATGAATAATTTAAATTAAAATAAATTAAATTATTTACAATCTAGATAAACATCTCAGTAAAAATTGTGTGTCTAAAAAAAAAAAAAAAAAAAAAAAAAAAAAGCTGTCTTTACCAGGTAGTTAATATTAACAAATGAACATAAAGTGCCTACATTTTTTGCTCTTCAGCAGATACCAAATTTATGACTTTTGTTATATTCCATTATGATAATGTGGGGCTTTACACACTGGTAAGTCTCGTAGGCATTTTCTCAATAAAGGGCTTTGTTAAAGACCGGATGGCAAAGGTTTGGGGAACAGAACAGTCCCTTCAGGGCACAGGTTCAGATTCAAGCTAGGGTCTCAGTCCAGTGACTAGCTTGGTATCACTGTTCTCCCAAGACAGTACTTCACCATCTGATGGCTGTTTGGCCTCTTTGAGATGAATCAGTAGGTTCATAGATTCATAGCTTGCAAGGCTGGAAGGGATCTCTGAACATCATTGGGTTCAGTGCCCTGCACCAGGGGACTGGACCCGATGATCTTTTCATTCTTGGGATGTGTCCATTCTTGTAAGCTGTATTGTTCAAACAATGTAAAAATGATAGTCTGTTAAACAAGCCCAGGAATATATGACCACAGAGACCATGGAACTGTTCTTTTACTTTGTGACTGGCTTTGCCGCACCAGGGTTGAGATGAGAAGTTAGATCAATGTTGTGAAGTTCAAATTATTACTACTCATGCTGTAACTCTTCATTGCTAGAAGACTCTAATGTCTAGGTCTCTTAAGCAGCTTTAATGCTAACCAAAATTTAGTGTAAAATGAAAATACTTAACAAAATACCATGAGCAGGGTTGTCCTTGCATCTCTGCACGTGGAACTTCTATTATTGGGAATATCTGGTTTAAATAATACAACAGGCTGAATGACACACAAGATAATTAGCAAATATTTTTTTATAAGCACAGTAACATTTTTCCATATTTAAAATGTATGTGATAATAAACACAAAAAGATTGTAAATAATAAGAATACAGCATTTAACCTAAAGCATGACCAAAAACTTGGGTTAAGTTGTCAAATTTATATTATTTGACCAGCTATTAGAAATACCCAGTTCAGCAGTGGAAGTGAGGACCCTAATTAAAACTCTTTAGTTATAAATTGACAACATAAGGTTTTATTTAATATGGTACTGTTAGATGGTTTTGGTACAGTGTCCTTGATTCTTTTTAAAGGGCCCCTCGAAGATGCCATTGAGGATGAAGAAGAAGAATGCCTGTCTGAGGAAAACGACATTATCTCAAAAGAAGACTTTCCATTGGAGGAAAGCTTTTCTGCAGAGTTTGAACCTGAGAATCTGAGCTGTGAAGAAGTGGAATACTTTTGTAATAAAGGTAATTAGTGTAGTACAAAGCTTAAGAGAACACTGGTGTATTCACATGCTCAGAAACCATTGTGTTATTTAAAATTCAGAAAAAGTCCTACTGGTACAAAACCTTAAAATAAGAAAACAAGTGACTTATTGAATACAATTTCAGTCTATTAACATGTGGCAAATACCTTGATGCAAGAGAATCTATTTTTCAGAGCAGATGAGCCTGACTACCTTGAGTGTTACTCACCAAAATATATGTATTTCAGCTATATAGAACAGGTCTTAGATATCCATTGCCATCAGGTACAAAGCAGGCAAAACTGCAGGCTAGCTCATAAGCAAAGTGGCATTTATCAATAATACATTGTCTTGAACTCACTCTTTTGTAAAGAGATGTTTAAGTGTTAGATGTATCAATTGTAGTTTCCTTAACCATTTTAGCATCAGCTACGCAACATTAATTCTTTACCCATGTTTGGCTTGCTTAGTAGTATCGTTTTACATCTGGAAATAATATAAAGGTACTCTTGCTTTCAGTTATGTAGAACATTGATTTTTACCCTCCTTCTTACCTGATTTCCAGTTGATTGCTTTATTGAGGGTCTCTTTTAGGTCAAAGCTCAAAAATAGAGGGAACTTGTGGTGATGTTTGACGGTTTGAATCCCTCAACTAACTGGGTTATCGTGATTGTAAACTGAAGAGGGCATTCTGAAGGATCATACAGTTATGTAGTGTGCTCATACTCCTTGTAAAGTCTCTGTAGGTTTTAATACAGGCTCATCACTGAAGAAAAACCTATTTGATGTCAAAAATACAGGATGTATTTTCTGTCTTTTTTTTTAATATAATGAAAGTTTGCATACTCACAGCATAATAGTAAATTAGGATGCAAGGCTGGTCAAGACATTATCTAGTTCATCCTGCTCAAGGCATGATCACATTTAGTTGACTTTCTCTTACTGTTTTTAAAAGGGCATCTACTGATGCATTTAAATAAAAATTTGGCCCAGCATATCTGAAGCTAGAAATCACTTCATAACTTGATCAGGCAGCAAAATGGAACACTTACAAAATTTAAGTTTGGACCTGATCACCTTTCCATTGTAAAAAGCAAAGGATTTTTTTGGCTGTAAAATTGGGAGAGATTTTTTTGGTGCACTAATTTGTGCACCATTTTAGCTACAACCAAGTTCTGACCTCTTCCGTTATAAAGACCTTTGTTGATTCTTCAAGGTCAATGGTTTTTGATTTCCTAACACTCCTTTTTTCCAGGTAATATGTATATAGTAGATATAAAAAAACAGCTTTAAGCCTATCCACTGCATCTGCTACAAAGAGAGGGAGAGAAAGAAAAAGAGAAAATTCTGAGGATAAAGAGGTACATAAAACTGTTAATCTCATTCCAACTAAGGTAGTATGGCAGTCATGGGAGAGCATAAAGGTATTGCTGCCTTTTTTTTCCCCAGCACCTCTTCTCTGGTTGAGAGAGAGTTTTTTTTTGCTTTTTAGATGACAGTTTAGAACTAGTTAGTAGGATGATGTGCACATTCCCTCTGCTGTGCCCCCCTCTCCCCCCGCCCCGGACAAAATGCGGGAGGAGAAAATTCAGCTTTCCTCATTCCCTTCTTTCTGTGGAAAGGATCGTGGCCATATCAGCAAGATCCATGATTGTCAACTCATGATTCTATCATCAATCTTGTGATATTTGGTGTTTTTCTTGATTCTGCAGCTGTTTAAAATAGAAGTTTATATGAGCATTTCAGGTTTTCATACTTTTTAAAGTAAGCATCTATTTCTTCATATTATAGCTAAGAGCTTTAAAATGAGAAGCAAATGTACCCTGAAGGATCAGAAATCAGAGGCCAAGAAATTTATTATTTAAAAAATATCCTGAGACGTTTACTCAATCCCTTGATTTATAGTGGGTTTTAAAATAGTTTGGGTTTATAATATTAGAGGTCTGCAAACCACAGGAGTTGCATACATTTGCACCAAACATATTAAAGAACTAAATAGATCCAGAGAACCCTTTGTGCTGTGTCTCCTTCTCCTTGTATAACATGATAGATTTTGGTTGGTCTATTGGCTCTTCCTTTGGTTTTTCCAACCTGTTCTTTATTCAGTCACATGTGCTAGCAGAGTGAGCCCATGCTCCATCATAAGGGAAGCATGTCACACACTGACTACCTTACAAGAGAGAGAGGTCAGAGAGAGCAGGGAAGGGATTCACATCACTTTTCCCTTACTTTACCTTCTTTCCCAAATAGCAAGGGAAGAATTGAGCTCTGAAATGCTAATTTCACATCATTGAAATTAGTATCTTATTGAAATAGGGTTGGACTGAGTTCACACCTCGCTGAGGTGACTGGAGATGAATGCACAACTTGTCCCTCCATTAAATTTGGTTTCTAAAATTGGTTCAAATAGTTTGCTGGAAATAGCAAGCAATGGAAAATGCTCCTGTGAAGTGTGCAGCAAACAAATCATGCTGATTCAGATGCATGTCGTTAGGGAACTTTTCTGGTTTCAGATTATGGCTTTTTCTGATATTTCTTCTTCCTCTTGCTTACAAATAAATTATTACAAGAAATCCAGAAAATTCCCAAGCCAAATAAATCCCCTTTATTAAAAAGACTTGATTAAAATGACTGAATGTTAATAATCATGCTTTTATGTTATCTCATTGAAAAAGTTCAAGCATTCAGAAATAAAAAGATGAAAAGTGGGTAACTGTTTGTGCAAGTGCTGTTGGCAGTAACACCTGTCTGCATTTTCTTATTACTTTCAATTGCTTATAATATTGCTGGACATTAATCATTTGGGGGGACACTCCCTACTGGCCTGAAAATATACAGAAAGTTTCAGCTAAAGATAAATATGATTCAGGGATTTTTTTTAGGGGAAAATGGTAGTGTTTTTCTAACAATAAGAGAAAAAAATCCTACATGTGTTTCTTTGAAAAGGTTTAGTGCCTTCACGCTTTGGAATAGAAGCTAGAAATTGGCAAGAATTAGCCCTGGGATCAGAGTTGCCCTTGGCTGTCCTTGTGAAAATCCATCCTGTTTGGCCAATTCAAAAACTAAACAAAACAAAAAAACCCCAAAACTAAAACCTCTGAAAATTGCACCTGCTCTGTAAAAATTGTTATAACTTGACTGTAAAAAGATCTGAAGATGGTGTCTACACTGAGAATGTTTTAGACTGGGGTTTTTGCAGCTGAATAGTATTCTTGCTGCAGTTGCTTTCTTCCTGCAAGCTGGAGGCTGCTGTGGTGTTTGGCACAGAAACTAAGATTAAGGATACCATGTTTCCTGTTTCTCATTGCTCCCTGTGCTAACAAAAGCAGTGTGGAATAGGAATAGTAGAGAAGCATGCTGGGATGATGAGCAAAAGCGATGGGGACAGAGCAGGAGGAGAAGGGAATAAGAAATAAGCTAAAAGAAGGGACCAGGAAAGGGGGAATATGTCAGGGGATGAAGAAAAAGGTAATAAGATGGAGGTTCAGGGACAGACTGAGAGACTAACATAGATGTGTGCTTGGTTTTGCTGTGTGAGGAAAAGCTGGTCTTTAATGAAAATATCACATATTCTTGTATTATTTGCATGCAAGGGCACCAAATAAAAGTTGCTTAGGTATTTTCTTCCTAAATTTCAGGGAAGAACGCCAATGTAACTGCTTTGCATCCTGCAGGAATTCTTCTTTCTTCAATCCTCCACATCATCCTAATAACTTGTGTTGTGAAAGAAATGGGAGGGAAGAATGAGATCTTTAGAGCTGATGCCTCCTTTGCCTTATGAAGATGGAACTTTATTCACTGTTCTCTCTTGCCCAACTTGGGAGAGAAGGAATATGATGAAAGGCCTCACTCAAGAGAACAGGTGTATTGAGAGATTAGGTAGAGACCTTGAGAATAGGAGACTGCTGGGTTTCTAAGTGCATAGAAGGAAAGATGCAATAGGTGAGAAAGGGAAAGAAGTCTATTTGTTGATATGCCTTTCTCACAGGGCAGATGGGTGTTGAAAACCCCTTTGGGCTCCTAGTCTTATTCTAGCCAACTGCTGAATCCTGTAGGGCTTTCTGATTGTAGCCATGCTGTGGTGGTTCTTCCTGCAAGCTGTCTTGCTCCATTATCCTATTTGTATAGGTCATTTTTCCAAATGAATGCTGCATATGGCAGACTGAAAAGGATTCCTGGCAGCTTGAAAAACACTCATGTGCTTTGAGGACTGCAGCAAGTTGTTGGTTCCGCCACGAATGAGGGACTGGTGGAGCTAACATGGCCCTAATGGATTTCAAAGAGTGCCCTGTTTCAGTGTGGGATGTAAGAGGAGGTGTGTGGGGCTCAGGTTAAGAAGCAATCCCAAGGCTAAGCCACTTACTGTTAGGCTCTGTTCTTCGTGCTACTGTAGAGTGTTACAGTCTGTGGATTTACAAGCTGGCTTCCTGACTGCTGATTTGGATGCTTCACAAGACCATGTTTTCCTGCAGGGGAGGGTGAGAACAAGTGAAACATACACACACACAATTACTATCCCATAATATTCAAGATGAGGGGTCCTTGGGAATATATGAGGCCACCCAGACAATAAGCATGCAACCTCTGCAATGGTTGCATCCTCTGGTTGGGACAGTGAGGAATGAGTTCAGAACATGAACTAAGCTTATGTACAACATTTTACCACTAGGCTGGTAGACTAGTTTCAGGTCTGATTTTTTTTTTTTTTTTTTTTTTTTTTTACTTTAAATCATGTGACCCAATTGTGCAGTCAGGCTTGAGATTCAGGGAAACAACTGCAGAGTGCTCCTCTGTATAAGAGTCAGCTAACACAAGGCTAAGTTCTTCTGTGCATTAATCTTTCCCTACACACTGCATGTGTAAAGCTATCACCACCAGCATCTATAATACCTGGCAAACCCTTAACACTCTGAAAACGATTTCTGTGTGTCCTGTCTACCCTCTAGTGTGTGGGTTTCTTGTTTCTGACTGGGGAATAGTCTCTTCTCTTCTACCTTGATTCTATGTCTAACAACATACTTGCTGTTTTCTGTGTGTGTTGGATCAGAAAGTAGGTTTAGACACTGTTTTCCCCCAGAAACCATTTTCAATTAATAACATTTCTTTTCTCCTTAGTTGTAACTTTAATGACATATTTCTACCTTGACTGCTACAGCAACTGGAAGCAGGGAGCAGCATCAGGCAGCTATACCATAATCACTTTGAGCTCAATAAGGAGATCTTTACAGGCAACTTTGTTCTTGTTTTCTTAACGGGATTAAGAAGCTCAGCTCTTTAAATTCTTGCATATAACACTGACATTTCCAGGGTGTGTTTTGGACCAGAGAGTTCAAAGAGAAAAAATAAAAAAGGAAAGCCAATATGACTTTGTTTTTTACCTTGCTGGAGGAGCTGTTTGTGCAAATCGCCTATAAGCTTATTGACCTGAATCTTTGACTCCTTGTTTTCTCTGGATTTGGCTGGAGTGTAGACACTGATAGAGCACTGATAGAGGTGATTGAACAGCCCCCAGCTTTGCTTGGCACCAGATCCTACCCCCCCCCAGGCTTGACATTATCTTTCCCTGGCAATACTTCTGATTTTTTAGAGCTCATGCTCCTTTTATTTTTTTAAATTTATTTATTTTTTAATTTGTTATGTTTTCTTTATGTAGGCTTTCCAAGCAAGTGAAAGGCACATCAATTCTTTTTGGTAACCAGAGATACAAGAGGGCATATATGTGTGCTTGTGCATTTTTTTTATCTCCTAAGACAAATATGGTTGCATATCATGAAATTAACATTTTTCAAAATATTCCATTTTATAAATACATGATTAGATTCTGATTTCTTTATGCATGTGTTGGGGTTTCCAGGGTATTGCTTTCCACGTAGCACAGTGTCGGCTCATGTGGATTTATTTGTATCCCCTTCGGCTGAGGCAGTCTGCTTTCTCTGCGTTTCCGGAGCACTGGGCATCCTCCATATTTTCATCAGAATTGGCTCCTGCCATGAGGAAAGTTGCCTTTTCCTTACCAACACCAGAAAATGCCCATGCCTTTTCCTTTGTCTTTCTCATTGCTTCCCATCCCTCCCATTGCTAGAACCCAAAGAGATTGGCTCCTTCCATGCCAGAAGGAGTGGACTTTTTACTACTGATGAGATACTCACCTGGCAGACTGACTATCCTTTGTGTATCCCAGATGTTATCACTAGGAGGTGAGTCCTGGTCCTATTGAATTCAGTGTCAAAGCTCCCACTTATTTACGTGACATCAGAATTTGACCCAAAAAGGCCAAATGAACGTTGATTTCAATTAAATCTCAAGTCGGGTTTCAATCAAATGGGGCAAAAACATTGAACAGAAAATGAACTGAAATAAACTAGGAAACTGAATTTTGAAAAAACTTTATGGAACTAATTGGAGAATGGCTTTTAAAGGTGAAGAATTCTGGAGTATGACCAGTATTTTAGAGTAACCCCTATCAATCCATTCCGTGCATTTGGGTTTCAGAAGGACAGTGAAATTGGAAATTCTGTTGCGTCTGTGTGTAAGGACGGGTTGGCAAGGGATGGCCCATAGACCAGATCTGGCTGCCAAGTTTTTTTTTAAGTGGCCTGCCAAGTCCTGCAGACTGCAAGGAGCATCCTGAAGCACAACATGCTTTTGGTCATGTAGACAAGTTGCAGCAGTGGTCCAAGCCATTTTGAAGCATGTGGTGGGCAGTAGCTGGGCAGGGACTGGAACAGACATACCCACATGTCCCTGACCAGCCTGGTGCATGGTGCAAAATGGCTTTGGGGGTGCAAGGAGAAACTGCAGCAGCAGCAGCTGAATGGTCTGTTCAGGAGTGTGTGCTGGGCATCAGTTAGTTGAAGACATGCTGGAGCCCCGGACCAGTCCTTGCTGCTGCTTAGCATATGTTGCTGTATAGACTGTGCATCCACTGTGGCTCCTTCATACATCTGAAAATGCACAGTGCTTTGGGATGCTCCTTGCAGTCTGCTGGGTCTCAGAGCTTGGCAGGCTGCATGCACTGAGGAACAGCTACAGTGACAAGGACTGGCATATGGGTTCTAGAATATCCCTGACCAGACAAGGACTGGTTGAGCAGTCAGGTAAATGACCTGTGTGGGGATGCTCTGCAGCTGGGAACCTTTTGCTGGAATTGGTTGGGCAGGGGAGTTACCTGCCTTTAATCAGTGTGTGAGCTATGAAGATCAATGCTGTTATAAACTTTACACTCCAATCCTCCTTATGACTGAGTTATGTTAATTCAGCCTTCCATTACTGAAAGGCTGCCAGTCCCTGTGTAAGGGGATTATTTAGTCATTACCAATTCAGATTTCCCAGTTTCTTGGAAAGGGGACATTGATTTGACAAAATAAGAATCACAAATTAATAAACTCCCTAAAAATAGGAAACAGCATGCTGTTACTCGTTTGCTTCCATGCACTGTTAGTGTACATGTACCTCACGTCTGTTTCTAATTTTGCATGGGATGTCTCCTCTTCTTATTTTTTCTTTTATAGTGTTCCTGACCTAATAGATTTGGATGATATTGCAATTTTGAGATGAGTTGACAAAGAATCTTCAGGAAAACAGGTTAAAAAAGCTGGGTCCTGTATAGGTTTAGTACCCTGTAAGAAGAATTAAGTTATTGGTGGTAACGTAAGCAAAGAATTGGAGCAAATAAACAGTTCCATATGATAGCCTTATAAAAAATGTTATCTGGGAGGATTCTAGTGAGTGACAGAGGAAGTCTAAGGAACCATTTATTTATGAGACTTTATTTTCTAACTTGTTTTGGCTTGTAGGGATCCCAGACTGGTTTTGAAATTGACCTGAATAGTTTGGAAGTAGCAGATGCAAATTAAATTAGTGTGGACTGTCAAGGTAGTGGATAATGAACTAGTTTTTTCTCATGGTCATTGCAGTCTAATGCATGAAGATGATTTGACTGCTTAATCTAGAGGTGATTACTCTGTTCAAGTACAAGAAACAAATTATTTGCAACAAGACACTGGCAGGCACCTGTTTCTCAGTAATGTGAAAGTAAGTATTGCACTTGATCATAAATGACTACAGTGGTGTATTTTAAAAGCCTATAATTTCCCTTTTTAAGCATAGGATGGCTGGGGACAGGAATTTGCTCAGGGACAACTATAAGAAGCTTAATATGTTTAAATTAGAAAAAGAACAGATTCATACTCTAGTGAATCCAGAGTATGAGGAACCTCAAAAATGCCCAAACTGTGTTCTTTTAGGATTTCCAAGGCCTACTTGAATCTGCCACTTTGTTCTACTCAAGAGCTACATCATAGCTGGTTAAAAGACCTACAGGTAAGACTTCAAAGAAGTCCTGAAATTTACAAGGCAAGTTGCTAGGGCCATAGAAATCTCCTAAAAGCTTGAACTTGTATTCAAAGCAAGGGTAAAGGAAATGATCGTAATTTCTCTTTTATATCTAGTTATTATCCCATTCTCCTTTTTCCAAGATTCTCCACCAAAAGGAACGTATTATCATAATAAGTGATCTTCAGTCATGGGTAGGTAGATTGAAATTAGATTTTTTTAACCATTTGTCAGTGATACTTTCAGAATTGTGATCTCAGTGTTAATTCGCATAATTTATTACCGGAGTAATCACTAAAGAGACTGATTAGAACATATTTAATGGCTAGATTGTGCTCTGTAAGCACAGGACATATTACGCCTTCTGTACCATCCCCAGACTGTGATTACAAAGGAAGCAGGGAGGGGAGTATTTCTTCTGTTTCCACTTTTGTAGTGTTTCCAATTCTTGGTGGGTACGGGGGTTGTTTTAGTTTGTTTGCTTGTTTGTTTTGTTTTGAATCAAATCTCACAATGTTTTAAAGCCCCAGCTGCTAGAATCATTTGGTTTTATTACCATATTTACCCAAATTAAAGATAAGCTTCCCCTCTGCATCCAGTTGTTGTGGGATGGAGGGGTAACCTCATCTTAAATTTGAGAACCAATGTGAGGCAGGTAGTGGCTTGGCTCCACAGCTGAGCTGCTGCTTGCCCCAGGCTGGGGTGGCTTATATAACAGGATAGCAGGTGGATAGCTTGGATTGCAGGGGAGACTGTGTGGTGGGGGTGGGGATGCATGGAAGAGAGCTGCAGAGTGTGGCTTGAGTGGCATGCAGAAGAGACCATGTAGCCTGCATTCCCTTTTACCTTTTGGCTTTGGGCTCAGAGCTGCCACTGCTGCTTCTGTCTGGATGAGGCCAGGGCTGCTGCCGCTGACCAATGTGGGCCAGAGCCACCATAGAAGGTAAGTGACAGGGGGTACAGGTCCTGGGGAAGCTGGGAATGGTGGGACTGGGTGGCAGGGGGAACAGGCATTGATGAGGGGAGATGGTGACAAGCAGCAGGGGAATAGAATAGGAGAGCAAGGGGTGGAGGTGGTGTGGAGGAAGGTGGTAGTGGGGAACAGGCACTAAAGCCAGGCAGCAGGAGGGCAAGAACAGGCAGGGGGAGTTAAGGTGTGGGTAAAGGCAAATTAGGGGGCAGCCACAGGGAAGGGGCGGCATATCGTGGGGGGCATGCTGTTTGTCATTGAGGAGCCAGAGGTTGGGTGGAACAGAGGGTGGGGTCTGGCCCCTTGCCTTCTGCTGCCGCTTTCTCTGCCACAGAGGTGATGGGGGGTGAATTTAAAATTACTGTCTAGTAAGTAGATTCTAAACATGGACAATTATAATGACTTTATAAATTCTTCACATATAGAATCTGTTGGGGGAGGGGAGGAGCTTAAATTCAAATTTGTCTGGGATTCAGGTAAATGTATTATTATAAACTAGTCTTCCGGTTGTTGAGAAGAACTTGAAAATATAAATGCTCATTTTTTTTAAAAACCAGAAGGCAAATAAAATAATCAAAATTTATTATTTATTGAAGACTCTCATGACTTTAAAGCCAGTATCTCAACTGTTAGAGAGCTGTACTTGTGACCTGGAAACATCTAGGCCTGCAAGTAGTACTTCAGTGCCTGGTCTTCACTGGAATTAGGAAAGCTCTTTTTGGTCTTTCTTTGCCTCCAGTGTTAGAATCATAAACTCATAGAAATTAAGGTTGGAAGGGACTTCAGGAGGACGTTTAGTCCCAATAGCCTGCTCAAAGCAGGTTCATCCCCAGCTAGATCATTCCAGCCTGGGCTTTATCAAGCCAAGCCTTAAAAACCTCCAAGGATGGAGATTCCACCACCTCTCTAGGTTACTTCTTCCAGTGCTTCACCACCTTTCTAGTAAGAGAGTTTTTTTCCTAATATCAAACCTAAACTTCCCTTGCTGCAACTTGAGACCATTGCTTCTTGTTCTGTCATGTCACCACTGAGAACAGACTAGCTCCATCCTCTTTGGAATCACCCTTCAGGTAGTTCAGGGCTGCTATCAAAGCCCCTTAGTCCTCTCCTCTGCAGACTAAATAAAACTAGTTTCCTCGGCCTCTCCTCAGAAGTCATGTGCCCTAGCCCCCTAACCATTTTCATTCCCTTCTGCTGTACTCTCTCCAGCTTGTCCACATATAATAGGGTTTTTAAAATGACACAGTACTCCAGATGTGGCCTCACCAGTGTAGAATAGAGGGGAATAATTACTTACCTCGAACTGCTGGCAGCGATCCTAGTAATGCAGGCCAGCATGCTGTTAGCCTTTTTGGCAACAAGGGCGCACTGCTGACTCATCTGTCTTATTGTCCACTATAACCCCCAGGTTGTTTTCTGCAGAGCTTCTGCTTAGCCAGTCAGTTCCCAGGATGTAGTGGTGCATGGGATTCTTCTGTCCTAAGTGCAGGACTTTGAACTTGTCCTTGTTGAACCTCATGAGATTTCTTTTGGCCCAATCCTCCAATTTGTCTAGGTCACACTGAATCCTAGCCCTACCTTCCAGTGTATCTACTAGATACCCTGGCTTGGTGTCTTCTGCAAGCTTGCTGAGGGTGCCATCCATCCCATCTTCCAGATTTGTTAAAATATTGAACAAACTAGTCCCAGGATGAACCCATGGGGCATGCTGCTTGATACCAGCTGCCAGCTAGACATTGAACCATTGATTTACTACCTGTTGAGCCTGACAGACCTGCCAGCTTTCTATCCACCTTGCATTCCATTCATCCATTTGAGATGGTATCAAAAGTCTTGCTACAGTCAAGGTACGTTATGTCCACTGCTTTCCCTGTACCCACAGAGCCAGTCATCTCATCATAGAAGGTTGGTCAGACATGACTTGCTCTTGGTGAATCCATGCTGATTGTCCCTAGTCACTTTCTCTAACTGCTTAGAAGTGGATTCCAAGGACCTGCTCCATGAATTTTCTGGGGCCTGAGGTGAGGCAGACTGGTCTACAGTTTCCTGGATCCTCCCCTTTTTGTTCCTTAAAGACGGGAACTATATTTTCCCTTTTCCAATTGTCCAGGACCTTCCCCAATCACCACAGGTTTTCAAAGATAATGGGCAGCGGGTCTGCAATCAGATCAGCCAACTCCCACAGCACCCTTGGATGCATTGCATCCAGCCCCATGGACTTACACATGTCCAGCTTTTCTAAATAGTCCCTACCGTTGTTCTTTCACCATTGAGGGCTATTGTACCCAAAATGTGCTGCCTAGTGCAGTAGTCTGGAAGCTGGCCTTACCCATGCAGCCTGAGGTAAAAAGGGCATTGAGTACTTCAGTCTTTTTTTCATTATTTGTCCCTAGGTTCCCCTCTTCAGAAAGGACCCACACTTTCTTTTATCTTTTTGTTGTTGACATAATTGTAGAAACCCTTCTTCTTACCTGTCATGTCCCTTGCTGCATGCAAACTCCAGTTGTGCTTTGGCCTTCCTGACTTCATCCCTGCATATCTTAGCAATATTCTTATACTCCTCCCAAGTTTTGTCCAAGTCTCCACTTCTTGACAGCTTCCTTTTTGTGTTTAACCTCACTGAAGAGCTCTCTGCTAAGCTAAGCTGTTTGCTTGTCACATTTGCTTTTCTTCCTGCACATTGGGATGGTTTGCTCCTGCTCCCTCAGTAATGCTTCTTTAGGATACATCTGTCTCTCCCAGACTTCTTTCCCCCTCAGACTGATCTCCCAAGGGATCCTGCCCAGCAGTTCCCTGAGTGAGTCTGAAGTCCGGGGTCCATACTCTGCTTCTCTTTCTTTCTTTTGTCAGGATCCTGAACTCAGTCATCTTGTGGTCACTGCTGCCCAGCTTGTCATCCACGTGAACATACCCCACCAATTTTTCCCTGTTTGTGAGCAGTAGGTTAAGAAGAGCACAGCTCCTAGTTGGTGTCTCCAAACTTACTCCAGGAAGTTGTCTCCATTGCTGTCTAAAAACTTCCTTGATTGCCTGTCCACTTCTGTTTTGCCCTCTCAGGTGACTGAAATATCCCATGAGAACCAGGGCCTGTGATCTGGAAGCTTCTGCTAGTTGTTTGAAAAAAGCCTCATCTTTCTGGTCTTGTGGTCTGTGGCACACACCCACCACAACATTACCCATGTTTCTTTCCCCTCTAACCTTAACCAGATGCTTTCAGCAGTCGCATCTCCAGTTTCATACTGGAACTCTGAGCAATCCTACAGATCTTTTACATGCAGCACAACTCCTCTTCTCCCCTGCCTGTCCTTCCTGAACAGTTTGTATCTATCCATGAGAGTGCTCACATCAGAGAGCTATCCTACCAAATCTATATTATTTCAGTCATGTCATAGTTCCTTGACTGTGCGAGGACTTCCAGTTATTCCTGCTGGTTTCCCAGGCTCTGTGCATTTGTGTAACTAGTTAATTTCCCTAATTTGTCAGGAAGAATAAAGTCTCTCCTGTTGCCCCCTCCTGCTTCTGCTTCCTCCAGGTTCCCTGCTTCCACACTTTCCTCAGGACTTTGTTCTCTATCCCTCAGTGAACTTATTTTAAAGCCCTCCTCACTAGGTTAGGGAGCCTGTTTGCACAAAGATGTTCTTCCCTCTCTTTGTCAAGTGGACCCTATCTGTTCCTAGCAGTCCTTCTTGGAACATCCCATGGTTGAATAAGTTGAATGCTTGCTAGTGACACTACCTGCACAGTCACGCATTGATCTTCAGGATGCGTCTGCTTCTGCTAGGGCCCTTTCCTGTGCCCCCGATCCCCTTCACCCTTATACTCAGAGCCCTATAGTTACTCTTGATCTGCTTGGTGCCCACATGGATGAGAAGCATGGGGTAGTAGTCATAGGGTTAGATGAGTTTCTGTAATCCTTCCGTGACATCTCGGATCTGGGTGCCAGAGAAGCAGCAGACCTCTTGGGACAGCAGATCAGGCTTGCAGATGGACCCCTTTGTCCCCCACAGAAGGGAGTATCCAACCACCATCACCCACCAATTCCTCTTTATGGCAGTGGTCTCAATCGTCTCTACCTTGGGGATGGCTGGTTTGGCCTCTTCCACCAATGGAATGCTCTTCTTCTCCTCTGTTGCTAGCACTCCATGCCTGTTCTCCAGGCAAACCACTGCATGTGGAGATCACTACTACTTTTTGCTACCAGAAGATACAAGCTTCCATTTTCCTGGGAGTCCATGCCTTCTTCCTTTTCTAGCATCACCTCTGGCATTTCTTCCTCCACTTCAGTCCTAGAGTTTTTCTGTAGCATGGAATTGATAAAGTCCTGATGGTGGAGGATGGTTCATATCCTTGCTACCTCCTTTTATAGCTCTTTTGCCTTCTCCTTAAGGGATGGCACCAGAAGACACTGCTTATATTACAGGCGGTCCCTCACCTGGCTGATACTGGAAGGAATCTGCAAGCCGCAGTCTGCAAAGCACCAAACCATGACCTGGGTGGAAGCCTCAATAGTGTGTGGTCCTGCCTGGACAGACACCTCACAGGTGGAAGCAGAGGAGGAACTGGAAGTGGCGGTGGCTATGGTATTGCAATGTCCTCCAGCCATGCCTCTGGGTCTTCTAATGTGGTGCATCTCATTTCCTGCCTCTCTTTCCAAGCAGGCCTTCCCTAGCAAGCTCCTCTGTAGCTAGCCTGTTTGGGTCAGGTAGAATCTCAGTAAGGAACTAAAACTGTTGCTTCTCAAACTATGAGAGCCTGTCTTCCTGAATAAGTTCTGTTCTTTGGAGAACCAGATCAGCAAAGGGGAAAGACATGGGTAGTTTCTTTTAATCTTTCACTTTTGGGCTGTACATCGACTGAATTTCTGGATGACAGGCAGCTATTATGCTGAATCACTGCCTGTAGATAATTTGTATTGTCTTATTTTCTCTTCTTTTGGAACTGCTGGTGCTCATCTACTACTTGCTTGTTTTATCACATACCCTCACCCATAGTATGTTTATTAATTAATAAAAAATGGAATGGGCAAAAGCTGCATAACTCTACTAAATTACTTGAATTCAGAGCAAAGTGAAAAGTGCGTGGTACCTTTACCACATGGGAGAGTTACTACATGAAATATGTAATGCATCTACGTCCCTGGTCAGTGTCATCCCAGGGGACCCGTTTCCTCAATGCAGACTGACTTCTATGCCCCCCTAGTGACCAGCCACTGTAATAAGCATACTGAGGGCAACTTGCATGGGAGAGAGCAATTCCTGCTAGTTACACCTCTGCTGCTCAGTGTTCATGTGGTCCTGCTGACCTGAAGTTAGGATATGGTTAAATGAATAAAGTACTGTGGTTAAGTGGGGGGTGGGATTTACCACATCAGATGCCCTGCAGTAAATGTTCCCATACAACCAGTGGAGTTTTGTTCTGATTTTAAAGGGGGGCTAAGTTCCTCCAGTTTCTTTCACCTACCACGAACTAAGAACTGGCACACAGACATCTGCTGCAGAGCAGTATCTCCTGTTAACTCTCCAGTTTGTACATTTGTCCAAACCTACATCCATGTGTTAAATGTTTAACACTTGATTAGTATCCAGATTTGTAAGAATATTGGCTGCTAAAGATGCATCTAATGGGATCTTCAAAACCACCCAACATCTGACTCCTAATAAAATCAAATTTGAAATCTTGTCCCCTCTGCTGCTGATGTTGCCAGCTGACTGGGGGGCAGAGGAAGCCTCAGCTTTTAGTGCCCTGCTCCAGCTGAGGGCTGCCAGGAACAGCTACATGGACTCCCTGTCCTCTCCCTCACGCTTCCTTTCAGCCAGGGGCTCAGCTGTGGGAAGCAGCTATGCAGAGTGCTGGGCTGGGCCAAAGATGGCAGTGGATGGCTCCCCTGTTTTTCAGTCCCTGCTCCCCACCAAAGGGGACATGTGGAGAGACCAGGTAGGGAGCAGGGCTGGAAAGAGGGACCCATTTGCTGCTACCATCTCCAGCTGAGTTCAGCACCCCATGCTGCTGTTTTGTGCAGCCTGCAAGCTGGAGCAAGGCAGGTGTGGCTCTGGGGTTTCCCCTGCCCCAAGGTTAGGTGGGGACAGTGGTGGTAGTGGGCAGGTCCCCACTTCGGACTTGCAGAAGCAAGCCCTGCTGGAGAGGGGGAGGGGGAAATGGGAGGGAGGTGCCACTGAGCATTGTGGGGAGAGGGTGCCTAGAGCAGGGTTGGGTGGGTTGGGGAGTCGCATCTGCTTTGGAGACAAAGTCCATGGGAAATACTGCATGGCTGCAGCCATCTCTGTAATGCCAGTCTCATTTCTCACATCTCCCTTTTTGAAAATCTAGATCTACGCATGACTGGTGAAAGTTATAATAGAATTCAGTGGATTGACTTGTGTTGAAGAGTAGAGTTGGGCTGTTTCATATGTATTTAGCAAGTAAGGCAAGTAACTGTATTCTGGATTGAAGGACAGATTTTACTTATATTGCTATTAATTGTACAATTGGTGTTACTCCATTTACTTCAGTGGACTTCAGCAGAGTTGCTTCTGATGTACATTGGTTTAAGTGATGTAAAAAAAACCCTGAGCTGATTGTTGTAAAGTCTTCATTATTCAAATACTGTACTTTCATGACCATTTCACTGGAAAACCTTACTTGTTTTTGTCTTCTTGCAAGAATGAATTCTTTACCATAGCATCATAGCCCCTTTAGTCTTAAATACCTAAACCAGGTGCAACATATAAAAATGTAGAAAAACATTTCTTCCAATTTTAATGGCTTTATTATGAAAATTAATATTCTTCTACAAAAACATTATTAATCTTAAATTGGAGTTTTTGCATTTTACAAATGTACTAGGCATACTTAAACAGTATGTTGGTATGTACTGGCAGTTTGAATGGCCATCAGCATTAGAGGATTTTCTCTTGTTTGTTTTAAAAGTGTGCAGAGAATACAAAGATGGCAGTTTTTCCAAGTTAGATGAGATCTGTAGTTCATGTGGGATATCTAAATGCTGTCAAAGTTTAGCAATAAGGCTGTTTTAAAATCCAGTTAAAGTACTGTTTCCTTCAGAGTTTTTTCAGTGCTACCTCTGTAGTCCAATCTCAGAGGATCTTTGGAGTGTAAGACCCTTGCACTGAGTATGTGGCTTCCGTTTGGTTCCCAGAGTCAGATCTGCGTATTATTGCCACGAGGGCCTGGGTCCTATGATAATACAAATAATAAATGAGACTATTGATATGCTGATCTGTTGTATCTGAAGATCTACTAAAATGCCAGTTCAGTAAGACATTTGGTCAGGTTTATGCCTGAACTTCAGTAGGATTCTTTAAGTTATGTAAATGTTTATACATCTTGTTGAAGTGGAGTCTACTAGAAGAAGTGATAGTCCCTAGAATCAAATCCATCTTTCTTTCTCAGTGGTACAGAATGCTATCAGGCTTTTTAGCAGTTGTTTCTAAATTGATGTATTTTAATTGAGAAGCAGTGTTTCATTCTGAATGAGTGTTTTAGGATATTAACAGTTTAGGTTTACATTTATGCTTCTAGGAAAAAGAACACAAACTGAATTTCAAACTTTTAATGTTCTCTCACTCTGGTATGCTGCTGTCTGCTGTTTGTGACTGGTATAGTCCTTTACCCAAAGCTATCTTGTATGATGATAAAACCATGAGTGTATGAAGCTCACACATTTTTCATCTCTTTTATGACCTTATCTTTCACAAGCGGCTTCTGTGAAGGTATCCTAACTATAGGAAGCACCTGGAAAACATATATGATATCTATGCTGTGATAAGCAGTTGTGAACAAGAAAGTAGATCTGTCAGTTCTGAACTGTTCATTGTTAAAAATACTTTGTTGATTTAGCTGATTGCAAAATACATTATAGAGTGACTAACAGTCACTGTAACGTTCCTAGTCAAGAAAGTTCAATAGTTACATTGTATGAGAATTCTTATAAGAGGCTAATATTGATAGGAACAACATGGATTAAAACAGCAGGGCTGAAAACAACTACCTGCCTCTGTGACTGCTTTCAAATACCACAACTACTTGTAGTAAAAATCAGTTTAATAAAATTTGGTGAACTTTTATTTTATGTAAAATATTTAATATGCAGAAAAATATATACCATTTGTTTAGAAAACTAATCATTTGCCTTTTTTGCAAGCTGTAATGGAGTGAGGGGATCCCCCGGGCACCTGAAAAAATAGATGCCCCCCTGCCCTGTTTTGGGGCAGTCTACCCCTGCAGTTTCCTGACATACCTTGATGTATATAATGTGGGAGGCTGCTCTGATTTGTGGCTGTGGTATTCTCGGCCAGTGCCATGGCTCTGAGCCATCCCTACACCATGTCCCATGCCTCACAGATGGCATCCTATTCTTAGTGCTACTTGCCCAGCCCCTCAGTGGGCTAGAGTCTGCCTCTGGCCCACTCAGGCTCCACTCTGTGGGTCCTGGCCCCTTGGTCCCTCACTGGACCACACTTCATTCTCCAACCCCTCATTGGGCCACACTTCACTCTCTGTGGGTTGCAGGCCCCACATTGGGCTTTGGCCCCTCACTGGACTATTTGCACCTCAGGCCTCAGGTTCCTCCTGGTGGACCTTGGCCCAATAATGCTTTTCTGTTGGGGTATGCTCCCCTAGCCTTTCCCCTGTATGGAGTAACCCATAAGACAGTGGAGGCTGAGGCTTTCTGGTGCCCCATCCTTGCCTTTCACTGGAGTGGCGCAAGTGTGGTTTCCCTGCCACTGGCAGTCCTACCCCACCATCCAACTCCAGCAGGGTACAGTTTTGAGTGTTACCCAGGACCAAAAGGAAACTTCCTCCATCCCCTACCCTAAACATCTGGGTGTTACAGGAGCTGTAGTCTTCAGGCTGTACAGTGTTACTCTTCCAGCCCCCTAGATGTAACTGCTGACCCTGTTCCCAGGGTCTAAGCTTATATTCTCCATGCCTAGCCCTCCTCCAATCAGGTAGGCCTCTGCAATCAGATGACTACCTAACTGGGCCTGAAACCACGTGCCAACTGCTCCATAGCCTGCCTGATGGTCTTAAAGTGGCAGGTACAACCAGCGCACTGCCACACAAGCTTTGCTAGGCATTGCAAAATCTGGCCTTAGACTTTCAAATAGTGTATTTATTTCACACTTTTCTTGACTTGACTACCTGTATCATGTTGAACTATGTAATGGTATAGTGCCTTCATTTTCTTCCTGTTGAATTACCATTTTATTATGAATAATATAAACTGTGAAAAACCTTAAATTTTCTTAAAAGGAAAAAAAAAAACCCCAACTTCTCCAAACGCATCTTGCTATTGAAAACCAATTTCTAGACCATAATTCTGTTAATTTCAAATTATAGTATTTGCAATTGTTCTATGTTTTATTTTATTTTGCCTTTTAATTAAATTAGTCCTTTGGAACATCCAACAACTACACATGAAGTGCAGTTTTTTTCTTCCTAAAAAGTTGCGAAATTACTGAAATACTGGAAAAATTCAAATACAAGGTTTGTGACAAAAATTACTATTAGCAATGAACCTTTTGATAATTCTTTTTCCATAAAGACATAGATTCTTAAAGCAGTATTTCTTTCATCTACTTCTGTTATCTGTTGTTGGCTAATAATACCATATTTTTAAATTAAAGAAGAAATGACATTTTTCTGTGAATGTACATAGCACAGCAAACAGCAGTAGTAACAAATCACTTAATGAAAGAAAATAAGTGCTTCTATCTTTCTTTAGACAACAATGAGGGGAAATAAGGAGTACTAAAAAGCAACTGATTGGGTTAGGAAAGGAAAGGAGAAAAATAGCAATGTAAATATAAGCCTTAAAAAAGAACATTAAAAAAGAAAGAAATCAGAGAGAGAAATGATTTGGACTTAAGCTGGAATGTATTTATCAACAAATTTATTAGAATTAGAATCAGTAATAAAATAAGTGCAAAAGAAAAATAATAGTGAAAAATATTCAGTGGATAAAAGAAGAATAAAGAACACAAATTGAAGCCAGAGTACTTAGGAGTCAATTAAATTGTTTGAAATTAAACAAAATTGGTTTATGTTACATTTAATACAAAGAGAGTTAGTATTAATGCAGAGGATAAAATGTGAACAAAGAAAATTTGAGGGTGCCATATCAGTTTTTATATTAAATTTCCATTGTCTCCATACACCGTTGGGATCAAATCTTGTTTGGCCTGCAGGAGCTGTTTACATACATTAAATATGATTGTGTTCCACCATGTGCAACCACAATTGGGTACATAGATTCTCTGCAGATTTCCAGTTTGTCTTTTGAACATAGCTGTTTGGCCACCTGAGAAGAGCTCTGAGTTCTGGCCCCTGCTCCCAATGCCACGTGTATTTTGCATTAAGTATTCACTGGATAAAAGAAACAAGGTTTTTTGGTGATGACAAGTTTTTTGGCACAAAATGTCCTTCTTCAGGTCACTTTCAGGCATTTTGTGTCTGGAATCTTGTCTAACATCTGTCCCAGGTGTACAGTTGTGTCAGTAAAAGACATTAATTAATAATCTTGCTGCTTGTACGTTTCTTGGATATTTGTGGCTAAAACAACATTCCAGTCCTACTACTTTGGGTAAAATGAATAAAAGGAATTGGGGTGACACCAGAACCGAGAGATTCCCCTTTTCCACAAGAATGCCCTCCTTACTTATACAGTCTCCTGCATGAGTTTTTTTTCTGGCCTTATGACCTGGTTGATCAGCTTCAAGAGAAGGAGCAGAGCATGCTCGTGACCCTGCCTATCTCATAGCCTCATGCTTAGGGAGAAATGACAGACATTCATTCAAATTGGGACATGCCTTCTACAAGTGTTCCAATTACTAGAATGTTGGGCATAAATGTAGGAGCGTCCTCCAAATTGATTATCTACATCTCCCTCAGAAGGCATGTAAGGATTTACCACTGAAAAAATAGGAAACATCTACATACTTCCTTGGGTGTATTAGGTTCAGTAAAGACAAGGGCAGGTTCAGTTGCTTCCTGTCGGTGCACTAGGCTGGTCTTTGAGAGAAGAGAGGAGCTGTGCATTTCTCTGGATGATTTAAGATTCCTGAGGAAAGGTGCCTGCATTTCCTACTAGTTGTGAGAGGGACATAAAAGTGGAATAAGATTTGAGCCTTGGCCTCTGCAGCACCATCTGTAATCCACCTGTTTTTAATGGATGTTATAAATTGATTGTATTGGAGATATTTCTCTTGCAAATCTTACAAACTTCAGTGGCTTCTCCAGCTAGCAGGGCTTTAGAATACAGAAGAGAAGAGAACGATGCAAAATTTCTAATGTATTTGCTCATCTTGCACACTTAAATAAATGCTAACATATTGCTTTGAAAAAGCAAAATACCAAGGTTCTGCTTAGCATACATAAGAAATATGTTTTTTATTTCTTAATCAATAAAAAATGGCTACAGTTTGTATGTATGAACAAACAGAAGTATTTGCTGTTAAATAGCCAAGAGTCCTACATGCGTACCTTGACCTGAGTACGTCAGCACAAGGAAATGAAAATATTAACCATATGATAGTACCTATCTTCTACTTATCCCTTCCTCAATTGTATATCTTACCATTTCCACAACTTCTGTACACAACAACCCATATATTCCAACAGTATCTTTGTCTTCTTTTTGTCCTTCATCTCATACTTCTCTAACAGATTATTCCCTTCCCAACACTAGGACAGTAGAACAAAGTTATATGGATTGTTTGCAATGAGCTGTCAAATTAAGGATGAGCTGAGCTGTTCAGCTGTTTTCTGGAACTTTTACATTGAAGGCTCCACTTCTCTATTCACCTGGAGATCAAATGCAGCTGATCAACACAGTGTCCTTTGAGGTCAAAGGACACTTAGTAGAAAGCAGCCAGAGCCACCTTAGGGGTCCAGCATAGTTGTTTGGTGTAGCTACATATGCACACAGCTCATTTGTAAACCATCACCTTCATGGGAAGAAGGAGGAGGAGACCTAACCTTTGGAAGAATCCAGTGTCTGTAGTTCTATTTTACTGTAGTACAAATTCAAAGACTTATCTTCAAAACCATGTGAGGAGGAACTTCATAAAAACTAAACAGGAAATTCAGAGGGGGTAAAAAGAAAATGACCTGTATGACATTCTGTATTGGTTGTTCAGTTGCTTTTAGCAAAAAACCAGGAATTTATCCCATACTTAGAAACAATCTTTCACTATCACTTTAAATTTTGTTTCTATAAAGGAGCGATACATTGGGATCCTTGTCTTGCTCAGTTTATTCTACTGGTACAGCTTGATCCTGAACTTCCCCCAGCAGTGGCAAGAAACAGGCTCCCATGGCTAAGAACCCCATACACCCCAATTGAGGGGCTTCCAGCTGCGGGAGGCATCCCCCCCCCCGGCTAGAGGATGCCCTCTGTAACCATCTCCCTTCCCTGGGAACTCTGGATTACCACAGAGGGAGTCCCCTCTGTCCTGGGAATGTGGAGAAATGTCTAAGGTCAGAGGATCACTGCAGGGGTAATTCCTCCCTGCCCTGGCAGTGTCGGAAACTCCTGGGGCTGGAGTATCACCATGATGTTCCAGCTCGGGGGGGGGGGGGTTCTTGTATCCTCTGGGTGGTAGGGATCATCCCTATAGTTATCTTCCAGCCCCAGGGGTTTCCCTGCACCCCAGAGTCCTAGGGATCATGGCAGCTATGATCCTCAGAGTCTGGGGGATTCATGCACCCGTGAGCCATAGGGATCATGGCAGCCATGATCCCCAGGGTCCAGGCATGCGTGACCCCCCTGGATCCTGGGGACTATGGCTGCCACAATCCCTAGGGCTTTGTGATTTTATTGCTGACCCTACTACTTATGAAAATTAAAGCTCAGTAGCAACCAACTCTAAAGTGAGTTCACATTTTCAAGGTTTAATTTTATAGCTGGTTGGATCTTTTTATTACCTGATAGCTACTTTGCACATGTAGCTGGTCTCCAGGTAATTGTACAGTTAACCAGTTAATTCCACAATACCTGTAATGTGTAGAGGGGGCCCAAATGTTTACTAGAAGTGTTTAAATTAAGAGCATGCTTGAATCAAAATTATAAAGCAACAAAGGAAAAAAAAATGCCTTTACTTGTATAATGTGAATAAGGAGTAACTGCAGTGAAGTCAGAGGAGCTCTGAGTTGATAAAATTGGGGATAAGTAAAAGGAACACCAGGTGCTTGTTAATTGTAGATAAAGCCTTAGTGTTGACTTCTTCGTTAAATTTGCTTAAGAATTTCCATTTTTAGGAAATGCTTATGATGTGTGGTTTTTTTATATACTGTAACCTGACAAAACTTTCATTTTTGAGGATGAATGAAAAAGAGATGGAAGAGGAGGAGGGTGGTGTGCACACATGTTGCTTCTCTTCTGTTTGAGACCACACAGTTCAATACCACACCATATTTTTGGAGACTCAGAAAAAAACCCACATTTTCTTTCATAAAAAATGTTTGCAGACAAAAGTTTTCAAAGAGAAAGGTAACATGAACACAACTCTTGAATTAGAAAAGTGAAATTCAGTCTCAAAACAATCCACAATGATAAGTACCTTAGAGGCCAGAGACAGAAGTTACACACAGACTGGTTTAAATGATTAGAAATGGGTTTAAACTTGGAACAGAACATAAGCACAGTGCACGTAAACCAGTTTCAAAACGGCCGAAACTGGTTTAAGATAAATCTGGTTGAATGTAGTATCAGATTTAATGATTTAGGTCAAACCAGTTTATGAAACTTCTGTCCAAGACCCCTTCCTGGTTCAAGTTAAATCACAGTCCCCCCACAACCCAGGATGCTTTGCAGCCTTGGGCTGGACTGGGCTGTGCTGTCTGCTCTAGAGAGCAGGGTTGGCCCCACTGTTCTGCTCCCTAGCCAGAGCAGTGAGAGCTGGCTGAGAATGGGATGAGGGTGGGAAACTTGTTTGGGGGCTGCAGCTTGGTCTGCGTGGGGGTGGGGGACAGCCCCGGCCAGGCAATTCCCCACTTGATGCTGGAGCAGAGGGGGCAGGGGGCTAGAGACAGGGCTCAGGGTGGCAGGGGTGGGTGAGGCAAAGAGCCTGAGTGGAACTGCCAGTAGACAGGGGGTTGACAGGAGACCAGCAGACTCTACCCCTTTCCACGTCTGGCAGAGACTGAGGCAAGCAAGCAGGTGATAAGGGGAGAGGATGGGGGCTTAATTCCCCTCAGCTCCCCCAAGCCCGGGCGGGGGGGAAGACTTTGGGGAACCGGGAGTGGAGGGACTGTTTCCCTGCCGCCTGTGAGCATAAGGCCAAGCTCTGCAGGATCAGACTGGGAGGTGCTGGGAAACACCTGGCACAATCATCACATGTATGTGCTGGAGACAGAGCTAAGGGAACAGGAGAGGGTGCCAGACTGCTTGGGCTGGTGTGGCCAAAGAAAGCAAAGAGCTACATTTACGTTATACAGCAGAACCTGAAAAGGTGGGAGACTGGAATACCTAAGAAGAGACAAAAGACACTGAACGCGTGAGAGTGCTGTCAAAGGTGCTATAGGTGACAAGCATCCTAATATCAAGGCACCCAAGGGGGAGAAGGGGGCACAGGTGCCCCTGTAAAAGTCCCAAGTAGAGATGAGGCCTGTGGGATCTCCACTCCAGCACCTCCATACCTGCGGATGCTCCAAGAAGGACTTTCTGAATACCAGGCTCAATACCTCAGGATGACATAAGACATATGCAAGGCTGTCTCTTGTTTTTTTGGTTTATTACATTCCATTTCAAGTTAGACTACTTTGTTTGTGTTCTCACTGTGTTTTACTGGGCTGTATCTTAGCTTAGGTGAAGCCTTTTGGTTGTTCTTTGTTGTGTGCTTAAGGTTGTAAATTGCTGCGTTTAATACACAGTCACTTCAGAGAAAGGACTATTCTTGTTCAAGCTTGTATGAATTCAATGCCGCTACCTTTTTTCCCCACCCACCCCTGCCTCAGCCTCACAGGGGCTGCCCTCCTATCCTCCCCATAAGCAGGGAGCGGAGAGGGACAGAAGCTTGGCAGCCACTGCCCAGGCTGACCCAGCCAGGGTGGGGATTTAAACCCCCACCCTCCAGGTGCTAGTCCAGGACTGGGGCCTGGCCATGCCACTCGGCTGGAGCCGGGAGTGGGGAAAATCTTTGGAGCTTCAGTCCCTTCCCTTTGGCAGTAGCTGGCAGGCTGGGATGTGTGCTCTAGTGCCCCATGGCATCTAGCCTGAGCCACTGCACTGCATTTCCTGAATCAAAAGTGAATGTCTCTTCATTCTCAGTTTGATCTCTGGAGCTTACACTACCCTGCAAAGGCTGAACTGATTCAGCCTCAGGCTTCTTGACTATCTGTACTTAGCCAGAGTGGTTTGGAGCAAACTAGCTTTGGTTTGGCAGCAGTCAGATAACCTGCCCCTGAAGAAGTATTGAATACTACTCAGCTCTTGAGTCTTGTGTAGCAGAGAGAAGCATAACAAGGTTTAGTTAACTCTAGACAAATTTAAACTGAAAACAGGGTAGTTTTTTAATACGAATAATTAACCACTGAAACAAAAGTGGTTACAAGAGATATGATGGATTCCTCACTGTTAAAGTCTTTAAAGTTATCTAATGGATAATTTCTGATTGATTTAGAGTGTTTGAAATTGATTCAGAAATTACTAGGTGTCATTATATAGCATGTGTTATAAAGGAAGTCAGGTTAGTTGTCTTCCATAATGGTCTCCTTGAACTTTAAATTTCGGTGCAATTAGGTGTTTGTATTTTAGTACAGGACTTGTCAACCAGGGGTATGAGTACCCCTAAGGATACTTAGGAAGGTCATAGGGGGTATGCCCGGGTGGGTGTACCCTTCACATGGCACACATGGCACCTCTCCACCCGCCATACCAGCTCGCTGTCTTGATTGGCCACCAGGCCACTGCCCTGAATGGTGATGGGGTGAGGGGAGTGTGTTTCTGTGCCCCCTCCCAGGAGCAGGGTGGGGGGAGGAGCACAGGAACACCTCTCTGTAGTCAAACATGGAGTAAGAGGGCTTGCAAACAGTGGCTGCCACCACCACTGCTACCCACCACCCTGTGCTGCCACCCGCTACCCCATGCCACTGCCTCCTAGGAGCAGGGCTGGGGGACGGGGAACATGAGGGCAGCAGTGCCCCTTTTGAGGGCCACATAGGTGCTGCCTGGCTGGCCAAACGTAGTGGGGGGCTTGCGCATTGTGGCCACCATTGCCACCTACCGGCCTGCACCACTGCCATGCATCACTTTACCATGGCTGGTCGCACATGCAGCTTCACAGGCTGCTGATAGGCAGTGCGCAATTGGCTGGGTGTGAGGCCCATCAGCAGCCTGTGGAGCTGCACATGTGACCAACTGTGGGAAAGTGGGGTGCAGGAGTGCAGGGAAGTGTGTGGTTGTGACAGCCACTGTAAGTGAGCCCCTCAACCTGCCTCACATCTGGCCACTGCCACCAGAAGGGGTGTGCTAGTTGAAAAAGGTTGGAAACCCACTATTTTAGTACATTTATAACAATGGTTGGAGTTGATACCAAGCATAAATTCTTCACTGGCTGTGTGTGTTGCTACTTCATAGTCTGCTTTGTTTCATGGACAAAAAGAAGGATATATGCGTTACTGCAAGTATGTCCTCATAAGGCTGAAGAAAAATAGTGTTGGGTCTGTTGTATAGCATATAATCAAGTCACTGAGAATAGTGACTCATATCCTCAACTCATGAAAATTGGTGTAGTTCCACTGATGGTATATATGAACTTGGCCTTGTAGTTTGTAATCATGTGTTTTTATCTCTGTTGCTAATAAAAGAAAAAAATGAAAAATACAAATAGTTCCTTACTATTTATGCTTCATTTTTTTTCACCTTTTTTCTCATCTGCAAAACAACAAGGCTATTTCATTTTCAGGGTTTTATTACTACAGCAGTTAGTTTTAAAAGACTAATATTTTGTATTTATCACAAGTTTATACAAAACCATATTTTAAATATGTCTTAATCTGACAATCTGTGTGCTTCAGCTTTGATATTTTCTGTGTTTTAGAATGTCTTCTGATGCAAACTTTCCTTGGATTTAATATCATTAAGATACAGTAAAAACAGTTAACTGTTCATTTGAATAAGCACTCCAACACATGTCACTTGGCACATTATTACAGCCAGAGTATTTTGTGTGAACATCTGTGCGATAAAATTCACTCAGGTTGTTTTCACTCTGAATTTCAAAGTATCTTGGTTTGCAGCTTTTTGTCTAGATCTCAGTTTGAGCTTATTTCACATGCAGTAATCAATTAATATTGCAGGTACCGTCCTTAAAAACGTTAACATTGTCTCAGTGTTTGCAGTTTTCCAGGCAATATCTACTTATATTAGGTATATGTTTAAGACAGTTTATTATAAAATGCAAAATTCAGTTATTATCTTTATCTTGCTGAATCTAGGCAGGCATTTAAACCCTTCCCCAAAATAGAAAAACTAAAATACATCAGAAAAATCACATATGTGGTGGTTTAGGATTGATGCAAGATGATGTAGGGACTATGGGTAGCCTGGAGGGAAATTTTGCACCCCTCTGAATGTCACCAAGTAGAGATCCACATCAGAACATATGATGCCTAAACCTAATTAGGTCCCATTTCGGGGAATCATTTAAGTGAATACTTAACCTTGAGAAACTTCAGAGCTTTGGTTAGGGCGTGTTTAGGCTGCTGCTCCTCATTCTGCACTGGTGTTCCTGGGCCTACCCTGCTTTGAAGAGCAGGTTGGGTAAGGGATAAAGTCTGTGTCACTCCAAATTAGTGAATACATTTTGTAAATGCCTTTATTGATTTCCAGGATTTGGCCGCTAGCGAGGTAGGAAGAATTAGACCCTATTTAAATAGTTATTTGCCTCTCTTGAAATTCACAGATGTTTACAAGTTCAAGCCATATTATTTTTCTATCGCATCAGGAGTTTTTCTTATATTGTGGAGATTCAGCTGACATTATAGAATGGTTTACATTTTATATGTTTCCTTGGTTTCCTTTCATCAGGTGATGAAGAGGGTAGCCAAGAGGCAGCGGAATCAGATGGTGATGCACGGTCAGAGAAACCAGGGCAACTTGCTGTGGAGACAGATGATTGGGATGGGCCAGGTAGGAGAAAATAAATGGATGGCCAAAGTAAAGTGTTGCAAAATAGAAACTTCAGTACTATTTTCTCATGTTTCATTACATTGAGTCAGCATTGCATTGTTTTGCTAATGGACAAATTTTGTTGTGCTTGTGTGGTGCCTATTTTGGGATAGCTACAGATGAGCACTGACACTCTTCTGGGAATGTCCCCCTTGCATGCAAATCAAAGAGAGCAAGTTTCTTATGATATTTTTATTTTGAAATAAAGAAAAACTGTTTTTCTACAGACTTTTGAAGATTAAATGCACGATTGGAGCGAACGAGGCTCCCAGTTCCATGATTGCCTAAGGCTGGTATTGCTTTTCTTTTCTGCTCTGTTTTCCGTGGCCAGAGGACCAAACACCTGTATTTAGTCTCAACCTCTGAGCTTGCACTTAGCAGTATGTTGCGCTTAACAAATGGATGTTGCAGCCAATGATGTTTTCAAGGACTTTTCTTATCAGTTTCCATTTGATATAAATCATTTAACATACCCTGGTCATTGACTTCAGAGTTAAGAGAGAAATTCTTAGATTGTAATCAATAAACTGTACGAGCTTCATTTTAAAGCAGAAATTTGGAGTGACATTTTCTGTTATAAACAGTATAAACACTGCAAATGCAATGTTGCTGAACTATAGATGTAGCAGTTACATAGGCATGCATGAGGCTGCTTTCCAAATAGCCATTAGTTTTAAATATGTAATGCTTGGTTTGAGTTCTAGGGATACATAAAAACAGAGCTATATCCCATGATCCCCACATATGAATCCTTTTAAATACAGTGACATTTTTTCATGAAGAGGGACTGCAGAATTTGTTCTTAAATTATTATATTTAATATATTTTTGCAGTGCCAAAGGGATAACATATATTTAAAAGCAAACATATCCTTAGACTAGCTGTGCCTCTGATAGAATATTCTCTTTAAAAGAAAGAGCATCCAAGAACAGAGTTCTGAAAGCATTCTATCAATAATTTATAATGCAATAACACTTTTCATTAGACAAATTCCTATATTTCAATCACATTTTCATCCTTGCTTGACTTTGCAAATTACTGTATGCTGTGCATGAAGAGGAAAAGAACTCCAGTGGTAATTTTCTGAAACCAGAAGCTGGAAAATATAATGCAAACAGAAATGAAGATACAGTATATCTGATTATTATGATGTCATTTAAAATGTTGTTAATGATATACATAAATATGTTTATATTCTGTACAAAGCACTGTGGTATTATGTAAAAACAAGATTTTGTATTAAAATCTATTATATAGTACATTTTAAAATAACATAAAAACCTCCTCTAGGGAAGAGAATGGCCTCTCCTAGCTGCTTTGCAGTTTTCAAGGTTGTCATTTTTGCGTTAAAAATATTCCTTTTAATACATGGATTTTCTTTGGCTTATAAATAAAATGTCAATTTAAGTATCTTGAGTTTTGTGATTTCTTGTTTTTTCAGTTTCATGCTTAGTGAAATCGGCATTCAAGTAAATGTATAATTTTTATTTTCTTATACTGTTTTAATATATGAACTAATTTGAAATGTGCAGAATTTTCAAAGAGATTTTTTTTGATGCTTGCAAGTGACAAAATGCTTTCTTGTGAGAAAATCCTTATATTTTAAGGGTGTGATGATTATTGTCCTGAATGTTAAAGGATAAAAAGATGTGTATAGTACCTGAATTAAATGTATAAAGGCAGGCAATGAGCAGGGATGAAAATAGAAATCATGTCTGAATATATGGAAATTCCTCTTTTGTCCTTAAGAGCCTTGATAACCACTGATTTATTTTTTTTCTTATTTTTAATTTTTTTTGAAATCAGAGCTTTAGTTGATTTAAATATTAGTATTCTGAAAAGAAAAAACATCTTTATAGCAGAGAAAAAGATGAATTTTTTAAATTAATTTCTGAATTCAGCCTTTGGTTAATATATATAAAAAAAAAAAAGCAAATACCAATAGAATCTTTTCAAACATGCAGTACAGGAGAAGAGCAAATAGTTTTTCCTTGTACATTTTTTGTGTTGATCTAGTGCTCATGAAATTCACAGGCTTGGAATGTGTGGAACATTCACAGTGCGGAGAATGAGGTCTTTTGTTTATTCAAGAATACATACTGATACAAATAGGAAGAACCAGTACAAAGGTCTGTACTCTACTTCACCTGCGTGGCCCTTTTCTTTCTTTACAGAACTGACCTTTTGGAGGTAGAGGGGCTACATACTCCACCACATGTTCAGTTCTCCATATCTTGCCTGTGATGCAGGCAGCTGAGAGTACCAGCTGTGATGGTATTCTCTGTGATGACAGCAACAGTCTGCTGGGGTTTGGACAGGAACTATCAACAGTTAGTGTAGCCATTAAATATTGTTTTGAGCTAGATTTAATTTAAGTAATCTTTATTTCCCTTTTTGTTTATGTTTATACAATATAAGGCTACTTGTTGCAATATTTATGGGTTTTTTTGTAGTCTGCATCTGCTGAAGATTCAGATCCTGAGAGAGGTTTATTAGTAGTTTATTTCTAAATAGGGCTGGGTACAAACAAAAACTTTGGATCTGTGTGTGAGTATCCTGTCTTACATTTAGAAAGTGTGCACTCAATTACAGATGTTTAAAGATACCTCTAAAAAGAAGACCGTAAAATATATATACATTAACCTTTCCCCCCTATGAGTAGTCCTTGCTGAGGCTTTTCTTTGAGCTCTTAAGAACAGTTGACTTTTGCTAACCATAAGAATACAACCAACAGCTACCATGCTTATATGCAAGTTTATGTAACCTCAATGTTTTTAACTTTTATTCCCCTAAATCAGAGGTGTCAACTCACCTTGTGCCTAAGGGCAGATCCAGACCATGTGGCTCCTTGCATAACACATTCAGCCTGAGACGCAAGAAAACAGTGGCAGCAGTGGCAAAGCATGTGGCAGTAGGAACTCTAGCTCTGGCTCGAGGCACATGGCAGTGGCTCCAGCCCCACTCCATGCCCAGAGCTGGAGCTAGAGCTGTCACCCTTATGTGCCCTGTGCCACTGCAGCAGCAGTTCCAGTTCAGCTTCCAACATGGGGCATGTGGTGAAGGACAGTGGCCAAGGGGAGGAATGGCCAGAGCAAAAAATGAAGCTGTCAGCCCTTGCTCACCCTCTTATTGTTAATCCCTATATCTATTGGGCCTGAAGGCCCCAAATTCTACTGGAGTGTATACTCCCTAGCCATCCCTTGGCTGGTGGACAGCTGGTAGTCTAGCAAATTGGATAAAATGACTTCATGGTGATCAGGCTTCCAGGCCATATGGTTGACACCCCTGCTCTAAATTATTTGAAATTTTTGTCATTAATAGAAGACTCTGAGTAGGCCTTGGAATTAAGAAGCATGCTGTCTTCCAGGGACATTATCCAAGAAACACTGGATATTTAAGTTTATTCATAATGTTGCAGTATCTCAAATCTTTACCAGTTCTAATCTGGATGCAGACTAAGCATGCTAACGGAGTGCCTCAGTGATCCGTTCTTGGCCTTGTTGGCAGTTATCTAGGTCATGGACTATGTGTTGTTGCTCCCTGTTATAGTGTGTTTTAGGTTTTTTCAAGTGCTCTATAGTTGGGAATATGTGTAAGGTGTGGAGTAGATGATTTTTAAGACTGGATAAATGATGGCATGTCAATGCAGGGGGCAGGACTCAGTGGCCTACTGTTACAGTCATATGTTCTTGTGTTCCTGTTTTCCTAAATCATCAACAGATTGTCACCCTAAATATACCCTGTAAAGTAGGGAAAAATCCTCATGTTACAATTAGGGACTCAGTAAAAGGCAGTTTGAAGTAACTTGTTCAAAATAAAACAGGAAGTTTGTGACTGAGACAGGATTTAGATCCAGGTCTCTTGTCTACCTGCAGTCCACTAGCTCATCCTTATTGCCAGTCTTGCTGCTTATCTTCATGGCATGAAAACACATATCATGACATGGAAAATAAAAGTGAAGTCTTTTTTATGGCTCTGTTTGGTCATATCTTGCATACCCTTTTTATGCAGGTACGCATAAAAGTGCAAGTTCCCTCTGGGCCTCAGTCTTATTTTCAGTTACTGAGTAGAATTTTTCCTGCTGTCATCATTAGGAGTTGGATCAAGTCCTAGCTGCCATCAACCAATGTATAATACAGAATATTATAAATCGGGGACCAACAGAACAGAAAAAAAAAAGAGAGAAATTTTTCCTGGACTTTAATGCTATCTCAAAATATAAACTGTTCATTTATTTTGCTCATAGTTCTGTCACTCCAATTTACTCAGGACAGTATATCAGAATTTATAAGTAAAAATAAAATATGAGTGCTAATGTGATTTTAAATTCATACCAAAAGATGGAAAGATCCAGTCAATTTTTGTATGAATTACAGTGCCATTTAGGTGGAATGTGGATTAGAGAGGTTCTGCTATACTCTGAATAGATTTTCTGTAACCATCTCTCTGAATTGCTGTGAATATGTATTGATTGTTGGGCTTACTGGGCATTATTTAGTAATACTATAAATAGTTTGGGGTACAAAGCAGGGGAAGGGTGGTATAGATTGGAAGGGCTGGTAGACCAGAGTGAGATGGAGACAGACACTAATGATGCAGCCCCTTATTTATTTATTTATTTTTTAAATCAGTCCTAAAAAGGACTTTGAGATTATTGTCCTGATTTCATTTCTTTTTTTGATTGGGGAAATGTGGTAGATAGAAGATCTTGGAAATGCTATTTGATGTAAATTAACAAAAATCCATGAAACATAGTTAACCACAGATATAGTCTGACAGTAAGAAGAATATTGTGAAGAAGCAGAGGAAATCATAGAACGACTGTGTGTTACTCTGACAGTGAATCGGTATTATCTCTGCTATCAGATAATGCAGTTATCATTAATTTTCACATTTGCATTTCAATCTTTGGAAGGAAATGACTCTTGCCGGATGAAGATAAGAGCTCTGTACCACTATAATGAACCATCATTTTATCCTGATGCTTTGTATCCATATGAAAATGAGGCTGGGTAGTGGTATGGTATGTGAGGGGGGGGTCATAGAAACATTATAACAAAGTGTCAAAATCACTACAGACTTTGGAGCCCTTTATGAAACAAGAGGCAGTCTAAATAAATCTTCTGTAGTGAAGTGGATATTGGATTAAAAGAAGAAAGGCAGGCTCCTGTACTGTATGGAAAACTGGAGGAAGAGGGGAAGAATTCTGTGACTCTTATTTTTAATCCAGTCCCACCATCAGTATGGAACTAGGAAAAAGACATGCAACCTAATCATGGCATAGGGAGTGTGATGATGCTCATCAGGTTAACCTCTTGAACTGGACATTTCCTTCCCTATGGTCATGAATACATTAGTAACAGTGACAATGGACAATGAAAAGGGTGCCATTGCATTGTTATGTATGTAGACTGGGATGGCTAGCTGCTGAAGTTCTTGTAACACATGGCCATAATCACTTACTAAATGCAGGTCTTCCTATTAGTTTCATTGGGGTTTGAGTCACAGGTCCTAACCTTCTTCCACTGTCACTCTCCCAGTACGTTTTAATATATAACATAAGCTTACAGGAACCCCAAGATACATCTCTGAACAAAGAGCTCCCCTTTCTTAGTCCTAACTGAATAAAGCCGGTTGTTTTAGGACTGGTGTTATAAGCAGGTTATCTACTCTGGTAGCCTTTGTAGATGGGCTTTTGATTGATGCAGAGCCCCTCAGCCAGTACTCTCAGGTAACTTAATCCTGCGGTGAGAAACAAGTCAACAGATAAACCAAACCAAATTCTCCTGCCTTGTCCCGGGCATTTGAAGGAAGTGCCCTTTGGCTCTGGCTCCTAGGGACCCTTTGACTCTGGCCTGGCCCTTTCTAGCAAGCAGCTGTGTATCCACAGCTTCTTTCCTTACCTTCCTGATGTTACTTCTTAAAGGAATAGATACCTTGCTACAGGTCTTTTAAAGGACCATATCACATTGTTAGGGCTAGAGGTATATCAGTCCATATCGTATTAGCACCGATAAAAGGAAAATTGACTTGGGCAATTAGCCTTTTTTTGGCTGATGTGGCTGATAATGTTTCTGATAAATGCTGCGTGCATGCTCGCAGCCACAGCATACATGTGGCCAGCCTGGCAGCTTGCAGAGCACCCAAGGGTGTTGGGGGGAATCCCACCACGGTGTGCACCCCAGAAGAAGGGGAATCATATGCTTCCCAGATCTGTGTACAGGGCAAGGGTAGGCTGCAGCTGTGGGCTTGGGGGCAGAGCCAGGCTCTTCCTGGTGTGGGGGTTGGGCCAGGGTTGCATTCGGGGAGAGTGGTGGCAGTGCTGGGAAGGGGGGACTATGGGCTACAGCCACCCCAAAATTCACTGTAGCTCCCCTGTAGCTCCCTTCCCAGTGCTGCCACCACCTGCCTTGAGTGCAGCCCTGGCCCAGCCCCCACTGGGAAGAGCCTGGCACTGCCCCCAGCTGCAGCCAAACATTGCCCTGTGCGTAGATCCAGGAAGCGCATACTCCCCCTGCCTTCTTGTGGGGATGCACGCAGTAGCTGGAGCTGTCCCCTCCATCACCCTGACCCTTGCTCATGGCTCTGTCCCCTACCCCACCCTGGCTGGTGGCAATCAGTTCAGTATTGACCAATATGGCTTGTTAATAATCAGGTATCAATATCAGCCTAAAAAATCTTTATTGGTGCACCTGTAATCAGGGACATTATAGAAATATTTATTGACTAGACTTGCTAGAATGAATAAATAAACTTACAACCTAGAAGTGTCAGGCCCTCTTCAATTTCTCATTTTTATTTGTCATTATAGTATCAAAAATTCAGCATACAACATGTACATTTAGTGTGACTTTGCCTAGCCTGGGTTTTTAGTTATAATACATACTTAGAAGAACTTTTGGCCCTGATCCTGCTTTCATTGAAATAAATAATTACCATTAATTTAAATGATGTGGGATTGTCCATTTAATTAGCAAACTCTATCCTTGATTTTATAGATGACTGGAAGGAATACAGGGCTAGTTCTGCAGGGGCGTAATTGCAGGATTGTGGCTTACATGTGTGTTAGAATTGCCTCAATTTGTGACGTTTTCTTGACTGAAAAGGAATTTGGGTATTGCAGGCCACAATGGTGGGGATATTTGATTTACACCTTTAATCAGTGCTTTTCTGTTTTTTCATTTTAATGAAAGACAGTTTTCTACACTTTTTTTTTTTATTATAAAGGCTATATTTTTAAAAGAGATATTGGTGTATACTATTGCCAACCTCAGACATTCAAAAATCATGCAGGTTCCCTGAAATCATGAGACTAGCTTAAAGATCTTGTGTAGTGCCTTTTTCTTTTCTTTTCTTTTTTTATCATGGTTTCATTGTATTTGCCTTCTGGTCTATGAGCTTTTAATTTGGATCATGCAAGCATTTTTCTGTAAGCATGAGGTCTAGAAATCTTTTAAACAAAAGTAGAGGTTCTTCTATAATCACTTCACTATGGGAGCTAATACTTTAAGAGAAATATAAATTATAACAGAGTTTGCAAAATCTTGAGAATTGGCAACACCTGTCATTTAAATGGATAGAAATATATGCTGGGAGTCACCTACTGCTATTGTAGTGCCTTTGCCCCCAGTTCATGATCAGTGGCCCCAAAATGTTAAACATCCTACATATACAGATATAGGCAGGATTCTTTCCTGAAAATTGAAGAGTTGTCATAGATAAATCTGTCATAGTAAAATCTTGCCATAGATATTATATACAGTATAGTCATGATAGAATTAATTGCTAGGAGTTGTACATATTGACAGACTACCACTGCTCATAAAAGAGTAGAATAAAACCAAAAAAAGTTGTCCTGTACAATGCAGAGAATATTGCCTAGTAGATGGAGAAGCTACTGCAATTAAAATTACCTCGAGTATAGTTCTAGCTATACTCAATACATTGCATACAAGGTGTAATCATATTTGGTCCAAATTCAGGTATTATAAAAATGAACAGACTTTGATTAGAGCTGTTTTTATTTTAAAAAGTGCAGGAAAGACCATTTAATTTAAATAAATATTCCCTTATGTTTCAAATGTAATGATGTCGGTTTGTGCTAATCAAGAAGAGCCAAAAAGTGAAACTGACTGAAAACAAAAATGAAAATGGCTTGTCTCTGGCCTTCTATAGACATTCAATTTCTCCTGGATTGGTTGCTGCTGTCCCAAGAGAAGCCATGAGTGTACAGATGTTCAAGCTTTTTTCTCCCAGGGTAAAAAAAGGCCACTCCAGGAGAAAAATAATGTGAAAGTTTAAATCATTCTCAGGAGAGTTTTTCCTGGGCCAGTGAATGTCTGTACATGCTGTGGCTTCTCTCAGAAGACAGCATAGTTCTCCAGCACCTGTGCCCCCCAAGGGAGACAGTGTGTTGCTTGCTGGATTCTGTTGCTTCATCAGATTGAACACATTGTGTTGCAGGGCAAAACAGCCACTCAGGATGCCCTATGCATGGCTACCTTTTGTTGCCAGGCAAGTTAAGGGAGCCTGCAGAGTATATGAGGTGTGTGCACAGGTTCCCCCCTAGCTAAACAGTATTAGCATTGCAAACTCACCACTCTTCAAGGCCTCAGCATTTGAATGTTTGTACACATGGCTCTGTGTAAGTTTTGCTACCAGGAGAACAAACCTGGGAGAATTCGCTCAGATTATTTGAATGTGCGTACGCATCCTGTGCCACTGTCTTAACCCAGAGAAATGCAAAATGGGAATAGCAGAAATAATTACATTTTAAAAATCTTTTTTATTTCAATAATTGTAAGGTCTTATTGGTGACAAAAGTAAGGAAATATATTGTTTTTAATCTGACAGCATGCATTTAACTTGTCCAGACTTTTATTTAGCCATTAGCAAAATGTTTATTTACTCAGGAGGGTCTTTTGAAGCTCAGTACACTAGATGTGGTTACTATTTGTAATTTACCCATATCCACTCATGAAGCAGATTCTTCCTAATGTTAGGAAGCTTAAGACTTACTATCCTAATTGCCCTGAAGGGAGAAGCAAGGGATAGAGGAACAACTTGCACTGCTTCATGGCTTAAGCTAGTCTTTAATGATTAGAGATCAGGGTAAAACCTCATGTGAGATGAAAAATGGTTATAGAGTCATAGAGAAGTAGGGCTGGAAGGGATCTCCAGAGGTCATGTAGTCCAGCCCCATGCCTGAGGCTGGATCATCCCTATCTAAATCATCCTATACACCAGTTTGACCATGGGGTAGAATTCCTTCCTGACCCAAATACAGTGATATGATAGGTGTGACCCTGAGGAGAGAGGCAAGATCCTAGGCAGAAACCTGCACCTTTGGCCCAGTAGGAGCACTGATACATCCTAGTTAAAGTTCCCAGGCTTGGCTTTAAACAATATCCAGTGACTCTGAGGGAAGCTTAAAAGCACTTTGACATATGTCATTCCTGCCCACCCTTAAAGGTGGGTGAAGCCTAAAAATGTGGGAAATACCCATAGTAGAACATGGCCAGCTATGGCTAGATCATGCCTGACCAATGGCTTTCCAACCTCTTCTTGAATACCTCCAGTGATGGAGAGTCCACAACTTCCCTATGCAGTCTATTCCACTGCCGCACTGTTCTAACAGTGAAGAAGTTTTTCTGAATATCCAATCTAAACTTACGTTGCTGCAACTTCAAGCTACTGGTCCACATCCTACTCTCTCCAGCAAAAGAGAAAAGGTGTTTTCTTTACTGTTTGTGGCAGCCCTCAGGTATGTGAAGACTTATCTTGTCTCCTCTTAAGTGCCTTCTCCACAAGCTGAACATGCCTACCTCCTTCAGCCTCTCCTCATATGACTTGCCTTTCAAGCCCTTTATCATCCTTGTTGTTCACCTCTGGATTCTCTCCAACTTCTCCACATCATTTTGAAAAGGTGGAGCCCAGAACTGCATACAGTACTCCAGATAAGGCCTAACTGGTGCTGAGTATACACCATCACCTTCCATGAGGTGCACCATCACCTTCCATGTCTTGTACCTAATGCTTCTATTGATACATCCTAACACCTCATTTACCTTTTGTCTGGCTGATGCAGACTAATATTGAGTCTGTGATCTACCAAAGGATTGATTATCCCACATCTGTCTGCTCTTCTTCTGAAGCATCTGATATCAGCCCCTGTCAGAGTCCAGATGTGAGACTAGATGGACCTAGGATCTGAACTGGTTTGGCATTTCCTCTGTGTTCTTGTGTTTACTTGCTTGTGCATCCATATGAGAGGAGAGAACGTGGCATAATCAGAAAGCTCTTTGAAATCTTTTCTCAAAAAGGTTTGGAGGTACAGTATAATTGCTTAGTATAGCACAGCCTAAAAAGTGGTGTAATGACATTACATAGGTGGGAATACATGTGCACAGGGGATGAATTGCCAGATTCATTAGGTGTATAGTGGATGTAGTAGATGCCTCAAAAAAGAAACAAATCCCTGTAGGTCACACAGTGAAGGAATCTAAGTCCATGAAATTCTGCAGGGAATCTGAACATCTGCATTACAATGCATCCTTTCTTGTAGTTCCATGCACCAAGGGACCTGCAGAATCTGGCAGAAAGCTTTGCACTTTTCAGCTGTCTTCACTGTATTTTGGTCATAAAGACCATCTCTTACCCGGGTAATTACATAGGACTGGGAAACAATGTCTGGTTTTGGAAGCAGATGGGTTGAAAGGGGGCATGTAATTGGCCTGCAAATGTTTTGCATTTTGTTGTATTTCTCATTAATTCTACCAAGATTATTGCATTCAGAATGCAGATTACTGCATAACAAGACTGACTTGAACAGTTGAAGGACCAAGTGTGTTTAATATTTTAAAGTATAGAACCATCATGGAATGATTTACTGGAAAAAAGCAACAGTTCAACAGGTGAATGCAAACAAATAGTAAGATATGAAAGTGCCACTGCTGTCTCAAATTAGCAGATTTTAGCTGGTTTCAATTATATACTGTGTTTTCAGCACATAGTTAAAGAGAATATTTTACTATTTTATCCTACACTTTTGAAAACTATTTTTTCTTCTCTTAAGCTGACATAGCAGTTGGAATAACATCTAAAACTATGGAACAATCATCAGGAGCTATTCTGTCTGTGTTAAAAAGAACCAGTTTTTAGAAATTAAATTTTAATACAAAAACCTGTGGCAAACTGCATACTGGTATTTACCCAATAAAATGACAGAAATCATTATAGCTGAAAACCAATCCTGTGTTCTAGATACTGAACATGTATAGGTATGGTGAAGAACGCAAAGAAAGACTGTAAAAAATGGCATACTGGGCCAGACCATAGGTCTGTTATGTAGCTAGTAGCAGAGTGGATGTGAAGGGAAGTACTACATATGCATGGCCAATTCTGCTGATTTGTTCCATGCCTCTTTTTCTATGTAAATTCTAGCATTTAAAGAAGGAAAGATAGAGTTGGCCTAGAACTGAGAGTCGGGAAATTCTGGGATCTGGCCATGTGGTGTCGGTCAACTGCCTGAGTCTATAATTTACAAAAGTGAAATTTTATAGAGGGCGGGGGAGGCAAAGGAAAAGGATTTATTTTGGGCAATTCAATCTTGGGCGTTCAACGTGAAGACTAAGACGAGACTTCAGGATTCTACTGTTTGATAACGAACACAGGGTTCCCCAAATACAAGCAACCATAATTAGTGGCTTTGAAAGATTGTGCCTTAACTTTCCTGTCTGTCAGCCTGAACTTGTAGCATGCTTAAAAGCATTCTGCAAAGTGGTGAATAGTTTGAACTGTCATCTATACTACTAAGAAGTAAGGATTTTGGGGGGGTGATAGTTTTGTTGGATCAACTGTGTGGCTGGGAGAGAGCTTAGACTTCAGAAATTTCTTGCATATTTCCTGGAACATTCTGCTACATCATTCCAGTTCAAC
>JAGPOW010000261.1:31288412-31304156 GCA_030014935.1 Caiman crocodilus | reverse complement strand
AAAAAAAAAAAAAAGGTTTCCATCTGACTTAATTTAGCTAATGAGGGATACGCTGACACATACTCAGTAGAGGAAATTAAATACAGCAGGAGAAAATTTGGATCTGTAGAAAGCATACACTAGAGTGGATCATACATTTATATACAAGCTGTTAAGGAAAATGGATTTAAATTGTTAAGGAAATTGATAGGATGCATAAGACTTCATATAGAGAAATGGAAAACCAAGTGCTAATAAATGGGTATCTAAACAGAGCCTTTAAAATCCAAACAGGTAAGACAAGGATGCTTGTTGTCACCAGTATTTTTCATATGGGCAATGGAGCTGCTAGCACAAAGAATAAGGAAAGTTAAAATCATAAGTGAGGTAAAGACATTGGGTGTGGGGTAAAGTGTGTACTTTGGTTTTTGAACCTGAAAGCTTGCTTAATAACTATTCTCCAACTATTTGGGTTGGTCTAATAAAAGATATCAAATTCACCCAAGGAACCTTGTCTGCCTGAGGCTGCTTTGACACATTCTAATTACAGCGCATCAGACCAATCGATTAATTGGTAATTACTACACTCCAACGGCCTTGCATGTTTTGTATATCAGCATCCTCACGCTTAAAAATGGCAGCAGGGGCACAAGAACTAAAGCTTGTTGAATGCTGATACATGAGATGCTGTACGCTTTAATTAAAGTGACTCTTGGATATGCTCTAATTAAAGTGCAGGTCCCCCACTCATAGGTGATGCATAGGGGGACCACAGGGAGGCATATGCCTCACCCCCAAGAGTGCTGGTGACCCCCCTGACAGTGAGCACTCTGACTGGTAGGGGGGCATGGAGACCACTCATGCCCCCACTGAAACTGGTTCTGCCGGTTGCAGGTTTGAGTGCTTGGCAAGTGGTTGCTGGCCTCTCGCCCCCCCCCCATGGTTACTGGCTGGCTGCTGGAGTACGCCCCCCCCCCACCATGTCCCACCAGACTTGGGAGACACCAGTCACCCATGCATCCACTCACCCTTGGACTACAAGTAATGGAGGAGGAAATTATGGTGTTAGGGATCCCAACTGAGGCAGAAGGGAAAAGAAAGCATGGGAAAAGGTGACAACAAGGAAGGACACTTCCTTTGCTGGAAATGTTTAATATATGAAGTTTTGTAAGTGTAGAATGATAAATGTGTTTTTAATGATTTTATAAACACACACATAAGTTCCTGTCAGCATGTGTGCCCAGTGTGGGCCATGTGTTTTGTAGTCATGCTCAGTATCGCCTGCATTTAATCAACTTCATAGTTTGGTTTCCGTTACTGGGCACATACTGCTTTTGATAGCAGTTTAATGATAGACAATGTATTTAGTAGAGGTGTGCGAAATGGGCCCTATTCGATTCAGATTTAGATTTGGCCTACATCGGGGACAGTGATTCGATTAATTGATTTGGATCACTGTCCCTGATTTGATTTGGCTGAATCTGAATCTGAAGATTCGATGCGGATTTGGAGAATCAGCGATTCAGACATAGACACAGCTTTTAATGTTTTTTCTACATACCTTGAGGTACCAGGCACAGCTCGTGAATGCTGTGATGCTGGGGCGGATGGAGCATCCCACAGAGGTGTGAGGGGGGGCCCCCACTGCATGCTCGGCAGTGAACCTGGAAGTGGACCAGAACTACTTCTGGTCCACTTCTAGGTGTGCTGGGGCGCATGCTGGGACCCCCCCTCACCCCTTCCCAACTCAGTGATTGACTGCTCCCCCAGACCCAGGAGACATCAGTTGTCAAATTGGGGGAGGTGGATGTGGGAGGGGGGCCCCCATGTGCTCTCCAGTGGACCCAGAAGTGGACCAGAAGTGCTTCTTGGTCCACTTCTGGGTCTGCTGCCGAGCACGCTGGGGAGCCCCATGTGCTCCTGTGGGACACTCCATCTGCCCCAGCATTGCAGTATTCATGAGCCATCTGCTACCTAGAGGTATGTAGAAAAAACATTTAAAGCTGTGTCTATGTCTGAATCATCGAATCTTTCTGAATATTTCCAAATCGATTCAGAGAGATTAAAGGGTCTTCTGATTCGAATCCTTTACAATTGTGGACATAGCATCTTCTTTAAGAAAGGCCTCATGAGTCATAATGGGAATTCTTTTGCCCTAAGTGACAAACTTAGTAATCACTGTGCTATGCACTATTTACAAAATGTGGATTGTATTGGGTTATTTTTACTGCCTTCCTGTTTTGTGTATCTGCATTCTAAATCATCATCAGCCTGCCTCAACAGCTTAGCTCTCTGTTAGATTTGGCTTCCCAGAACTATTGCCCTCAGTGGAGACAAACCCATGAGATATGCTTGTACAAGTAGCAAAAGCTATCTTTTAATGATTCAGAGATCTGCACCAACTCAGTCAAAAATAAAAGAATCCCTATATAAGCAAATAAAATGTGAATTGAATACAATGTTCCTGATTTATCTGAAAACATTGGCGAAAAGTACTTCATTTCTTTTACTGCTGCAATAAAGTAATTTTACAGTTAGTAACATATAACTTACAGGAGTGACAAATTTGGTACTTAAAAAATATTTAGGTTAAAAAACCTGTCACTTCTAGTAAGTCATTTTTAGAGTGTAATCACTTTAATTCTTCCCTCTAATTTTATCACTGGGAGATAAGCTCTCAGAGCCCCCTAACCTCCTGTAAAGAATCTGACTGCTTCTTTTTGTTGCGATTCCCAGCCAGAATGACAGAGTGGGGATTTTGGTTTGTTTGTAGTTATGGTTGATCTAGGAATTAGGAATCACCTAATAGAATGTCTTAATATCAAGGAGATTGGCAATAGAGAAACATCATTAATGTTGGGTTTTGGGGATTCATAAATTACAAAAAAACCCACTGGATTATTAGAAAATTCCATAAATGAGTTATTATTACAGTATGCTTAATATAAGTACAAGGCCTTAGAACTGAAAAAAGGTTTTGCCTTTGCCAGTATACAAAACAGTGCTAACTAACAATAGCCTGAGACAACTTTTGTACACTTCATTAAGGCTTGTTACTCTACTTTTCAGACTTCACCTTGCCTTTGATATCAGTCTTGCAATTGAAGGGATCTAATGTTCAGGGCTGCTTTAGAAGCCTTGAAATTGATGGCTCCCAGTTAGTTTCACCTGTATTGCAGCTGAAGTTTCATTATGAAGTTGTCAGAGGATGTAGAAATTCCTTTACGCTTAAACAGTTGATATATTTGGCCAATATACAGCTAACCAACATTTCTTCCAATATGTGCAATAGGAAAACAATTCTCAAAATACTCATTCTTGGGATATGTGCAATGAGATGGGTGCTGGAGTGGCAAAAACAACTTTCCTGGCCACCTGCTGGGCCTTAATACATTGCCTCCTTTGGCCTTTCAGGGTCCCACCCTGTTACCTTGCCGATGACCCCTTGATGCTATAAATGGACAGGGAGGCTGCCCCTAGAGGGCAAAGAGGGTTTGGGTGCGAGGCCCTTGTTTGGGTTGAAGCCACCTGGCCTTGTCTGACTGGCTGAGCCACAGTCTCGTGGACCCCAGCTCCATGTCTCTGGGTTCCCTTCCCCCCTGCCCTCCCCCCACACACCTCTATGGCTCTGGGATCCCTGGCCCTGGCTCTGCTATCATGGGCTTTGGGCTCCTTGGCTCCTGGTCTCACCTTCTGCTGGATATAGGCTTGTGTACCATTCTCAATTATGTCTTGCCCCTTGAGGGCTCTGGGCTTCTTGGCCCCTGGTTTTGCCCTCTTCAGGCTCTGGGCTTCTGCTCCAGTCTTTGTTGTCTGACACCAGAATCCTTCCACCAGTAACAGTGTCTAGGATCTGGGGTATCCTTGGGCACCCTTCTCAATAGCCTTCTCTGCACCTATAGCCACAACCCAGTCCTCTGGTATAAATGAAAACTGAAACATGAGAGTTTGCTCCAAACCCAAAGGTTCCCTTCCCACAGTTAATCTTTCCCTGTGGAAGCCCTTGCCCAAAAGGCAAGAGGTACTTATCTTACTCCATGGTTCAGGATACAGGGTTTCCTCCACCTCCACTGCAGCTTCAACTCCTTCCTCTGCCACCTAGACTCTTTCCTCTTGGCTTCCCAGCCTGGCTTCTTCCTGGAGCTCTGTCCACTGCAGCTCTTACAGCCAGACTGTCATTCTTGCTTGGGACTTGTGCTTATAAGTATCTTCCTGGGTCACCTGACCCTTCATTCCTGCCCCAGGCATGTCAGTCACTGCTTTTACCTGGGCAAAGCAATCAAATGGGGTAGGGGCCCTGTTTCAGTATGCATGTAAATGAAGAATATTATTACTTGTTCTTGTATTGGAAAAACCAAGAGCATATAGAAATAACAGTATTGTACTAGTACAGGTATGAGTAAAATATGGTCCATGAGCTGGATCCAGCTTGCCAGCTGATGGGATCTGGCCTGCATATGGGCCCCTGCCAATTTATTGCATCTGGCCTGACCTGGGGCCATCGCTGCTGCACTTTGCATGGGGCTGAGTCTTGCCTGCTCCCGCCTGTGGCAGCACATGGAGTGCTCCCAGCCTCCCCAACAGTGGGTCTTCGCTCCAGCCAACAGGGATAGTTTCTGGGCAGGTCTGCTGCTATCACTGCTGCAACTGCCCAGGGAACTGCTGGGCTTCCCTGGCCTCCAGTGACTTCTGTCCCTGCTGCAGTGCTCCAGATAGCAGGTAGAGTGGGGAAGCCACATCGTTGAGGGAAGCAAGGTAAGGGGCAGGTTCTGCCTGCAGCTTGCTTTGGTCGTGGTCATGCATGACTAGGCAGAGGAGCATGTGGATGGAAGTGGGGATGGCTGTAAAGGAACTCAGCTGCTCACAAAGCCCCACCAGGCAGGCACAGGACAGGCAGGTGGGGTGGGAGAATTGGCAGCAGCAAGATCCAGCGCAGGCTCCCAGTCGACCTCCCTGTCCTGTGTGGGGTGGGAGAAGCAGCTGCAGGAGCCAGTGCGGGCTCAGTTACAGCCCTGTTGGGCAGGCACAGGACAGGCAGGTGGAGTGGGAGCGGCAGCTACAGGAGCCAGATCACCAGCTGCTTTCCCGAGTGTATTGTGAGCCAGGCAAGCAGGGCTGATCCCCTTCCCCCTGCCTGCCTGAAGTTCTGGTACAGAGTCATTTTGTATCTTTGGCTAAGCTCAGCCACATCATAGAGCTGGCAGAGGGGAAGCTGGGTCGGGGGAGACCCCAACATACATACCCAACCCACCCACACTTCTCTCACACCCCACTCTCTACCATACCCCCCCCACACACACACAAAACAACTTCCCCACGCACACCACAGCCCAACCACACATCCCACCACACGCCGCATCGCCACCATACCCACATCCCCCAAACACACACCTTACCCCACACCCCACTCCAACCCCAAATATATCCCATACACACATGCCACTCTCCCCATACCCCGGTGCACACGCCCTAGCTACATACTCCCCCAATTACATACATCCCCTACCCTTCCACACAATACACAAGCAAGCCCCACCCGCCTCTTGGGTCCAAAAAGGACTTCCTGGGCAAAGGGAGAAAGTTTTGGTGGCAAAGGTCAAGGGTTAGGGGGAGGGACTTCTGGTCCCAAGATGGCAAGTGGGAGGTGGGGCAGTTATAAAGAGGCAGCCCTCGATGCTTCACCAAAACTCATTAGTCACCTCCAGCTGAAATAATTGCCCACCCCTGTAATAGTTTGTTTATCTATTGAAAGTGTTGTTTCTAGCCTGGCTATGGGTAGGTTACTTGTGTTGTAATCAAAGTATCTGCTTTCTTAGAATAGTCTACTACAGAATAATACAAGGAAACTTGATTAAGTTGTAGTCTTACCAGTGAAGTTCACTGAAACTATCAGGAATGGAAGTACATATTTTTAACAATAGACTGTTTCCAATAGTATATTGATTGGAATTCATAGGGCTCTGTTTTTATCCTGTGTTTCAGGGTTCAAACACTAATCAGAACTGAGAAAACTTTCCAGCTAGTAAGAATCCTTGTGTGAAGACTTTACTGAAATATGTTTTGTTTGAGCTGTTTTATCCCTGTGTTAACAATTTGATTTTTTTTATTAATGGAAAGCTCTATTTTTGGAGAAAAGGTGCACACAAAAAAAGATAGCAGTTAGTATAGCTTTAGACAGAATCTTATAGCAACATGTGCAGTAGGTGCATCATTTTCTGGAGGAAAACTCTCCTGGCATCTTTGAGGGATGACAGTTTTTCTATATTCTTACTTCCCTTAATAGTTAACACTTTGGAGATCCTGTTCTGATGTATAATGAAAATGAATGCTTATAGGCTGGAAGGAGAAAGACACTGAAAATTCACTGAGGCAAACTGTTTTTGATTTCATTAACCAGTTGGCAAGGAGTATTTATCCCATTACTAATAGATTAAAAAAACTCTATTTATCAGTATTCAGGAATACCCCAATTCAGAAAAGGATTTCTGTATATGCTTATTTTCATTTTTATTCAGAATAACAATTAAATGTGTTTTTAACTTTAGGCTCATAGCTATAGTTTCTTTGATTTTAATGGGAAATAATAATATTTGTAAATCTAATCTTATACTTTTGTTCCATCTTGAATAGGGAAGAATCTCTGACTCAAGGTCATAACCAACAGCCTCACAATTAAGGATCTTTGCACTTGGACTTCAGTAATAAAAATTCTCTTTTTCTCAGCACTATATTACATTTTGCTGAAGAAAGAAGTGAAATAGCTCAAGAAAAAAGACGTGAGGGAGCCAATTCCTACTTCTTTTGACTTCAGATAGAGATTGACTCATTATAGTTAGTTTGTACCTAGAAGTAGCATTTTATTCATTGTTTTTCCCATATAGCCAGTTTAGATGTATACTGAATAGCTTATATGGATATAGAAGTTTTTGGTGATTCATCAGTGTTTCAGCCTTTTGTGGCTAGAACTAGGGGTTGCACTTGGAGTGAAATATGTATAATGACAAACTGCTGTACTTTGTATTAGTTTGCAAACTCAAGATGTAATGAGCTTTTGGGAAAACAGCAATTGTTAACTTTTTTTTAAAACATTTTCTTAGTTTTGAGAGTCAATTTGCCAGTTCTTGAGTAAACTTTTCTTTGTCTCTTGAGGCACAATATATTAATATTTAATATATAAACAATGCAATATGTAATATAAATTACTATATAGATTATTTAACTGTATATATTTAAATAATGTATAGTATACAAAGTCACCTTTTATTACATATTATAGATTAAAATATATATTTTAAAATAATTTAACATATAAAAATGTTGTGGTTTTATAATATTTTTCATAAAAAATAGTTTTGTTGAATTTGGGAATTGCAATGACAGCCAAAATCAAGACTCCTTATAATCTTTCACAAATGAAAAGTGAGGACGATACATAAATGTTGAGGAGGGGTCCTGGGGTTCTGGTACAGAGTCATTTTGTATCTTTGGGTAAGTCAGAAGTGAACATATCAAAATCATAAAACTGGTTTAAGAGAAACCTGCATGGTTGTACTGTCAGGCTTAACTAATTTAGATTAAATCAGTTTATTGAACTTCTGTCCCAGATCCCCTCCGGATTCAAGTTAACTCAGTCCCCCATGCTTTGCACCTCCCCCCACAAATCCCCTTTGCAGGGTGGGCAAGCTAGCTTTGGCCCAACCTGTCTTCTCCAGCCAAGAAGGAAGGTGTTTTCTAATGTGCCCTGACTTCTTGCCTGGGCCTCTATGAGCATATGGCTGCACTTCTGGAATCAAAAGTGAATGTCTGCTCACTTGCTTATTGGTTCAATCTACCCATCTTAGACTAACCTGCAAAGATTGAATCGATTCAGCCTCAGGTTTTTTGACTGTCTGTACTTAGCCTTAGGCTTTGATTTTTCCCATGAGCATTTGGTACCTGCTACAAATCAAGTCAGTGGGAGTAAGTTTAAATTACTGAATATTGTTGCAAATACTGTCCTTACCATTTTTATAAAATATTTTGCTTCTTGCAAAGTGGGTATATTGTTACCTAGCTCCCAGGGGTTTTCTGAGATTATGTAATTGAAATTGATATTATTTTTATTGTTTATTACAAAGGTAATTAGGTACCATCATCTTCAGCGAATGCACAAATTATCAGGCACATGTGAAATAGCCATTTTCACAGCTTTTATATCTCGGTGGATCTATTTTCAGTTAAAACAAAACCAAAGGACAGATCTTGAGATGAAAGCGATAAATTAGCTTGATGCTGAAGCTTTGATAATAGTGTCTTATAGAACTTCATAGTATCTAGTATCTAGGGTCAGAAGGGGCCTAGAGCAGACCATCTAGTCTGATCCCCAAACTTAAATATGTAAAGTGGAGCATGTTTTCAGAAGCCACTACAAGTGGCTTAGACAGATGCGTTTTGGAATGACATCCAGGGAGCCACTATTACCACATTGATATAACATACAATGCAGTCTACTTTTCCGCATATTGGATGCTATGTGATTATGCTAGCCTCATTCTCTCTTGGAGCTGCTTTTATTATGCTGCATAAATCATGCTGTACCACAACAGCCATGAGTCACTTGCACTCCAATTTGTGCACCAAATAGTGTGGTAGGTAACCACAAGCTGTATGATCAGTTATTACAGTGATGATCTTTGAAAGATGATTATAGTAATATATTATTTGTTATCATCAGTGGCTTGTCTCAAAGGTAAAGGTGCTCTTTGCTCGGTTTGACTGATGTGAATTGTAAGCTTATGTTTCATGTTTCATGAAAAAAAAATCACATTTAACAGAGCTGTTTAGGGAGTCTCTTACAAAGGTACTCAATTCTCCCAGCCACTCAGATGCTATTTTACAAGGAAAATACACTTAAGGTGCTGTTTTAGTATTTGATTTTTTCCCCTCCCTCTATCATCTCATTTCTCCTAGGGATATTGTTTCAACTTGACATCTGCACATTGATACATGTAAGTTCTACTTTAATAGCAGTTACATGAATAACTCTTGGAGCATCTGGTTAACAATGTACAGTGCATGGTATCTGGCCTGTGGCTTATCTCTATATATTGAGATTAATGTCAGTATATTTAATAATATGAGTCTGGCCTCACACTAACAAAAAACCTGTCCAGCATGACACTTACCGAAAGTTAACTTACCCTTTAGTAAGTATTAGAGCTAGGTCCATAAATAAAGCATGAAATGAGGGAAATTATAGATTTGTAAATGAATAAGGCCAAGAAAGGGCCATTATGATTATCTCGCTAGTCCAGGCCCAATATAACAAAGGGCCTAAGACTTTCTATGAATTAATTTTTTAACTAGATCATGTGTTTAAGAATTCACACTTTATTTTGAATCTGAATTTGTTTAGTATTAGCTTCCAGCCATTGGGTGTTAATATATCATTGTCTAAAGGATTGAAGAGGTCTCCAATACTATATTTCTACTCCCCATGTTAGGTCTATTTTGGCTCTGGTCAAGTTACTTAACATTTTATTTAATAACCTATGTAGATTGAGTTTCTCGAGTCTTTCACAAAAAGGAACAATTTCTAACTGTTAAATCTCTGTTTTGATGGTTCTCTAAATCTTCTAGAATTTTACAGCATTTGAGGACACCAGAGCCAGTATGGGAGGTAACTGCAAGCTTTATGATCTATTATTACAGGGATGATCTTTGAATTATTACAGCAGTAGTTGCCTCTGTATCATCAAAATAAAAACAATATATCTGCTGTTATTCATAACACTTAGTATTATCACGTTTGTCTACAATGTTGCACTAGTGCAGAAGTGTTCAGCTAGTGACTTGTGGGCCACAAATGGTCTATGAATGGTTAACACATGGTCTGTAGACCCTGGTGGCTGCCTCTTCTCTACTATGTAGTGGGACAGGCCAGGGGCTGTACACTGTACACTGCCTGCATAGCAGGGAGGAGATCTCAGGGGTATGACAGCATGAGGCATTGCAGCCACACCAGAATTATAACCTATTCAGCCTCCACAAGAGAAGGTTGAGAAGGGATCAGGTGGCCATTTACAAACTCGCCAGTGGGGACCAGCGAGAATTGGGGGAGGCTCTGTTCCACTGAGCACCACCCAGCATTACTAGGAATAATGGTCAACTAAAAAATAATTGTTAGAGAGAAGGTTCAGGCTGGACATCAGGAGACATTACTTTACAGTTAGAGCTACCAGGCTGTAGGATGAGCACCAGGTGAGGTGGTGCTCTTTCCTCTCTTGGGGATCTTCAAGAGGAGCCTGGACAGATGTTTGGCTGGGGTGATATGACCATGGCACTCATTCCTCAAAATGGCTGCTGCTTGCTTAAGGTTGTGTACCATTGGAGTCAGTTGGCAGCCATCTCCTCCCAGCTCTTCCTGAGTTATGCCTTCAGTGTATCCTTGCAGCATTTCCTCTCACCATTGTGAGATCTCAAGCCATTACTAACTGGGAGTAGAGCACTTGTTTTGGGAGTTGAAAGTTGGGCATCCACACACAATGTCTGGTCCAGCAAAGTTGGTGCTTAAGGGTCACTAACTCAATGCTGGTAATATTGGCTTCAACAAGGATGCTGACATTTGTGTGGTAATCTTTCCATTTTATGTGAAAGATTTTTGGAGGCATTGCTGGTCATATGTCTCCAGGCACTTTGAGGTAACAATAGTAGGTCACTAATGTTTCATAGCCATAGAAGAAAGTTGGGATAGTGACTGCATCATAGTCCTGCATCTTGGTGTCTTTCTGGAGATCATAATTAATAAAGACAAATGGAAAGAGGTACTTTAGTACTGGATCCTGTGCTGGATCTCCTTATGAATGTTCACTCTGGGAGAAGTGGCTACCGAAGTAGGGGAAGTGCTTAACCACTTCCAGGGTCTTTCTCTCAATGATAATTTGGGAAAGGTCACATTCATGGCCCAGGGTAGTCTGATAAAGCACTTCAGTTTTCTTGATGTTGAGGGAAGCTCAAAGTTCAGTAGACTTCTCAAAAAAAGATCCAGTGCAGTCCAGGGTGTACAAGGATGGTGTGGTGCAATCATCGGTGTATTGAAGGTAAAGGATGGATGTTTCGAGTACTTTGGTCTCTGATCAAAAACTTCCCAGGTTGAAGAACCCGCTATTCATTTGGTATTCAGTGTCAATTCTAGAAGGAAGATGGTCCTTAATAAGAACCAAAATGACTGTCAAAAAGGTGGAGAACAGAGTTGGGGGAATGACATATCTTTGCCTGACCCCGATCCATTACATTGGATGATTGCACTCATCTGGTTGTGAAGAAGCCGTAAGACCTTGATGTATTTTTTAGGACATACAAATTTGGGCAGTACTTTCCACAAGGTTTTACAATTGACAGGATCTTGTATCAAATGCCTTAGTGAGGTCAGTGAAGGCCATATACAGGTCCTGATGTTGTTTCCCTCACTTTTCTTGGACCTGGTGGGCAACAGATCATGTCATTTGCCCCATGGGATGGTCTGAAACCAAACTGAAATTCCAACAGAGTTGCTTAAGCAAGAGGTAGAAGACAATTCAGGAGGATGCAGGGTAGGATTTTCCCTGCTGTGGAAAGAAGTACGATACCTCGCTAGTTCCCACACACAGACTTATCTCCTTCCTCAAAGATAGTCCCAGTGCTGGCATTCCTCATGTTCCCAGGGACCTCTTCATTTTTCCAAACTCATAGAAGAAATTTGTGGAGTCTCAGTACCAGTTCCTCACTGCCAACCTTGTAGATTTCAGCAGGTATGCTGTCTGGTCTAGTAGTCTTGTTGGTTTTGGTTTCCTTGATGGCATTGCCAGAAGTCGTCTAGGTTAGGAGGGATGATGAGGAATTTTCTTTCAGGGTATTGCCAAATGGACTCAATGGTGGTATCCGACACAGTCAGCTCACAGTTCAGTAGTACTGCAAAGTGCTCTTTCAATCTAGCTTGGATAGATTCATTGTCTTTGAGGAGTGTTGAGCTATTGCAAGAAAGTAGGGGCTTGGAAAGTTGGGCCATAGGTGGCCTTTATTGCTTGGAAGAAGCTACGCATGTCATGTTTGTCAGCCTAGAGCTAGATCTCTTTGGTTTTATCTTGCTACTCTGATTTTTGATTTCCTGGATCCTCCTTTGAGCTTTGGCTTGGAGGGGCTGATATGTCTCCTTTTGCTGTGACTAGGTGTCATCTTGAAAAACAGAACGAGCCCTTGTTTTCCAGTTGAGGAGTGCTTGGATCTCAACATTACTGTCATTGAATCAGCCTTGGTATAAACAGGGAGTATAGCTAGTGGATTCATTACAGACCATATGGATGGTGGTTTTAAATACCTTCCAGAATTCCTCAATGTTGCCTTTATTTGTGGACAGGGCAGAAAGCTTTCAATTGAGACACTGTCGGAGATCCTTACTGGCATTTGGGCCTTGGAGAGATTTGAAGTTGAAAGCCCTTCAACTTGCTTTTAGGTGTTTTGGAGTAAGCTAAATGTTCATAATGGATCTGACAAGACAGTGATCTATCTATCCATGTTATTATTCTAACAATAACATAGTTGAGGACTGGGGCAGGACTTAGAGTGAGCATGTCTTCATGTTCTTTTGCATTTGTTGTATGAAGATGGTGTTTTCAATGACAAGACAGTGCTCTGAGCATTTGGTCGGGAGAAAGATGTAATTGGAGTTGGCTTTCCCTACCTTTTCCTCCCTTTCTAATAGTACTGCTAGAGTTCTAGGTCATGCCCAGCATCATTAGGACACTGCAAGGTCTTGGTTCATGGAGAGATCATTATTATGTCTTCATAGTGACTAAGCAACAGAACTATTTTTAAATATAGAGCTTTTCAAAAAGGAGTTACATTTAAAAGGAATCACTTATTAAAAAGATAGTGAGAAACATCATGAAAAAGATTCTTGGAAAATTTTGGCAGGCAAGCTTCTTTGGGTAGATGTGATATCTTTAATCAGACTAACTGAGTAGTTGGAGTAAAATTATCTACAAGATATCACATCTGCCCAAAGGAGCTTGCCTGACTATGTCCTTAGATCAACATGGCTACAACCAAAACATTTGGAAAATGCCAACATTCAGAAATAAGTTGACTTGTGTTTTTGAGTTATAGAAGTAGGAAACAAGTTCATTGTATCACAGACAATTAAGGTAATAATGACTAGTGAGTTCACTTAATTTTTCCTTGACTTATTTCAGATAAAATAGTTGAGCAAACATTTATAATGAACATCTGCAGTCACATAGTGGTTATAAGACAACTGATATAAACAAATCACTTAAGTCACTGAGCTTGTTTATTAACCAGTAAGACCAAGTGGGTGATGATCATTGTCCTCGATACTAGCAGTACCACAAGTTATAAATAATAGGTTTATAAAGAAGGGACCTTAAGCAGCCTTTAAAATTGATTGTACAATTAATGAATGAAAGTATTGTTGATCTAATACATTTGTACAGGCAGTCCTTAACTTACAATGTTTCAAATTACAATTTTTTGCACTTACAACGTTTATAAATTGACACCCAGTTTCAACTTTTTGACATTGGTTTCAACTTTACAAGGCTTGATCCGATGTGACACCATGCCAGTGAACAAGTTCGCTGCATCGCCCATTTCCCTGGAGAACATCTGTCTAAACTTCCTTGGACACTTTCTTTAAGAAAGCAGACAAGACTCCAGAAAAATCTGCAGCCAAGACTTCTGAGAAGACTCCAGCCAAGAACCCTTCAAAAAGTCTAACCAGGAGCCTTTCAAAAGCTCAGTAAAGTCACCTCAAAAAGTCCTTCCAAATCAATATGATTGCTATTTACAATATAAATACATTAATATAGCTATATTATTCAGCTATAATTGATGGAGTACAAAACTGTGGGGTATTTTTGGTGAAAATAGAGAATTGGGCCTTGGTTCAGGAGCCAATCTCCCATTTATAACAATTTTTCTTGTGAGAAAATCAGTTCCGAGTTACAAAGTTTCAACTTAAGACACATTTTTCAGGAATCAATTGTGTCATAAGGCCAAGGACTGCCTGTACTCTAATACAGCATTCGATTCTCATGAAACCATTCTCCTCAAATTAATTAATCCAAACCTATAGAGATACGTGTGCTTTCTCAGGTCACAAACCTAGCTGAAGGATCATAAACAAAAGGTTCTGGTAAATGATAAGATACTAAGTTGTGAAGGTAGTGTCTTTAAGGGAAATATAAGAATTTGTACATTTCTGCATCTAAGATTTCCCCAAAATAGGTGTGGCCTTGAAGCTGTCAAAGTCATTGTAGGGCTTCAGTGTGGGAGGCTTTGGCAAGTCTTAGCTCCTCAGAGGTCTTCCAAGTTTGCAATTGAGCCTCAGCTTGATAGTAGCCCCTTCCCCCACACAGCCTGAGGATGATATTAAGAAATCTCTGCAAAAATATCCTTGAAGAGCTTTTACTTCCTAAGAGTCCTCTCCTGTGTTATTTTTTGTAAGGACTGATTACACCAAAATTGTATGGTAAAATGGATGTCCTAATGATTTTTTTTTACCTCACTAGATATATGTGAAATGGAGGTATTGTGTTTCTGTGTACAACTATTTATACATGTAATGGGAGAGACAAGGATTTCTTAGGGTGATATCTTTTATGGGACCAACTATGTAGTTGGGATAAAGTTAGACAAGCTTTTGTATGTAAGACTTAAAGAATATCTTGCATCCAAAAGCTTGTCTGACTTTTTCCCAACTATAGAGTTGTTCCCATAAAATATATCACCCTAAGAAATCCTTGCCTCATAATGTCTGGACCATCACAGCTACAGCATCAATCTTTTACTACTGTAACATATAATGAAGCTTTGATCATCATAGAATTTGTGTGCATATTGTACTATTGATAAAATTCAGTATGTAGAATTGGGGAAGGGTGAAGGGAGAAATGTTAGCATTCTTATGTGGCTTTACGCCAACCCAGAAGTTTCATCTCTTTTCTAAATAGGTTTTGTCCAATGAAATAAAGGAAGTTTAAAAATTAATGTTAATGAAACTCATCAGTGAAAGCTGCATTTATTTTCTGTAAGCAAAAGGACAGTGCTGGCCCTTAAAAACTTGCCAGTTGCCTTTAGGCATCTAAATAAGAATTGACAATTAAATAACTTTGGTGTTTGCATACTTTGGTTATTTTCAGTAGAACAATAAAATAGGGAAATTGTGCAGATTTGGAGGTAAGCATATCCACATAAAACTGCCACTGCTGGATCAAACATGGAATTATATTTACAAGATCATTAAACCCAGTGAGCAAAAACTTCAATCAGACCAATTATTTCATAAGAGGAAATGCAAAGCAGTAAGCTTTATTTTTACTATTCTTTTTAGTTGGTTGGTTAGTATAATAAATTCAGCAATGTTTGTACCCTTCTTTTTCCTTTATATTTTCTTACAGATTTCGGTTGGTTTGATTACCCAATACCTTGTGAATTAATTATTTTTCCTTTCTTTCACTTTTATCCTGTGACCACAACAATTTGGTGTTTTTATTTGTTTGTTGTCTTGCTTTCCTGGATTTTAGTTTTACAGAGTTTTTGCCTCTATTTTGAATTTTGAAAAATGGCTGCTTGACCAAGGAACAATTTCAGCAGAATTAAACTGCATTTTTTTTTTTTTTTTTTTTAATTCTCAACCATGGAAGATCCTCTACTCAACTCTGCTTCCCTTCACCTCTCGGTCAAAAATTGCATCATTTCATAGTGAGAAGAGTACATTAAAACACACAA
>JAGPOW010000261.1:31227206-31288004 GCA_030014935.1 Caiman crocodilus | reverse complement strand
AATAATAATAATAATAATAATAAATGTTAATCAAAAAACTGCATGTGTCTTTCTGATTGTGCCAGTGTTGTGGTATTCAATTATGCAATTTTCATTGGCATATTAATCATCTTTTCAACAAACAAGCCGGCGTTAATTAAAGCAAACCATGGATAAAGACATGTTGCCGGATCATCATTCCGTTTATCACAGCGCACAGGCTGGCCGTTAAGTAAATTCTGGACTGTGAGATGAATTTCAATGTTGGCTTCATCTTTTTTGTTGGAGTTTGAATGCAACTCATCTAACAACAGCAACAAACTTCAGGCTTCATAAGAGAAAGATGAATTTATTTGTAATTAATGGCAAGTGAAGGAAGATAAAATAGTCATATGCTTCTACGGGGAATAGAGTATTTGGAACCAAATAATTTTTGAAGATATTTCTCTCTCCCACCCCTACCCCACCCTTCCCCTTCTTCAAGTGTTAAAGCAAAGAATAAATGAACTGACAATTACCTTTTTAAATACAGATTTGATTGTAGATTTGAAATTATTCATAAACTGATTGTATGATTCAATGCATGATCTGTGGAAAGAGAGGGGGTTGGGGGAGAAGAAAGAGAGAGAGAAGGAAGCAAAATCACTCTTAGTGATATGCACAGGAAAATGTTAGGATGAAGTGCACTTAAAATATTCCTTTCATGAGGAAAAACAATACCTTCAGTTAGTTACCAGTTGTTATAATGTAGAGCTGGCTTGACAAACTTTCCAATTAAGCCCTTGAGAGTAAGGCTGCTATCCTGCAAAAATATGTGCCCATGAATAAATATGTCAGTAGTCCAATAGAAGGAAATATTTTTCAAGTGTTTGTGAGACTATTGGCTCTTTGGGGAAAGCCATTCTTTCTGTATGACTGTGCATTGCCTTGCACTATGTTTTTTACACTTTTTCTGTAGTATATAAAATATGGAGGCAATTTCATGATTTTATCATTTAGGGTGTGCCTACTCTGATATGTGGGGTTGACCCTTGAGGTTGTCTCTAATCAGCCGGAGCAACATGAACCATCTTTCCCCATCTGTATCACACTTTGTACTTTACACCAAAGCCAAAACCTTATTGCACTTCTTATTTGCAAAGCAGGGCCCTTCTAGGAAGCCTGGCAGACTGCTTCCCTATCCTTTTGGGTTTGCCTTCCTCATTGACAGCTGAAAAAAAGATATGGGAGTAGAAAGGCTAGTACGCAAAAATAAGGAATTAAGGGCTAGCTACTGAAGGACTTTGTGTTCTTGAAACTTACATGCCTGGTAAGTTCAGGTGTTGCTGTAAAAAATGGGTGGTCTAGTAAGTGAATGGGAATAAGTGGCTTACAACATGAAGTTCAGTTTCCAAGCCATTTGGAGTTGTGTTTTGGGCTTTACAGTACAGATTTGCCATTAATGGGCTTTAGAATGACCTTAAGGTAAATTCTATTGATCCTAGACACGTCAGTGATGTGAAAGGTTAAATGATTAATCATTTAGCTTACTAGTTATTCTTTAGTTTGGGGTAGGTACAGTCTGGAAGGGAAGGAGGGAAGAGAGGCCTCACGGTGCCCCAGCAGAAACCAGAAGGCAGCACGGCAGTCAGGCAAGAAGCAAGGAGGTGGGGAAGGGGAGGAGTTAATGGCTTTTTGGATGGCCTGCTTCATTTTAGAATACCAAAAAGAATCTTCTGTGTCTGATCTGGAGTCAAGGAGTTTGGTCACTATTAATTAAAATAGTACTTTCCAGGATACTGGAACAGGATAATTTGATGATTTGACATACATGAATATCTGGATTTATTTTTCCTAATTAGTTTTTCTAAGAGAGACTGTCTTGAAGTCCTAAGAATGGATATAAAGAACTATATAGTTTAAGTACCTTCTAGTTCCAGCCTGGCTTAAATCACCTTAATATATAAAGTTAGGCAATTCAGACACTTCAAAGACTAGTACTCTACATTTCCAAAACAAGCCAAAACAAGCAAACAAACAACCTTCCCCACCCCCATAAGCAAAGAACAATGATCAGTGAGCCAAATGCTGTTCTGGCTTAAATTATTCCCCTTGTAATCCTATTGAAGTCATTAGAAATTCCAGTGGTGGTAACTTTCCTGACAATTGCCTTCCTACATCTTTCTTAATGAATACAGCCACCATCCACTGATGTAAAATAGTTGAACAGAAGATGTAAAATCTTATTTGAGCTAAAAGTATTTTTTTAATAATAGCTTTTCAGTCAAAGGACATGCTGTATTGCAGACTGCAGCATAGTAAGGAGATAGCCAGGGTAGATTTAAATGAGCTCACATGGGCACTGGAAACAGTCTAACTGCAGCAGCATGGAGGTCCATGCAGGCTATTTAATCCTGTGGAGCCCTGAGTTGCTGTGGCTAGATGGCTTCTGGTATCTAAGTGTGCTTGTTTAAATCTACCTTGGGTGTCTTTAGACTACACTGCCCTGCAGTCTACAGTGTAAACATACCCTATGGGATACTAACAGAATTGAAAATAAACTCTGGCAGGAGAAATTTAAGATAGAGAACTAGAATAAAATGTTGTCCTTAGTTGTTGTACCTCTCATTGATATAAATATAAGAGTTTAAAGTATTACAAACACTAGAAGGTCTTGAATATGCTTGATTAATGTAACTCTTGATGTCTGTAGCTCTATTAATGGGTGTATGTACATGCAAGATTGAATTCAATTACATTTGAGAGCTCTACTGTATTCCATATTTTAAAACTCCTACCCCCACATATTTTTTTTTTTTACACAGAAAGGAAATGGGAATTACAGAGATATAATTTGAGGCCACCAGACCAGATCTGCACCTTATTAATGACAATTTGATAAAAGGGCTTGTAAATTGCATATCAGACACAAACTGGTTAAAATTGTGTAAAAATAGGTATGTTTTGCATTGAGTTAATATACACAGACTAAGTAGAATTACCACAGTGTACCTGAGAGTAGAGTCTGGATCAGTATAGAGCAGCGTTTCTCAAACTGACATACTGTGTGCACTACCAATTTCAAACTATACAACCTTAAGTACCAATAGCACATTTTTCCAGTTCAACCTTAAGTACTGGCAGCAATTTTTTGTCATTTAAAGTAATTATAATAAATCTGTTAATGCATAGCACAGGTTGTCTGCGTACCACTGGTGCTAGCTGTACCACAGAATGGGAACCATTGGTGTAGAGAATGGTTTCATTTAGCAGTTCTTAGCCTCTTACTTAGCTGTTGCCTGTAGTTCCTCTGTTGTCAGCATAAAAAGATAAACAAGTAACCTAAGGCCTGGTCTTGGTGGTACTTTAAAATCTGGGCAAGTTGGCCCAGCAAAGGGTATAAGCAGGACCCCAAGTATCACCTTCAGTCAGAACAGTAACACTCTGACACTTTGTGAATTTAGGCCATGATCCTTGAATGCTGCTAGTCCTCCAGGGCCTTTCTACAATTTCCATGATTTGTCCAGGAGGACTAATGAGTTCTTCCGCAGTTCAATAGAAAGAATCACAAGGTGGCTTAGCTTGCTGTAGCAGAAGCTCCAGTCCATCCCTCCCCTCCAGCTCAGGCTGGGGAAGCTGGCAGCTGGTAAAAGGAGCACTACTACTGGCTTGCCCCTTCTTCTTCCCCCTCTCTCCTTACTGACAGCCCCAGGGGATGGTCTGGCTGCATCAGCCCAGCCCCAAACATGAAAAATTAACCCTAGAGAACACAAATTCTCTAAGTTGCTCTAAAGCAGACTGCTTTCATTTGAGGAGGGTTAATTTTTTGCACAATCGGCCACTTTAAAAGCAGTCTGCAGTTGTGATTGTGCATCAAGGCATGGCTGTAGAGCATTTTCAGGGGCCTGATCATGCAAAAAACATAACTTCTGTCTGTGCCCTATATTACAATTTAAAAATGAACATACAATGTGCAACTTGAACACATGATTACATCACGCTGTTTTCATTTGCCATAATTGCTTACTAGTTGAGCTGTCTTGTTCCTAAGCTGTTCTTCACGGGCTATACTTTTTGTAAGCTAATTATGTAAACAAAATAGCTTTCAATGGGTGTGGTTTTCAGAAATGTTCAATTTTTGTCTGGCCTCTGTTTCACTGGAGCTGCTTCTCCAGTGTGTATTGTTGAATACTTTTGAGAATTCCCACGTTAAATATGTATGTTCTTTCTTAAGACCAATCAACTTCCTCTACTGGTGAGCTTAATGAAGACATTTGTTCAGAAAAAAATGAAGGGGTTGTTGGGTATTGAGAAGACAAATAAGATTAATATGGAAAGTACAATTCTATTATCTTTTGATGTAGCCTTGCCTCTGCTGCTTTTGTTTGGAATTGTGTTTGAGGCAATTTTTATCTGAGTTGTAGAAAGAAGTACGTTTTAAAAAAAGATATGATACAGACACATAATATAAAAGATAGAGAGAAAATTAGGCCACTTTCCCCTTTTTGCTATTGCATACTGTAAAGAATATTCAGTAAAATTACTACAAAAATATTCTTAGTAATTTTCAAAATGTGTGATCTATGTTACTTGGTGTTCCTAGATGTTGACAAGGCAAAAGCAAGAAAGACTTCAGTAAAGTAATAGTAAAGGTAACCAATGACATAAAGCTCTTTAAACAAAGGTAAAATTTAGGTTATAAAATGAAATTTCTCTTCCTTCATAGGATAATATTACACAATCAACCACATACGTTATGTTTAGTAAAGACATGATCAGTATATGAAACAGGATGCAGGAGCAGATGAACTTATGATCTGTGTTCTGCTCTTATTTTCCAAATAGTTGTGGGTATAATTGTCTCACTTTGAAATTACTTCTGATTTACATCAAAGACAAGACAGTGGAGTAATACCAATATAAAGCTGCATGTATGAGAGAGACTTGAGTCCATATCAGTGTATTAATTTTAATGTGAATCTAAGCCATGTGATTTTGACTGTGAATAAATAAAAGTTCTGGAACAGTCTGTTTTCAAGATATTTCCAATGTACTTGAAGCTTACAAGAAAGACTGAACAAAAGACTAAACTCTGCACTCACTGACTTGCATCTCTATCTATATTAGCGTAGAATTTGGTTGGGGATTTCTAGCCTGATTACTAGATTTAAAAGGACCAAAGAAGCTTTGGATAACATCATCCGAAAATAACTTCCAAAGCTTTGACGATTTCTCATCATTTTTTGTACTGAATAATAAAGTTACAAAATGGAAAGCAGAGAACATATTTATATTTTCTGAAACTGTATAGTTTGTATGGATGTCTTGAGCAGTGAGCAACAATAGGTCTTGTCAGATGCTAAACTCTATCAGAGGAATAGAATGTACTCCAGGGACTCAATATAAAATAATTAAACATGAAGATTTGGCCACCCCAAGATTCAGGCTCCAGAGTGCATACACAACACCGTCCGTGAGGCAGCTCTACTTTATTTTGTTGCGTTGGTCCTTCTATGAAAGACAGGAGACTAAAACATCATCTGTAGCCATAAATGGACCACATTCTGTTTTATTATTTTTAGCCTTTATTTTGATGCAGCTTTAATTATGTTATGATATAATTCACTTAGGACACAGATGGATCTAAATTTATGGTGGCTCTTGTTTCTTTTTTCTTGATGGTGAATACCACATAACCATTGTCATTAATAAGATATAAATGCATATAATTGTCATTTTATGCAGCAGTGTCCTATACTGTCTCACAGGTATTGCCATGAATTGGATTAGTACTTATGGCACTAGAGAAAAGACAAGTTTGGAAATGCCAACAGTTACAAATTCCAAGATAACTTGTATGATGTATTGTCCTAAGGATTACTGGAAAAAAAATCTCAGCTTTATGGACCAAATACTAAGTCATGTGAATGTAACATAAAACAAACCCTTCTGATAAAACAGAAAAAAAAATTAGCCTAACAGTTTTATGAGTCTTCTACAAAAATAGAAGCGCTGTAAATATCACGTAAACATGTCACTTTTCCATAGTGTATTAATAAATAGGAAAATAAAGCATGCTCGTTATCTTTTTTTGGCATAATTTAAGAGAGTTTATTATTTGATAGCAGCAAAGAGTGAGCACTTGTTAGATATCATTGTTTACTCACAGATTTTCTAAATATATCAATTCTGTGCTGAGAGGAGAATTATATTAGCTCGGCTCATTGAAAGTAATTTTTTGGAAAAATTATGACTGTATACAGCCCAGTTCCTTATGCCTGCTTCTCCAGTAAATGCTTGCACAAGTGCAAAGTAATTACAAGGTGAATTTAAAATGCAGCTAGTTCAAACTAGGCTTTACACGGATTTTCCTATCACTTTTCAGTGATGTAAATGACTGTACAAGGATTAGGGCAACTGAAAATCTAGCCTCTTAGTCTCAATGAGTTGGAATTCTGAGGCAAAATGTAGGAAGCACTAGAATGAGTCATTTATGTAGTTTTACCTATGTGTTCCTTTTTGTCATCAGATCTTATATAATGTTGTATCCTAGTAACATCAGCTCACCAAACTGTGCTGCCAGGTGCAGTAGTCTGAGAGCTGACCTTGCCTGTAAAGACTGAAGTCAAGAAGCATTGAGTACTTCAGCCTTTTTCACATCATCTGTAACTAGGTTGCCTCCCCCAACCAGTAAGGGATCCACATTTTTCCTGATCATCATCTTGTTGCTGACATACTCGGAGAAATGTTCTTCTTACCTTTCATGTCTCTTGCTAGCTATAAATCCAGTTGTGTTTTGGCCTTCCTGATTTCCTCCTTGTATGCCTGAGCAATACTCTTATACTCCTCCTTAGTCGCTTGTCCAAGTTTCCATTTCTTGTAAGCTTCCTTTTTCAGTTTTAGGTTACTGAAGAGTTCCCCAGAAGCCAAGCTTGTCTTCTGTCATACTTGCTAGTCTTCCTGCACATTGGGATGATTCATTCTTGTGCCCTCACTAAGATTTTTTTTCAAGTACAGTCAGCTCTCCTGGACTCCTTTCGCCTTAGACTGGTCTCCCAGGGGACCCTGCCCATCAATTCCCTGTGTGTGTTGAAGTCTGCTAGTCTGAAATCTAGGGTCCTTACTCTACTGCTCTCCTTCCTTCCTTTCCCCAGGATCCTGAGCTCAATCATCTCATGGTCATTACTGCCCAAGTTGCCATCCACTACTACATTCCCCATCAAGTTTTCCCTGTTTGTGAGCAGCAGATCAAGAAGAGTACGGCCCCTCTTTGGCTTCTCCAACATTTGTTCCAGGAAGTTGTCCCCAACACACTCCAAAAACTTCCTGGATTGCTTGTGCTCTGCTGTCTTGTCCTCCCAGCAGATATCAGGGTGATTGAAGTTCCCCATGAGAACCAGAGCCTGTGATCAGGAAACTTCTGCTAGCTCTTCTCCTGGTTTGGTGGCCTTTAGCAGGCACCCACCACTGTGTCAACCCTTGTTGCTCTCCCCGCTGACCCTAACCTAGAGAGTTTCAACAGACCTATTTTCAGTTTCACTGTATCACTGAGCAATCGCAACTCTTTCACATAAATCACAACTCTTCTCCCCGTCTGTCTTTCCTAAACAGCTTATACTCCTTCATGATAGTGCTCCAGTCATGCGAGCTAGCCCACCAAATCTTTTTTATTCCAATCATGTCATAGTTCTGTGACTATGCTAGGACTTCCTAGTCTTCCCAGGCTCTTTGTCTTGGTATACAGACACCTGAGGTAAATAACCTATTGTCTTTTCTCAGGAAGACTAAGAAAGCCTCACCTGTTTCCCCACTTACCTCAAGGCTTTGGTCTCTACCCCCCCAGTAAACCTAGTTTAAAGCCCTCTTCCTATAAACATAGGGAATATGTAGGTAAGGGTGTGCTATGTTTGAGAAGGAGTAACTGGAGGTCTGTAATGGGAGATCTATTCTAATCTACTGCAAGGAAAAAGTGGCCTATCCTGGGACTGGGTAGCTAGTAGGTCCCTACATAATTGTACCAGCCCATCCTTTGTTTTGTGTGCACCACCTGATGTTTAGATTCCAGGAATGGTGGGGTTCTTGTCAGGGTATTTTCTTATGGACCCCTAAAGGCAGTTTTCCAGGGCTAGTGACAGAACTTATACATAAACCAGTGTAAGTGTTCTGAAACTGGTTTAACAAAACAGAAGCTCAGTGCACATAAGCCACTTTCAAAATGGCCAAAGCCAGTTTAAAAGAAATCTGATTAATGTAGGATTGGGGAACCCGGTGCTAAATCATTCAGACTTAACTGATTTGGGTCAAACTAGTTCATGGAACTTCTGTCCCAGAACCTTTCTTAGTTCAAGTTAACTCACAGTCCCCCAGCATCCCAGGATGCTTTGCAGCCCTGAGTTATGCATGGACTGGCTTGCCCGTCTGCTTCTTAGCCTGCTTTCTGCCTGTGTTCTTCAGCCCATAGGGACACTGGAGGGGGCAGGGGAACAGACCCCAGGCTCCCCTAGCTAGGGTCTACACAGCATGTGGGGAAAGGGAAAGCCCCATGTGGTGGGGGCTTTTTGACCCTCAGCAGCTTCTCCACTCCCTTCCCAGCTGCTGCTTGCTTCAGTGGCTGCCACAGGAGGAGGGGAGAAGTCGTCCTGGCCAAGTACCTGCCTGTGCAGACCAGCATGGGACACCAGGGAGCCCCCACCTTGGGGAGCTTTCCCTAACTCTAGGCCAGGATCCCCCAGCTGGTGCAGCCCCAGGGAGCTGAGGGAAATTCTTCCCCTCCCAAACTCCAGAGCTGCTCTTAGGTACTGCAAGCCTTAGGCAGCCTCAGGGAGCAGAGGGAAATTCTCCTGTTCCTCCGCAGCTGGTTTTGCCTCTGTTGCTGTGAGTCTGAGTCAAAACTAGTTTTAGGGGAAGTGGAAGGAAGACTACCCTGAGCTCTTCCTGAGACTTGCAGGGGCTGAGGCAAGCAGCTCTGGAGTTCAGGAGGGGAAGAGTTTCCCCTAGCTCCCTGGCTGCCCCTGGTTGGGGGACTCTGGGCTCAGGTGCAGGGGCAGGCATCCGGCCTGGAGGACTCTTTTCCCTCCCTCCTGTGGCAGTCGCTGAAGCAATGAGCTGCTGGAAAAGGGGAGGAGGGAATTTCCTTCAGCTCCTCAGGGCTGCCTGGGCTGGGGAACCCAGGCTGGGGAAACCTCCTGAGGGGGAGGCTCCCCCAAGGGCTAGCACCTGGACACGGGGCTCCGTAACCTGTTGTGGGGGAAAGGAAAGGGGGAAATTGGGGATGCTTGCCCACTAGGCTGGGAGACATGCCCTCGTACCCCCGGCCTACTGCCTGGGTCAGTGCTGGCCTCCCCGTGCCTTTCCCAATTGAAAACTGAATGTCAGTTCAGTTGGTTATAGGTTCAACCTAGGCAGCTTGGAGGAAGCTGCCTAGGTTGAACTAATTCTGCTTCGGGCTTTTGGACTGTCTGTACTTAGACCAGCAGAACAATTTGGTTTGGTTTTTTAACTCTGCAACAGCAAATGATGTCTAGCTAGTCAACTTAGTGTGAAAAGAAGTGCAGTGAAGTAAGGCTAAACCCCTCAAAAAAGACCAAAACAAAATCCCTTTGTCCCAACATTTTCAGTTTGCAACCTGTGTTTAGAGTGACAGCAATTGAGATGAGTAGTGTTTGGGAAAAACCAGAACATAGGAGCAGAAGACAACGGCAGCAGCTCAGATTGGTTTAGGATGAGGATGCTTTTATGTCTCATGTAGTAGAGTAGAGCAATACTACATGGTTTCCAATACATGAGGGACAGCTCAAAGGGTTTCAGGTCTGCATCACTGATGGTGTATCATTTACACTTGCTCTTGATAACATTGGAAAGGTTTATTGTACTAGAAACAAATAAATACCTGTAATTAAGAAGCAGAGGGTGTTTTCATGGCCCCTTCTGTCTTTTCCCCCACTCTTTGTGGGTTGATAAAGTTTTCTTGCTACATTAAAACCACATCTGTTCTTAGTAGCCTGTTCATTGTGTGTGTTGGTAAGTATTCATTTTATTTAAAAATAGCCTCCTATTACCTCTTAGCACACATGGATATGTGCACATATGTGCACACACCTTTTAGAGCTCCCAGAATAAATTAACATTGTGGCTCAATTCAGTAGCAATTTATACTCTTGTAGTAATGTAAGTAGCATTATATACTCTTATAGAAATAAGAGTTTTTACTTCCTTCTGTAGTTTCAGTAAATAAAAGCTTTGTACTTTGTATTTTCACCCTAGAAGCAGATGGAGATATATTATCACTAGAATACAGAACATATTTTTCTTAAAAAGATTAATTAATAGTCCATCTAAAGTTTACTATAGGATAAAATATGTCTTTAAATAAACAGACATATTTTTCTAAGTTTTTTATGTATAATGTGTTTGGTAATTTTTTTCCTCCACAGACTGTTTATTTTTTCCACCATGTATAACGTATATTTTTATATTTTCTTACAATACTCACAAGCAGAACAAATGGGTGGGATTTATAGTGCACAAGGGTGGGTTCCTTTGTTGTTTCTTCTTTTTCAAAAACGGGTTTGTACAAATTTTGGTGATTCTTCGATCCTCAGTACACATGTTATGTCTGAATGAAATGTGCTTTCAAATTTGTTCTTTGGACTTCTGCTTGCCCCAAATCAGATTGCGTGCAATGCAGTCAGCACCCAGTGGTTTAACACATTTGCCACTGGATATATAGGTACCCTCTCATCCTGTTTCTTCCTGCCACAGAATTTACTATTTTCCGTTGCTGCTGAAGAAAGTCAGTGGCAGTCAGCGACAGGTGAGCAGCATTGGCATTACCCCCTGGGTGCTGGCAGCTAGTATGACCTGCCAACTGATTTGAGTTTGATATTTCTTATCTAGAGACAGTGGTTGAAAAGTTATACTGATTTAGGGAGGGGTGAGGTGGGGATTTACTGCTTGTGAGCTGTTGTAACTCTTTGACTTGTATGCTCCTATCCCATAGCACATGGAAGCTGAACTGGGGCAACTTACTCCAGAATGAAACAGCTCCTATAGCTGTTTAACCTATAAAGGTTTAACTTTCACTTGCTGAGAGATACAGCAGACTCATGCAGCAGTCACCATGGACAGCATGAAACATGAAAGTACCCTCCATTCACCACCCCACTCAAACGAGTACAGTCGCTTTGTCTGCCTATACCCAGTATAGTATTTTCAGTGCTCTGGGATAACTTCTAGACAAGAATAAGCATTTTGGCAATATTTACAAGGTGATCCCCTTGTTAGCAGTGTTATCCATTGGGGATGGGTAGGAAAAGACACTATGTTTACAAAAAACAAAAAAAGGTGAGTCCATATGTGCCTGGAAAGACCATTTTCTGCTGAAAGATGGTCTTCAATTTGTAGGAGCAAAATCCCAGCTGATAAGGGGAGAGGCTTTTTTGCTGCTGCTAGAGCACCAGTTTAACCATTGACTGTACAAACTTTGGCTCAGCTGTCAGTTCCAGTAGGAAAATGTCTCATTGCTTACAGCATCAAAATCCCATCTGATAGCACAAGAGGCCCTTTCAGCTGCTGCTAGAGCACCAGTCCAACCAGTAACACACAGTTAGTTGACTGCGTCACTAATTCTAGTTGGAAAGTTATCTGCTGTCTCTAGCAGCAAAATCCTGACTGATAAGCGAAGAGGCTCATCTGCTAGTAGCAGAGCTCCCAGTTTATCAGTGTCTGACCAGCTCATAAATCAGACTAGTGTCTGTTTTTATTTTGTTTTATCAAAATTTATTTCTATCATTGTAACAGTTAATACTTTAATAAGAGAACTTAACTGGGAACATTAGGAAGTTAGTTCGAGACATTTTGCAGGCGCTTTTTCCCTTGTCAGTGACAAGGTAAGGTAATCCTATACACAGGCTGCTATTGTGAGATGAGAAACTGGCCTCCTTCACTGCCAGAGACCAGATGCACCTCTCTCTATCCTAATCTGTAAACGACTTAAAGGAGCCTTATCTCGGGGCTCTTCTGCTTCATTTCATGCTTGATTTACTTTAATTTGTCTGATAGGGCACAAGGATTTGGAGACGGCCCATCTTTCTGCAGAAAATGTTCAGATTTTTTTTTATCTGGACTCCTGAAGGGAGCAGTGCAGTGGAGCGCTTGTGCCCACAAGATACTTTGAAAGGGCTATATATAGTGGCAACAATTGATACGAGATTTTACAGGAGACTTTATAAATATGTAAATGGGCGTTATCTGATTGGGTTCTTTGGCTACACATCTGTACCTCAAAGGAAGTGGAGCTGGGAGAACTACCAGGAAAACAGTAGTTTGCATTCTAAGTGAGTCTGAGAAATAGAAATGTCTCACAGGTTGACAGCAGGTCAGGGTGGAGGTGCTTTGCATACTTTGGAGGTAAGCCTCTTTGATGTGAAAGCGATCTCTTACTTCCACCAGAAAGGTAGAATTACCACTAACAATTTTCATTTGTTTTATAACATGGCTTAGATCGCTAGCTATTGACCTTTAGCATTCCTTGTTATTTCTTTAAATTGCTTATGCGATATGGCACTGGGGGGAATTGCCTTTACGTTTTTTGCATTTTAAAAAATGTACTTTCAGTGACCCAAGGGAGAGAAAATAAAGTCTTTGGTACATTGATCCCTTGATTAGTTATTTCCTAAATGAAAATGGAAATACTATTAAAGCAGTAATAATGTTATGTCTTAATAGTTGAGGAGTCAATAAATGGCTCCCATGTGCTTCATTAAAGTTCTTAATGAAGCCATTTTTGATAGCTGAACTTTACATTATCTCAGCTTTAGCCAGGGACTTTTTAGGGGAAGGGAGGCAGTAATTCAATGTAAAATGGTTTTCTTTTTGAATCTACTAACTGCATTAGTTATTACCAGAATTCTGTGTATGATGATATCTGTAATATGTTTGTACACACCATTCAACATATGGGCGGGATATTGTAGGCCCTTAAATTACCGAAAATGTATAATACATAATAGTCACATATGTATATTATCTGTACATAGCTATGGATCTGTATAAAGTCATGTCAGTGGAAGCATAGTCTTTACCACATTTCTAATGGATAGTTTTTCTGAGTGTTTCTTGCCATTCCAAAGCAGCAGCTTTTTTGGGCTACCTTCCATTTCTCCTACACTTTGCTTATGGGCAGTTCATAATAATTAAGTCATTTCCTCCCTTCTCCCTGTGTGCTCCAGCAGCAGCTACAAAGAAAGGACTTATCCTTTAGCAGGGAGGCCTGATCATCTCTGTTAAGACCACAGCATGCTTCTGTGGCTGTCTGCAACAGTGTGAAAGGTTCCTGTACTCTTCTAAGTCCTTCTATATACTTTTCCTTAACTATTGGGATGGATGCCACCCAGTTGAAGTTCCCTTACTCAATACATCTGGAAAAGGAATATTGAACCAGAATGCTGCTGTTGCTGCTAAATTGAGTCTCCAATGTGAAAAACGGCAATACTGGGGCTTTGGCCCCCCATTTATTGACTGATAGCGTCAGACACTAACTAAAATTTTTATACCAATAAATTAAGGGAAAATTTATCTTGATCCATTACTTAAAAAAAAAGTTATTCATTATCACTGAACCTAATCTTTAAATGTGTCTTAATGTAAAGTGATGGGTTTTGACCAAAAAATAGTTGTATTTGGAGGCAGAATAGCTAACTTATCTTCCTGGCTCTGCTTTAGGCTTCATGTGTGGCCACAAACAATTCACTAATGGCTAAATTGCAAAAGTATTCTCTAATTTTGAATTTTTCCATCTTAGATGTCCTAGTATAGGTATCCTGTCTAGGGCCTAATTTTCAGAAGTGCTTCAGGGTTTCCACAGCTTCTGTATACTTTACTTGGGCATACAGGTGCTAAGCACATTTTGACTAGGGCAGAAGTTGTATGCAAACCAGTGCATACAGAAACTGGCTTAAGTGATCAGAAACTGGCTTAAACCTGTGACAGAACAGAAGTTCAGTACATATAAACTGGTTTCAAAATGGCTGAAACTGTTTTAAGATAAACCTGATTGAATGTAGTATAAGACTTAACTGATTTGGGTCAAACTAATTTATGAAACTTCTGTCCCAGACCCCTTCCTGAATTAAGTTAAATCATAGTCCCCCAGCATTCCAGCATGCATTCCAGTCCTGGGCCGTGTTGTCTGCTCCAGCAGAGAAGAGTTACAGGTGGAGAGGAGGCAGGGACTTCCCTGCCCAGGCAAACCCCAGCTGGAGTTTGGTACCAGGAGAGGGAGTTAAACTTCCGTTTCACCAAGTACAGAGGTGCCCTGCCCTGCCCTGCTGAAAACTTACTGTCGGCAGCGACTGTGGACTGTCCCATAGGCACCTAGAAGCAGGAAGAGGAAGCAGTGAGCACCCCTGAAGCATTCTGCTGCTGTGAGTCTGGACTGCAAATCCCAGAGACCTCAGGGGCAGCAGGAAGAGGAAGTGAACAAACAGCCCATGCCAGCTATGTGCTAGAGAGCCATGTTGTAGTGTCCCCTGTCATCTGGCTTGAGGCAGTGTAGGCATGTGGCTGCATTTGCTGAATCAAAAGCAAATGTCTGTCTAGTTGTTTCTCCGTTTAATCTCTGCAGCTTAGACTAACTGTAAAGACTGAATCAATTCAGCTTTGAGCTTTTAGACTGTCTGTACTTATCTTTTAAGATCAAGCCCTAAAATTGAAACAGGTTGAAACCTTGCTTCCCCAAAAGTGAGATCATTAACTAGAACCTGTTTATAAAAATGTAGACTCTCCTATTTATACATTAATTTTATTAACTAAAATTGGGATAATAATACTACTGTACTTTAAAGAAATATCTTAAGACTGTATTCACTTGCTCAGTTTTACAGCATTTTGTAGCCTAATGATAAAAAACACCATACCACATAAATTAGTCTAATTATTTATAAAATGACATGAAAATGACAGCCCCTCAGCAGGGGGCTAGACTCGATGATCCTCTGGGGTCCCTTTCAGCCTGAACATCTATGAAATCCATGAAATGTCCACTTCCTTCTTGTATGCCTACAAATGGTCTCAGATATTTTGACATATTGATTGTGCAAGGTAAAAAGCAAGGAAGAATCTGAGGAACTGTTCCCATCTTGAAGCAGGTCCTGGGATAGTCTTGCTTTCCAATGTTGCTATGCTTTGGCTGTGGTTTCATAACACAATTTAGCTTTAATTAATTAATTGGCTATTAAACCAGAGGTTCTTGCAAAACCGCCAGGAATTATCAGCTGATTTTACAAAAGGGCAAGCTACTAACCAGGCAGGTTAAATGTCTTGGCACAGCTCACACTTTACAGGTTGTAGCTTAGGCTAAATTAAGAAAGGAATTCTTAAAACATGGGTCGATGGCTTGAAGTTGCAGCAAAGTATGCTTAGATTGTGTATGAGGAAAAACTATGAGGCACTGTATACTGCCTAGGGAAGTTGCGAAATCTTCATCATTAGAGATATTTAAGGAGAGCTTGGACAAGCATTGGTCAGAGAAAATATAGGAGTAGTATGTCTGTGTTCTGCTGTGGGTATTTCCCATGGTTCTGGGCATTGATGGCAGTCACAAGGGGCCAGGGAGGAATATTTTTCTCCTCCTGCTTCTATCTGTGCTAGGTTATTATTATTATTGTTACTATTATTATTTGATTGATTCATTTAATTAATTAATCACATTTATTTAATTTTATTGTTTCTGGCTTCATCAGAAGTGTAGGGGGTTGGAAGCAGCTGAGGCTGGAGATTTTAACTGGAGTGTGCCAGTGCTCCTGACCTAAATCCAGAGGCTTCTAGTTAGAGACCTCTCTACTCAATGTCGAGCTGATCAACGTATTTGGGGTCAGGAAGGAATTTTACTCATCCATCAGATTGGTATAAACTGGGCACATCTGCGCACGCACCCGACTACGCAATTGTTACTGAGCAGTCAAATAATACTTATTTAGCAAGTACTATATGACTGTGCAGTAACCGCCAGTGCTGCGCAGTCCCAGTGTCCCATGAGTCATTTCTGACCCTAATGCACAGTAGCAGCAGTGTCATGGTTCAAGCCCATTAATGCCACTTCACTGTAGCGATGAGATATGTCACTAGATTGTTGCTATGGTGACATAGCATGTTGTGTAGATGTGTCCACTGTGGCGGTTTTTGCCTTTCTAGCAGGGGGCATGGCCCTCCCCCTTAGATCTCTTGAGCTTATTTTAATAACTCTTGTAGTAGCAGGATGTTGGCTACCACCAGGTCATATGAGGAGAGGGGGCTGTTCAGCCTGGAGAAGAGAAGACTCAGGGGACTTGGTGGCAGCCTATAAGTATATCAAGGGCATACATCAGGGCCTTGGGGAGCATCTCTTCACCAAGACCGCCCAGGAGAGGACAATAAGTAATGGGCACGAGCTGACTGAGGATTGCTTCAGGCTAGAAATAAGGGAAAACTTCTTTACAAGTCAAGTGCTGAAGATTTGAAACAGACTCCCTCCAGAGGTGGTATAGTGATCCACCTTGGTGAGCTTCAAAAAGTGTCTTGCTACCCATCTTTCTGGGGTCATCTGATCCCAGCAGTCTTTCCTGCCCAAGTGCAGGGGGTCTGGACCCGATGATGTGTAAGGTCTCTTTCAGCCCCTAACAACCACAAAACTTTGAAACTATGAAACCATTGTCCCCCTACCTCATCTGTGGCAGTTTAGGGTGTTATGTCTTACGATTGTGTCAGAGTTGATCGTGTAGGTTTACTAATAGGTTGGATAATGGATTTGATTAGGATGGTTTGGATAGGCATGATTCTACCTCTGGTGGGGGATTAGACTAGACGACCTCTGGAGGTCCCTTCCTGCCCAACTTTTCTGTGATGCTATGTTTCTATGAATTCTAGTTTGTAGAAATATTTTAAGATAAGAACAATTAAAAACTGGTATTTTTTAATGCTGATACTGAAAGTGCTTGTATCTTGTAGATAATAGTTATGGGCCTGATCAAATGCCCACTGAAATTGATGGAAAGACACCATTTAATTTAGTGGGATTTGTTGTATTTTATCTTTGAGGATGGCCTCGTTTCAATAGGTTTTATTAGCAAGCATATATCTGTTTTGTATTATTTGTTTTGACTAAAACCCATCTTATACAAAGCTCATTATTACGAAAGGAAGAGAAACATTTTGGCAAACATAGAAATTTACAAACGCTGGTTAGGCAAATGAGGTTTAAGCAGTGAATGAGAATTTTCCTCGAATGGAAGTAATTTTCCTTCTAAAGTGTTTTTCAAGGCCCTTTTCATGAATTCTAGCTTCTGTCTTTACTTATATTTATGGTTTCACTAAAATGTTGAGGTAGAGAAATACCTGCCCTCATAAATCATTTGCAGATAATAGTGGTTCAGACACTCTCTGTCCAAAATGATAATGGGTATCTGATCCAAAAGGAATGTCTTGTTTCTAAAGTTCTGTATAGGATGTTGGAAGGGGAAGAGTAAAACGAAATATCCCAAATATCTTTATTATTAGTTTACATTCATTATCAGTGTGATTAGTTGGTATCCTTTATGCAGAAGTGAGCAGCAAAATAAACTATGGAGAATTTATTTTTCTCAGATCACCCAACTACTTTCAGGAAGTTCAGTTCACACCATAATAAACACATTGACTTAAAGTGGCAAGAAATTTTCCCAACTAACTGCAGTAAACAACAAACAACTGATAACTAGTGTTATTCTTCCATTTGGGTGTGACATGGAATCCAGCTACTATATCACTGGGATATTTCAGATGGTACATATAGTTTAACTTAATTGTAATTTTTCAATATAATTTGGGGTGGGGAGAGATTTTCTTTTCCCTGAGAAGTTTTTTATATTATTTTCAAAATGATACTTTTATTTACTACTCTTTTTACCTTAGACTCTTGAATTGTTTTTACATCTGTCTACTTGTTTTTCTTCTTGTCCTGTTGTTTTGTGGATCAGTGGGTATCTGGCCATGTAAATTACAGCTTTAAGTATTTGATTATCATGCAAGAAAAATGAGGCGTGGCATTTTGAATGTAACTAATTCAGCTTTTCAAAATGAGGATGTTGAACTGTGTTTGAGTTTTCTTTGTGTTGTAATTTTTATCTGTTCTTCCAGTATATTACAGTTCATTTGTTTTCTAGATGGGATATGGACTACTGCTGATTAGAGTTCCCAGCCATGACCTTGATGCTTGTCCTACATCAAGAATGATTAGGGTGTTACATTGGAAGGCCTTGCAATGTAACACCCACAATCTCAAATGTAGGGGGGGTCTGTAGTTTGATTGATTTAAAAAAAAAAAAAAGAGAGAAGGTTCCCCCTTAAGGATCTTCCCCCTACAGAAGCTTAGAAGTTGTGGGTTGACCCAGGAAGGCATTACCTAAATAGGTGGGTGGGTCAGTGAGACCATGCTTACAATGGGAGGTTCAATTATCCTTATCCTTGAATTCTGAATTCTTCTTTCAGGTACTCCATTACCCAGGCATTCTTTCTTGAGAGACCAATTCCTTGATGGACTAGATTTAGATGTGGATTTCAGGAAGGTGGGGAATGGGCTTGGAGCTTCTGCTGTTCAGCTGTGGAGGGGTAGGAAACTGATAGCAGCGCTTCATTAGATGGAAATGATTAAGGAAGGACTCCTGAGCTGTAGTGTGTGAGTAATTGCTGGACAATTTTCAGATTAGGTCATAAAATTGTGGTCTAATTACTGGCTTCTTGTTTTTCATCAAGAAAAACTGCCTTGTTTTTCATCTGACTGTGAAAAAGGCTCTATGCCACTTAGATATTCATACACCAAAGATGGCTAGGATCTGGTTCACTGTATTTAACTTTCTTAAAGCCTGCCAATTCACAGTGCAGTTTGTGTGTTAACATTAAATTTAACTCCAGTAATTTAAATTTACAAGACTTACACACGTTGCTGACTTTGTACTCTAAAGGCCGAAACATTTATATTTTTACACATCTCTCATATATGTCAAATTAAAAGTACATATGCTGATTTGCTGGAAATGAGTAATGCACTGAAATCATGCAGATTCCTTTGTATTCTTATAGTCACATAACTAGTATGAGCAAAGATGAAAAAGTAGGTGGAGCTGGCCTTAAAAGAGTTGTTCTAAACTGCAACAATCTGTTTGAAATATTATTGCTGCAATGGAAAGAGTGAGAAAAACAGGAAGAAACAACTGAATGCTTTAAAATATCCCAATCACAGGTAAATGTTGCAGTATCCCTTGAGCTATCTTTGATTTCCATAATTCAGATTTTGAAGACATTATGGGAAATTTTCAATGTATGAATCAGATTTTGAAGAGATGTAATTCAGCATAGTACCTGTGTCTCAGCTGTAACTTAGATTTAGTTACAACTTTGATTTGATACCAGTGAAAAATCTAAGTCACTATCCTCAAAACAGTGATCCGGGTCACCTCTTCGGCAAACGTGAATTTTAAAGTTAAAACATCTTGTGCACTTTTATATGTTTATTTGCCCTATCTTGTTTTCCTGATTTGCTTATTCTACGCTCTTTTATAGCCATCAGGCAGTAGTGTAGGCACAAAAGGTGAATGATACTGCCCCAAAAATACAGTAATACCCTATCGTCTTTATTTTGTTTACAACATAGAAATAAGAGAACTACCTATAATTATTTTCTGGGTATTTTCACAATTTTTTTTACATCGGCATCATTCAATTGCTGGCATTGAAGTAATTTATGCTAATAATTGGGAAGGGAATCAGTCACCTTGTTTAGTATTCTTGTGGGTAGGGCATTGGAAACCAATCACTTTCCTCATAGTTCAATTTGCTCTATTTGTATCATCTATTAATTAAATTTTAAGTCGATAGTTTAGTATTTTTTTACAATAATGTGCACTTATTGTTGGATTAACAGCAAAATATAAGTAAGTTTGCATTTTTGAACAGTGGATACTTTATTGAAAGGTGTGTAGCTCTGATATTTTTTCTTTCTACCCATAATATTATATTTCTACAAGAGGTATAGTTTTTCATAGAGAAAATGACAACTTGGTAGACCACTTGAACCAATTGAAATTAGATTTATGCAACAGCTACACAATTTATATAGCAAAAAAGAAATAGTATTGTAGATTACTTGCAGATATGATGTTGCCACCATGTCTCCATTTCGGGTAGCACCCTCCATAGTTGTTTGGGTTCTGTTCTTGATGGCAACATCTTTTTAGTTGGTGGATGTTGTGCCACAGTAGAATATTAGCACCTTATAATTTTGTTAAAGTTTCTATCTTACTCAACTATCTTTGCAATTATGATACAGAAATATTACATCAGCAACTTTCTAAACATAGGATAGAATTGTGACATGAGTTAATTGCACAGTTAGGAGATAATGCAGTATCATTGACACGATTTACTATGTAATTACTATTGTTTCTAGTGGAGTTATCATGTAGCTACCACCTAATATCATATGTTATTTTGTGATAACTATGAAATTAACTCATCATATCAGTTTCTGAGAGATTGTGTTGCTATTAAACCAGAGCTTACTACCACCCTTGACCAAAGATGAATATAAAAGCTCAGGAACAGATTGACCCACCCAACAGTTTGTGTAACATGGCAATTAGATGGTATGTCTTATATTAAAGATTTGAAAGAATTTACTGCTAAGTTCTATCTACCCAGAAACCTGACTAGCTGAGCTTCCATTTATTCAAGTGAGCTGTGTACATGCATTTTGTATGAATCAGTCAATTTTTTATTTCTTTCTGTATAGATCACTGAGGAAAATAATCTGTATAAAAAAACCCATGAAGTACATCTGAAATTTAGGACAACATGTTTGTTTTAATGATTTTTAGTTCTGTGCTATGTGGTACTGGTGCTTTTAGATCATAAAAGCATACATTCCCCTTACCAAGTTTCTTATTCAACTCTGACATAGTTAATTAAACTCATTTCTAAGTTATAGTTTCATAGTAGTTTATTTCTCCAAGTGTGAACTATATTGTTTGTTGTCACCAATCAGGCCTAAATTCAGTACAAAACCCATTTAAAAGAAAAACTTACTTAAAACTGTATACAGGTGAGACTCACCATTCGCGGGGGGATATGTTCTCGTAACTTATGAATGCAGTGCCCGCGGCACTTGTGCGGGGGACACAGCTCCAGCAGCAGGAGCTGAGGAGCTTCTGTAAGTGTTTAAAGTGCATTTAAAATACGGGTTCGGCCTTCGCAAATATTTGAAACCATGAATGCCGAACCCGCAAATAGCAAGGGTTTCCTGTAGTTCCTTTACGCAAATGTGGAAATGGTTGGACATACCTTTTCCTTTTTAACTTAAGCATGGGATATAATTGAAAAAGGGCATTTGGGTTTGGTTTGTTGTATTGCGAGAATAATGTAAAAGCTCATTTCTACCCTGAGAAAGTTGCATTATTGAAAGAACAAATTATTCTCAATAAGAAAACATTAGAAATGACATAAGTATTCCAACAGCTCCAGATAGTTTCCTTCTGTGCAACTAATACACAAAAGGGCAGAAAGCTCAAGACCTATGTTCTTTGGCCCCATTATGGCGTGACAATTTAAATATGATTATATTGTAAATTCATGCAATCAAAATAATTAACTCAAACAGTTGCTTGGGAAGACAGCTAAGCTTGTCTTTGCTTTTCATGTTCCAGTTATCATAGTACAAAACATATTGAAAATTTTCAGTGCAAGTTATTGCTGAAGTAACTTTTAAACATCCGGCTGTATCCCTTACCTAATTGCTTCAAGATATGCATTAAGACTATGAGGCAAAAATGTGGGTTATAACATTTCTTTAATAGGATCATATGAATTATTTGAGTGTCACAAGGAGGTCTTCAGTTTTCTCTGTAAAGCAAAACTGTTCCTCTAAAATTTTCTTTTAAATAAATGCACCATCAGTTAAACTTGCTAAATTGACAGTTCCCAGAGGCTGAATACTTTTTCATAGAACAAATACAGTAGTTTAAGATTCTCAGCAATATCCCATCAATACATGTTCTCCCTGCACAGTTAACACTGAGAGGATAGTTTAGTCCACGTGTCAGTTCAGTTCTTTGGTACCTACTGAGATATTTAGGGAGGGTGGCAGTTAGTACCGAATGTTCACTAATTATTAGATTGAAACCACCAGCTCATTTCACATGAACTAAGCAGATGTGTTTCTTACTTGCTGCTTAAATTAACTGCTTTATATATTCCTATGGCACTTTTCCAACCTTTGTATACGGTCAAAAAAAAAGAGTGAGGCTATATTTGACATCCCCACTACACTACTACATAGTCAGCCAGACTCTTTTCTTGCTGATACAAAATTGCATATTTGGATGTAAGCTTTACAGAATGAATATCATGTACTCAAAGCAGCCATCCTGCTGTGCTGGAGATTCATATTCAAAAAGAGCAAAGACTTAAAGTCATATGTAGAAAATGTCAAAATAGAGTCTGTGATTGGCTTGTACCTATCAAGAAAAAACTTTATTTTAGCAGTTTTTTGTATGATGTCTTAACCTTTTTTTCTGGACATATTAGGTAAGAAAATGCTTTAAACACACTGTAGTCCATTCTTTAGGAGCACAGGATTTTCTCTCCACATCAGTTTTAGATGGTATCTGTGATCAAAGGGACATATACTGTTCATATGCTTCCTCTGTACTTCAGAACTAGGGGTGACCTGGAGGGTGCATAAGTGCCCTTGTGCGGTTGCCTGGAAACTTTGGCCCACACAAGTGTCAACTTTCTTTCATGGTTATAAAGGAAGACTGAGCCTCACAGAAAGCTTTAGTCTTAGAGAAAAAAGGTCCTTGTGTGTTTTAAAACAAGTGTCTCACCAGGAGATAATGGTAGAGCTGTGGGTTATAAATGATGCATTTTGTTCACTTCGCCTAGATAATGGCACAAGGGAAAAAAAGTTCATCGCTCTCTTATCAAAATACTGTGACATTTCTCCTTCAACTGTAAAATTTCCTATCACATTCCTCTGCTGCAACAGCAACTAAATTTACTCGATTGTAAAGACTACATAATCTCTAATCAAAAGGTGTCTTTTTTATTCTTTTCCCCCCTCCCCATCTAAACTTTAAGGCAGCCACCAAGGTGGCTAAAATCACTATCTATTTTTTCAATAAAATTGATTTGTTTTTAAGAGGTTTATTGGTTGACCAGTACCTGCTGTGTCCTATAGACTATTACACTGCCTTGATCAAAGACAATTTGCTGTTTTCTATTTTGTTTTTGTTTTTACATCTGACTAGAGTGCCCACGTTTATGATCAGTGCTATTAGACTTAGAATGCAGTAACTTAACAAATTGCCTTAAGTTCTAAGAAATGTGTCTATTGAGGAAATGTGCCTAGTCCAAATATGTTGAAAAATATTTTTTCTTGAAATTGTACATCTTGACTGACTAGTCCTACTTGAATCAATGAATGATTTTTTTTTTTGTCTTTGAAACCTAATTTGTTTCTCTAATGTAATATAGCTTATGTTATGTAAGGATATAAGGTACCATGTGCAAAATGTGCACTTAAGTTTATATGTGCAAACTGTGGAAAGTATGACTCCCCAAATGCATATGTTCACAGTTTTGAAGGACATGGGTTCTAAAAACAGGTAGGTTTTGTGGAAATATGGGCATGCTCTTCAGAAATGTGTTGTCTGTGGGCTGGATCTAAAACTGACTGAAGTCAATGGAAAATTTCTGGTGTCATCAGTGAGCTATGCATGAGGTTTATGTGTCTTACCTGATATAGATTGATCTGTTCTGCATGACACAAGTATACATTAGCACCAAACATATTTGGAATAATTTATAAGGATATGGAAACATATAGTCACAAGACACTTGTTCATCTACATAACTATAAGAGCAAAAGGCATGAAATTAAGAGTTACAATTCCAAAGCTTTTGTGTCCATTTGAACTTTTAGAATATTTATTTTAATGGTGCTCAGAGTGCTGAAAAATCAGTCTGTGAATTCTGAGCTCATCCAACCAAACCTCTAAAATGAAGGGCTAATTCAACATTTTACCCAAATCCCAATGCACGTATGTGAAGACTAGTTATTAAAACACAATTTAACTGGGATAGGTCATCATCTGGTGCATATGGGTATGGGACTTAGTATTCAAAATGTAGGTGCAAAACTCTTAGGACACAAACAGAAGTGATGGTTTGTTGTGCATTTGGGCCCCCAAAGCCCTCTACATCCATGCCCTTACAGATGTGCAAGGCTAGAGAGTGCTTTAAAGGTGCCTAATTTCATGACAATCTGAACCCTCATTACATGGGTTCCACCCACCCCAGCCTCTCGCGCAGGTTGGGCAAACCCCACACTGAGCTCCCTCTGCTCTCTTCTCTCCCTCCTATTCTGAAACCAGCACCAGAGCTGCAAGGTGGGTTGAGTGAGGGGGAGGAGTGGTGTTTAGGGGAGCGTGGCTGTAGCCAAACAGTTACTCCAAACTGGACCTCAATCCCTCAACCGTCTGGACGCAGCTGTGAACATCTGTTAGGTCTAGGGGATCACTGTAACCCACGGCGCTTCCACAGTGTTGTGAGTTACAGCAGGGAGCATACATCTTGCAGTGCCCTTAGTTTCATGACTTAAACACCCATTCCTCCAGCAGTTTATATTGAGAAATATAAAGCTAATTTGACTCCGTAGGCTTGAGAATGAAAAAATTAAGTCAGTGATTTAACACATTAAAATATTCACCTGTAAGTATACGTTGTGGGCAGTTGGAGACTACACATTTCACATGTTTTATCTCAATGCTATTAAAGAATAATTTACAATTATCACATGGAAAAGAAAAGACCAGGCACAAGACCACATTTTATCTACAGCTATGAAGCCTATGAAACATAACACAAAGTTTTCCATCTCCTTTATTTTTTTTAACCTGAAAGTCCTAACAATCCTGGAATGAATTTTCATTCCTTTGCAAATAAAACAAGGTATAGTAACCCATACAATTTCAATATTCTATTGTCCTCTTCTGGCTAAACCAGTGTAGGGAAAGCCATTAATCACTTTTCTGGATACCAAACCAAACTTTACTGAGTTTTCTAAAGGATTGTCCTAAGAACAAGTGCAAAATTATGTGACATTGGTAACATGAAACTGCCACCTTAAAATGGAACTATAACACACATCCCAAATTGCGGTAAATATAGGTAGCCTTATACTTTTATAGTCTCACATCTTCTAATCCGGCAGCATAGTTACCTGAGTAATTTTTGACTGATTGCAAAAATCCAAACAGAAACTAAATCTGCATAAAAATGTCACACTTGTAAATAGCAGCAGCTTCAAATGTATTAGGCAAATAACTGAAGTTAATAACGAAGATCATGACTGGACAAGATGTCAAATGGCTTTGACTCATGCTATAAGGAGAAGAGCTGGATGAAAAAAGAACTGTATCTGTTGCGGAGAAGAAAAAGGTAAGATATTTTGCATGCATAGATATCCTAAGGTATAGTAGCTTAATCTTCCAAAAGAATACTAATAGTTCACCCTAGCAAGATCAGGGTATTGCTTTGGTCCTATTTAGCAATGGTATACATTGTAACATTAATGAAGGATTTCTCTTGGGTGACTCTGGTACAGGGCAAGAATCAGCCTTTGGGCACTCTAATATATGGCTAACCATGAAAGCACAGGGAAATAAAAACTCTGGCAGAATATAGTTGCTTTTTTGTTTGGTAGTGTGATGAACAGGTTACACCAGCCTACAGAAACTCTCATCTTTGTTTTGAGGTGCAATGCAAAGTGTTGACTTAACATAGTTGGGATGCCAGATGTTTATCTTCCTGATTTTTTTGCTGCCACAAATTCATTCATTTGGGGGAAAATAATCCTAAAAGCATAAATGCTGAAAGAGACAAGAAATTAGATACGAGTTTGTAAGCTTTCATGACAGGAAACAAAGAAGAATGAAACCCCCAAACACAGCACTGTTTTGGGATGCATATCATTCGTACAACAATTCTGTCAGATATGTCCAGTTAAAGTGTGGCTGCACCTGGACTGTTGCATTCACTTATGACTCTATCATATATTAACTAATTGCAGGGTATTAAGGGAAGAGCAACCAAATTGATCAGGGAGACTAAAAGATTTCAAAATAAGGGAACAGTAAAATAGAAATAAGTATATAGTGTACAATAGTTTCACAAAGTAATGACTCTAATGGGTAATATTAGGCATTGCCTAAATAATGTCTAGTTACAATCTATAAGATAATGGTCTCTGTAGTAAGCGTTCATACACCCATGAGGAAGAGGAATAATGTAATGTGGAAGAAACAGGCATAATCAGGACTGATTGTATGAAATTAAGCAATGATAGGATGGGTATCAAGAAAAAAGGTTCTTGCCAGTGAGGGAGAGTAAGCTGCAAAAATAGTATCCCTAGGGAAGTGACAGAGGACCTGGTGATTTTAAGCATTCTCTCTGATGACAAGGCAGAGCCCTAGAAAATGCTTAGTAGGTAGCAATCTTCTATTGGCAGGTGAGTTGAGTAGACCAATTAATAGATCATTTTCTGTTCTAATAGCTATGCAGTAAGCAGTAAGACAAAACCATGATTGCCTGAAACTGAATGCACTTTTTAGTCTTTGAAAATATTTCCACAGATTGCATAATGTCTTATTGTACTTGAAAGGGTAACTTAGGAAGTAAGTTTTAAATGATATAATATTGTAAATCACTTGTAGCTGTGACATATTTTGCATTGTTACTTGTGCAGGAAAAACCCATCATGTGATACAGGACAAAGTAGAGGTATACTTGATGGAGTCCTGTGTATCAGATTCTTTTCCCATCTTGGACTGCCAGTAATATGGTGGACATACTAACATGGGACGAGACTTGGGACAGGGGAAGAAAAATTCCTTCATTTTTGAAAAGTGGACCAGGCATTCACGTACATGTGTCTACACAAAATCAGCATTGCAATCTTAAATTTAAACAACATGGCCACCTTGTATGTGAAAATGTAATCTCCACTTGTTCCATTTCACAGATGCCGTGCAAAATAACTATCAAGTTTGTACAAATTGAGGTTGAGAATTGCAAGGTAAGTTTTCCTGGTGTGTATGAGGTGTTGAGGAGATTCGAATTTTTATGAGGATGCTTTTAAAGTTTGTTCCTAAAATTACTGTTGGTTATAGCAGTGTTCCCCATTTTATATGTAGATAACATTGTTCATATTATTAGTATGTTTTACATTGAAACAGGTATTATAAGGGTGTCTCTTTGCTTCCAGAATAAATCAGCAGCTGCTTCTATAAGCAACAGTCCCATGAACCAAACTGAGGGTACCTCCCCGTTTAGTAGCACTCAATATTACCTTAGTTACTTAAATACAAAACAAATTTCTTTTCTCCCAATCACCATGGGGGCAAAAGCCTCTCATCTTATAATCATATACAAGGAAATCTTATTAAATACATTGTCTCTTATTAAACAGCTGCCAAAAGCGGCATGTTTTCAGTAATGGAAGCCATCTATGAAGTTGATTAAATGCAGGCAACACTAAGCTTGACTATAAAACACATAGCCCCTACTGGGCAACCTGATGGAAGCCTTTTTTTTTTTTTTTTTTTTTTTGTGGCCCTTAAAAAATGGGCAGTTTCTCCCCCAGGAGGAAATGAACAAGCACCAGACCTTGGAGTACCTACAGTACCAGACGGGGGCAAGCTCTAACACCTTCCCCTGTTGCCAAAATGCTTACGGGCACCTAACACAAGGATACATTAGTGCAGCCCATCTGAATAAGATACATGGTAGTGTTCATTGCATTCAGTCCCCCCACTGTTGACTCTTGTAGTCATGGTGAGCTGCTACCTTAAATACATTTCAGTTTCCTCTTCTCTCCTACAGCTGAGCTGTGCCATTCTTTCCCCTATCTAGTGATTCCTATTTCTTTACCTGCCTTAAATATCTGGCAAACATCACCCAACAGGGTCCTAGACAGTTCACTCAGAATCTCTCTTTTGCCTCCTCTCTCAGCTTGTATTTTATTAGTATGACCCTGCCCACCATGAAATGGAGCCAAACCAGGTTGTCCTGAACTTTATCTTCATATAAATTTTTGGACGATCCCAGAACTTGTGAAAAGAGCCCCCACTTCCAGTCATGAGTGGGGGGCTAAGAACACATGGATCTTTTGTGGGGACACAGGGAAGGGAGGTATGTGGAATATACACACATACTGAGAAGTGTTGAGCTATGGGGTCACCATGGCTTGTAATCTCTTGATTCTTCTGGAGCCTACCTTTTGGCTTTGGACCAATATCATGCATAGTTTGTACTATATATAAATAGGTACAGGGGAGATAGCATGATATCAGTCCAGGTAGCTTCCTGCTTTGATTGGAAAGGAATAACCCCTTCCTGATGACCTCTGAATTTCTGTGTACAAGAGGGTGTAGACATGTCTTTATACTGCAGGCAGACCTCTGTATGAGTGATCTCACCTACACACATATTTTATGGGGGATTTCACCCTAGCTTGCTCCTTTGGTCTGTTGGTTAAAGGCAAGCAATACTTGGGGGCCTCAAGACCTCTGGGCCTTGGCCTGCACTGGAGATGCTTGCCATGGTATTGGAAGTATCTGAAACCTCAGGATGATGATAGGTCTGGGAGGGAAGATACTTGCTGGTGGTAGTGTCACAGGATTGAAATGAGTGAGCTCTGCTTAATTGATAGGTATCAGAATTGATTTGGCTAGTTTGACATGGAACACATAATTTTAAAAAGTGCTGCTTAAAATTATGTTTAAGGAGTACATGTGCTAAAACTTGCAGCAGTTTCAAAAGGGTAAACTGCATCAATTCTGAATGAATTAAGTCTATGGGTACCTGTAATAATTTATTTGCAAATTACTACAGGTATGTTTAGGTCAAGGTAAGTATTTTCAGGTTTTCCCTTCACTTCCACGTGCTCAGGGAAAGCACGGTCTGACAGTAAGGAGGTCAGGAAGGAGCTATAGGGGGAAGAAGTGCGTGGGGGGCAAAGGATAAGGGGGTTACTTGACCCCCCCCCAGATTTGTTTTCCATGCTGTAGCAGTGGGAGTGGGATAAATTCAAGGCAAACCTCCAATAATTTGATTCTATACCTGGAAAATAATATAACAAATTTCATATATAGAATCTAATTATGGGAACGTCATCTTATATTTGAGGAAATACAGTAATAAGGGCCTATTGTGACAAATGGCATGTAATTTAAATGTGGAGATTGTTGCTAATCCCTTCTGTTTTTTTTTCTTTTGCAGAGCCCACAGATATCCACATATGTTCCAGAGAAATTTATTCCAGATGTTGATGAACATCCAGGGTTTTTTTTGAGGTGTGGGGGGGGGGTGGTTTTGTTTTTTGATTTTTCTGAAGAAGAATGCTATAACAATTAATGTTTATTTTTACTCTCATGAAATGCATCTTGTCCTTGAATTAATCTTAAAAACTACTTCCCTTCTAAAATATATCTGCCTTCTCAAGACCTATCTCTGTTGCAGTTACCACAAGAAATCAGCAAATTGATGAGGCCAAACTGCAGGGTGATGAAGTTCATTGATTTTTTTAGAAAAATGTCTAATGATTCCAAATTAAACCATGATGTTGTGCATATGGGCCTGGTTTAAAACCTGTTATAGAATTTATTTAGCCTTTGGTAAGTTTTTAGGTTCATTTCATATTTAGTACATATGGAAGTGATGTTGACATGCTTCTGATGCCTTTTTGTCCTTGCATGATTGTAGCCTTCACATATAGTTCTTGTCTTAATTTTGACTGGAAGCTATTCAGTAGAGTCTGTTTGTCCCTAGTAGAGGGGCCTTAATTTTCATGTGAACCTGTAGATTTTAATGAAGTGCATGTAGTAAGCAAGGGAAACTGGGATGTGACTACCAGAAGTAAACACATACCAGACTGTTAAAAAACATTTTGGGAAACCAAAATAGTCTTCAAGAAAAAAGGCATGGAATGCAAGTAGAAATAAATAGCTGTTTGGATCAGCAATGTTAAAGCATGATTTATTTATAATACAGTGACTGGTTTTGTAAATGGAATACAGGTTGTATTCCCTTACATGTGATACCAGTCTCATTGAACTTTGACAAACTTCTGCATATCCTATTTGATGAAATGGTGTAACTCCCTGAACAAAATGTTAAACAAATTTAAGAGTAACATGTCTAGGTTATGCATCTATGCCAGTGCTATTCCATGTGGACATAAAACTAGCAGAATATGGTTGTGTGTGTATGCAATAGTTTAGATCTTCATGGAACTGGCATCACCTTTTCTCCCAACCACTGGACAATCATAGATACTTCTCAGTTTTTCCACTTAGTGTTTCTCATGAGTCCGTTAAATGATGGGTATGTAGTCAGTTTTTAGAAATACACACAATAATATACTTCTCAGTCTGTCGCAAATGATCTGTGATTTGTGTGGAAGAATTATAGCAATGTTTCTCACAATATCAGACTCTTCTATAATGCACAAATATTAAAAAATCCCATTTTAGCCTAAAAAATTCAAACACTTATTAAAACTAAAATACTTAAGAGCAACATCTGCTAGGATGGAGCCTGATATGAAAGAAAAGAATTAACAAACAAAACTGTCAAGGTAACTTGCGGTGCATTTAGTCTGCCTCATTTGGACAATAAAATGAAAGACGAATGGAATAGTTATGTTGTACACACTGACTGGTATATCAATATTGAAATAATTGCAGTTGGGCAGTACATGCCAAAAATATTCCTTGGCCTACAGTTCTAGGACTTGCATCGTATCAGAGCTAAGTCTGAGGAAAACAAAAAATGTCTGAATGTAAAGTTTCTAATATGTGACTCCACAACCGGCAATCTTTCCACAGAGTGAATAATGAATGTATGTGAGCCAACTGGCCATAGAGTTAATTTAGGAAGCTTGGAACAACTACAGGGGTCCCTAATTCAAAATGCTTGGAATAATCTTACTCAGAGTATTGTGTGCCTCAAAAGTTTCCATATTTCCCTGCACAATAGAGGAATTGTTAAACCAGGTCACAATAGAAAACGATGGCAACTTGTTTACTCGAGGTCTACACAGCTGCCTTAATTCACTCTTTTTTTGCCACTGTTCACCATTTAGATTGCTATATTATTTAGTAGCCACGGAGGGGAAAAAAGGGTTATATGTTGGGTGAATTTAATGTTCTGTGGCTGCAGGCAAAGGAACTTTAAAGAAAAATGAGAAAACATATTTCTCAAAAGACGGTGAAATTATTTCTGTTTCATCCAAGTTATGTAACTGAGAAGTTAAAGCATACGTTCGAAAATTAAAAAATTGGGTAAAACATTTTGGAGACTGATATCAGTGGCAACTCGGTCAAGGTGAATACAGTACCTAGCATAGCAGTCAGAAAAACAAAATGAGAAGTTTGGGGGCATGGTGTTACAAGATGCTACAGCTCCACCTTTCAACTCTTGTTCCATCTTCTCTTAACTATGTGCTCTGAACAAAAACTGGCTGTTGGAAACTGAGAATCTGACTGTGCTATAGCTAGATTCCTCCAAACCTCTTCAGAACTTCACCTTTAACTGTATTGCTTTTCACTGACTCTGACTGGCTGAAGGTGCAAATAAACCTTGCCCACTGAGCTCCACAGTTTTTTTTGAGTAACTGACTAAATCCATCTTTCTGTGGAATAAGTGTAATCTCAGCATAGTTTTTGTAGCATATTGGGTGCATTTACACACAAAATTAATGCAACACAGTAAATTTCAGCATAGGAGTTTATTGCTCCTTGGAACAGCATTTACACATGCACCTGGGACTACAACCCATTGTGCTGGGTTGGAGTGGCTCTGGCTGGCAGGTGATCTAGGGGGTCAGCTTGCCAGCCTGGGGCTGTTCCAACCTGGTTCACTGTGCAGCAGAGGTGCTGGCTGGGGCATGAGGGTGCTTCAATGTGGGGCTAGCTGGCAGTATTTACAAGTACTAACCTACTGCATTTATTAATTTACTGTGGTATAATAGGCCCGCACATATAGATCCTGAGATTTTACTATGGAACTAACTAGGCAGCTTCACAAATTACATCCCATGTAGATGTGCCCATTGAATCCATCTGTAACTACAGGAATATAAGGTGTCTGATCTCAGTGCTGTTCTTGTTCACTTTTAGGTCTTTATAAAATACTGTTTTGTTGGCTTTTTGCTGCTGCTGTAGATCACTCATTTTAGAAAAACTATGTAGCAATTGAAATTCACTTTCTGCTACATGGAAAATATAGCCTGAATATTTTGTAAGATTTAGTCATGGAATTGTCCAGATCCTATATTGGTCAATAACCTTAAATAGGCACAATATGATTGCTGTTTTCTAGGTTGCCTATCTCTCCATATTTTGTGCTTGTAAAAAACATAATTTCATAGTCACATTATGGGTCTTCATTCTGGTAGTGTTGTTAAGTTTAAAAATTATGACATCATGCACTGGCAAGCACAGCTTTGTTTCTTCGGATGATGTTCCAAGTCTATCCACTTGTCTTGATCTGCCTATGTTAACAAACAGGGATGTCATATAACAATTTTTTTATTTCAACTGTTCTTTATATACAGCACAGAGTGGAATGTATTTTTTTATTGCCATTGTGAGAAAAGTATCATACCTCTCAGTGAAATAATGGTTTTGTCAGACACTGGTATCTTTATTGTGTAGTGCTTTTAAATTCTGAACTATTTATACCATGCTTTCTTGGTCTAGGACAGATGTGATGTGATGCAGTGAATTCCCCATGAAAATGCTTATAGTTTTGTGGTTAAAAAAATAATATTGTTGATATGATAATTGTATGTTCAGAAGACAGAATATTGTTTCTCAGTGTTCTGTGAATGCTTGAAGTGTGAACAACTAAAGAGAAAAGTCTGACAATTCTCAATCATGTAATTACAACCTTAACATTGATTTACATCTTTCCTGCTACCACCACATTAGTAATTACAGACATTGATTTTCTGTTAGGGTACATGCAAATGTTACACTTAGATCAACTTAACTAGGGTTAGGTTGCTTTAAGTGCCATACTGTAGAGATAGGGCAAAACATGGCCATCCCATTCTAAATTCATTCATCTGAGGTGATGCACTAACTTATATCAGGAATAGGTTTGTCTGATCTACCAAATGTCTGCACATGTGGCAGTCAGCCCAAGGGCTGTTTTCTTTCCATTTTTATGTGCTTTTCAAGCCCCACTTCCTCTCCCCTACCCCACACACCTCACTCTAACTGGGCTATTTGTAGCCCCCTAACCCTTCCCTGGACCCCCCGAACCCCCAGACCAGCCAAACCCCACCCCAGACATAGATGGGGTACAGCAAACAGTTTCAAGTATGTGAAACTATACAACAGAGGTGTTAAAACTGTGTAATGGCTAGGAGCAGAACAGTCATGTTGTTACCTGCATTACCATTTTTTGTCCTAAGGATGATTGTGAATATTGGCAGCAGATAATAATTTTGTAACTCCGCTATGGGAGCTATGCTGGGAAGTAAGATATGAGGTGTGCTTGTCTTAACATAGCACCACGAAGAGGCTATAACTCAGTAAACAGTTGGTATTCTTAAATCCAGGTATTTGTATCACGATAGCAATCACTTCAAATTTATGATTCATATCTGTTTCAGTGCCAGGATATAATTGTTTAGTTCAGGAAATGGCTTTCTCATTTGTGTAGCATAAAACATTTTGGAGCTGTTGCAGTAATGTTATTATTTGCCCAAACATGTTATTATTTGCCCTTTCATTTATGTCACTGAATCAGAAAGATAGAAATTCATAAAGCACTACCTTATAATGTGTAGTATACACATCAACATAAAAAAAAGTGTTAATTGTAACAACTTAAGAGGTAAGAACATTTGCAGTTGAATAACTAAATAAAATTTAAAATTGTAGAATCAAAGTAGTGATTATAAACATTAGAGTGCTTATATGAAAATGCTCCTGTTTTCATTTTTTTAATTGCCAAAACAATTTTAGCATGGCATGGCTGTCTTCATTTTCTCCAGAGAATATGGGAAAATTATTGTTTAACCTCCCAGGAAAAAGATGTAATGTATGTACAACATTATAAATATGTGTATTTGGATGCAGTGTGCTTAATATGGAGATCCCTCCTGGAATTATTTTTTATTATATCTATCACAGTAGCACTTGGAAGTTTTGGGTTTCTATTGAAACTGGGTTCCTGTTGTGCTAGGAGAGTGTGTGTGTGTGTGTGTGTGTGTAAGACAAGGTAGACATGATAGGAGAAAATGAGTAGTATTATGTCCATTTTCTTGAGAGGAAACAGAGGCACAGAGAGTCCTAGGCCCCTGGCAGACCTTCAGTTAAATGCATTATGGAATCTGATCCCCAATTCCAACAATTGTGCATCCTGCCGTGCTACATGTGTATAACAGGAAGCACAGTTGTGCAATTGGGGATCAGATCCCAGTCACACTAGTATTACCAGTCAACTGATCAGGGCTCCTAGCCTCAAGAGCACATTGGAGTCAGGGGAGTCTTGATCAACTAATCAGGTAGGCCACACATTCAATTTAATGGGAACCAGTCACACGCATTGTACATATTTACACATTTATTTCTTATTTTATTGCACTGTAAATTGCATGAATGTGTGATTGGGTTATTACTTAAGATATGATTAACTAGTTAATCACATTATAAATGTAACATCTTCCTAGGTCCTTAAAGCCAGTGCATTGAAGGTAGGTCTTCAGTCCTTGCTGAGTGCACTGGCCACAAAAGTGATCTTCCTCAAAATTGCCTATCTTTTCTATCTGAAAACATCTTGAAACTAATAATCATATCAGCATGTGATGAATTATCATGTAGTGATCCATAAAGGTTTAATTTATTTATTTATAAGCATTTCTCTGGTGCTTCCTTTTTAATTTCTGTATATTTTTCTTTCATGTATGAAATTAGTTAATCTCCATTAAACAACCTATGAAAAAACATACTGATGCAACCATCATTTCTAGCATTAATGAAAACTTTGTAAAATCCCTGTAATCCACCTGGGATTAATTGTGTATTAATTATATAACCTAGCCATAATTTTGAGTTATATAAATATATAAGCAAAGAATAAACTTTATAAGCATATGAACCAAAAATGTTAATATTGCCTCTTTATGTAGTAAATATGTGGTAAGGGGACACAATTTTCAATTTAAGAAATTATCATAAAAATTAATGAATGGATGGATTAATGAATGAACGAATGCTGGTTTAATTGATTAATGAATTAGTTAATGAAATTCATAATTTTCTGGGATTAGAATGTGTTATTTTTTTGTAGTTAATGTAAGTATGAAGGGAGAATAAAGATGTGATGCAAATAGCATTTTTCTGATAGAAAATGGAGAGTTTTATGTTTGGGATCGTCATTTATTATACTTCCATTCTTTCTATATATCTTTAAGTGCAGTGTTGATGAGTATGATATCTTCTTTTATTTCGTTATGAATTGATACCTTTTTGCCCCTTTGTATATTTCTTAGTGACACTTTTGTAAGAGTAAGACATGATATTGTATCCAAATTGTTTCAAGTCTCCATATAATTCCCAGTTATCAGCTAAGAGAACCCTATGCCCTGCTACCATTCTTGAGGAAGGATGTTTGTCATGTTTCTGCTGACTAGGAAAGTTTATGCATCTCATATTGAGGTAGTCTACAACAGTGATTCTCAACCAGGGTACACGGCAATAGATGTAATTGCAGAGTACCTTGAGATCCTTTCAGGCAGTGGGCCGTACCAGAGGAGACTAAAAAGACTAGGACTCTAAAGTTGGGAAAAAAGAAGGTTGGGTGGAAAGGGTATGATAAAGATCTATAAAATCATGAAGGCTAAGTACAAACAGTCAAAAAGCCAGATGCTGAATTGATTCAGTCTTCGCAGGTTAACCTATGGTGCAAAGATTGAACCAATAAGCAAATGAACTGGCATTTACTTTTGATTCAAGAAATGCAGCCACATGCCTACAGTGGCTCAAGCCAGAAGCCAGGGGCACTAGAGCACAGCTCTCTGGCATGTAGCCAGAATGTGCTCTGTGTGTGTTTCCTCTTCCTGCTGTACCTGAGGTCTGGGATTTGCAGTCCAGAATCACAGCAGCAAGGCTCTGCAGGGTTGCTTATCACTTCTTCTACTTCCAAGTGTCTCTCGGACTTGTAGTCCACAGTTGAAGCTAGCACTAAATAAGCAGGGCAGGGAAGCTCCATACTTGGGGAAAGGAAAGTTTAACCTTGCTTCCAGGCCCAAGACCCTAGCTGGGGTTTGCTTGGGGGAGCCAGCCAGTGATGTAAGTGAGCCAGTCCTCACTCTCCAGCTAGGGAGCAGAGAGGTGAGGCTAGCCTTGTTCTCTGGAGCAGACAGTGCAGCCCAGCCCAGCCCAGGGCTGCAAAATGCTGGGATGCTGGGGGACTGTGATTTAACTTGAACCAGGAAGGGGTCTAGGGCAGAAATTTCATAAAAAGATTTGACCTAAATCAGGTAAGTCTGATACTATATTCAATCAGTTTTATCTTAAACCAGTTTCGGCCATTTGCACTTCTGTTCTCTTATAGGTTTAAACCAGTTTCTAATGACTTAAATTTGTTTATGTGTCACTTCTGCACCTAGCTGAAGGGTGTAGACCAAGTGAGCTATTGTTCACCAAGTCTCAGAATATAGAACTAGGGTCACCTGATGAAATTAGTAGGTAACATTTAAAACAAGAAAAAGTCCTTTATGCATCATGTAGTTAACTTATGGAATTAATTGCCACAGGAGGTGGTGGAGGCAGACAACATAACCAGGTTCAAAAAGGGACTGGATAAATTCACAAATGATATATCTATCAATGGCTATTTAACAAAATATTTAAAGATTTTTCACCAGTAATGGTGGATGCCAGGAAGAGAATTGAATAGGGGACAGGTCACTCTACAGATATCCAGTTTAGTGCTCTTTGTGTGTAGCATCGCCTTCTGACAAGAGACAAAATACTGGGTTAGATGTTCTTAATGAAAGAGTTGCTCTTTTATTTTTCTGTAGTCAAACAATGAATGAAAACCTAAGAGCTAGCATTTTCTGAGGGATGCCTCAAGTCTATCAAGGGGTGCTTTGAATCTATCCAGCAGTGCCTCAAGTCTAGAAAGGTTGGGAACCATTGGTCTATAAAATACAAATCTACCCTGCCATAATTCAGATTAACACAGCTAACTAACCATGTCTTTCTGTCCATCATATTCATCATTAAGTTTTTCATGATAATGTATATTACGTTTCTCACATCATTTCATTATTTATCAAATGCTAGTGGTGTTTGGCACTTATACAAACTAATGGGATATGGTCTGTGCCTTCCAGAGCTTGCAGGTTGGTTCAGGCACAATAATACAAGGTGTGCTGGTCTTACTGGGAGATAGCTGAGATCTTTCTGTGGTATTTTATGTATGAATTCAATGCAAAAATATGTTTTGAAGAAGGATTTGAAAAGGGGGGAGGTTTTGTCATTTGGCTAGAGGCAACTGATTAATTTGCACAAGCAAATATTTTCATGCATTTTATTTATTTTATTAAGTGTCTGATCTTGGCAAGAAGTTGGGGATTTTAGGGTTCTGAACAGGATATTACTAGAGTTATCCATACCTTCACTTGGTGCTTAGGTCATTTTCTTTATGTTAGACTCCATTTTTAAGGACATCTAGAAATCACTGCTGTTATAAAGTTAGTGAGGCCACTTATTTAACAGATATTGCTTTGGTTCTTCTGGCTATTAGTGTGTGTAGGTTGGTAGGAAGTTTTGGGAGATTCTGCGTTTCTCTGAGTCGCCTCTTCTTTGGTGAGGTCTCTCTTAATATCTAGTGTTTTGTATTGTGGTAATATATATGGTTAGAGGCTAAAGGTGGAAGTGGGGATATATTTATAGATATAAATACTAAGGGCAGGGCTGACAACACTTATCTATTATTGTTTGCTTGATGATGAGCATGTAAATTTAGCATTAATACACTGCTGTTCATCAGATTATAATGTCTGAGCGAAACCCTGTAGTGGTCAGTGAGACTGGTACCAGTACTTATCTCATTTCAAACCAATCCAAGTTTCTCCTAAATTCCTGCTAGCCATTACAGCACCTTGTTTGCAGCTCCTTCTAACTTTGCCATATTTTAAGTGTTTGAAATTTCTTATGCTGGATGTCTGCCTCGCACGTAAATTTAAATCAAAACATTTTAACCAATCCCAGGGACAGAAAAAGAAAGTGTTTTGTCTGTGTAAAAAAAAAAAAAAAAGAAAGAAAAGAAAGATGGAAAATTTTGAGGTCATTTCCGTGACCTATTCTAGTACACCAAGGATTTGAAACATGTACTTGAAACTGGCAGGTGCAGACTTGGTCAAAAATGTATCTTTTGCTATCCCCATGAGCATCCCTTCAAATTTGGACTGGTGTCAGTCTTTAAAAAACACCATGAACTGAGACTTAGTATGGTTTAATAACTCAAATTTCCAAAGATTCCATCCTTGCTGAGCATGCCAGAGTCTTTCTAATGCCAACACCACTATGTGTAGGTCATCTACACACAGCAACTAAGTATGTTGCAAACTCTTGTAGCTCCTGCATATGTCCAAATTGCACTATGCTATCCTTACAGGGTGACTAGAGATCTGAACTGCTTTTCCCATTTGCTCTGGGCTGATTGGGCCTGGACACAGCACTGAGTGTAGGGAGCTTATCTCTTGTGCATTCTCAGTGATCCCACACTTCCTGCTGGCATCCAACTGGAATGGAAGAGGAAGCTGATTTGACTGAAGAAGGGGGGAAAACAGATAAAGAGAAGGAAAGATACAGACTGGGATCAGATTGGGAGTGGGGACAGGAGCTGTTACTGGGAGTTTGAAGGAGGTGGAGGCTGGGACTGGTTGTCAAGTAGGGTTGGAACCATGTGGGAGAGACAGGGAAAGAAGTGAGTCTTCCTCACATAGCTAGAGAGGGAAATGGAGAGGCATAAGGAACCAGTTGTCCGGAGAGAACACTTGTTGGCTAAGGAGATGGGAGAGTCTGGAGCTGATTGGAGAGATGACTATAACTAGGAGCCAGTGTGTTATGGACACCCTGCTAGAACTCTTGCAATGCATCTTATTGCCAATGATGATGAACAGTTGCTTTGTCCTTCTATCATAAGTCATTACAACTTTCCAATTCATCTTATTTGACTCATGTTGGCACCCTTTGTTCTCACAGTTTGTTTGTACCTGTTGTTTCTTGCCCATGCCTTCCCTTTCTGTATAGATAACACCACCTCTCTTGAAAGCCATATTTTTTCTACTGATGTTTGACCATTCCATGGCAATCAGAATCCTTCAGGAAAAAAAGGAAAGCATGCCAATTACTTGTAAATGTACTTCTTACAGTAATTGTATTAAATTGTATGTTTTGCATCTTCAGAAAAAGCATATAGTTAATTTTTCCTAAGGAATTAGGGAGATAGATGCACACATTTTGATTGTTCTGGTAAGCCATGGTACCTTAAATTAGTTCATTATATATCCTGTAAAATCGAGAATTTTAAAAAAAGTAAACATACCCCACAACTGCAGTTTTTGTTTCCCTAGAAGTCCATGACTTTCCAAGCCCTGTATGCTCTGAGACCACATGCATATCAAGCACTCCCTCTCAGAAAGAAATGCCTGTAAATTGTAAGCCATGACAGTAAGTTGAAATTGTAGTCACGGCTAAAAGAGAGCTCTTCTCTCACTAGAGAGGTATGGGTTGATGCATGTAATTAAATGTTGGGGAGGAGGAGCAGATTTCTATTTATTTATTTATTTATTTGGAAAGCTGCCAGTTTTACCAGCCAGGAAATTGGGGATGTCAACTTGCAGCCTTTTCATTGTGATTATTTGCTGTCTACTTAACCATTGCTTCTCACTATATTTAATAATAACAGCTTATTCTTCTGTTCTAATATTCCAATAGTACTCTATCTACACTGGATAATAAAGAGGAATTATTTCCCATTGACTTTTTTTAACCAATCAGTTCTTATTTAACTATTTTTAAATTTAGTAATATTTCTTTAGTCCATCTGTTGTAATGAATCAAAGGATCTGACGTTAGTCCAGGACATTTACATGATGGTGAATGTACTTTCATGATTTATTACAAGATCAGAACTCTCATTCTGGCCAATGAAGTTAGTATTTTACAGTGTGGGTGCAATTCTAATACATTTAAGCTAGGTGACAATCAAACAAAAAGCAGCACTACCCCATTTTGTAGGACAGATATTTTCTGCCCTGTGACCTTCCTTTGAACTCATTTAGCACTACCAGCTTGATTGCTGTTTTTCCAGAACAGTTCTTCTAATATAACAGGGAAGTGCGGTACAATACTGAAATGTTTATGTTTGCTAGTTAAAGGAAGAAGAAAGAAAGATTCCTAGGTTCTATTTCCAGGTCGATTGTTGACTCTCTGAGACTCATCTAGGCTGATATCTGTACTGGCAATGAAGAAAGAAGGCTTATTTTCAGTAGTACAATCACAAATGCAAGTGTTCAGCAACTCAGAAAATCAGGCTACAGTTCTAAGCTCTAGTGTTCAGTGTTAAAGTTTTAGGCATTCGGATATTAGTTGTAATTTCCCTATTTTGGAATTTTCCCTCAGAAAAGGGAAATAAAATACTTATACATTTCACATATTTCCCCAAGGTGTTTTTGAGGCTTAACTACTTTATATCTGTAAGCTTTTCAGATTTGATTCAGACAGATGATAAAAATGAACAAATAAGGTATGACTCATAATAATATAACCTTTCACATATGGCTATAGATCTTTTACACATTCAAAGAGTATTTAAGATAGTTTTTAGGACATCTTTATTAATTTAGTACTGCCCCACAATTAAATCCTCCATTGCAGTTACATAAAACTTATAAATCCAGTTGGTTTTACCTTATTGTAGGCCATGGAATTCAGATACCCCTTTGAATCCAAGACTGTCAGGGACTCGCTCAGTCTTCCAGTTATCTTTTGTGTTCTATTGATATTGTCAAAATCATTAAAATCTCTAATGGTAGTTCTGGCACAGCTGAGACCTGTGGCTTAACATTCCCTCTATAAAGTCCACATCTGCCCTGCCTTCTGCCTGACTTCAGACTAACACAGCTAACTACCTCTGCTTAATAGTCATTCTACGATGGTTGATGCATAAAACCAAAATCTTAAAATCAGTACAAAACTAAGGGCATAGGCAACACCCACATTTTCAGATAAACTTGCCTCCACAGTTGACCATCTTATTTGCTTCAGCTAGGATGGAGAAAAAACACAAATGCAATTCTCCTTCCACTCCCATGGATACCACTTTATGCACCTTTCAACAGTAGATACCTCTTAATCAGATACCATGATGTTGATTGGTTATTGATTATCAGACTATAACCAGGCATATAAAAACAAACAAACAAAACAGGCATGCACTATCATCCAGCCACATCTTAGTGATTTCTGATTGGTCTGAGTAATACTTGATGATGGATAGTGTTATGAAATAGGTTAGCATTGTTAATAAATACCTGTACTTTACTCTGCCAAGAGAGTAACACAGGAGAAAACAAAATATGTTTTTGAGAGTGCGTATTTTGGGAACACAAGAGAGGGAGATGTTCGGTATCTTGATCCCAGCTGACTTGCTGCTCCTTAGGTGGCCGGGTGGACCCAGTGATCTTGCGAGGTCCTTTCCAGCCCTAAAGTCTATGAAATCATGCTTCATTTTAAATTTCTTAGTGACATTTAGACATATAAAGAAAGACCTTGGCCACATACATTTTTCTCATCAAGACCTATGAAAATTTACACAAGAAATCGAAATTCAATACAATCTGCCATAATTAGAGTTCAGATCATTTTGACCTCTGCACTTTTCAATGTCTTTCATCTGAAGAGCTCTTTACAAAGCCTTGTAATATTGGTGAAATCACTGATTACAGATGGATAAGCTGAGGCACAGCGTGCCTGGCTGAATTTTTCCCCTATTCACACTCTCTCATTGATATAACAGATTATTTTTATGAAGGTCAAATTCACCCCTGTGCAGAGGACTGGCACAAGTATCACAATACTATGCAGGCCTCAGAATGGGAGTTAAGTAAACCTTAGGCCTTACACTTACTATTTACATATGGGTGCATGGCACATATATATACATATCCTGCTTAATAACTGCCTACTTTCTACTCTAGTTTCAAAATCTAGGTTGATTTAAGGTACGCCTCCATACAACGTGCACATTAGTAGTCTAAACTGGGATATTAAAAGCACAAATCAGGATAATGAGGACCATATCAGAAAGAAACGGTCACAATTCCTTTGTCACAAAGGGGTGGGAAAAAGCTATGTTGACCGGTACTGGTACTTGATCACAGAAGTTGTAGATAAGCAGGAGCACATATCTCATGAGTGCTGGAGCAATACAGAACCATGTGTCTGTTATGCATGGCCATTCCTAACAAGTGAAAATAAATGATTAATTAGAATCATGATGTTATACATTATAGTTATACTAAATTCATTGCTATTTATAATAATTTTACTTTTCACATAAATTATGATTATAATGGATGGAACTGTATACTGCATGCATGCACTGAAGCATGGTATTCAATCCTTCTTTGTCCCAGTGTCTCTCTCTCCTCTGGGATCGACAGTAACTGGATCTTGGATGGTCACACTAACCTGCGATAAATGTTAGCTCCGTCTTTGAGATTTTCCCCTTTCCCTGGTGTTCAGTCTCATAATAGAAAAGTGTTATGTTTACCAGTTAAATAGCAAAATATTAGTACAACATCAGTTTCTCAGGCTAAATTTACATTTTTTGGAGGGCTGGTCACATGTTTAGGGTGCTAGAAAATCAGTATCAAAGCAGTAGGCTCACAGATATGAGCATGCGTATCTGCTAGTAAGCAAATAACTACATCTACTGTGTTACACAAATGAGAGATGAAAATAGATCCTTCTATCTCTAAGGATAAGTACTGTAAACTGAGAAGACACCATAGATACACTCACAGATGATGTCATTGCTCTGACTTCCAGTGTCAAAATGAATATTTTTCAGCACATTTTTATTTGGTGTTCTATAATGTTAATGAACCCTTGTAAAATGTTAGCTTTGATTGTTTTTCAAGTTAAGTATAAAGGGCCACATGGCTTCAGACTGCTTTTTGTAACACAATAGAGTATCTCGACACCAATTTTTTCTAAGAGAAAGCAAAAATGCAGTCTAACAAACATTAATACATAATGACATATGAAAATAATTGCGCATAGGCCAATACTAAGACAATACACTTTTCAGCTCAAAGGATACCAAAATTCTAAAGCAAGATTTATGCATTTAGTAACACAGTGTTTAACTTTGTCAAAGTAGTTTTTTTCCTCTTATAAAATGAGGGTACAAGTCTGAGCTGTGTATGCTTGGTGTTATAATTGTTTATGGTTTTTAACTGTTTTACATGTAAAGGTCCATAAACCATATGGTATCGTAGCTACAAGGAGCAACTAATGAAACAAACAGGCACGGGAATAAAAAGTCTTTGCATGTATTGGAGAAGAATCTCCGCACAAAGGGACATTTATCAGGGGCGGCTGCTTCTCTGCCGAGAGAAGGAGCAAACCCAAGAGTCCAGAAGCAGATGATGATCTTATCAAGAAAACCCTCTTCAGTAATATCATCAGCCTGTTCTTGCCAGGTCTGGCATTTCTGTATCATGTGCATTTGTGTTGGGGAGAGGGGAGAAAAAGAACGAGCAATGCTGCACAAACAACACATAACTGGGATAAAGTACCTACTCAGCCCACTGGGTCTGTATAGTGTCACAGGATAATTGGGAATTTTTTTGCCAGTTTGAAATATGTGTGTGAGAGTGAAACATATGTTAACCCTGTCAAGAGAGACCATGATGAAGAGTTTTCAGTAGTACAGGTTGTTTCCACTTAAATTTTTTTAATCACTTTTATGCTTTTATTTTTAATAAGTAAATACACCTGTGGAATAGTGAGATTCTACCTCGTAAACAAAAAAGATGAACAATTACTAAAAGAACACAATCAAAATGCATTTATTTTCATCTTCAAAACTTAAACTTTAAAACCAAAACTAGCTTAAGGATGTGTGTGTGGTGAAATTATTTAAATAAATGGTTCCCTCTCCTCTGTCATTTCATTGCATTGAATAAGTACTCTATGGAATTGTCATCATGACAGCAAGTATGATAAAATGTACCTTGTCTTTGCATAGGTACCTACAGGATGGAGAATTCAGGGCCCCTTTTTCTCTCTTGTCTTCTCTGGAGGGGCCATCCATGGTTCCGTTTCCCATTATCTCCTAAATGTTATCTCTTACTTTCAGGGTCTCTTTAAGATATGGGGGAGCCCAAAGGGGACAGGGAGGGGACACTCATTTTCTATGAAGTTCATTAGAGCTCGTTGACTGTGGAAAAATGTACTGTAACAGTGTCAACCATATTGTGCCTTTTCTGACTGCAGTACAGTCAATCCAAGGAGGAACGGGGAGGTTCCATGCCCCAGCGAAGAAAAAGACTCCATAGTTCTAATTCTAGTAGAGGTGGTGTATACTTTATGCTGTTGTTAGCACTGTGCTACAGTACATCCTACTTTATCAGAAGGTGAATGGAATTACCACAAGCACCAACATGACAATAAGACATTGACTTGCCATTGATTATTACCCATTGTGAATAAAATTAATTAAATTTGCTTGAAATGGGCCCCCCCTGCAATGACTGCCATTATTCCAGTCTTACCTCTTCCAGTCTCTGCTCTATAGAATATATTTTACTGCTAACACAGCATGTTTTACATTCATTATGATTGGCTAACAAGACAAAATAAACTAATGATCTGACAGAACTGGACTGAACTGATTTTTGTCTTCATTAGATCACTTTATCTAAATATGTTAACTTGTTATATGATTTTTATTCATGCTTTACAGTATAAAGACTGACTTTCTCTTCCAGTTTGTTTTTTAAGTGGGGTTCTGAAAATTGATCTAAATTGTCCAAATGCATACAAATGCTCTTTGTACATCAGTAAAGAGGCTGGTGCATACCCAAGATAGAACAAACTCTGGGCAACAATATTTATCAGTGATTCTACATCATTTCTGACTGACAGCAAAGAAATATTGTCATGATGGTTAGTCTCAAACTTTAAAACTGATTATGATTGGCACTATGGATTGTTAAGCGATTGTTAAGAGATTTTGCAACAGCAATTTTAGAGAGCCAACTCATCGGCAATTTAGATTCTTTAGGTTTAAGAAGTAGCAGAAAACCTTAGAGACTTGGTGGTTATTTCAGATTGACATGGGATTTTCACAGACTACAGCTGTGGTATACCCCCTTACATTTAAAGATTTCAACCTACAGTATGAATGTTATTTGCTTAACAATTCCATTGCTATTTTCTTTCATTTTGTTTTGTTTTACTATTCCCAGTCAGAATTAGGAGCACCAGCAGGCTCACAGACCTGTAACTATGAGCTCTGCAGATATAAAATTTTGGAAAAAATGATCAAGAAGTCCATTTGTGAGAGTCAGGTGGGTTGGGAACCGACTAAGGGAACCCAGAGAGTGTTAGTGCATAGGACTATGTCTTGGTGGGAGGTGACCAATGGTGTCCCACAGGGTTTGGTTCTTGGCCCTGTGCTGTTCAACATCTTTATCAGTGATTTAGATGAGGATGTGGGAAGCATGCCAGCCAAGTTTGCAAATGATACTAAGTTATGGGTAAAAGTGGTTATGCTAGGAGTTAGAATGCAGATCCAAGTGGACCTGGACAAACTGGAAAGGTGGGTGGACCAGAAGCAGATGCAGTTCAATAAGGATAAATGCAGAGTGCTTCATCTAGGGAAAAGTAACCAGTGACATGAATATAGGTTAGGAGGAGATGTCCTGGCCAGAACAATGGCTGAAAGAGACCTTGGGGTTCTGGTTGATCACAGGATGAATGTGAGCTACCAGTGTGGTGCTGTAGTCAACAGAGCTAATAGCATACTGAGATGCATTAGCCAATGTGTCACAAGCAGGGCTAAGGAAGTGGTATCTCCTCTCTACTTGATGCTGGTGAGACCCCAGCTGGAATATTGTGTCCAGGGCCAGATTAACCCTTTTGTGGGCCCTAGCCAAACAAATTTGTGGGCCCCTACTTAATGTTATATATCTATATTACTTTTATTCACTCAATAACTACAATATATAAAATAAGCACAACTGGGCCCCTTCTTCACTTGGGGCCCTAGGCATATGCCTAGGTTGCCTATGCTTTAATCTGTCTCTAACTGTGTCCAGTTCTGGGTGCTACTCTTCAAAAAGACCCTGGAGAACCTTGAAGAGTTCAGAGAAGGGCCACAAGAATGATTAAGGGTCTGGAGGACAAACCTTATGAGGAAAGACTAGGGGATCTGGGACTGTTCAGGCTGGGGAAATGAACTCTGGGGTGGGACTTGGTGACCATCTATAAATATGTAAAGGGTGAATATCAGGAGCTAGGAGAAAAACTGTTCACTAAGGCACCACAGGGAAGGACAAGGAGCGGTGGCCATAAACTGTTAGAGGATGGTTTCTGTTTGGATGTAAGGAAGAAGTTCTTTACGCTTAGGTTGACCAGAATTGGGAATAGAATTCCCAAGGAGGTGGTACAGTCCCTAACCTTGGATGTCTTCAAGAGGAGATTGGACCGACACCTTGCGGGGATCATTTGATCTTAGCAGTATTCCTGACCAGAGCAACGGGGGGTTGGACTGAATGATCTTTCGAGGTCCCTTCCAGCCCTTAGTTTCTATGATTTTCTATGAGATGCCTCAAACACCTTACAGTCTAGGGATTCAAATGGCATACAAAGAGCAGGTGGAAACAAAAAGTAACAAATAAATGCTATTCATTCTGTCTTCCTTCGTTTCTCCTCCTTCAAAACTGTGGTGTTGCTGGGTTAAACTGGTATAGTGTTTAACCCCAGCACTGGCCATATCTTATGATTAGGTAACCACATGATTCCATTTTATTTGTGTATAGACTGGTTTGAAATACTCCAAATAAATAGAGTACCACAGATTCATTTTTTTTCTTCACATATCAATTTTATTACACACAAACATACACATAAAAAAATTAAGGCAATTATGCTTTTCAAATGGTACGTATCTCTGAAGGATTCAGAAATATATAAAACTTTCAGAAATATGGTCTTTTAGGACCTATGCCTCTAAAGAAATTATTGTCAGAGGACATAAGCTACCTTCATTTTTATTACATTTGAAAGGTCTGACTGCAGCTTGTATAGGTACACCCAACTTGGATTTTAGTGGCATAATTAGAGCAGCTGCCCCAGGCACTAATGGGAGCCCAGCATGAAAAAAAAACAGCTTTGACTGCAGCTGTGCAGTTACAGTTGCGGTGACAGTGGCTACTGGAAGTTGCCACTTCCCCTATGCGGCAGCCTTCCAGGTGTGTGATGCCCAGCCACACTGTTACACTACTGCTATCTTTACATTTGTTGATTAGGCTGTTGCTAACTATACAATCATATCAGCAAGAGCTTGGCATAAGTTTTTTACCAGGCTTCTTGGGCAGATGCTCCAGCAACTAGTAGAAGAGCTAGAAACTTTAGTGCTAGCTTCAGTATGTCTGTATAAGCTGCAGAAGGTAGAATGGATTTCCACCTTATAAACTAAATAGAATACATATGCTCTTGTACACATGGCTTGTGTCATCAGGTGAACTGCAGTTACACTTTTGCCTAAGAGTTAATTTGGCCAAGATTCAGTCTAGTGGGAAATGATTGGAATGATACTATTTTTATTGCTGTGGCTTAGTTTAGGTCAATTATAACATCTTACACCTGTTTTGGCTAAAAAAAAATTCATAGACATGGAATAATGAAGTATTCACTTTCGATCCTTACATAGATGCACACTTCTAACCACATTTTTATGTGAATGTATATGTTTTCACTTGTTCTGTTCTTCAGCTTTACTGCCTTTTACTGAGTCCGTTTTTTTCCTTTTTTTCCAAATGTACCCCACTGTCTCCCTGCTTTCCATTCACTTGGTTTCCTTGTCCCTCCTAAGTTCTCGTCAGCCCTCATCACACCTTCTCTTCCTTCTTTCAAATGCTTCTGCATCAGGTTTTTCTCCCTCTCTTCTTTCATCCATCCCTTCCCTTGCAGGAAGGATTTCCAGGAGTTCTTTATCTAGGCTTTCTACTCTGTTCCACTTTGCAAAGCATTCTTGGAGTCTCTTTACTTCCTGCAGAGTCTAGGACATGGGAAACTGTTGTAAGATAGTTGAAAGAACTGTTGTAGCTGGCAGAGCCCATACGCTTAAGCACCAACAGGAGCTAGGTTGAGAGACTGGTTCTGGCTATGGGGTTACTAATGGGATGTAAGCAGTGGCAAGAATGCATGCTTTATGGGGAGAGAGACATTTTTGTTGTTGAGTAGCAGCACTGTGAGGCATCACCAGCATGAGGCAAAGTTTGTGTGGATGCAAAAGTGGCTGTACCTATAGGAACCTGTTCTGATTGCCTCTTACCAAAAACACTTTTAATGTACTTTTCTTAGGAAAGCAACTTTTTCATATTTGTTCTGAAGATCCCTAACAAGATCATTAGTCTGGTGTTCTGGTTGAACCCTAGTGTGAAGGTTCAAACCTCACACTAAGACCCTCCTCAGTGTGTTCTACAGAAATATATAACAGGCATGTGTATCTCAAAGCAGGAGTGTAGTTCTGTGAAATAGTTCCTACCGTAACACCTGCCAAGTCTCCCATTTCCAGAGCCAGTGCATTCCAGAAGTGGAAGCAGTACTGTCAATTATGGTGGACTGTGAGCTCACCTTTCTAGGCCATATTAAGTAACACAATATATTCAATCTGTGACAGACAAACACTTGGCTATTTTTATAACTCTGCGAATTACCTTGCTAACTGGTACTCTTCAGCATTAGTTATTGTAACTTTGCCATCACTATGGTGCAGGACACAGTATGCTTTTATCAAAGAAGTGCAGTGACAATATGTTTTAGGCTACTGGTAGGACTCCCACTTACTTGTTTTAGGGTTTAAGCTATTGAATGAATCCTGTGAAAAGGGAATGTTTCTATTTTGCCACCTCCATTATGTTATCTTTTCCAGTGCAATTACAAGCTAATTCAAAGCTCTTTGTGTTTGGCTAATAGTTGCTGATTCACTGCTGTCACCCAGTTCCTCTTCATGCACTTTTAATAGTCTGCCAGTGTCCTTAGCACTTACCTATGGAGAACATTTTTCTCTGAGTAGGGGCTCATCATAGGCAAATCATTAATGGAACATCAAAAAGATCCCATCTGTTAGAGTTACATATGGCTAAGATCACAATTATCAAAAGTCTCCTTTTTTTTTCTTTCTTATCCACACAATAAATGTAGTTGTCAGCAGGATAAGTTCACGCATCGGATAAGGTCACAATTTCATTTAGTGACAACTTCCAACAGCGTGAACTTACAAGGTTCGATTTATTAAAGAGTCAGAAAGGATAAGATCACTGCATGGCCAGACTGATTTATCAGGGTTTGACTGGAGTACTTGAATAGAGAACATCGTATTTCAAGTTTATGTGCAAAACTGTGGTTTAGTGTGTGTTATGTCTGAGAGTCTTGAAAATTGAGGGAGGAGAATTTAGAAGAGGTATCCCAAAAAGGCAGTTTAAACAAATGCCCAATCATTGTATATGCAGATATACCTTGTTATGGGAGCACCTGGAGACATAAATAAGACACCATATATGCAGTCTCAATTCATTGTGTTATGCAGTATTCAAAGATGTGTGTAATAGCTTAGCTTTATATTTCTGATGGAGATAATCACCAGTCAAATATCCATCTCAAAACTATTATGGTGCATTACCAGGCAGGTAGCTGTTTAATGGTTGAATCATACAAGAGGTAGAGGTATGTTATGCCATATTTCAGCTATCTTTCCTGTCTTTTTTTAAAGACTTGAATGATTTTTAAAATCTGTGAGATCTTTTGAATTCAGCATGACTTCAGAACTGTCTGTATTTGATATCACAATATATAATGTTTCTCAGGCATATTGAAATACATTTCAAGACAGTTTCTCAGCTGATGAAAACCAGCAGAACTCAGATAATGTCAATGGACCAATGTCCATTTACACAGAAGCAAGATTGGCTTTTCTTTTTTCACCCAAAGACCTCCTGTTACAAGGCTCTTCTTGATAACATATGCTTGCCAACAGATTTCCAATGACTTGGATAGTTTAAATGCATGTAAATGCATACAAAACTTAGAAGTAATGAAGTACTTTCTCCTATCAAGTTCTCCTTGTCAACCTCCATCAGCTATGTGCACTATTGTTTCTTATGCCAGAAACTGGGCAGATGCATGAAAGCCAGAGATTACTGTGTTCAGAAAATACCATTTACAGTACTTAGCTTACTCTAGCTTGATCCCTCTGAAATTTGAAGCCATAGTCAAATCCTATAAGAGGCCAATAACAACTACTGGGCACCACTGTTATACAAAAGAATACAGGTTTTCTGAAGGCATAAGAAGTGGGTGATGATTTGTTGAAAAGCAGAAAAAAACATTTTTTCTCTCTCGGTCATGAGGGATTTAAGAAGCATACCTAAAACAATATCTATAAATAGGAAAAAAATTCCTACAGTTGAGTCTTCTCATTTTGGTTCGGTATCCAGCAAGGTGGCCTAATATCTTAAAAGCTATGGAATGTTGTGTAGCTATATTAGTGAGTCATGACTTGGGGCTTCTTTTACAGTGCAGCTATCATAAGTCTTTGAGTAATCAGAGACTTTAAAAGTATGCTACATCAATAAGATAAGAGAAACAGCCAACAGCACTAGCAGCATTATCTTTTACCAAAATTGATTAGTCCATATGATGCATTTCAAATATTTTGTATAAACTTAGCAAGCTGGATATAAGTTCTTGAAGAACAAACTGGAAAAATATTTGCTATGGAGCAGAGAAATAAATATAACTAAAAATGGAATATCCGTTGATTTCATTTTGCACATAATTTACAGTCTTAAAGGTTAGATATCTCTTCTCCCGGTACTCATATGTCTTAGTGGCACTTTAGTTATGCTTCCTACTGAACCTCTCAACAGGACAAATACCAGGTCTAGGGAAGCATTGTTTAATGTAGCAATATACAACCAACTGATATGGCTATGCTGTCACCATGCTGCATATTAAACACCATATTTCTAGTCTCTGTTTCCAAATTGTGTATGTTACAATTTGCTGCTAAGCGCAAGAATATATGTTAATTAAATGTCAAATGTTGCCAATGAAAATCATTAGTAGTTGGAAGTTTGAATCCACACGTTGTGCTTTGGGTTGGGGCACAGAATAAAGGAGGCCTTTGGGTCCTTAGCTTTTCTCCTTCTCCCTGGTGGCTTTGTGTCTGAGGGGAATCCTTCTGTATAGGTACTACTCTCCCTTCCCTGTTATACTTCTCTGCCCAGCACTCCCAGTTCCTTTAGGTAATCAGTCAGGCAAGAGAATCATCAGAGCTTGTCTTTCCTTTTCTGCTATTCAGGAGGTGGCTAATGGGGAAAGATGCTGAACAGTAGCCACAGCATAGAAAGGGAGAGGTTGTGAGAGTACCCCTGACTTGTATTCCTTCTGTTTCTATGGCTGCAAGGGGAAGATATTCTCTCTCCTTCTCATATTGACAGGGCTTGTCCAAATACTTTAGTGTGAAAGTCACAGAGAGGGTCTCAGGGAAGAAGTTGTACATGCTCAGGTACAATTGTTTTTTCTCCCTCAAAGGCCTCGAGTAGCCTCCAAGGGCTACAGGTACGACATCACTTGTAGCCCCTAAGAGAAGTCACAATTTTGTTACTTTCTACTCTGAATAATTGTAGAGAATGTAGGAAAATAATATGCAGAATGCAGGAGAAGCACTAGGAATTACTGAGGGGGAGACTGAAAACAAAACAAAATGTCATTAGGTCACTAAGGCTTTGTTTTTAAAAAAATCTTAGCAGTTGCATATTGAGTTTGTTTAGAAGTATTTTTAGGTCACTTGCCACCTTTTTAATGTAATTTCCCCCCAAACCAAAGATGGTCAATGAGAAATACAGCAGCTATGCCAAGAGTTAAACTGTAGCTGTTTTGAATACAACCTTGTTTGAAATCTGGTAGTTCAGGGGAAAACGTATATGTCATTCTCCCCAATATCTCTAAAGCACACACAGATCCACAAGATGTGTCTGTACCGTTTTCTTTATGTGCCATGCTGTACTACTATGAATCACGCCCAAATACTCTCTCCTGCTCCATGTACACTACAGGTCAAAAAACGGTAATGTTGTTGTTAAAGTGGTGCTGGGCACATGCCAATAAGATCAAAATATGCATGGTTATTATTATGAACTTGGCAAAATGAGGTTATAATGCAGTGTCTCTGTAATTATATTCTTAGAGGAGTAGATTTTAAAATAATCTGGTTATGAATTCCTGTTTTACACCCAAAATGTCATTAGGCAATATAGAATAAAGAAGGAAACGTACATGAGAAACAAAAGTATGTGATGAGCAAATCAAAGGAAAGAAAGTTCTATTCTTATAAAAAAAAAAAAAAAGGCTGCAGGTTTCTGTATCTGTTTTCTGCCTATAAGTATTATATAAGCTTCATTATTAACATTATGAAACTTGCCTATTTAAAAATAAAAAAAAGCATGATTATGTGCACCTTAAAACTTTGCTAGGTGTTTGGATATCACAGGATGATCTGCCCCAAGTTTGTCGTTCTTAATCTATTAAAAGACAGGCCTGCTTGTAAATCCACAGGTACAGATAAGGAGTCACTGTTTGACTGAGTCTGAACCCTTTTCAAATGAAAAATGTCAGTGACAGAAAGGGAGGCTGAATTATTTTTTAAAAGGGTTTTCAAAGATTCTCATGATTTCTCTGGTATCAGTTAAATGTGACATGTCCATAGACACAGCTGGATTTTTTTTAATGTATAAAGCAAGCAAATGCTCTATTGCTCCATGTTTCATCTTCATATAAAACCAAAAATACTACCATGTATATATTACTGATCCATGCCTAGGCCTGCAATTCAGGGAAACCACTACTTCCAAAGTAACCATACAGAGAGATGGTTTAAAATTTAATTAAATCTATTACATTATTTCAATAAGTATTTTTAAATGTTGTATTTAATTACTGTGTACTGTATAACACCTTTCCAGTATGTTGGTTACCTTCATAAATGTCATATTATTGTTATGAAAAATGAAAATGTTATTCTCACATTCATAAATTGGAAAATCAGTACAACTTCATTGATTCTTATGGGTTTGTTCTAGTTTACATAGAGGGTCTGATGTTTGATGGAGTATTTTTATAATCTTCAGCCCTCACATTTGATATACAAATCTCTTTGCTTGAAAACAGAACCCAAAGTCATTTTTTTCTTTGGAAAATGGTCAAGATTAAACCCCATGAATGAATAAAACCTTCACATTTTGCATGTAACAAAAATCCAGATGTTCACATGTGGAAGTAGGTATAGGAGATGAGTTGAGAGCTTTAGATTTATTTGCAAGGAAGGAGATGACACTGACTTCCACCTGATCAAGGTCAATTTCTTAACAATCATTAGTCCTGAATATGGGACAGGTTTGCAGTTTAGTTACTGAATAGATGGATACCCTCATCTTTGTAAAAAATCTCAGCTGTGATTCAGATATTGATATTTATGGTTGATGGCGAAGGATTCTGTAGATGTAGTGGGAGATGGGCATTGTAGTGGCATCTGTTCCATGCATAAAAATGAATTGCCAACTCCACTGAATTCAATGTGAATTTTACCACTGACTTAATGGCTAGCTTCAAGAAATTCAAAGCTTAAAAGAGGAACAAATTCAAAGATGCAGCCAGATTTGCAACAATAGAAGTACAAGCTGAACTCAATAACATAACGATGGGCGGCCAACCTGGGTAGCAGCCCTAGACATACACTTAGAGGGGGCACAAGAATGGAAGCTTCCATTGCCAGCCCAGCCCCTGGCACCACCATCACGTAGGGTGCATTCTGGTAGTTATGCCTCTGAACCAGCCAGAACAAGAAATGGATCCTGTTCCTGGTAAACATTTTTTCCTCAAAATGGCTAAATGAATCCTAAAAATAATAGATAGTTTTCTAATAGCCTTAGTTATAGTTTTTAATGTGAACCATGGGTTCATGTTGATATATATTAGAGAATAAATAAGTAAGAATACACAGAATGTTTGTAAAAAAAAACAAAAAACAAAACAAAACAAACCCCTGAAAATGTATTTAGGGAATTTTGAGGGAAATAAGTATTTAGGAATTCTCCAGCAATGTAACTGGTAAATATTTTAAATTACAAAGAATTCTTGAACTTTTTTTTTTTTGCAAAAAGTTTTATATTTTTTTTATACTTTGAAAAATAATTGAACAGGAAACATTTCAGGGAGAAAAATATTTTTTTAATTCTTTCAAAGTAATGAAATTGTCCATGCTTTCTGGGTTTTTTTTTTTTCTCGTTTTGCTTCCTTTTTCCCCCTCTAGTAGAGAGAGAACCATTAATTTTTAAAGTATTGACAAAAAAGTAACTTATTTAAAAATTAAATAACATTTAAATAAATAAACATTTTATCTCAATGTTTTACTTTCTCTAAGTGCAAAAAGAAGAACACAAACTCTAGTTACAGCATGCCTTTTTCCACAAGAAAGGAGGAAATTAGAAAGTGGAAAACACTAGGCCTCCCCCTTCCAGGTGCTTTTCTTATTATAAATCCATTAACACTTTATAATATACACACATTAATCACTTTGAATCAATTACTCTCTAACTCAGGCAAAATATCAGCTAAGCCTTTCTTTATTTTTTTTAGTACCAGTATAAATGCAGAGGAACTCTACTGAAGTAAATGGAGTTACTCTGGATTTACTTTGGTATAAATGTGAAAACAGATTGGCTCAATTTTTGCCTAAGTAAAGACCTAAGTGTTTGGCTCTCTGTGAGGTTGAAATTCCAGAAGGCTGTTAGCCCAGGTATATTTATAATATATTCCACTTTTTCTCTCCCAGCATCTCTCCTTCTACAGCAGTATATAAAAGCCTCTTAAGCAACCATTATTCTCTTCATTCTCAAAGATTTACTGAATAAAAATGCCTTCAAAACTATAATGTCTGTGAAAAGATGCAAAAAAGGAATGGGACTTTATAAACTGAATTTGAAAATAATTATAAGGAAAAAGGTTTAGTTTTTTTTCTCTGGATGACAAGATCAGTTGTTTTTCAGGCAAGCATAATTAATTCTCATTATATGGGTCCTCAGAACATTGTGAGTATAAAACAAACACAAAGGCGGAGGTGGTTGTTGTCAAGGCACAAGTGAAAGTACTCTAAACGTTACTTGTTTTCTTTGTTTGCAGGAGAGTTGGAGATGTTCCAGAAGGATGGGGAGCGCAAGATTCAGAGTCGGCAGCAGCTTCCAGTTGGAACAACATGGGGGCCTTTTGCTGGGAAGATGGATCTGAATAATAACACCTTGGTATGTGACTGCTCAGAGAAAGTTGACTTTGTTGTATTCTATGCCCTCCCTTAGGGATTAGCCTTTATTACAGCTTCGCCAAATCACTTAAAAACAAGTCATTGTTAGCTTTCATGGACAATGCTACTTGGAGCTTTTCCAGTAAGTTCATCTGTGGCAGCAGTCTACATAGACTTATGCGGGTCACAGGTTAAGGATACTAAACTTGTTACTTTACAGAAGAAGGGGAATTATATGATTCTTACATTATCTGTTGAGTCAAACTGATGCCTTCCACTTTAAACAAGTGTTTTGATTATTAATTGTTTTTTCATTGTTTTGCAGCACAAATCAATTAGAGGACAATTCATATGTACAATGTAGAAAATAGAAAAATAACTATGGTTCCTGATGTTAATTTATCCTGTCCTAAAAGTAAGGACATTGAAAGCTTGGTCATCTGTCATCACCTTGTAGTATTAGCAAAAATATTCAATGGTGCTGAATACTAGGTTTAGATATTAAATTTGGCTAATACCTAAATTAGCACAAATTGCTTTGACTGTTTTCAAGTGGTCCATATATATAATGTATAGTAGGTTGAATCTCAGTTCAGCCTGTTGAGGAAAATATCATTCCTATCTCTACATTGCCTTGTGTTTGTGCTGGTTTTATATCTGACCTCTTATGTCGTGTCACTCAGGTTCATTTCCTTAGCATATTTTAAAAGTTCACACTTTAAAGAGAAAAAGTAATCAGATAAAATCTCAGTGCAGGTGTACTGCACTGTCTCGACATCTTCAGTCTATTGAAAAGACTAAGCTTCATAACAGATACTTTTTACTAAATCAGCCCCTGCTCCTGGAGATCATTCATGCCCACATTACTGATGTAAGAGCTTGTGGAAGCCTTTCATTACAATGCATCATATACATAGTAGTTCCATATTTAAAATGCAATTTGCTGTATAACCTGTGCATTCTTTTCTTCATGTACACGTATTAAAAACAGTAACTAAGAATGTAGTTGCTGGATGTATGTAGCATCCATTATAAACTGTAATGTATCTTAACATTTTAAAGTAAGATAAGGAATTTTTGGTTGTTTTTTGTTTCTATTTTCCTTTTTTTTATTTAAAGATTTGAATCAATATTCAAAAGCCTTAGAATAGAAACATAGGATCAGATTTTCCAAGTGCTCAGCATCTACAACCAGCTGGAGATATTTCGGAGAGCTGGACTCTCATTTGGATTCCAAATAAAGGACAGCACCTAGAAATAGCTCCATGGTCTAGCAGGGTTAGCTTTTCTCTTATCTATTTAATTTGCATCTTACTAATCAGTATGCATAAAGCACTTAGCACAGCAATATCTATGATCTGAGTGTTTAAACAGACAGTGTGACAATTGGTGCAGACATATCCAGGCTCCCAGCTGCAGGGACGTACCTTGTGCTCCCACAGCTGGGGCTCTTGATCAGCTGATAGAGCATGGTGCACCCCATGGCTGGGCACTCATCAGCTGCAGGCTCCCAGCTACAGGAGCACATGGTGTGCCCATGGGGCTGGGAGTCCAGATCAGCTGACAGGACTCCCAGCTGTGGGAGTGCATGTTACACCCTGTGGCTAGGAGCCCCATCAGCTGCAGGCTCCTAGCCCTGGGGGTATAACTGGTCACACCTTCAATTAATAGCACGTTAGGAACCAGTCACAATATTCCACATTTTTGTGAAATAAAATGTATGGCTTATTCCTTGTTTTATGATACTATGAATAGTTTTACCCTATCATGTTGCTAGGTTACAACTTAAGACATGATTAACTGGCTAATCATGTTTTAAGTGTAACATGTGGCAGGGGCCTAAATGTTACATAAACTTTTTCTTACTTTGGTTAAGCAACACAGTAGCAGTAGGGAATGTTGATACTGTGTCTCTAAAACTACTGAATTTTCCACCAGTAGTGGAAAATTTCAGCAAAAAATTCTTCATAATAAAAGAATTACAATTTATATCTTGAAACATTTCAGCAACTAACAAGTATAACAACTGGACTGTAAGCATAGGAGTTCTAAGAAATGTCACTAGAATAAATTTGCAATATATCATCAATACTAATATAATTTTGTTTTGCTTCTCTATTCCTTTTTTGGTCTCCGAAGGATTAACAAAGGTTCCACTGTTCTGTTTTAAATCTGTTTGTCAAAATGTTGTTTAGCTGAAGCCAAATATTTACGGCCAGATTCTGGTCAGTTTGTTAGGTGCATAAGAGGACCTAGGTGCCTAAGTGCAATCTTATTTCACCTTGCTTGAATCCCTGAGACAAACGTTGTGTGAGTCTTCCTTCTCCTGGCTGCCTTTTGTGACTTGGTTTTAAGGATTCAGATTAGCAGATTTCCAGGAACTTGAACAGGGTGGAGTAGAATCACATTTAGGCATCTAAATCCATTTAAATGCCTAATAAGAGGTGTGTGGTTTAGCCCTTACTCTTTATAAACTGCCATTGGGTTTGGGATTTTTACTGAGATGTTTTGGTTTCAATCAAATGTTAATCAGAAAAACAGACAGCAAAATCTGTAAGCTTAGTAGGATGAAGGTTAGGGAACTCACCTAGGGCTCAGGTTCAACTCTCTGATTTAGTATGATCTGCAATAAACCTCTGTATTGGAGCCAAAGCCCTAACAACCAAGCCATGGAGAAACAATCTCATATTGAAAGGACAGAGTCTATTTTTTGCTGAATTGTGACTGGCATTGTTTTCATTCTGTATTGGTACCGAAACATTTTGAAATATTCAAAGTAAGCATCGGGTAGCTTCTACTCTCTTCCTATCTTAACTGTTTCCTCATCTCCCAGTAATCATGCTAGTTACCTCAGAATGTTGAACACAGTAGAAAAGCTTTGATAAATCTGTAATTCATTGTGTAGGCAACTCAATCACCAAACTAGTTGTTATATGTTTTTCTTTTATGTGAAGCTTATCTGTAGTACTACTTATCTGTTTGGTTAATGTATCTGATTACTATTCTCTTTAAATTGCATGCTGTCTTAGGTTTATGAATGGGAGATATATTTAAATTGTTTTTTAATGTTGTTTTTTATTTATATCAAAATAGCTAGATATACATGTGCAAAATAGCCAGGTATACCCATATATTTACATATTTGCACACTTTCATATATCTATAAACAGACATGCATGCACATGTCTGTCTATACATACATATTTTTGAAAGCTCATTTGACAAAAGCCTAATGTTAATCATAGTTTCACATCTGTATTTGATAACAGGTTTAACATGCATCTGAATGAGAACCATAAACATTTTGTTGTAATAAAATTTATCAATTTCTCAAATAATCTTTGAAAGACTTCAACATAAATGTCTCATAAGGAAAGGAAAGGAAAATTCATTTAACTTTATGCCACAACATTTACAGCTGGATTCCCACACTTGATCCAAAGCATCTGTTTGTTTGTGGCTGAGTCAGAATCAAATCCTATTTTGCTTTATGTGTCTACATGACATTTACCGAACTGTGTAAGAATTGTTTTTGACACCCACCGTTTACAGTCCTATTCCACATGGATATTGAGATGTGCAGTAGGCTGCGCTTTGGCTGGGAAGTCATGTGGCTCTGTATGAATATACTTGAGCTAGCCTAAGTCATAGAATTGGTGCCAGGCAAAAGCCCATGACTAGTGGGTGTTAGATGGAGGAAGAGGAGGCCCTTCCATGTTTAGCGCAAGAGCCTACATGTAAGAGAACTCCCAGGAAACAGGAGACCCAGATTCGAGGCTCCCTTCACCAGATGGAGTTTGGCCCCACATCTGTCTCACTTTCAGCATAGTGCTCTAACCACCAGGCCACAGGTTAGCAATTATCAAGGCCTCTCTTCAACATTCCTTTTGAACCTATTTCCCAGGGCAGCCAAAAGAGGGAGGATTTGGGGTTAAAGAGCATGCCTTTAAAGCTTTGTGTGCCTTTTGTTCTGGAAGGAAAGGGTCCTTTGGTTCTACCCTAGATTCTTGCTCCCAGTGAGGCAGAAACTCCCCAACTACATGCACTTCAGAAAGAATAAAAACTCTCCCAGGACTGTGCATCCATTTTATCCAATGGATATTAGATGTACGGTGCAATGTGTCTCTACCTCAAGAAGAGACCTGAAGAGGGGACTGTACAATGTAAAACCTGTGGATCCATGTTAAGACTACTGTGCTGTAAAGTCAGAGAAATACAGGTTGAAATACCCTTTTGGGTAAGGGGAACATTCCAGCTTCCTAGGGGAGTTCTCTAAACTCCAGGCTCTTGGGCTGAAACATGGGAATGCCTTACCCCAGTTTTACCAGGCTACACTTTCAAGATTTATGCTCAGTTATGTGTATGTGAAGCCATGTGACTATCTGAGCAGAGTGCAGACAGGCTAAATGGTCTTGGACGTTTGTGCATCGACACTGGATGTGAAATAGAATCACAAGCTGAGCGCAAGTGCTGAAAATGCTGCTTACACAGTTGGGCAAGTACTATTTGGGCATATAAAGTGAAGTAGGATTTTGCTGAACATCTTACTCATCTTTAACAATGATAGCAATGGGCCATTTACTGGCATTCTAATTATGATAGAAATAACCTAGTTTCTGTGCTTTCAGTCAGCTTTGAATAAAATCAGAGCATTTAATATGCTTTTAAACTGGTTCATATTCCAAGCAGTATTATGATGCTGGATATAGACCCCTGTTGTTGGCTCAGGAGATTCAGCATTCTAATTAATTCAACACAGTAATTAATTGAGTCACTGTGCCAGATGTCAAACATTTTTTTTAGATCTTTCAAGTTCCTATCTTCAAGTATGTTAACAATACACATCTCAGAGAAGTGGAAGCCTGGCTACCTTGAAAAACTGATTTAACTGACACTGGCCACTACAATAATAGTAAAAGTCGTTGACTTCCATTCAGCAATGCCTCTGCCATGGAGGTACTTAATGGCTGTCTTTTGTCATGTACGCAGACCCAGGACCCTGGAAGACATCAAGCAGCCGTTCTACCAGGTGAACTAAAGAGAACTCAATGGTTAAGGGAGGGAGAGTGATAGGTATTTTTTTTTTTTTTT